>JAAALK010000283.1:43519345-44119345 GCA_019279435.1 Zizania palustris | reverse complement strand
AGGCCAGACGCGAAAGAGAAAAATGATTTTGTATAGAACTTTGCACAATTCGATTAAGATCAGACAACTTCCACGTGACTGCCCTATGCAATTGACACCCATCTGCAGAGAAGCCACTCCCCTATGTTAATGGTTTAATGGTGGCCGTTTATTTTTTTATTTTTATTTTTGCCGTCTTTTGTGGCGTCGCGTGCGTGAGTTGGCAGGCCAATCTGCAGCCAGCCAGTTCCGTGTTGCCATTCCGGAAGGAAGGTATATATAGTATAGTGGTAGTACGTGTGGAGGTAGAGGTAGGCTGCGCTTTCGCCGTTCCGGTGTCGGTTTGGCCTGTGCCGTGTGCCGATGCGTTGTGTTCGGTTTGGTTGGTCGCGTCCGGATTCGATTGTGGCGTCGCGTGCATGTGCGATCTGGGCGCTACCCAAATCTGATTGCAATTGGAGTTGGAATTGGAATACGGTGCTGGTTGTGCCGCATGCATGCCTGGATCGTCCACGAGGTCATTATTTAATTGCTTGCACAGGTCGGGTGGTGCTCATAAATATATTACATTCTTGTGACAATGACACGCACAAACATTTAAATTAGGATAAAAAACTTAATTATCGATTTTTTAAGCACTCAAGTTTAGTTTACATGTTGTGCAAAAAGATGCTTTCAAATCCCGCATCTGTTTTGTTTGATGTTCTTTTATCTGGCACAATGTGATCGCATTTTAATCAACCTTTTTTTATTAAGCAGCACTGTTGATGTGTATGAACAGCCGTGGGCAGGCAACAAACCTCCACAAAATCGAACGAAGCACGTAGAACATAATTGCACCAGGGATAATTGGGCTCACTCCCCGCGAGGAAGCCCACTTCACTGGTACTCGTCGATTTTTAGTCAAGAAAGTGTTTTGACTTTCAAATATGCAAAATTTGCACGAGTTCATTGACCCTTGGGCAGGTTGGAACATGAGGTACAAATGTAATAAACTGTACAAAACAAAGATTCGGCATGACATAATAGTATCACTTCCTCGTTTCCATGGTCAAGGTACATTTTTGGGCGGCCATCTGGACCACGCCATTTCACGACCAAAAAGAAAAAGAAAAACTTATGTTGCCCTTACATAGTTACATCTATATTATCGTCGCTAATCAGCGAAGAACAAACAGACTTACCCTTGTAACAAAGTAATAATAATGTACCGGAACACCATCTGAACTGCCGGTGCCTTGTACATACACTCATCAACCGAAGAGGGTCCTAAGAACAGTGTCTCCTAGCCCAGGAACCGGAGACAGGAAGTGCCCAGTTCCGGGCAGCTCATGGTAGTTCACCCAGCTTAGTCGGCTGGCGAGGTGTCTCTGCAACACCACCGGCACAAGCCCGTCCTCATCGCCCTGCCAGATATGCACCGGGCACTCCGGTTTCGGCAAGCTCATCGGATCAAACTCCCACTTGCCAAACATCACCGTCATGTCGCGGTAGTACGACTCGTGAATGCCTTGCTGCGTCGCCAATTCTGTTTTCTGAAGACCATCAGAACACATAATGGTCAACCAAAAAGCGTTCACAATTCACAAACTTGGGGGTCACAAACTGTAGGCTGTAGTGACTAGACAGTGACAATGGAATAGTTGAAATACAATGGAGACTGACCTTCTGGAATGTGCCATCTGCCTTCATATTTCGGCGGATCTCTGCGTCGCGCTTGTTGGGGAGTGGGGTGGTGCCAGCCACCACAGTGGAGGTGGGCAGCCAGCTCTGCTCCATCCACCAATGGAGGATGCTGGGAGCGTGGTGTGACACACGCAGTGCCCACTGGTCGCCAACCTCCTGCTTGTTGTACTGCTCAGCAGCCAGATCGGCAGGGAATCCCGGCCACCAGTAGTTCACGACCGGCGCCATCATGACCGCTCCAGCAATCCTGCAAGCACAAGAATGGATGCCATTGTCAATCAACCATTGCTCTTGCATTGACACGAACCAACTGCTTAATTTGTCACAGTATTGGGCAAACAAGATCGACAGGCACTGCGTTGCTCACCTTTCTGGGATGTACTTGAGGGCACCCCAGACGGCATGGCAGCCAAGGGAAATGCCGATCACATAGAATTTGGGGCCTAATCCCAGTGCATCTGCGAGCTCCTCCACGTCAAGGGCAGCGCTCTTCACGGACCGGTTGGGGTTTGGGTCACTCTCGCCATATCCTGCGCGATCAAAGCCCACCATGTACACGCCCAGTTCTTCAGCCACCTCCTGAAAAATCAAATCAGATTTATGAGTTGGCATGTGCCACGATGCAAAGTGAATGGACATAGGGGTATCTAAGATTTTTTTTAAAAAAAATTGTTACAGTTGACGTTTGAAGAGACAATTTACAGTTGAACCATTCATATGACACGGTCAAGTAGAAAATGGAAATCTGGCATTGACCACTGACAAGCTCAACAATTAGGAATAGGATCCTACAGATGGCCTGTGTGCGCGTGAAGATCAGTCATGAATCAAACTAATTGGATTTTAAAATGAACATAGGTTAGGTTGGCTTGGTCCTTAGCTATCTCTAAAATTAACCCGTTGTTTTTCGAAGTCCTTAGCTACGACTGGAATTCACTACCACCGACATGATTTGTCACATCTTTCTAGACAGTCAAGTACGATATAGTGATCCATTTTCCACCAAATAATTAGATCGAGCGATGGGAACAAGGAAAACTAAACGGTAATCAAGCATCGAATCTGGTTATTGCAATTTAATGGCTATGCTACACCTGCATCTGTGCTCTCTCCGAATCGTATAATTCCATGGCCAAAGGAGTGAGTAGAACTAGTACATATCCAGCCAAAAAAAAACTAACAGCCTTTTCAGTATTACATCTCCATCCCATCCACACTCAAGGATCGATTCTGTCGTAAGCCTACCTTGGCGGCATTCCCGATTTTGGCAGAAAACCCGGAGGAGAACAAAAAAAAAGTAAACCCGGGGAGTGTGGGCTGACCGTCGAGGAGCGGACGGAGTCGAGGCGGGAGCCGGTGAACCCGTGGGAGAAGACGATCTTGTACCGCGCGTCCTCCTTGCGCACGCCCGACTCCGCGTACGCCAGATGCCGGCCGTCCCTCAGCCGGACCCTGGGCGCCGTCACGGGCGGCCCGCCCGGCGACCCGCAGATCCGCGGCAGTGGCGGTGGCGGCAGCACGGCGCGGAAGATCCAGCTGCCCAGCGCGCCGGCGAGCGGGCCCAGGGCGGACCCGGCGCCTCTCGCTCCCCTCTTGGCGCCGCAGCTCAGTATCTGCGGCGTGGACAGCATCTCCATTGCTCCGACGGCGCGGGCGGCGGTGCGACAGACGGGCGTCCAAGTCGACCGAGTCCGACGGAGTATGGCGGGGGCTGGGGGCCTCTTGTTGGGTAGGTAGGTTCGTTTTATACCTAAATAGAGACGTGGCGAGCGATCCAGACTAGTTGACGTGAAAGTAACGATTTTTCTCTTTGGTCCGGCCGGCGCTAGAAGATGAACATTGATAAAGCCGGACTTATAATAATTATTTAATGATAAAAATAATAAACTGTCAAAATAGATTTACATAGATTTTTTAAAAATATATATCATACGAAAACTCAGTAGCTGTGTCCAGACTTATCATAAGCTAAGCTCGAAACAAAAGGTGCTTTTAATGTCCCAATTTCACTCTCTTTATCCGTCATAACAACGAGCCTTTGAAGGCTGCTGGTCTGTCAAAAGGAACTCACACTAACTTATTAGAACATGTTTACGATCTCTCGGGTAGAAAATATCCAAAACGATCCAACATCTATATCGTTTCAGTCTGCAGATGTTTTCCTAAAATTACGGCAAATAGAAAAGCTTCTATATCTAGAGAAAAGCTACGATTAATGCAGAAAAAAAGGCTTGAATAGCGAGAAATTATAAAGAGGATGCAGATACGATGTGAGCTTCTCGGGAAATGAGATGATGAAATGAGAATTTTGTAGTATATTTTTCTACTTTTAAGTATACAGAGTGAGACACGACATAAGATAAGAAGTGACCGGGTATGTTTTTCGTACCGAGAACTTTAACGTAAATGTCCTAACAGTACCAAAGAAGATTCCGTAGAATACGGCTAAATTATCAGGCGAGACAAAAAGAGATGTTAAGTACACGACACTTGAGGCAATTCAGACGATTGGGGACTACACAATTGACAATTGTCCATTAGTCCGGAGAGCTATGTCGACGGTCACAAATAGGGAGAAAAACGTTGCTGATGCTTAAAGGCGACCAGTCACTAATCAGTCGGATGGACGTACGCATCATCGTGCGCTGGAGTGGAAGTTCCTCCTCCCCGAAGCAAAAGCTCCGAAAGTGATTGCACACGTCTAGAAATTAAGCTAGCTTAATGCAAGAATTAACCCTGTGATTTGGGATGCATAGGGCATCGAACCAGTAATTAAAGAATTTTATGTTATTTATATGATTAAACGATTTGATATTGATAAACTATTATCTCTCATATGCAATTAATTTCTTTCTTCCCGTGCTAATAGATTAATTGTTGAATGCACTAGAAAAAGTAAATAATTAATAAATTTTTCGTGTAGACTACTTTCCATAATTGAGATAATAAACTCATTTTCTTTTTAAATTAATTATTTTAAACACACCTAATCAACTATATATATTAATTTCATTTCAAAGGTAAGAGGTACTGTGTAAATAGACACCGGCAGCAGCAAAATTGGGTGCTCAAAGAAAGGGCTACCTCACCAAAGCAATCAATTCTTTCCATGCAATCGATGATCAGTTTTAGTCATCGACTGTCACTTTCGTGTCAGAGCTAAGCTAACGGACTAGCCGAGTCATGATTAATTAGTTGGCAGCCATTACCCCGAAAAAAATCAAACCAAAGTCTTTAGATTTATAGTTCTAGATTTTGAAAAAAAAAAGATAATACATTTGTTGAACTGGCGTTTTTCTTTCAATTTGATTTTGCTTGTAAACAAATTTCGTACTCCTGGAGGAGAAAAAGGCAAACCAAAGCATTTAGAGTTTTTCTTTGATTTGGTTTTGCTTGTAAACAAAATCTGAAACTGCAGAGATGATCGATCGAGCAGGCATTTGAGTGCAGTAATTCAAGAGATGAACGGATTAGGGCCATGTGGATGGATGGAGGTGTATACCTGGGATGCGCGGACGCTGTCCTCGCGGGAGCCGGTGAATCCGTGGGAGAAGACGACCTTGAAGCGGGCCTTGTCCTTGGGAACGCCGCTCTCGCAGTAGGCGAGGTGCCGGCCGTCGCGCAGCCTGAGCCTGGGCGCCGTCACGGGCGGGCCACCTTCCGTGCCGCACAGCCGCGGGGCGGGCGGGTCGACGGCGCGGGACACCCATCCGGCGAGCGACCCCAGCAGCGCCGTGGCCGGCGCCGGCGTCACCACGCCGCCCTTGGCGGCCCCCTCCTCGTCCCACACCTGCGGCATCGACGTCACCCACATGCCGGAAATCGAACCCCGACTCCGCGAACTCGATCTCGCCGGGGCGTGCGCGCGCGGTAAAACCGATCGAAAATGCGGTGGCCGATCGGTTGCCCACCCAGCACGCCGGTCTCAACCACCGCTACTTATACAGGTCGTTCCGTTAACGGTGAGTTGGTGAGTTGGCGTTTGGTTGGGACTTGGGACTTGATGAAATGAAATGTGCAAATTTTAGTCAATCGGATATAATTTAAGGAGAAGTATCATGTGCACATCGTCTAACCGTGCACATGGTACACATGTGAGATTTGCATCTTTAATTTGTAATCTAACGGACAACAACTCCACCAGATCATTTTGCAGAAAACACCTTCCACCTCCCCCATTCCGTTCCTGGCTACATTTGCGATAACCCCCAGTGAAGCTGTTGTCCGTTAGATTACAGATTGAAGGTGGAGATCTCACATGTGCATGGCCAGCCGATGTGCACAGGATACTTTCCCATAATTTAAATATTATATAGGAAGATTTAGTAGGATCTAATCATTTAAGACCTTATTTTAAATTCTGCAAACAAAAAATTGAACCTCCACTTAAAAATAAATCATAGATTGAATGGAAATCTATACAGAATATGCAGATGTCAAAACACTCACCAAACCATCCATCCAGCGACCGGCTCTCTGAGAGAGAAGAAAAGAAAGGTTGGTGAGTGACCACTGACCACTCACCTCACCTACCACCGTGGCTTGGACGCCGTCGAGGGCAATACCACACCGGTGACCGGTTCGTCCGTGCCGGGAAGCGTTTGGTTTTGACTCGATTGGCGTTGGGCGGCCAAGAAATTGTACTGGGACCAGCGGTCAGCGGGGTTGGTTAGTTGGTGGTTCCACGGTCGCCGGCGATAGCCGCCGACGCAGAAGCGGAGATTTTGCTCCATAGATTGAGCGCTACGTGGTTCCTTTTTTTCATCATCTACGTGTGCGTGACGGGCATGAAACGAAGCGACTTTTGTTCTTCTTCCTCCTCTTCTTTCCGGCGTACGGCGTTGCGATCAATCATGGCCGGCGGCAGTGGCAGCCGGCCCGGCCGTAGCCGAAGAGCTTCTGCGCTTCAAGTAACATACAGCCACTTCATTTCATAATTACAAGCATCAAATAAAGTGAAAAAAAAGTGCTCTAGATAGGTAACATGTCCTTCAAATAAAATACTAACTAAACACTTGTAGGTCACAAGAGCCAGACTTCAATTATGGAGGTAAATGTCTCTGTTTCTATACATATCAGCATATGTGCATTATTTATCCACATAATGTGTTTTCGTTTTCGAAGAAAAAAAGTACATACCTGATACAATCTTAAAACGCCATTTTAACCTCTGCTCTGCTCTGCTCTGCTCGTGAGTATAATCAGAAGAATGTAACAATGCTTCTCTCTATGTCTCCATCCAGAATTAAAGCGTGATGGAAGATCCCTGTCGTGTGGCAAAATTCTCGAAAGTTTACGAAGGCTAAAGCTCTGATGAACGATGATTGCTTGCATACAGTTGGCTTTGTCGCCAATTCAGCCTTTCAGGAGGAATCAGTGGATGGCGTGCAATCCGCAATGTGTCATTGCTCACGATAAGCAAGACACTAGCTGCTGGACCCCAGAATTTCCGGGCAATCCATCTGCCAAGAAGTGTTTGGTCAATTCAATAAGATCCGACCATTTCTTCATCTTTGTTCACTCCCAACAGGTAATGTGAAAGAGATGTGAGTTAGTTGGCACCAAATCTCCTCAGAACTCCATTGTTAAGCGTGCTCAGGTGGGCCTTCAAACAAGGTCGGGCCCATGTGACCTATTTCAAAAAAAAAAAGAGAAGAAGGTAATTCAAAGATTGAAAGTTAAAACTGCTGTAGTGCCAATGTGTTCCTGCTCTGATCGCCCCTGCAAAATTCTAATAATTGTGACTACTCTTGTAATCTGAAGTAGAACTAAACGATGTAGATTTTGGATCTAAATTGTGAAACTATAAATTGAGTTAATAACACTTTAGCTCGAGCAATACGCGCGTCAGAAGGCATACCAATTTGCAAAAAGGAGCAAAGCGGCATGTATGATTGTTTAAACTTTTAGCGCCTATCTGAATGTAAATACAGTTTGCAGTTTTTTTCAGGTCAATTTACATTAAAAACAAATGAAAAACATCGCAAAATCGACTCAAATAGTTTCTCCCCTGTCCGTGGACAGGAAATATTTGGGTCACACGTCGAGTAGGTGAATGGCCCTTTCAAGTCACGACTCGTGAAAGGCACACCGAGAAAGCGAATCGGCGGGAAAACGCAACCACAGGCAAATGAGCTCGCGTCTACATTTGTTTTCCGATTACCTGGTTTTTGTTGTGGCTGTTCGAGCAGACACGGTCGTACCGCTTTCATGTATTTAATGAGGAAGTAGAGGGGTACCTCGTCTATAGGACGGAGCCGAGCTCACTTTTTGTTTGCTGTGAGGTGCTGCCATGGCCGTCGGCGTCGATCTCGATCACTGCTGGGGATGCAGATGCGTTGATCCAGCTTCATCGATCGGTCCAAACTCCGGAGTTGTTTATTTTTTTCATTAACTCAGTCGAATGTCATCCCTACTAATGCGTACTAATGCGAGTGTTATTCATGTTCGCCAATAGTTTCGGGCAAGCAAAATGGGACCGCATTCCAGACTGAATTTCACATTTCTATCTACAGGGCAAATATTTTATTTCACATTTCTATCTACCATTCTATCAAAAATTTTATTGGTGTGATATTAATTTTATTGTGTTTGCATTGCATGGCCGCTTGAGTAAGAGGCTTGGTAATTACCTAGTTGCGGCAAGACTAGAAGAGTGCAGGTCTTCAAGGGAGGTAAGTTCATATTATTCATCAATGGATTATTCCAAATGAATGAATGATAGTATTATTATATACCATTTAGTATATTTCATAATTCATATGTATAAATAATTCATATTTATACATCATATATTTGGCATACTCAAACTTGGCTAAAACTTATGTTTTGATTACTGTTTTAGTTAAACATGTAATGTTGGCTTGTTGCTGACATTCTGCCAACCCAGGTGCCTCAAGCGCCCGGTAAGATCCAATAACATTGACTGCTGACTACTGGTAAAAGTTTAATGATCCAATAACATTTAGTATAACCTCAGCAACAACAAAGATCTAGTAACATTTAGTTTAACCCCAACAACAGCTCCAACATACAAGAATCTAGTAGCTAAAACACTACCAAATATGACATATGACTAAAGCAAGTAAACATATGGTGCCAGCTAGAATGTACCATTGTGGCCTTCACTCTTCACTCATATTCTGGTAGCTGGTAAGAGAATACTCCGGTGTAGCTAGCACGTTTGAGATCGTAATAACGGGGGTGATTCTTAATCTTAAAAGTTTAATCGGCATATAAATCCGTTTTACAAGCCGTGATTGCTCTGGTTTATTCACTCGAGATGGCTGACTAAAATGTGAAAGCATCCTTTGCCAAACCACATCTCGATAAAAAAACAGTATGCCCTGAATATACTTTGTCCCCACCGCGAGTTGCATACGTGACCAAAAAATCTGTTGGCTCCTAATCTTGAGATTCACGTCTTGATTTAGCTTTGTTCTCAAGCTCACTGATCCGATGGCTTAGCACAGAACTTGACCTCTCAGATTCTTTGATTGCACTAGGAGAATCAACTGGATGTATTGACTTGGATCCACCGAAAAAGTTTAAGGTCGGCTGTTGTGCAGGTGCAAACTGAGTTTCGATGGGAGGAAGATCTAATAAACTCCTTACAGTTGGCTTCCGAATAGCTGACCAAAATGAAAGAGAGGTTTGCGCATTAGGAAAGTACGAGACAATGAGACAAATGGAGGGTGTGAATGCGTATGAGATATTGAGATCCCAAGCATGAAATGTTACTTACCAAAACCATATACAAGAGAGAACAAGTTTGATGTAATCCAGTAAAAGAAAATTGCCTGCAAAAAAAAGAGAAGCTGAATACCATTGATTTATGATGTGTTAATTATTAACACCAAATTTGGGTTTCAACTATAGCCTACCCAACTTGCTTGGGATAGAAAGGCTTTGAAGAAGAAGAATAATTAACACCATGCATTAATCCATCACTGGTAATAGAAGAAAGACAGCACTTATTTCAAATATAAAAAGGCAGACTACAAAAGGCCCTTAGGAAAAGTAGATATCCATCATGCAAAGGGTGGAACATTTGCCTGTCCTTTGCGCAGCATATCACCATCCAAGCCATATAGTATTTGCTAAACAGTAAGAATCCCATCGGTTTATCTTTCGATATCTACAGAGCTAAATGCTTTTCTCAGTTCTCACTCTAGTCTCCATTGATTTATCTTTTGATATCTCCAGAGCTCAAACCTCACTTGGTGAAATTTTAAAGCTGACTTCTAGATGATTAAACCATATCCAGGTGTTTGGATAATGGTATAGCTTTCTACTTGAAACATGTAAATGCAGTTTTGAGTCAAAAGTATCAAGTAGCGGAACTGCTGGAGTGCTGGTAATATGGTTGTTTTAGTAATAAGCCATCATAAAAAACACCAAAATTGTTCTAAATAGCAGGTCACACACTTGGCAATAGGGTCGTTTGGATCAATAAGGCAAGGTGGCCGAATTGTGCACTTGGTTATAGAGATAATTATCGTTTCCAGTTTTAAGGCTGATTCTGGCAAGTTACAGAAGCCAGTCTCGGGCAGTGTGACTGAAAAAACCTCTGAACTGTCAAATTCGTTCTGACAACCTCACATCTGGCAAGTTCTGACAAGCTCAGAACATACCATGCAAGCTCACCTGCATTCCCAGTATCTCCAAACCCCATAGTTTTTCATAAAATTTTGGCAGAATATTATATATTAAAACTTTACAGCCTGAGTACTTTATAGTTCATACCTTGGGAAAGCTCATTGTAAATGGTATCGTCATTACAGCCATTACTCTAGAGAACTTCTTCATCGTGTTCAGCATAGGATTTCCCTCCATGCCGTCTTGCATATTTAACTGAGAACCACAACATTAATTCCATAACTATACAATAACATAAGCTGTTTGAATTGCGCCCACCACAATGCAGACCATACCTCTACCGTAACCAAGAAACTAAGCGATGTCAACACTGGGAGGATGAAAAGCTCATCAGGAGTAGTCAAATCAATAAACCAATATATCCCACCTCCTTTGAAAGAGGAGACTTTCTCAACCATGTTTGATATCTGCAGTTGGAACAGAGAAGTAGAGAACACAAGATGCTAGAACTTACATAACGGGTAAATGTTATTGCAAGGTGGGACTATTATGGCATTGCTAGTTTAAAGTCACAAGGAAATGGTGTAAACTTACAGCAAAGAAAAAGCTCATGAATATAGGCGCTTGAAAAAATAGACCCTTTAAAGGTGTCAGTGGAGTTACACCATGCCTGAAGAGTGAAGACAACCATAAAGGAAAACAATGAACTACTGCTTATGTGCAAACTAAAAGGTTAGGTAAGACTTTGTAAGATGCATAAATAATGAACATACCTCAAGAATAGGTCACCCAGTTTCTTCTTCCCCTCTAGCATCGACTGTGGATCTGTTGACTGTAATGCATAAATAAGATTGATTATATTATTAAGAGTTATTGAAGTGACTTGTCTCCCGAAGAATTCAGAATTTAGGTTGCATGGCATCAGAGGTGTCCAAATGCACAAATATGATTTGTTTTTTTTCTTATTGCCATATCTTGGTCGTTCTGACCAAATAGCAAAGAACCATAAATAATATCAATGGCCATGACCCCTGATTATGTCTGGCTAGTCAAGGTGATAGAAGATATAGAATATAACTAACCATGGTACCAGCTACCAAGGGCAAACCTTTATATGCATCCCAAACAACATAGTACTATGGTACTATGGTTTACCACATTGGAGCTAACAAACACAAGGTACCAAAACATATCAAAAGATACAAGCATATATGGCATGTTTTGTGTGCATATTTAACTTGAAGAGCATAACTATGGTGTCTACAAATAACATGCACAAGATATAACATATAAAATGAATATTGCACTAAACAAATTTAAAACTTACAGTTTGCATCTCCAAATTAATGGCTTCGATGTCTGATCGTATTACCTGCATGATAAAATAGTTTCAAATAAGGAAATTCAACTAATGATCTTCCAAAGAAATCCAACAAGACATATAATGCTGTCCAGATAGCTGCATTGATAATTTGATATGACAACACATAAACAATCTACACGTTATCTCAATGGAAGTATGGAACACATATTAAATGCATAGTCCATAAATCAACTCAGCTCACTTGACCATGAATTACAGCCATCAGAATTCCATGAGCATTCTTAATATTAAGCCATCCAAAAATAAAGGAGCTTGATATTTGAGATACTGCACTTAGCAATGATGGTTGCATCCAAACCACATCCTAAGTTATTAAGTTAGTAACACCACCCATCCAGACAAAGCCAGTACCTCATTCTATGTTTGTAACACCGTAGTATGACCAGACCACAGCAGTGTTTGTTACACATTGTGCAGAAATGAGAAAAAAAACATGTTCAACAGATTGTGCATATAACCCACAGTGTAAACTAGAAATTGCATATAAATCATAAATGATACTACCATTTGCTGACTCAGCACTCTCAAGATTCAGGTTTGTCAAGTTTCACCAAATTTGACCTCTCATAGAATACCATGCCAACAAACAGAATGCGCATACTAAAATGCAGTCATTACATTTAACTTCGTCATGGACTTCATTTGGTTCACCAGCAATGGGACTGTTAACGTCCGGATCAACACTGTGGTGATAGCAATGCAAGCCCACCTACAAATCATCCATGCAGAAAAGTGCATTTAGATAGAGGCTATCTCCACCAAATCTGAAGCTTAAAAGAGCCTCAACGAGGATTACCAGTTCAGCTCAGTGAAGGAATGGACGCCGTCAATGAGGTACTGCAGAGCAGCAACCGGTGGAAACGAGTCGGCGGCCGCAGCAGCAACCTCCCCCGGGAACGGCGACGGGACGGCGACGGATGACGCTACGTCGGAGAGGACGTCCCCCGGGACGGAGACCGGGGGTGCGGCATCCAAGAGGACGTCCGCAGAGACATCGAACTCTTTGGCGGAGGGGGACGTGGAGGAGGAGGTGGAGAAGTTGCGATGTGCCGCGTGACGGAGGCCGAAGGGGAGGGGGAGGCTTAGTGCTTCGGATCTCGACAGTGAGCGAGGTACGGAGGGGAAAGGCGGGGGTTGGGCAGGGATCGGGACGGAGGGCGAGGGATTACCGGACTGATCGTCGTGGGAGGGGAGGACGTGCGAAACGTAGGGGTGGAGACGGCTGGAGAGGTGGCGGGAGAGGCCGGAGGCGAGGCTCCTCCGCCCTAAGAAAGCCATGGCGGCGGCGGCGGCGGCGGCGGCGAGAGAGAGAGGGGGGGGGGGGGGATCGCGTGGAGATCTCCCGAGAAGAGGGAAAAGAGAGTCCTTAACCCAACAACGCTTACAGTGTCCACACGAGAAAAATATCGTTTTTTCCAAAAAAAACTAATGTTTTAAAGTTTTTCAAGCATATTTGATTTTTACTTCACCTAATTTAAAAAATATTCTAATTAATAAGATCATTATTGTGAAAAAACATATTTTTAAAGTTTTGCAAGCATATTTGATCTTTACTTCACCTAATTTAAAAAATGTTTTAAATAATAATATTATCAATTAAATAGAAAATAAAATAAACCATATTAATACAGTATCTTCCCCCTATTACATAAAGGGTATGCTCAAATTTTAGAAATGCTTTTAGAATATTTCAACGGTAGCTTTGACTATTACTAGTGAGAGGCCCGTGCGTTGCAACGGATGCATAATTTTAACGGCAATATATTTAGAACATGATATATTTGCCGAACACATTTAAATTATTCTCCAATTTAAATAGGACGTTGGTCTTATAAAAATCGGAAAACAACATAGAAAATGCTCTAAAAAATTCTCATAAAATTCAGAATAATACTACTGAATGTGATGAAATTTACAAAATTATCCCCGCATCAAACTCAATTTTATCTTATTTTTGGGCATTTTTCTTAATTTCCAGAGAATAATTAAAAACAGAAAATAATTTATTAATTCTGGAAAAATTAAAAGCAAATTTCAGCCCAATAGTGCAAAAAGGCCTGGCCCAAGAGCGCCTTTCGGCAGGCCGATGAAGTCTTGGGCCCAGGCTAGGAATTCGGCGCGCGCGCGCACCCGCAACCTGGGCCTGGGCCATGAAACCTGACTATTAAATAATAAAATAAAACCATGACCATATTCCTCCCAGTAACATGCTACTGACATCTGGGCCCTATACTCAAGTGCCCGTAAAATCATTTGTTTTTTTAAAAAAATGAAACTAGTTATGGGCCTAGAATCTAAACCCATCTTAAAAACATCATGGCTTGTACTACTAGTCACTCATGGGCCGCCGTGTAACATACTCGCGTTGGTTTCCGATAGCTTAGTGAATCGGTCGTCTTCCACTGACAATTTGAAGCTTTATTCATGGAGATCACAGTGATTCAGGCATAAGCTGAGTCGTCGTCAGGTCATGGCGATGCTAATTGCTAAACCAGGTCGCGTGGCCACTGGGACCGCGCGGTCTCTTCTGACCTTTCGCAAGCCTCGTCACTGCAGCAGGCAGGAGGCAGGCGGCAGCCGGCAGCTGTGTTCACCACCAATTCTTTCTGTCCCTTCTTCCAGATTCTCTCACTGAAACACTTCGACTTGTCCACCTCATCTTATTTACAGATGTACTGGGCCACTGCATTGTACTGGGATCTCTGATGAGGCATCTACACCTGTGTACCACGGTTCATGCAACATTGAATGCCTTCACTCTGCTGTACCACAGTTACTGTTGTATACTCTTGCCACAGTGACCTCATAATCAACAACAGAGCTCAGAAAACTACAGCCTCTCCTCCTGTACTTGTGCACAGGAACTTGTGATCGATCTGCAGAGAACTACTGTATGCATTGCTTCTGTTGGTATACTCCACCACCATCTTGTCTGGTTTACTAACAGTCTCATGTTGACCTCTATCCTTGTTCCCTTGGCAGAGCTACAGCTACTGCTTGCCAAATAGGAGTAATTTACATGTCGGCTTTGGATAATGAGCCAGTGATGATAGTCAAAGCAGCCGAGCTCGTACGTAGCTTAATTATGAGCTTGGACTTGTGGAGGTATACTTCCCGGAATATTAGGTTTCTCAGACAGGAGTTGATTAATCGGCAAGTGATAAACAATGGCCTCGCATCTTTCCCCCGCGCGTAGAAACCACGGACAACGAAGCATAGGGTGCCCTCCTTATCCTACGCTGATCTGAATACAGACGGATCGATTAAGAAATGCACTGCAATTTGGCAGGCACTTGCTCAACGAATTCAGTTTCTTTTACTCTAGGTAACTAGCTCCAACATGGTCTTCGAGTAGGCCAAGAAATCGCACGTTTATGTGTTGACTAAACTGGCCAGTTTTGGTGCTAAAGTGATACGCAAACCATGCAGCTTCGCCACAAAAATTAGTAATAGCCCTTCGAGAGCTATTATCAGAAGACCACTGTCTGAATAAAACTAGTCTGTGTTAGTGCTACAGATGTAGTTGTACAGGTTGTTGCATGAACCAGATTAGTTTGCTGCATCTAATGCAAATCTCAGGTTCATCTTTGGCTTCACATGGTGCAGATGCGACGAAAAGTTAATCATGCTAATATCAGAATAAGTGCAAGAAGGGACGTTGATTCCTCCAGGTAGTACCGACGTGAAAGATTGTTAAGTTAGACGAACGTATCAAACAGGTGTGCAATCAGTCAGGAGCAAAAATAAATAAACAAGCTAGTGGGTGAGGCACATGATGGTTGCAAACTTGCAGCAGCATGATTTGGGATTTGGTGGTGAATGACTGAATGAAATGTGTATTAATGTATACAGCTCTTGCACTAACAATAATCCTAATCAAAACGGGAATAAACCAATATCTTGCAATCATAATGCTAGGCTGACCCTCCCTAATTGAGTGACAGTGCTGACACAACTAACATGTGTGTTTGATTTTAGTACAGCAAGAACTCGAGTTGATGCTTTGGCACAACCAACATGTGTACGTTTTGGTCATGGATTAATTATACAAAGAAAGAATAGATATACCAAAGGTGTCTGTATGTCAACTGTTTGCAAGAAGAAGCGAGTTCCAATGTCCATGATTATATGATACTATATAAATGAACAACGATAGCAAGTAATTGAAAACTGATCAAGCAGAGGAATCGATACTCACGGTATCATTTAGGTGGCATGTAGTTCATGAATCTATTAGATTAGAATGGATCCGTTCCAGTTCCGAGAATGGAATGGTTCCGCTTCTCGTTTGAAAGCAAGAATGAAATCATTCTGTTTTTTATTTGCTTTTAGACTCTGATATAATGGAGCGGTTGCGTCCCTTGTTTGGTTTAAGAGCGGTAGAAAAAATGAGAAGAAAAGCGGATAGCATGGGAGGCGAGCAGATCGGTTCAGTGGATTTTTTTTGGAGCGAACGGTTCCGAATCTATAAGGAATATTTCTTTTTTAGAGTTACACTATTTCGTATAACTCCAAACCAAACACATTTAAAATAAAACGAAGTCACCCGCTTCTACCTAACTTCTATCTGGAACCAACCGCTACCGTACTGTAGAACCGACCGAACGAGGTGGCTAGACGAGCGTTGTTGGAACGAACAGCAAACCGGAAACATGATCAACCGCGGTACAGACGATGGATCAAATCGACGATATCACCAAATATGGTGTTAATTTCAGTTTGACCCCTCTTTTTATCAAACTTAACTTAATAACATTTTAATCTATATTTTTACTTTAGACCACATTTCGTTTTTTTCTCACGTTAGACCTCGTTTTCCTCAATAACGTTGTTGTATCGGTTAGCCAAAGAAAAGCAATTGCAATTTCAAACAGAGTATGAAATTAACCAATAGGTAAAACGTGGTCCAAAGTTTTTTTTATCAAAAGTTATCAAGAAGGGTCCAAAGTAAAATTATACACTAGAGCAGTTATAAGATAACACTTTACCAAAAAAGTTCCAAGTGGAAATTGACTCGCAAATGCATACAGAGTGGAGCTGTTGGGATCTCTTTTGATATCTTGACGACAATAGTAGGTTATGGGACTGAAGAAAATACAAAACTCTGAGCAGACAGGTTCCCTGATTCTCTCGCCATGTTTACCAAGGTTTTCCAGACCAGTGGGTGCAAAAAATATATGTTCAGATAGATAGATACGCTCCAAATGTATCGTGTTTAATTACCAATCTGTACGTAAGAGACAACTACCAATCTGTAGTCTGTAGTCTGTAGTCTGTCCTGACATGGAAGCAACAGACAAGTTACAATCTGTATCGAGCCTTACAGGCAACAGTACACTTGTCCCACGATAAGGCACGCAAGTACCACACGTGCAGTGCTAGCGCTCCAGATTGCGTTTGCTTCTTTGACCAGATGACCGCGCGGTCAGATGACAAACGGAACTAGACGTGAGCAGTCGTTTAACTTTTTGTCCGGAGCATCTGGTAACCACCAACATGTTACATGTACCGACGTAGTAAGTACATGCATGAGCTGATCCATCTGTGACAGATTGGGCCAAAGCGATGGATCTCATCGGAGATTGGAGAAGACGACAATCAGGTTGCATGCAGACCACCGCTTTTGACTTTTCGCCTGCGTCTGATGAGAGCATGCACATTGCACCCGCACGCGCCGTGTTCTTCCTTTCCTTGTCTTAAGGAAGAGTGGGTCGTGATGCATGCACGCACGCATGCCTAATTGCCTATCCAATTAGACCAGGCACTACCAATTAGTCACGCCATTAAGTCCGCCCGTTATATTCAATTAGCTTTAGCCATTAGGTTACTAGTTTATTCTTCACCTTTGACGAAATGGTGGCACATACACGTGAAGTCACGCTGACCGGCCAGGAGAGTACACCACATAGCAGCACTATAATATACTGTAACGTTGTATACAATTTACGACAGTAAAAAATTATTGCTATTTAGATATATAGAAGATAAAAGTTGTTCTTTAAATAAAATATAAGCTCATTTATAAACTAACATTGCGAGACTTTTTTGAGCTTATTTAAATCTTAATGTCACCTAACAAATAAAAATATCTAAATAATGATATTATCAATTAAACACCTAACCAGAAAAGTTTAGAAATAATATACTATTTTCTTCATATAATACAGCTAATAAGCTGAGATGTTTATAAATACTAATGTTTAGATACTCCTCGACGTAGCCCTCTCTGATCACGCCGATGAATTGCGTGTTAGTTGTCTTTAATCCGATCCATCATCCATAATAGGAGTACCATCGGTGTGTTTATTGTTTAACAGCTACTAGAATCCAAGGTTAATTGGCAAAGCGATCGATCGTTGGAACGAAAGGTTGGTCAAAAAAGCAACAAGCTAGCACTAGCACGTCTATCGAACACACAGTTTTTTGTATACTAACCCTAGTCGCGGCTAGCTAGCTATAGCACACAGGTGACAGGCGAGGCGAGTCGTAGCATCTAGACGGCGCGTGCACGAGCAGATCGGTGGATGGATCACCCGAGATGTGACCTGACCTATTATCTCAGCGAGCTCGCGTCGCGCGTGGCACATGCTGCAGCTGCACCCCCTTCGTTCGGCTAAACCCCTCGTGCGACGCCGCCTGCGTCCATTCGTACTTGTCGTGCAACTTTTCCATCGCGATCGGTCGCCGTGACGGCCGTGCTCGTCGTGCATGTTAGGCTAGATGCATTGGCAGGGCTACACTTGCAACTGTGTCGCAACAGCCAAGCTAATGCGTCGCATGCGAGATTGACAAGGGAATGGATGGAATCACACCACGAGTACACCACTGGGTCACTGCGAATCTTGCATAGGTAGGAGAGGGATGCTCTTCTGATGGGTGGGACCCAGCTGAGTGAGAGTACACAGACCACACACCACAGACCACATCCCAAGGACTGCGCGAATATCAAAGCATTGCGAGCACTCACCGGTCACCAGTTAGGTTTGGGTCTTGTTGGCTTGCGCTAACAGTTTTTAGTAGGTTGAAAACTAATAAACGAAGAGTTTGTGAAGTTGATTATTTCAAGCTTCCGAATAAGATAGCTTGAAATAGTTTGAAGTTGTGTACTGAATAAATAAGTATTCGATATCCATTACAAGGTAAGAATGAGGGTATTTATAGATAAAAATCTTAAGGAAAATATATTTTTACCCCTCACTTACAATCGACATAGTGGAAACTATTTCGGAACCCTAATAAGGTTAAAATGGTAAAAGACTAATCTAATTAGAAAGAAGATAATTTTCCATCATCGCTGGCACATAAGCTCCCTAAAGACTTATCCTTCGAAGTCATACTCCGAACAGAAGCCTGCATGAATTCTCCGAGCTTGATCATATGCGAGGCCAGAGTTAACACTTGAACTTTGGTCTAGTAAATTATCTTTATCTTATAACCGTAGAGACCCTGTGACTTGAGTATTTTCCCCAACACTACAACAATCCAGGAAACTTCCGTCGGCCAAAGCCGACGGAAGTTAGCACTTTCCCGACGGAAGAAGCTAACTTTCGTCGGCAAAAGGCTAACTTCCGTCGGCTTTTGGCCGACGGAAGCGGGTAGACGGAAATTAGCTAACTTCCGTCGGCGGCCGACGGAAGTTAGCTAACTTCCGTCGGCTAAACGTGGCCGACGAAAATTACCACAGGAAATCATTAACTTCCGTCGGCCAAACATTAGCTGACGAAAGTTTTCTTTTTTTTCTTTTTTTTGCATTTTTCTGTGCATCCCAGCCGATGCACTAAAAACTGGCAATTTTTTTCTTTTTTTTTTTGCTTTTTTCTGACATTTAGAACACATCCTTTACAAAATTTTACATTTCACATTTCAGCATAACACAATTTAACATCCAAATTCAACCAAATATATTCACAATTTAACATCCAAATTCAACCAAATATATTCACAATTTAACATGTCTTCTCCTTTACAACCCAAATAAATTCATAAAAATGAATACAACCCCACACATGCCAATCAACACAGTAATGGTCAAAGCATTCACAAAGTAATTCACAAAGCTGTCAAACATTCAGATGCTTTGTTGAGTTCCTTAGACTAGCGATGGTCGTCACACTGAAAAGCAAAAACACATAATTAAGTTACCAAAAATTATGCAAAAAACAGGACTAACTACAAATTCATCAGAGTTTAGAGAATACCTGGCTATCCTTGCTCAGATTTCTCATCAACATCTCCATGGTGTGTGTGCTACTGTGTTGTGCTACTTCTATTAGCCTATTAAGGCTTGGATACTGCAAGCTGCTCCTGTCCTTTGTTGTGCCACTGTGTTGTGATGTGTGTGACCCATCATCCTGCCAAAAATTAGGCAAGGTGACAATTATGTTGGTAAATGGTAAGAACATGTATATATATGTTATAAAACTAATGTAATCAGTAATCATTTGGGGGAAAAGAGTAAGCTGCATAATCAAAGGTTGCAAGAAAAAACATGACATGGAACCAGATAAGCATAAAAAACTAACAAACCTCCCAACTTTGACCGACATCACAATGACAACCATCTGAGTGGTAAATTGATGCAGAGATGTTCTATATTTCCGGATATTAGACAGTAACAAATGGCACTATAAGTTGTACAGTCCATCTCAACTTAAACCATGGCCATCCTGAAAGGTTGAGCATGTTCCAAAAAAAAGAAATGAGTCGTTGTTTTTTTAGCTCATTAATAGACCCCCAACCCACAGCTACACTAGCAGAATCAGCCAACTGAGGCCTCCCTAGCTGAATGAGGAGGCATGATCTACATAAGGATCAGTATGAAGTGTCTAATGTCACATATGTCATCAGCAATGTGCTAAAAGCTACAGCATCAATTGCAGAACACACAGGCATGTGACACATTAACCAGTCAATAAAAGATAAAAACTGACATAATATCCAACGTCCCAAGGCAGCAGCATCCATGTCATCACTATGGGGAGAGGGAGACGAGCCTGCGGCTGATCCGAAGCCCTCACGCCGCTTCGATCTGGAGCCCTCACGGCCGGGAGGCGGCGAGACGCGGAAGCGGACGGGGAGGCGGCGGAGGAGAGGCGGCGAAGGGGAGGCGGCGGAGGTAGAGAGGCGGCGGAGGGGAGGCAAAGGAGGCAGAGAGGCGGGGAGGGGAGGCGGGGAGGGGATGCGGCGGAGGGGAGGCGGCGAAGGGGAGGCGGCGGAGGGGAGGCGGCGAAGGGGAGGCGACGGAGGCAGAGAGGCGGCGGAGGGGAGGCGGCGGAGGTAGAGAGGCGGCGGAGGGGAGGCAAAGGGCCACGGACCGGCGGCGCCAGCGCGCGGAGGAACGGAGAGAGGTGCGGAGGCGGCGGTGGGTGCGGAAGGGAGGAAAACCTAGGTGCAGTGGGGAAAATGGGTGGGCCGTGGGGGGAACAGGGCGCGGGCTGGAAACACATGTCGCGGAGAAATATCTTCCGTCGGCCACAGCTAAAGCCGACAGAAGTTAATTAACTTCCGTCGGCCATAGTGAAAGCCGACGGAAGTTAATTTATCTTCCGTCGGCTCTTGTAGGCCGACGGAAGTGAATTAACTTTCGTCGGCTTTTTCGAAAGCCGACGAAAATTAAAATTGCCGACGAAAATTTCCTGTTTTGTTGTAGTGCAACAATTGTTAAGTCGTACGAGTAATTAGGGAATAGGTAAAGTGATAGCTTAATAATGTATATAGGGGTGTATGTATATATGATGCAAACTTTTGTGTAACTGAGATGGCAATATAGGTAGTCGGTTCGGATCTTTGGCGTTGTTGTGGTGTGGCCGGATGCTGGTGTAGACACCGTTTATGAGGAGGAGCACTTTGTAGTTATATCCTGGAGGTTGTGGGACTTTGTTACCAAATGTCATGTCACGTTGTTGTTTTTTCGTTGTTATCTTCTTATGATATCTTTTCAATCTTGTTGATTCTGTTGTATTATGTTTTTTTAAAATATTTTTTAAATAAATTACAGCTCTACGGTATTTTAATGTTAAAAGCTGGAACGAGGTTAGTTTTGCATTTAGCATTTTTCCATCGGGCCTAAGACTAATTTTTAGATTGTTTTTTATTTAACGTGTGTGTGTAATTAATGAACTGAGTTTGAAGATGAGATGCAGAGGGACGAGTCGACGCCCACGGTCCACCAAATCTTCCCCTCGACATGTTCTGACATCTAGAGTACAACGTTATAAACAAGTGAAACGTACTACTGAAATTGGTGCACCCTGAGTGACGCCACGAAGAAGCAGTCGGTCAAGCACCGGCCGGATGATCATATCAAATCCGGTGTGTTCTGCTTCTGCATGGCGATAGTATCACATTAGCAGTAGCATTAGCTCAGCCTATCACACTACCCGTGAGTACTCAATACTCTAATCGCCGCTTTGGTCGGTCTCATGATCAGGTCAAGCCGTCAAGGGAATGGCTATGGCTTGCCTGACTTTTGGCATCGAGCAGCGAGTAGGGAGCTAGGAATAGGATGCGTAGAACCGATGCGATGCATGCGAGTAATGGTATTGCATCGAGCTGTGCTGCATAGGATCGACCGGCACAGCGCACAAAGTTGATAGGTTTCTGTGAGTGTAGCTTCTACTGTAGTCAGTACTGGTACGAGCTAGTAGGTAGGAAGGGGCAGGGCGACCTTTTGTCCGGCCGGCTCAGGCTCAGGCTCAGCTCTTGCCATCTATCTATCCATCCATTCCTCCCTCCCTCCCTCTCGATTGTCGTTCTTCGCTTCAATTCCATGTCCGTGTCAAAAGCTGTCTGTCTTTTCTTAACACGCATTGATTAGTCTGCTGCCACAAAACCCTGCTTGATTATGTCAGCATAGCATCAGGTCCGCCATTATTGTATCTGCTGCGTTTGCCCTCATCTCAAGGGAGTGTGCTACCCATGAACGTGACGAGTCAATGGTGCATGGCACAAGTACAAGTCGGGCTAATATTTCGTCGCACCAGGTCGCAATGCTGCGTTCCTACGTACGTGCCCAGGACTAGTACATTGCTTTAGAGCAATTCAGATGGGAGTTAATACCTAGCTGAAGCGTAGTCTGCAGTCTGTATCGTAGGTTGGTCACGCTCGCACGCCCAATGCAAGTAGGAGTACTGTACAGTTCGTACCTGTGTATAGCTAGCTAGCATCGTGGATAGAACAGTGGGTTTTTAATTAACTGCAGGGATGGAATGGTGAGTAGGGTTAGTAGAGTGGACATATCAACAGTAGTAATGAGCTAGGGCACAGTATCGTCGATTTTCTTTGTGAGAAACGTCGTACCAGACGGGGCCGGCACCGGCACCGGCAAGCCGGCGACGAGGGGAGACCAAGCACGCTGAAAGCCGTGTGGCCATGTCCCCCGTAGGCCGTAGGACGAGTCGCTGGACGGAGGAGGAGATCACTCGTAGCATCGGGACCTCTGCGAGATGCTACGGACCGACCCATCCGTCAGAATAAAGCGTACGCACACAGGCACAGTTAGATGGACATGGCGGAGCTGTATACCGCTGTTCCGAGCTTTAATCACTAAATGGAGCTGACACGTCTGTCGCGTCGCAACTTACGGACTTGGATGAGGAGTAGGACCGGGTTGCGTGGGTCATTGTTCTAAGGAGATCTGATGGTATGGCAGCAAGTACATGCATGGGCGGCCTGTCACTTGGCTTCCGACGGGCGTGCGCCGCTGTGCCGTCCAGTGAGCAGTCCCATCACACGAGCGCGCTCCGGCCGCGGGCGCGCACGCATGCACAGAATCTGGGGGCACTGCCTGTGGGAGTGTGGGCTGTGGCCACGCCCGCGCGCCCGAAACGGATCCCACCACGACCCGTCGACCCGTTCGTCTCACTCAACGGACAACTAGTTTACTTTACTATGTTTTTTTTACAAAATTGATTCCGTATATAGTATTTTTTATTAAATTTTAAGGTAAAAATTATTTTAAATATGTTTATCTCAAATAGAGTATACTAGAGTCTCCATAAAAATGGTTAGTGAGAAGATTAATTTTTGGAATCATTTATTTCCGGGAGTTATTTAAATATCTATTAGACGTATTTTTTTAATTCTAATCTCAAAAATACAAAGAAGGAGACTTTTTAAAGCTTCTCTTGGAGATGCTCTTACTAACTTAATCCAAACTTTTTTAGTTCCAATCATTTACTCCCTCCGGTACACAAAAACAAGTCGTTTTGGACATGATTTCACATACCAAGAAACAATTAATTAGTGTGTACTTTCTATGTTTGCCCTATTAAATATAGTGCAAGAGTAAACATAATACGAAAAACAAGAAAAAGTAGTACTACTTGAGGAGTATAGTAGTCCAAAATACACAATAAAATGCAAAACGACTTGTTTTAGCACACTCTTGATACATAAATTAATTATTCTTATATATATTTTAATCACGTATTAGGAGTCTCCTAATACGTAAATTAATTATTCTTATATATATTTTATATACTACTCCTCCAATCCATAATATTATAGGTTAGTATTTGACAGGAAGTATCACTGTTCATCTTTATCATACTATGAGAAAATAATCCCATCATGCTCATATATTAAGGTTCTATTTGGATCCCATCAACTAATTGTTAGTAGCTAATTTTTAGTATTATTCATACAAACAGGCCAACTAATTATTAGTTCACGGGTCAACTAATGGTTAACGAGAGCAAATAGGGGCTCTTTACTTTTTTTAAGGTGTTAGTCAAAAATATCCAAAAATATATGAACTAATTACTAGCCAACTAATTATTAGTTCTAGCTAACAATTAATTTTAGTTCATCCAAACGGGTCCTAACTATTTTGTTTAAACATGATATTTTAAATTTAATGTACGGTATTCAAGGCTTCAAAGGTCAATGTTCCCAAACGAAGGTATCCCATAGACTCTTTGAAGGTGTGAATAGTTTTGGAGAGTAATCTCCCATTCGACAACATGCTGCTTGGAATGGTGTGTCATTTTCAACAGGATGTTTAGTTTTTAAGTGTTTTGAGACAATGGTTTACTATTTTACTCATATGAAGTCTTGTGTACAGAGTCGACAACAACAATTATAACTAGAGTCTTATCCTATTTTACTTTGCATGTACATACTGACCCTTTCTACTGTAAAAGAGATCGAGTGTTGTAATCTGAATTAATATCACTTATTGAACATAGGGTTATTTTGTAACTTTCAACATAGAACTTCGCAATTAGTATTCTTTCGAGGCTAAACAATCACGTTAGATTACAATATTACGAGTTTGAGTGAATATTTCTATTCATATTATTATTTTTATCTTTTTGTTCATAATTATTATTATTGACTAATAAAACTAATTTAATTAATTTATTTCAAATGCATTTTCTGGAGGACAATATTATTATACTAAATAAAAAGTTGGTAAGAAAGCGATTGAGTATTAAATAGCATTTTTTAATTTTGTTAATAGCTATAAATCATGGCTTTATTGTGCTTCGTACCACTGTTTCAACTCATCCTGTGGCACAAAGCGTACTCCCTCCGATGTATAAATATTAGTCGTTTAGACAAAATTACACATATCAATGTGATATTAAATAAAGTTACAAGAGTTGTTTCAATTAGTTATGGAGCCTAGATTTTAGTAGTGCTACTCAAGTTCGACTTCCGATGACCACATCCCATTTAGCAGCAATGCTTCGATTGACGAGATAACTAATATTTACCCATTCTCAATAAAACCAAAACGACTATTATTTATACACAGTAAGTGCGCAACGCAGCGTGGCACAAATGCATAGGCAGACGTGCGTACTCGTTGACCGAACATGTCGTCGCTGGCCCCACTAAAATCCCATATGTGAACGTGCGCTCCCATTCGTGTCGTATGCTCACATTCATCTCATCTCAAAATATAAAAAACCATAACATTCAAAAATTAAAATACACTATGTTTTTGGATGGATTGAGTACTTTTAAAAACAGTCGTGAATTGAAAAAAATATAGGATTAAGATGTCTGATAGGTGAATCCTATATGAAATTTTGAATATATATATACACATGAGAGCGTTATTCTATACCATGTGTGTAGAATAGCTATTCTACACCGACCACTATTCTATACCACGGATGTAGAATTGCTATTTTACTGAAAAAATCTATTACTGAAAATAGTCGGTATAGAATAGTTATTTTACATATGTGGTGTAGAATGAAGACGTATGGCCTAGAGCAGCTAGTCCATTGAGAAAAAAGGCAGCGATATATTGAACTGACAGCGCGCGTGGTTTAGGTGATGTAGCACGTGCACCTAACAATTTCCAGCGGCCACTTACCAAATATAAGTATTTCTAAACTGTTTAACAGCGATTATGGCCGACGAGATAAGAATATGATATCTCTTGTTCAACGAGGACTAAAGTATTAAGCAGTAAGTAATTAATATAGAAATTCAGAGTCAAAATATATTGTTATATTTTAGATAAATTTTGAACTTTACAAATTATAACGTTTTGGAAGGGATGTATACGTTTCGAGTATTTTATATTTTGTTACGAATTTGAAATTCCAGACGCTAGATTTTGAAACAGAGAGAGAGAGGGGGGGGAGAGAGTAGTCATGAGTGATGCTTTGGTCCGCGCAAGTTGACCTGCTGAAGTTATCCCCCGCGTGATGGGGCCCGTGGGTGATATGAGGCAGAGAGATATGGGAAGCCGTGATCCGTCCATCGTGGTGGCCCGAAATGCCGCAGGAGAACGCCCGCCCGAGATCGACATGTCGTCTTCTCCACCGAGACGAGGATGGAAAGCTACCAGCACTTGGCGACCAAGCTAGCAATCCAACCGCAATGTCTTCTCCTACAAGCACAAGCGGCGCTCGCCTGTCTCCGACGCAGAGCTATTGCCAAAAACAGTAAAGAAAGTTTGCTCACAGTGTGATGCGAGCACAACCAGTGAAGCAGGCTGTGGCGGCCATGCGTGCAGTGTGTGTGTAGTAGATGCTGTCCTTCTGACCCTGCACGAGCAAAAGCCCTGCATATATATCCTTATCCACCGGAAGCTACGTGGACCTACCGGAGATTCCGGGCAAATGTCAGCGAGACCGAGATAGTTCACTGCCGAATTGCTGATGCCCTCCAGCATTGGCCTGGCCCCGTCCCGGCGTAATACCGCCGACGACTCGATCCACTTGGCGCGGCACTTGACGCATCTTCAAAACCAATGTGAAATTACGAAGCCATGGCTTAGACTAGACACGACGACGGCGAGAGGAATGACGCCGCGCGTACGCCCGTGCACGCATCCGGGAGACGAAGCTGGAGGTCGCGGCGCGTGCGCCACTGTCCAATGGCCGGCGCGGCGCGGCGCGTGACCACTTTTATTTGTCAAAAATTCCGCAAATGGACGGGTATTGGTTAAGCGTTTCAAACGTGGCGTGATTACAATGAAAATGATTGAAGAATTCTGGAAAGAAACCAAGAGATACAAACCGATTCTAACTATAAGCCTCAAATTATATCTATATCTATAAGATAATAAGATAGACATATTCTTATCTTTAACAGTAATTCCATCTAGTCCTCGTCGTGCAATGAGATGCGAGCGGCGAGCCCCCCGAGCTTTCTATAAATGCGGCTCCGCTACTCCGGCTTCACTCTCACCTCGCCGCTGCTGCCTACGGTCTCCTAGCCGGCTACGCATACAGGAGTTGCTTGCCGGGGCGCGATCGGTGGCGAGCGGGACATGCTGCGGGCGGTGAAGTACCTGCTGGGTTCCCCCGGCGCCAACGGCTTCGGCTCCAAGTCCACCGCCGAGGACGTCACCGCCGCCTGCCCCGACCTCTGCTGCATCACCGCCATCATCACAGGTACGTATGCTTCGGGGATGCTTCCGGCCGGCGCCTGTCGAGTGGCGTGTCATGGCCTTTGGTTGTCTGGTCGCATGCAGGCGCGACGTCCGGGATCGGGGCGGAGACGGCGCGGGTGCTGGCGAAGCGCGGGGCGCGGGTGGTGATCCCGGCGCGGAACGTGAAGGCTGCGGAGGAGATGCGGGCGCGCATCCGCGACGAGTGCCCTGGCGCCGATGTCCTCGTGCTGCCACTGGACCTCAGCTCGCTCGCCTCCGTCCGCGCCTTCGCCGACCGCTTCCTCTCCCTCGGCCTCCCGCTCCACCTCCTCATGTACGTCACTCCTCGCTCCTGTTTCACCGATCCATCGCTTTCGGTCGTACGCCATGCGAGCTGTTGCATTTGCACGCGTGCTCAATTCGATCGCCGGACTGACGTACGGCTGGATGGATGCAGCAACAATGCCGGCAAGTTCTCGCACGGGCAGCTCGCTCTGTCAGAGGACGGCGTCGAGATGACGTTCGCCACCAACTTCTTAGGTTTGTAATGTATTGCTACGTGTACATACGGTGGTACGCACCTCGACGTCTACGACGCACGTCGATGTAATTTCGGCATGATGTTGCTCAGGGCATTTCCTGCTGACGAAGCTGCTGCTGGCGAGGATGGCGGAGACGGCGGCGGAGACGGGCGTGCAGGGCCGCATCGTCAACGTGTCCTCCAGCGTGCACGGCTGGTTCTCCGGCGACTGGGCGGAGTACCTCGACCTCGTCACCCGCCGGAAGATGTGAGCATCTCTCTTCTTCGTCGTCCTCGGTCCTCACTCTCGTACACTGTTCCGCCACCCAGCTCGCTGCTCCTCCACGTCTTATCAGTTTAGCCGCTAACCATACCATGTACGTGGCGCTGTAAACTTCAGCGCTTACGACGCGACGCAGGCCTACGCGGTGTCCAAGCTCGCCAACGTGCTGCACACCAAGGAACTCGCCGTGCGCCTCAAGGTCCGTTCGTTTCGCCGGTGTGAGTCAGGTACTCCGCGGCTTCCCGTTTGAGCTTTTTGGAGCCAAAGTTTCTCAGCTCTCTTTCCGTTTCGGGCGCGCGGTTGCGGTTGCGGTTGGGTTTCCTCATCAGGAGATGGGCGCCATTGTGACGGTGAACTGCGTGCACCCGGGCATCGTCAGGACGCGGCTCAACCGTGACCGCGAGGGGCTCGCCACAGGTAGGTGAAGAAGCACTGCTCTATGTAATTCTAAACCGGATCAAACGATTTCAGAAACTAATCAAATCAGTTTTTGGCGTTGCAGATCTGGTGTTCCTGCTGCTGTCCAAGCTGCTGAAAACCATCCCTCAGGTGATTAATCAATGTAGTACGCATTACCAAATGTGTTTAGTTTAAGCCGGGTTCCATGTGTTGGGTCCCGTGCCGTGTCTCGCTCGCTCTGACCGCACCGGACGGGGTTCTGAGCTTTGCTTACGAGTAATTATTGCACCGTTCATTACTACTAACCCGGGGTTCCCACCTCACCACGCCGGTCTACCGCTCTCTCCCCTCGCAGGCTGCGGCGACCACGTGCTACGTCGCGGCCCACCCGAGGCTGGCCGGCGTGTCCGGCCGCTACTTCGCCGACTGCAACGAGGCCCTCCCGTCGCCGGCCGCCACCAGCCGCCACGACGCCGCGCGGCTGTGGCAAATCTCCGAGGCCATGCTCTGCTCCAACCAACACAGCCAAGATCCCCTGACCTACTAGCTCAATGCCTTTTCTATTCTACATACAGCTCAATGCAATATACAGTATGTGTAAATATACTCCATATTAATAGCATTATACTAGTGCTGGTTTATAGCAGTAGCAGCCAATTAGCGAACATGTTGCAGAGAGAGAGAGAGGGAGAGAGAGCTTGTGGGTCGGTGACAATTACAATACTATACGCAGCGTGGTTTTGTCCTGTGGTCGTCTACTTTGGCAGTGAGATATGCTGGTGTCGTATGCGTGGATGTGGCTTTGGCTTTCCTGTTTATGTCAGAGGAAAAGGCGACGTGTCGAGATGCGGCGCGCACGCTTTTGGAACCTCTTGACTCTTGTACTCGGCGTCACGTTGCGTGCAAGTACAAGGTGCATGGGTGGAGATTGCTGCGTGCATGGGCCGATGCATCTACGAATTGTCTTGTTCGATTGGATCCATCGATCGGCTTCGACTTGGGACTTGTCAAAAGCTGGTGTGATCCCCAGCCAAATGATTGAGCCCGTGGCTGCTGCACGAGGCTAAGGCTTCGCGAGTTGCCAACGACTGCGTTTTGGTTGGTTGTGTCGTCTCGCCGTCTTGGTGACCACTCGATTTTTCCCCCTTTTTTTCTGCCTGATAATCACATGCCACCGCTAATGGGTAATGCGCTCCCTACGGGACAAGAACTAGGTGCTGTGTTTCCGTCGATGGAGATACAGCGACAACATCAACAGCATCAGTTTTGTGCTCGTTGGGTCACAATGACAGTTATCACTGGCATCAACAGCTCAACTCCTGCGCATAAGGTTTCCATGACAAGCTCCAGCAGAGTAACTAATATACCTTCTGGAATTTCGAAGCGTTGAAATCTAACCCTACTGTTTTTAAAAGAGTTTTTGCAGAATTTATTTGAAAATAATGTAAAATTCGCAGGCGACCGTAATAAAGTCGATAGTAACTTACAAGGAGTAAGGCTTGCTTATTTTAGGTGCAATTTAATATTGTTTTTTCTTATCTCATAAAGAGGGCAAGTCATCTTTTTGGGGCAATGAAAACAACATGATGGATGTGCTGTTTATAGGTTCCTACTGAAATTAACCATGGAAAACAAGCTACTCGATACTCCCTATAGCTTTGTCACTTTTTTTTCTAAATATAATTAAGCCGTTACAAAATGTTGTCTTTTTTCCATTTCCTTGTTAAAAAATAATATCAATATATTATAAATGACGGGCAAAAAAGGTTATTTAGTTCACTAATATATTTGGATTGATTTTTTATTGTTACGCACAAGTCGAAGAAATCGAAATCGGATGGAGTACATCACTGATCCCACTTTAATGACCGACGACCTACCTTGCGTAGTGGAGTGAGGATGCGTAGCTGTACATGGCCCAGAGCTTTCAGGGCTTTAGACCAACAAGTAAGGCCCAGTAGGAGGAGCTGGCCAATAAAATCACACTTGGATTGTCAAAAGACGAATCCAAGACCATCTAATCCTTTGAACCGGACATGCCATTATATCAACTTGAGGCCCGGCCTTGCAGTTGACCTCAAACAAGCAGCTTTTTAACCAGCAAAAAAAATAAAGGAAAAGCGTCCATTGTGTGCGATGCAAATGCATGCTTGAGTGCTTGACTATTGAGAGAGAGAGAGAGAGAGAGAGAGAGAGTGAATGAGAAGGCTGCTGCTACCTTGAAGAATTGAATGGAAAGCTGGAATGTCACATTTGACCCTGCTCTCTCCGTGCCATCAGTGCAACGGAGACCCAGAAGGGAGCGAAATGTCACATGGTGAGATGAATGGAAGATGCTGCAGTCCAGTCTGAAAGGCAGAGGGGGGATGAAACGAGAGTTCACGGCCAAGAGCAAGAAACCATGATATGTTCCACTATGGAGAACTGTCCACCAGAAAACTTGCTTGCAGCGGGATGCCCAACTCTATGAGAACATGCACAGCACAGTTTCCTTCTGCTTTTCTGCCTGCAACGAGATAATGCGATTGACACCTTTTCTCGTGTAGCAGGGACAGAACAACTGTTCATAACTATCAACTGGGCTCTGCCGAACGCCCACTGCCCACTGGCCGCTCAACTACGAGTTAATGACCGTATCAGTCAATGCCTTCCACGTTCTCTTCAGCTACTAGCTAGCTACTAGGTTATCACATGCACAGGCAAGCTTCTCACCGTCCCAAAATGTAACCTTTAGATTTGAGGATATGTATTAAATAGACATGAAAAAGACCACACGGAGCACTACTTTCCATGGAAGGTGAGTAACATAATAAAATCTAATGGTAATAGGAGTAATTTTGAATTCTAAAAGGTGTTACATTTTAGAAAAGAGGTAGTAGCAAACAACACGTTTCTTCTTTGGAAAAAAAAATCTACACAGAAATTTATTACCCCGGATACTACTTTATACTAATTACCACGATTTCGAACGCAGAAAATAGCAAATAAGGGGGTGTTTGGATCCGAGGGCTAAAGCAAAAGAGGCTAAAATTTAATCCCTTTAGGGGCTAAAAATCAAAACACCAAAGCTAAAAAGGGGCCATTAACCCCAAGGAGGAGCTAAAGAGAGACTAAAATGACCCTTTCCACCCATACCCCCACTATAAATGCATGCATGAAAAGCAAGAGCAATAAATAAAAGATATTTCAGTCATTATACACAGCAATAAATACTTTAACACTTTTTTTATCCCTAGGATCCAAACAGGGGTTGACTAAAATTTTAGCCATTTTTTAGTAATTTTGCTTTAGCCCCTTAGATCCAAACAAACCCTAAATCATGTGATGTTTTTTCTTATACATGGGAGGTGAAGACAATCTTTTAAATGGTGCATTCATGGCCTGGCCAGACCGCCAGAGCAGACCAGCATCTCGATCTCTGATCATCAATGTAACGGTGAACGACACACTTGAGCGCCTCGCGCATATGCTGATTTTGATTTATGGTTCATTGCTGGAACTTTTGTTCTACCCCATAAGCCATAACTAAATATGCATCTGATAGACTGATAATGTCTTGGCTACCGAGATTCATGGGGGCAGGAAGAAGATTTAATCATTCCTAACCACATAACCTTAGGTGGCACTGAAACAACAAACAAGTCTACAAGGCCAGGACAACATCCACTGTTACCATTCTCATCGACACGACAAAACTACGCAAAACAGCAATTAAAAATGCAGTATGTCTAAATTAGATAGGGCATGGTATTATCAAATATCCTCATTTGTGTGCACAGTTCAAGATCATAAGATATGTTCAACCAGCTGAATTTAAATTATGTGTTCGTTCAATCAAACATGCACCATATATTATGCATTCAGGACTCTGAAGTTCCAGGATAAAAATTGACAAGTTTATTTATGAGGGAACTTGAAGAACAGACCTCTCATTCTAAAATACATATCTTATTCATAGGAAGCGACAGATTGGGAAAACACTTTCAGAAAATTAAAAATCCTTTTAACGGCAAATTACATTCACCTTGAACTAAATTTACAGATGGTTGAATTCTGGTAAAGCATATCCCAATATCTCAAATATAAGTTCTTATCAAAACATTCTGAAGGTTAGAAAAGAGACTAAAGATTCAAGATAACTTTATTACCATGATAAATCCATAAATAGATTGGTATTGTAGTCAACCACTGTCATGGGTTAATTTTTTCGGCCCTCCAATCGTTGGACCCATCTCCCTTCTGGCTTCTTGTGAACATTAACCTTTGATTGCTTTTCAAGCTCAAATAATCAACCTAGGTAAAGTATAACAATTGCAAAAATCATGGAACTGCCAGATCAGCCCTTTGGGCAGGTTATTCGTGTGGTAACAGTAACAATTGTGCCAGTACATGCTAGCACAAAGCTTCAGCAACATCAACAACTTTTTTCTAGATCCAGCAAAAAGTCAAAAATAGAATTAACTAACCTTTTCTGGATCAAGAACAAGAAGACAAAAGGCATCTACTGGGCCAGCTGATGGATCAAGATGAGAATTCTCAACGAGATCATCATCTGGAACAGGAACACCTGGGCATGGTCCTATGTACTGCAATCTTGACTTCACTGAGCTTCCAAACCAAGCTCTCTCTCTCAGCTGTAAATATAAATGGCAACCAATTTTTAACATGGATTACTAAACGTATGTGCTAAAGATTATCCTAAACTGAACTAATAGAGCAACCTGCTAGTTTGCACATAACCAAGCGTGTGCACTACAGTTAGGCATCCGTTTCTAGCACATTCGGCATTTCCACAATACATATCACAGCACCAAGGAGTCTACTCTACTCGGCTCTAACCTGTAGCATGGCAGGTTCTGGGTTCGAACTATCAATCACATCTATGGAACCACTGATACGGAACTGTTCCCAAGTATCAGCGAAGTACCAACATATCTGCAAGACAATACAAGGTTAGAACTGTCTCCGTATCCACTTCAGTGTTGCCGTAATGCAATTGTTCCTTCATACACCGTATTCATAATTTCATAGTCCTATATACAACAGAATGATGCAGTAACAGTGCCAGTTCTCTATATCATACCTCACCAAATGGACAATTCCTGATCTCACCAATCTGTTCAATCACAGCTCACACATGGAGACACGCAAGGCATCAGCGAGAAGCAAGACTCGAGTTAGCATAGATACGAATTTTACAGGTACAGGGGTTAGACATGCACCTTGTTGTTTCGTGCATCCGTATTAATCTGAATCTTATCGCATTGCGCTTGGAAACCCCTAAAAGGAACAAAAATCCAGATCAAAACCGGCAAAATTGGAGGGCAAGGTAAAGGGCTACGCCTGCGGACACCTGAATACGACGGTGCGATTCGCCGGCCTGCCGCCCCGACCCACCGTGGCCTGAAAAATCGATTGCTCTGATGTTTTCAATTAGTTTCCTCAAACGAGGGAAGGGAACTGGGAAGAGGCATCGCGGCGTACGAGTTGGAAGAAGGTAGAGTGCTTGAGGTGGGCGTTGGCCTCCAGCGCTCGGTGCAGCAGCGATCTCCAGGGACTCGAAAGCGCCGACGCAGCGGCGCCGCCACCGCCGGACATCCACTTGCCGCCGCCTCGGCTGTCGTGTCCTCCGTCCGCGTGGTCTCGCTCACGCCACGCATCGGGTCCGTTTGGTCAGTGCGTATATTTTACTTCGGTTTGCAATGCGATTTTTCCCCATCAACTAATCATAGGCAAATTTCTTTAAAAAAGGTTTAGTGTTCTTTAGAACATAAGAAATTTATATAATTTTTATAAGAATTTTTGTAATTCTTATGCATTTTCTATAAAATCTTGTAAACCACTAGAGCGCTAAAAGTTCAAGTTATGACAGTTCGTGATGTTACCGGCAAGACGATACTAGACAAAAATTTTATAAAATTCATTGCAAGAATGCAACAGTGTAATCGAGTGAAACAGTGTGATCTTATCAAAAGCTTGGATAGACTTATCCAACTAATTTTCTCAAATTTTCCAATGCAGCATCTTCAAAAAACATTTTCTTGTTTAGCCACTTCATCCGTCCTCACCCAAAAAAACACTCTTCACAAAACTGACGGCCTATCTCCGTTCATCCGTATCCAGAAAACCAAATATATCCTTAATTGTCTCATCCAACTAAATGACATTACAGTTTATGGATGAAATACTGTCATAGCAGACAGAGCTCACCAGCCTTTTTTCACAGTGTCCCCTGTTACCATGCTACAGATTTGTTGCCTATTACTCCGTACTTACTACTGTATAGTAGCATGTAATATGCTCACTGTATAGTCTTTTCAAGAAGACGACACACGTACGAATAGTAATCTGAAGGCCGACGATTTGGCCTCTGTCACTTGTCAGCTGCACAGCTTGTGGATAATGGCACTGGGAACGGATGCCATACGCTTTCTTTAAAGAAAACAATGAAAAATAGTTGGCTGAATTGGTCAAAATCACAAGGTGCCTTAGAGGTAAAATTGCTTTTTGTAAGTAAAAAATTACTATATTTGAAATGAATCTTGGACGCCAGTAAGCATTACACAATTACACAGCGAAATGCAGCTGCAGGTGGATCGGATGAACATGAGGCGGCCCATGTGCCTCGAACGAATGATACTGCAGAGGGAGAGGGAGAGGGAAAGGGAGGCAAAACCTGAGCTGCGACGAGTGTGTCCATCTGAGAAGACAGAGCAAATCCAACCGACCCATCACCATCCAGCGAGAGACGAGAAGAGAAGACAGCGCAGAGCAGCGCCCGGCGGCAACGCATCCATCCCTCCCTGATGAGGGGCATCCTCGCCCGTCGCGACGTCGCTTTCTGGCCGCCGGGAGATGTGTCGAGTTTTTAGTATTAAAGTAAAAATTCATTTGAACATTGAATATTTGTGAGTTTTAAAGGGGGGATGTGTGTGGTGCAGTTGTGAAAGTAGAGCAGATGTTGTTGGGCCACAACCACAATGGAGCATTGGTGATCTTTACAGTCACCATCTATGATCTATCCTTGTCCACAAAAAAACATTGACTGCTGGATAAAATGAGGCAAGGCAGCATGCAGCCTGACGATTCCATTTCCATCAGATTGTGGCGGCAATGGGCAACCACCCTGTCAGAATCTCAGTCCATGGAGATGGAGTAGATGCTGCTGGATGGGATGGCCAGACAGGAACGGGAAAGGAGTACTTAAAACGGCAGAGAGCCAGAGCTGAGCATGCATGTCCCATCTTGCTTGCCATCCATGCCTGTACTTTGAGGCCATCCTGCTGCACACTGCACGCAGCTTTCAAAAGAGGCCAGGGACATCAGGAGAACGGCGATTACACAACACAAACAAAGCTCTTGAGAAACCACGACTCCAACGAAACTGGGCTCGTGGTTCTTGAAGCTTTCCAAAGTGTTACACTGCACAACGGAAGCAACTCGTTATGGCAAATTTCCATCTTCCTCAGAATAGGATGGATGCGACAATGCAGGAGATGAAAGGCCAAAGATCTGAGCATGGAGGACCCAGCTTTAAATAACAGCCATGAGTGATGAGTCCCATACAGAGCCAACTGAACAAATGAAACCAATCCAATATGTGCACCCCCAATCCGAATTTTACCTATCCAACAGTGATTTTCTACTAGCTCCCCGCTTGCCCTTGTAGACTATCCAGTTAGGGCAAGGGAAGATCAACTTGGCAAAAATGTCTCTCCTATATATATTTACGTAGGGCCCTGCGAGGAGCCAAACATAGAAAAGAAAGAACATGAATGTATTGCTGCCCCAACACCACATGCATTTGCACAAGTCCGTGTGGTGATTGATCTTCCCTGGGCCAGCTACAATGTGTCGATGCTCTCAACATCTTTTGAGGACCACTAGACTACCATACAACTTCTGGTCCACAAGCAATTCAGCACAAGCACCAGCCATGTGACACTGCTGAAATAATGAATCAAGGCATACCAAAGCTTTTTCCATGGACTGTCAATGGTAAAAGATACCAGGTCACACTTGCACAGGTAAGCCATAGTTCTGGAATGACCTGATGTAGCCATCCCAGCCTGCAGCAACTATGACCTGGCCCCAGGCATGTGTATCAGCATTCTGGCAAGAAGCCTTCAGGAACTTGTACTGAGATTTTCGCAAGGTAGACTGTGTCACAGAATTGGATGGTAACTGCTCCTCTGGCCATGTGGCTGACCCCCTTGGAGCAGATTCCGCAAAGAATGCACTGCTAAGAGTGAAATTGCCGGATGGCAATTGGTAAAAGCTATCACCATCAGGGGATTCCTCAGGATGAGAGCATGGTGTGCTATCATGTTCGTTGCCGAACTCATTGAAGACTTCTTGCCGTGAAGAAGTGATGTTGCAGGCCAGTGAAATAGAATTCCTTGTTTGTGAGGCATTCCATGGTATCGCAATGGCCACGTCGTGGCAGGAAAAATGCTCATTTGACCATACAGTCTTCACACGGTTTGTGACGGGAGCTATTTGGTTTGCATAGTTCCACATGTAGATACTGGAATCATCACTAGCAGATATAATGTGATCTCCATCTGGTGTGAATGATGCAGCAACTTGACTTGAACTTCGCAGTCCTGAGAATGGAAAACAGATGTGTAAACTAAGGGTCTCACAGATACTTTTGAAAGTGGTCTTGGAAGAGGTTGTACCTTTGTAGTTGGAAATTATGTCAAGCCCATCAAGAATGCGTATTTGTGAGTCGCCGGATGTTACCATCAATTTCTTTGGATCAGATGGACAGTACTGATAGCAATGTAATGAAAAAGGCTTTTGTAAGAATTAGTTGTGACAAAAAGATTAGAATATGCAATAATCTCCAATGCACAAAGTTGTAGATCAAAAAAAGGGTACCTGGAAACCAATTATTCTTTTAAGTGGGGATTTCTTTCTTCCATTCAGAGCGATTTGAGATTTCAGCTCCAGACGATTTTCTGTGTAGAATAAAAAAACGAATGAGAAACATTATAATATGCTTTCAGAAACAAATGCATATGCGACATTCTTCAGAATAATCACTATTCTCACATCAACTATATTTTTTTTTTAGAAAAAGGCCTAGAGGCCCGGCTTTATTCACATCAACTATATAGGACAGAAAATTCCCTGTGTTATGTCCTTTGCAAGATCTATAAGAAAAAAGTGATAATAAACTTATACTATTAAGGATCTCATAAATCATAGACCTAAAATCCCCCAATAAAGGATTATGCACCTCCAAAACACAAGCCAAAAAAAAGTTTGCTATTTGAATCTTAGCCATTCTTATCCAACCAAACATAGATTTTTTGCCTTCCATCAATATGCAGGACTTTTCTATGATATAATATAGTTTATTAGCACATGTTGCCTGTTCATCATAAAAATGAAAAGTACTATTTCCTGAGTTCCTATATACATCTCCATTCATGGTAGTTTGATCTTTTAAGAAGTAGAAAACTGAACCATAACTGCATAATATAGCCAATCCATATGCACATACAGTTCAGACATGAGCATGTAGCAATTAGAGGATAGCAACAACCACGCTGTCTATTCTCATATTGGGGACAAAACAAGATACTTCTATCATTAGCAATTTGCATATACATCTAGGATGTCGTCTTGAAAGCAAACGATATCGACTTATTAACAAACAAATGAAGATGTTGGTTGAAGTTACTGTTTCCAAAATCATTAGCTTGCCAACAACAAGCAATCGCTGTACAGTGAATCTCACAGACAAAAATGACTCATGATTACCTGAGGCATCATAGTAGCAACAATTCCCTGTTATGGTCCCAACCACTGCACCCTGAATAAAGGCATCAGAAATATCCGTGTTTAACTATTTAAGTTAAATCAATAAATGACCACTTGGGTAAAGAACTTAAAGAATAGCTGAAAGAACCTTTCCATCAGGGCCGTAACAAACCGCCGTGACTATCTCTTTGCTATCCGTCCAGTCCACGACTTGGCATCTAGGAACGTCCCAAATGCGAACCATTCCATCGATACAGCCACTGATAAAATAATTGTCATTGGCAGGATGAAACTGCACACATGTCACTGCATAATACACAAAAACCAGAATGTCGGCATCAGATACTCAGAAGAGGCATGTTGTAGATCGAGTATTTCACAGGGAAGGGGTTTACCGTAGTTCTTGTGTGAGAAAACCTTCAGGCAACTACTGCACCCAACTTGCCACAATCGTACAGTTTTATCCATGGATGCAGAAAGTAAGTCCTGTGTAAAAGCAAGTAAAGTTAGCTGACCATAACAATTATAGATACTGCAGATGCACAGAACACCTTGTTGAATGGCAACTAACCCTGTTTTTTGACCATGAAAGATCCAAGATCGCACCATCATGCCCATAGAATTCATGCACTGGCACTCGGGATAATGCAAAGGTTCTATGAGGGATGACAACACAGGCTGGATCTGCAGACCCCTTTGAATTCTTGTGGTGCTTGCTCTTGCTCCCTTCGCTGTAGTAGACAGGAGCCAATTCAGAGTTTTCATCGACTGTGAAGAACACACATGAAGGATCATCCTCGACAAAGTCAAGTTCATCAGGCCTCTCTCCCTCCACCACCCGCCACACGCGCACAACCCCATCCTCACCTCCAGTGGCCAGATACTGGCCATCAGAGCTAAACTTCATGGTCACAATTGCGCCGTCGTGTGCCTTGATGTCTTGGCCCCTGTACACCGCAGACAATTCTTTTGACCGTTTCTTGTAAGGTCTCACCTTGACCCTGTTAACTTTCCCAGAGCAACTCCGACAAGAACCTGAGGATGTTGAATTCGTCTCATCGTCTTCCTCCACATCGACGATGCAGCTACCGATGCCCAGCCTTCGCAGCCATCCAAACCTTCTCCTCCTCCTCCTCACCACAGCCTTCTCCACAGTAGAGGACTCGTCTGAATCATCCACCCGCCGCATCAGCTCACGGATGAAGGGGGATGAACCATAGGTCCGTTCGAATTCCGCCGCAGTAACCGTCCGGTTGGACTGCCTCTCCCTAAGGCTCCGAAAGCACCCGTCTTTGCCCATTTCGTCGACGACAAACACTGTGCCATCGTCCAAGTTCTTGAAGACACAGTCCAGTCCCTCCCCCGTGCCACCGCCGTCAGACGCTCCCGGCTCCTCGCCCCTGCACGCAAAGCTCGGGACGGCTGAGAACATCTCGGCGCTGGGGCTGCCCGGAAGGATCTCTTCCGTGGCACTGGACCTCGAGCACGGATCTTCATCAGGCCGGGCGCTTAAGGGGCTCGAATCCCAGAGGCCCAAGGACCTGATGAACCTCAGGCGGCGCTCATGGACGCTGCTCGGGTCGCTAGCCCAGACCTCAAGCAGGGCCTTGTCGTACCGCAACCCGTCGTCGTGGCGCCCGGAGCTCGCCGGTGAAGAGACGGACGCCGGCGATATGACCTCCCGGGAGTCAAAGAACTCATCTTCATCCTCCCCCGTGTCCGAAAAGCGCGACCGCGCCATGACCATATGCTCTCCTCGCGCCGCAAGACACGGCCCGCTCACGACGCCGCGACCCAAGAGCCCAAGAGCGGCGAGCGGCGCCCCAGTGGCATGAGCCGGCGACGGTGGAAACGGAGCGGCCGGATCTCACGGATCTCGGGGAACTCGCGCGGCCTGCTCCGTTATGACGCGCCGACTGCCGCGCCGTCCCCGATGCCTCCCTCCTCCTCCTCCCCTCCTCTTTTCTCCCTCTCTCCGGTTCTTGGCTCTATCTCTCTCTTGCCGCTGGAGATGGATGTCCTTCCGAGTTGGATTTTGGGTCTCAAGAAGGGAACCAACCAACCAACCAAAAGCCAATGAGTAGAGTAATAAAAGGCAGAGGAGAGAGAGAGAGAGACGGGGAGGATGGTGGTGGGATGGACGAGACGACGGGGACCTTGATCTCAGGGATCGGTTGGCAACAGGGTTTGGTTTGGAGGCTCGTCAGCAGCCTTGGACACATCGGTGCACGTAAAACCGGGGAGAAAAAAAGAAGAAGAAACAAAAACCGCAATGGATAGATAGGGGAAAAAAGAAGAAGAATTAAATGGTAGTTTTCAGGCAGGTATTAAATGGTAACTGTTGAGTTTAGAATTAAATTTGTATATATAAGTTTGCTTGTTTGGGTATAGATTAGAGTCTGGTTAGCCATATTTAGGGAATGCTAAATTTTAGTGACTAAAGTTTTGTCATCACTAAGAAATTGTTAAAATAGATTAAAATATAGTAGTGATAGAATTTGCCCTCATTAATGCCTCTTGGGATGAAAAAAATAATATTTGTATACATTTATTAGAGATAGTTTGGTTTTTGTTCAACTATATTAATGATTTTTAGTCAACAGAACCAAATAAGAATGAACTAAAATTTAATCGCCTAAATAGAGATGAACTAAAGTTTAGTTTAGTCATAAGTAAAGTACACGTAGGTTTTACCCAATTAATTAAATTGTATTTATTTATTTCCTAGAATTTGGTCTAATTTAGTAGCAACCCATTAGCTACCGTACACTCCTACTTCTGCTCGTGTTGCTACTAATTTTATGGTATTGAATAGTTTTGGTTATTTGATATGTTTGGTTTAAAACCCTTAGTTTTTAGATGGTTTTTACTGGCCCTTGTCATTTTCTGATCAATGGGTCACTTGTCTTTTTGTTTGTGTCGCTTGCTTTTGGTTGTCCAGGGAGATGCTAGAGGTTTCTTTCTTTCAGCAGGGCACTGTATTTTTTTCTTCCTGAAAATTATGCTTTTGCAAAATCTTTCCTGTGGAACGGGTTCATGTTGTCTTCGACTGTTTTATAATCATATTTTTTGGATTTATATATATATATATATACATTTTTCTATGTTATATTTTCGTGATTTTAGTTTGTCAATTGGGTTAAAGGTTTTGCTGTTCTTTTAATGTGTATTTGACATTGTGCCCAATATTTTCACCTGAAAATATACCTCCAGAGCATTTAAAACAACACATCTTTCATTTCGCATTAGCACATGGAACATCACACATAAAAACAATATACTTTTCAAGTTATAGTATTCATGTACCAAGATATAAAAAAACTATCCACCTAAAAAGAAAATTTTCAGTGTTAATTTTAGTACCAGCTATACCTATCACTCAAAAAAAAGATACCCATTTCTCAAGCGCAGCAATTTTGCATACATGTTTAGAAAACAAATTTAGGCTTGTACTAGTATATTAACGGTTCTTTTAGAACACACAAATTTCACAGTAATTAGTTAAATTCATGTAAAAATCTTTTAGTTTGTTCCAGATAAAGCCTGAAATGAACACGGACCCAAACTCATAATGAAATGAAATGAAAAAAAGGTGAGTGGATTGAGGCTGTCTACCTCAGGTCTCACTGGCTCTGGCCAGGTTGCAACCGGTCAAAGTCAATGGAGGGTGGCATTGGCATGTCTCCATTTTACAAATATATTTTCCACATGCCTAACCTCCATAGCAGCACGAATGCGATTTGGATGGTCTGTGGTGTGATACCTGATGCTGCACTACAGTACAGTGCACTCTCATGTTCTTATTGCCCACCAGCAATCAAGAGGGTACCAAAATGTTTAACTTTATTGGTAGATTCTTTAATTATTCATCTCATATATAAACTCCATGTCAATACACACCTAATAGAGTGACAAGCAAGCAGAGATCCATACAAACATGCCACTGCATTAATTAGTTGATGCATGTTTAGGAACGCTAATAAAACTGGCTGTTTACTTGGGAGCTACTCATTTTTGTCCCACTCTCTAATAAGTTAGTTTGATTACTTACTTCTCTACTCAACCACTGTACATTAGATTCACACCCACCCATCTCAAGAAATATATTGTGGTATTTCATATCTTAATAATATGGTCACACCTGTATCTTGCTATATTCTAGGACGAGAAAACACTAAGGATGCATTTGGCACGGATTTAGATTCTAGAAAAATGTTTTGAAATCAGATTCTGTCCAAAAATATTTTTGGAGCTTGTATCAGAATCACTTGCACTACCTTAAACAGTCTAGTTTTTTCTTAGATTTTAAAACTCAATAGATCCTGAATCTAAAAATAAAATAATATTTGGCAGCTGAAAAATAGTTTTTTAATTCTCACCGACTAGATAACTCATACCTCTCTATATGATTCTCATACTTTAAAACTATCTGAAGATCTCTTAGATCACTGAAGGGCACGCACGAACTTGTGTTTGCTGAGTTGCATTGACCGTGGCATATTAGCAAGCAAAGTATATTGTTTGCTACGCTAATTGGGAATCTTTGGAAGATATGCGTCTCCTCTCTCTACATACACATCTATCCTTCCTTTCCTGATCAGCGGGTCTTCTCTATTCATGTCAGTTGGTAAGGAGTACTAATCAGTTGCTTTTCTTTAATTTATATTAATCAAGGGTTTAGAGTGCCACTAAGCTCATCTATCTTTGCAATAACATTTTATTATCAGCTTATATGCTTGAAATAAAAGGTACGATGCATGACAAAAGGAAAATTACAAAATATATACTTGAATAACACCCATAGCGAGCAACGTAACTAATAACCAAAATAAATCTCTCAGTGTTTATGTAATAATTATTACTCCATATGTTAACTTTTAAATGATGCAATTGATTTTTATCTCAATGTTTGACAATTCGTCTTATTCATTTTTAAAAAAATATATTATTTATTTTGTTATAATTTGTTTTATTACTAAAAGTACTCAAAATATAACTTATATTTTTGCATATTTGCATAAATTTTTTGAATAAGACAATGGTCAAATGTTGAGTTGTAAGTCAACTACATCATTTAAAAGTTAATGGAGGGAGTATTATATTATAATCTTGATTATTTTAAGCCGTGCGACTAAAACTAATTGGGTTATTGGCGCTACTGAATTTTGACTAATTCATGTGGTAAATATACGAGCACGTAGGTATTACTATCATACTATACTATGGATCATGATCATTTTTAATAACTAGCACGGGTGAGAGAACTAATCAAACATGTAAACTGATAGATTGTAAAAATAAATCTGTATAGTATGGATATACACCGTGCATGTATTCTCGTACGATGTAGGTGGTGTTTGGTTCCCTGGACTAAAATTTAGTCTGTGTCACATCGGATATTGATACATCAATTTGAAGGACTAAACATGAACTAATTATAAAAATAATTACGGAATCGAAAGACTATCCATGAGACGAATTTATTAAGACTAATTAATCCATGATTAGCAAATATTTACTGTAGCATCACATTGTTAAATCGTGACGTAATTAGGCTCATTAGATTCGTCTCGCGGATAATCCTCTGATTATGAATGAATTATATAAATAATCTATATTTAATACTACAAAATAACATCCGACGGAATTAAATTTTAGGCGTACTGATCTCATTCTCAGCTGCTGTCTTGTTATTGAAGTCACAACGATTGAGACGGAGATGTGGCGCTAACTTTGTTATTGCTGCTCACGGTTGCAAGCTCCTTTCCGTTCGGCCACTTGTGAAAAAACATATTACTTCTGATGGTAACTTGAAAACAAGAAGGGAAAAAATATATACATGAAAGGTTAGTTCAAGCGACCGGCCGGGCTGTCCTTGTTTTCACAGGCTAGCTAGTTGTATGCAGCACTCTCTCTGTTAAAAGATGTCATTCAAAAAAGTCAATCTTTCTTATTTTTAACTACTAATTAAGATAAATATATATTCTCTAGTATTTTTGGATAAGACAGTACGTATGAAATAAATTCACGGCCGAAACGGGAGCGCGACGAAAAGTAGTCGTCGTCGGATCGGATCGAGCTCGATCCCGTTCCAAGCAAGCAAAGCACGCGATTTTGTGGTGGAAGACGAGCGAGGAGGCGGCAGTACGTGTGCGCACGCGCGCGGATGCGCGACGCGTTTGCTCCGGCGACTCGGCTCGTCGTCGTGGCCTGGGTCACTGGGTCAGGGTGACTCAGCGCCGCGCCTTCTGCCTGCCTGCGCGCGCGAGGTGGAGGCGAGCGAGCTTGCTTTTCTTTAAAAAACAATTGTTAATTGATATACGCTTTAATTATATTGTCACTTCTGAAACTAGAACCTCAACCAATAAAAATGGATCCGAATGAAAAATCGGCAAAGTCTATTTTTTGAAATTGTATTTTAACAAAACTCTCTTGTATTACCGATCACGGTCACAGCCAGAGATAATAATATCTTGTCTTAATTCTACAAACCACACCGGATATATATAGATAGAAGTATATTTTGTATTGCTGTGCTCACTGCTCAACCTTGTATGTTATGTCTTTGTCTAATTGAGCTTTCTTACGTTTAAAAGGCGGTGTTTTATTTTTGTAAAGGTATTTTTAATTTTAACCAATTTTATGAAAATATACGTAACTGTGATGTTAAACTACTTCTGTTATATCTACCGTGAAATATGTTTTACTATTGTATTTGTTTTATATTTTTGATGGTAATATATTTTTAAAATTTATTTAAGTTTAGAGAAATTTAGCTAATAAAATCAAAGTACTTCTACTTCTAGTTGCGTGAGAGTAGTAACTAAAATTAGGCAGAAGAACACTTAACACTACTCGGATCGATCGTACCCCGCCGACCGCCGTGCAGCACAAGCTTCGGTTCTAGCTTGTCACATCCGTTTAGGATTCTATCGTTTTCATCGGCAACAACACTTTGCTTGGACCGAAGACTAGCTCGATCGCTACTACCTACGATATGATCTCCGGAATCACCTAGCGTTTCTATACGGCTGAGGTTAAATTTTAGCTCGTGTCATATCAGATATTCGACATTAATTTGAAGGACTAAATGTGAATTAATTATAAAAATAATTACAGAATCAGACACTAAATCGCGAGATGAATTTTTTAAAACTAATTAGTTCATGATTAGCAAATGTTTATTGTAGCATCACATTGTCAAATCATGGTGTAATTAGGATCATTAGATTCGTCTCATGAATAATCCTCCGATTATAAACATTTAATACTCCAAAATAGTATTTAAACATTGGATGTGACAGGGGCTAAAATTTTAGCCCCTGATCCAAACACCCTCTTGATATACATGTATAGGAGATTCGGTAAGAGATCCTCTGTCATCAGCGAAGCGGGGCGGTCACTCTTTCATACCGTTGGATTTTGATCTGACGAGTGTCAAATGAGACTTCGCAGTGGGTTCCATATAAAGGTGAGACTACCTCCGAAGCATCGGGGGGCCTCCACACCATCAAATCTGCTCATAACTGTAGAGAGCAGTTGAAGCCCCGACGTGAGGAGAGTCGGTTCCCGTAATAGAGGAAAGTAGCTAGTTGTTTCAAAGTATCCGTCCAATTCTAACAGAGGAGAACTCCGCTTGCATCGATCGTGATGCACGCGCTGATCGCACTTTAAAGAGTATTATTAATTGGAACTAGCTTTAAGCGGTGTTTGGTTTCATGGACTAAAGTTTAGTCCGTGTACATCAATTTTAAGGACTAAACTTGAACTAGTTATAAAAATAATTGCAGAGTCGGAGGATTCGCGAGACAAACTTATTAAGCCTAATTAATCCATGATTAGCAAATATTTACTGTAGCATCACATTGCCAAATCATGACATAATTAGGTTTATTAGATTCGTCTCGCGAATAATTCACCGATTATGAATGAGTTTTGTAAATAGTTTAATTTAATACTCTAAAATAATATCTAAACATTTGATGTGACAAGACTTAAATTTGGGTTAGGGGAAACAAACACCCCCTTTACTGTAGTTCACCTACTTATACGGGGTTGAAATTATATCCACCGAATAGTTTTGGAGATATATCCTACACGCGCCGTTCGTCGTCTAGCTAGCTTGATCCTTTCGTCTTCCTTTTTCCTTTTTCTTGTCTTCAATATGCTGGAGAGCTCTAAGAACAAGACGAGTTAAGGGTCAAAATATATGCCGCTGGTGATCCTACCAATATAGGATCTACAGATGACATGATAACATCTTTCACTTCAATTAGCATCACGATCATCAGTGTTTCCTTCTCCCTCCCACGCCACAAAACTTTTTCAGCTATCTGCATGGCTGATGGCTGGCATCAACAAGTAGAACAGTGCAGTTTCTTAGTTTCTGTAGCTGCATGCGGAACCACGTGTTTGGTCAAGACGAGCGACGCGAATGCGATAGAAAGCTATAGATGGCCATATGGCACTAACACGATGGGCCGGCCCAGGCACGGCCCGAAAAAGCACGGCCCAGGAACGGCACGGCCCACCGTGTGTAGTGCCAGTGCCTGGCACGGCCCGATCTCAGTGCCGTGCCTGGGCCACCATCTCGGCCCGTAGGGTCGGCCCAGGCACGGCACGACTAAATGGGCCGGCACTATCAGGCACGGCCCACTCACCGGTGTATATAAACTCCTCGGCGCCGAACCCTAACCCTAAAATCATTTCCCCTCACTCCCCACTCCTCTCGCCGCTCCGCCGCACTCCTCTCGTGCGACTTGCGAGGCGCTCCGCCTCCCCTTCCCCTCCGGCTCCGACTCCACCTCGGCACCTCGGCACCTCGGCGCTCCGCCTCCGGCTTCGACTCCACGTCTCCACCTCGGCACTCCGGCAGTTCGACTCGGCCTCGGCGGTTGTCTTCTTCTCCGGTAACCCTAACCCTAATCCATTTCCTCTCGTGCGCGGCGCTCCGCCTCCGACTCCGCCTCGCAGTCGCGCCTCCGTCTCCGACTCCGGTAGTCCGGCTCGGCCTCGGTGGCTCTCTTCTTCTTTGGTAACCCTAACCCTAACCCTAATCCATTTCCTCGGCTCCCCGCTCATCTCGCCGCTCCGCCGCGCTGCTCTAGTCCTCTCGTGCGCTCCTCTCATCATCGTCGCCCCTCACACTGTCCACCTCGCTGCCTCGCCTCCCTCTCTAGCTCCGGTAGTCCGGCTCGGCCTCGGCGGCTCTCTTCTTTTACGGTAACCCTAACCCTAACCCTAACCCTATCCCTAACCCTATCCCTATCCCTATCCCTATCCCTAACCCTAACCCTAACCCTACTGTTGTAGCCGCTGAGGACGATGCTCGACTCCGTGGAGGAGATGGATGAGGTTGACGGTAACGAGGAGAGGCGGTGTTGCGGGTTGGCCGGCGATGACGACGAGGATGACGTGCGGGAGGACGCCGCGGAACTTTTCGGTGTCGGTGGCCATACTTCCGATACTCCTGTCGGTGGCCATGATGAAGAAGCCACAGCCGGGGTAGGAAACATGGACGAGCAAAGCGCCAAGCGCTCCCGTCCTTCTACCTCGGTAGTGTGGTTAGATTTCCAGAAGCTATTTAAAAATGTCAATGGTAAGAATGTCAGGTATGGAGCTAAGTGCATCCATTGCTCTAAGCAGTACTCTGCTCTCTCTACTGGTGGCACTGGCCACCTCACTAGGCATAGGGATAAATGCCCCAGGAGACGTGATAAAATCCGCTCGTCTCAGTCTCAGATCTCATTTAATCCTGATGGTAGTATGCGTAGTTGGGAGTATTGTCCTATGGTTGCACGTACTGAATTGGTTCGATTGATTGCTCGGCTAGAAGTTCCTATTAATATGGGTGAATCTCCTGCATTTGAATATTTCATGAGAACTGCTCATAATCCTGCATTTGTACCTGTCTCTAGGCAAACAACCACTAGAGACATGGTTAAATACTTCAATGATAAAAAAACTAAGCTTGTTGATACTCTTAGTAGTTCTGCTGTTAATTGTGTGTGTTTGACCTCTGACATTTGGTCTGGTAATGCCAAAGAGGACTACCTTTCTGTTGTTGCTCATTTCATAAACCCTGATTGGCAACTAGAAAAAAGGGTGCTTGGTCTTGTGCTTATTGATGTGTCCCACAATGGACAAAATATTGCTGAACGTGTTGCTGGTGTGCTTGCTGATTATGGTTTGACTAATAAGGTGTTTTCTGTTACCTTAGACAATGCATCATCTAATGTTTCTGCCATGAGATTGCTTAGGCCTATACTGTCACCATATCTTGGTATTGACAATGTAGCTAATGGTGATGAATCACAAATAGAGAATTCTATGTTCTTGCATCAGCGTTGCGCATGTCATATTATCAATCTAATTGTTAAAGAGGCTCTTAATAGTCTTAAGCCTTTGATTGAAACATTTAGATCTGCAATATCCTTTTTAAACAGTTCTAACCAGAGAATTGCTGCATATAAAAGTTATTGCATTGCCACTGATTATAGGCCTAGAAAATTTCAGTTGGACATGGAGGTTAGATGGAACTCTACATATCTAATGCTTAAGCATTTGTTACCTCATAGGGCCCCTTTCACTACTTTCATACATACAAACTATCCTAGGGCTGAAGGTGATCCATATATATTAAATGATGAACATTGGTCTATTGCAGAAAAAGTACTTAAATTTCTTGGAATGTTTTATGATTCTACAGTTGCATTGTCTGGTGTTTACTATCCTACATCTCCACTTATGCTTCATTTTCTTGTTAAGATTGCTATACACTTGAAGAGTTATGCTAATGACCCTCACATCAGACCTGTGGTTCAACCTATGGTAGACAAATATAATAAATATTGGAGGAATATACCTTTGCTTTACTCTTTTGCATTCATCCTGGACCCTAGAGCTAAAATGAAAGGTTTCAATAGAGTGCTTAGGAGGTTGATGAACTTGACCAGCACAGATTATGCTGCTTACCAGGTTACCACTAGAGCTCGTCTTACTGATATTTATAATAAGTATGATGAGAAATATGGATCTGTTAGGTTGGCAAGAACTGTCCCTCCTAACCTAGCTGGTAATAAAAGGTCTGCTTGGGATGAAATTTATGATGATAATGATGATGTGGGTGCTTCTGCTGATATGCATTCTTTGGTTTCTACTCTAAATATGGCTAGAGATACCTCTGCAACTGCCCTGCTGCAGGCTGCAACATCTTCATCTTCTAATACTTCTGAACTCATTTCTTACTTGGATTGTGACACTGTGAATCAATTAAATGATGATTTCAACATCTTGCATTGGTGGCATCAGCACAAACTCACTTATCCAGTATTGTCACTCATGGCTAAAGACGTTTTAACTGTTCCTGTCTCTACCATATCTTCAGAATCCACTTTTAGTCTAACTGGCAGGATCATCGAGGAGCGGCGGAGGAAGCTGAAGCCTGATGTGGTCGAGATGCTGACCTGCATTAAAGATTGGGAGGATGCTGAAGCAAGGATGCAACACTTGGTCGATGATAAGGATCTTGAAGAATCATTTGAAAACATTTATCTTGATTAGTTTGTGAACATTTGTGTAATGGGATTGTAATATTCTGAACATTTGTGAACATTTTACATTTGTGACAAAGAGCTGGGTTGTATTCTTTTCCTGTTTAGGGTTTCTCACAAGGGTGAGTTTTACCTAAACAGGTTTTTAATGAGGCAACCATTGCACTAAAGCTCTTAATAAAGTGTGATATTGCCTGAAACTATTGCTTTTCTACCCATTATATTTGAATACATTTTTAAGTTTCAAATTTTAGTACTGGTTAAATTCTGGTGTGAGACACTAATAGTGCCCGTGCCGGCACTGGCACTGGCGTGCCATCGTGCCTGGTGGCCCGGCACGGCACGCCTAATGCTTAATAGTGTCGTGCCTGGGCCGATGAACAGGCACGGCGGCACTATCAGGCACGGCACGAGTAGTATGTCGTGCCTTGTCGTGCCGTGCCTGATCGTGCCGTGCCTGATAGTGCTAGTGCTCGTGTCGTGCCGTGCGGCCCGTTTGGCCATCTATATAGAAAGCCAAAGCCGCAGCATGCGCTCGAGCGAATCAACGCAAATGAGTTTGTTGTTGATGTGTGAAGCCGCTGCTCTGCTCAGCTCTCTCGAGTTGCTCGTTAGCCTATGCAGCAGCATGCGATACAGTCAAAGGGCTAGCTAGCCATTACTACCGTCGAGTAGCTTATTAGCTACCTACCTTGACCATCAATCAGAAACATGGCGGACACATGTAAATCCAATCACTTCATTCGATTGGTTTATGTCTCGTAGCTAGCTAGCTAGCCAGCAGCAGCGACGGCCATACTCTATTTGCATGCCAAATCGTTCAGCGATCCGGAATTCCGGACTCGATTTGACGTTGCGGCAACTATTCTCTGCGTTGACCGGGCGTCCGCTGATTGTTATTTGATCCAGTAACTAAAAAGTCTAAAACCATCTTGCAGCTGGTCATGAGTAGTTATGTCAGTCTCCGACAACTTTCTTATTAAGAAGAATTATCTCTAATTCATTGGTTAGTTAATGGCACTTTGTTTTGAGAAGCTTCCTGGTACGTTTTCTCATCTTCTTCGAGCTAGCTAGCTAGGCTGAGGCATTTCCAACTCGTATACTGTTCTTCCGTATATGTGCGAGTTGTTTTCAGAACATTCGTCAGCTGATTTTTCTGCTGGGCATTATTATTCAACAGTGTCGTAACAATCAAACACTTGTTAATTTGCACGGCAACTAATTAATTAACTCCCCAAAAAATCATTATCAGGCAATGCTGAAGTCTACTGATGCAGTAGTAGCCTAAGTAATTAGCACTGCCACCAACCGTCCAAACCGTACTGCAAGCTACCATTGCATCTACAATCAACTCCGCATATACTTCCATGTGGCATCATGTTCTAATGATTCAATAATACAAGTGTATGTTCTAATCAGATTAATTTTATCAGAATGATCATAAGTTGTTTTTAATGTGTATTTATTCTATATCATAGATGTTAATATATTTTCATTTAAAATTATTTATAGTGGATGAAACTTGACTTTAAAATAGTTAAATGGTAGCACTAATACTTGCAGGAATGGTTTCTTGCCGGCTTTTTTTATCCGTCAGAACAACGAGTTTTGATTAACACCGACAAGCACGTTTGTAATGAGGCGGTTTTATCGTACCTTGTCTACAAATTTCCCCAGGAAGGATCAGCTGGCAATCATAAAAGCCCAGGAAAAATTAAGTTTTTAATTAGTCAGCAGCAGCCCTGTCTTTGCGCTCTAATCAAGGCACGTACAACTAGGGTGTGAGCGTCTGGTTAATTAAACAAAAGCCTAATCTGATGGAACATGTCACCTTCCTCAGTGGAAATCAAACCAACTAATCACACGCCCGTCTCGATCTGTTCCAAAATAAAAGACACACACGTTTTCAGCATATAATTGAAAGCTATTAAAACAAAACATATGAGAATACTTTCAAATATCGACTATTAGATAGATGTTGTAAATTTTGACTTTTTAAAAAAACATAAAAATCTTATATTTTGAAAGGAAGGCAGTGAAATAAAAGGTTGTGTTTAGTGGGAACACAAGGACATCATAGTCATTAGCTTTGTTTCCACCTCAACGAGTGTGCCTTTCGGTTCATCCTAAAAAAACCAGTGGCTGTTTAATTAAGTGTGGCTAAGCTAGGTCGTGATCATGCGCGCATGTGAGCACCGAGGCTAATCACATGACCTCAACAAACAAGTTAAGCTTATCTACCTGTTGTTTAAGATGGAATCATCCATCCATCGATCGATCGCAATTGCTTGCTTGCGATTTATGTGTTAAGAATGCTAATGACCTGTTGATTAACCCTGCTCCTCAATTTCTTTCTTAATTTAAATCGCCGTAGCGCCTGTACGGATCCCTCGTGCAAGCATGTGAAGTGTTTCGTTCGAGCTAATAGCTCTCTCGGTTGCAACTGGGGTTAATCCGGTGACGTGTCGTGCCATGCTTGGGGCTTAACACACTTAATTCTACCTGTTGTTTAATCGTGTACCATCCAAAGCTTGTGGTGCCCAAGCTGTTTTGCACAAGGCAACAAATCAGCCTAGCTACGCCTCCTATGATTCAGCTCATCAGCATGCATGCAGCAGGCTGCAGCGCTGTCAAAGTATCTGCAGCTCAATTTGCACCGGGATTTCTGCTCAAGTTGCACGAAAGGAATCGGTTTTGTCTAATTAGAACACGACATTGACCTGAGGATAGATATGTTCAGCTAGCTAGCGGCATTGACTTGTGGAGGTAACAACGAACCGTTGCAAAAAGTCCATGCACTTCTTACTGTCTCAAAGCTGGCGTTGTTGTTATTCGATGCTGTCGAAGTTTGCAACAGTGCAATGGCATTGGTACTGGTGCTCAGGGCATTTCTAGCTAGTTTGTACTCACTGCACGGCACTGTGCAAATCCAGCAAGTTGGATGCGTGATTTCGATCAAAGTTGTGCTGCTTTTGGTTAGATATATCACACGTACGATGGATCTTTGTTGTAGGACAGGTGTTAGCATGGAGCTCTTTAATCCCAACTAGCCATGCATGCATCTTTTAAAAGAGAATGAAACCACCATCATCAACATCAGGAGGAGCCAGCTAAACAGTAGCTAGGAACTAATGCAAATGCTAACCTTTTTCAGGTGTCAAGCTGCAGGCTCAGGAATTATTTTAACTAATCAGATTATGCGTGGCCAAAGCTTAAGCACATGTACACGCGCATACTGTCAACACGGTGCTAGCATCCAGCAAATCAATCAGAGAGGAGAGAAGAAGGGGGCCTGAATTCTGAACGTGCATGAGCTAGTTGTATGCATATTCTTCTCCCCTGCTTGCTGCCTAATGCCTATCGATGTAATAGTATATATACTACCTGCAGTGCAGTGCAGTGCAGTCAGATGCTTCGATCTCTGCATGCAATTGGATTTGGGATCAAGATGCTGATAAAAGTTAGTGGCTAGTGGCCGGTGAGTCCAGTGAGGGTTGAACCATGCATGAACACCTAGCTAGCCTTGGGGGTTACCATATGAACCAGAAGAAAAAGTATAGTAGCAACTGTGTTTGACTGTTGTGCGCATGGGATTAGTAACAGAGAAAGGGCATCGTTTGGAATCTGGAGAACAACACATAATTGGATCTAACTGGTGAAGGAACGAAGGACGTGGATGGATGCATGTAGCCGTCCTTTTTTGTTGCATTGCATTGCATGCCAAGGCCCGGACACTGAAGGATATATACCAGCTAACGCCTAATAATATGATCAGTTAGCGAGCGGCTGGTAACTTAACTGAGCCGGCCCAGCTGCTCCAATAGACAAGGAGAAGATGGTAGAGGTAGCAGGAAGGGGAGGGGACATATATGTCTGCTCTCTCTGCACTGCTGCTTTACCCCTTCTTTTCCTGTCGGCCGCCTGTTTTACCTGTCAGTGATCCTAGCTGCAGCTCTGTCTTGCATATGGAGCAGGTTGCAGCTTTTTATTTTTACCTTTTTATTAAAAAAATTTACAGAATTGTTTTTGAATCGGTTTGTTTATGTATTTTTTTAAAAAAATTGCAAAACGGAAAAAATCGAGCAGGATGCAGGGACCGATGGCTTTGGACTTTGTTCTGTCGGAATCCCATTCCAGAAAATGGCAAGTTGGGCCGAAAATTTAATGGTGGAAGCCCAAGCCCACTGCAACGCCCGCCGCACGCGCGCCAGTTCCTTCTCTTCTCCCTGCTCCTCCACGGCTCCAGTGTGTCTAGGGTTTTGCCTTGCACCCCGCCAGCTCGCCTCCCACCGATCCAGCCTTCCCAGCAGGCCGGCAAGGCAGGAAGCAGGTATGTGTCGTGCTCTCTCCCCCCCGCGCTCGATTCTTCTCTGCTTGGTCTCGCATCGGCCAGGCTAACTGTCTAGTGGGGGGTTTTAGCTCATACTTGAGATGACGAGGCCGGTGTTCTGTGGAAACCTCGACTGCGACACGCGCCAGTACGACCTCGATCTGCTCTTCTCCAAGCACGGCCCAATCTGTCGCATGGACATCAAATTTAAGAAATGGGTTATGGGTGAAATGCTGCCTGTTTAGTCAGTTCAGTTGTCGTAACCACAAGGTAGATTTTAAATCAAATGCAATACTGGATGTCCTATGTGGACACCTGCATAGGTTCTGTAAATAATTCTCATGCATTAATGCATTATCTCTGTGCATTGCCTAATGCCCTAATCATTATAACCATGTCAAACATGCATTTGCCACATTCAAATCACTCTAGAACCATGAACGTGGCAAACTGGCAATGAAGCTGTTGCCACATTATAACCTGATCATATTGTGCATAGTGGATTGCCGCTGCCACCCTTTTCTTTTGTATATTTCATTGTTTGGCTGCTAAAGTGTCATTTCTAATTGTCAGGCTGTTCTATGCTGTCATATGTTCAAGAATAAATAAATTAGTCTTTATGTGATAAGTGATAAGAACGTTGCATTTGTTTTATCCCTCCAAAACTGTCTGCATGCTCAGCTTAACCATCTTTTAGTTTGGCTTCATACACTTTGACAAGTATATCATATTACCTGCTTCTTTTCCTTAATTGATCCTTGTTCATGCGAAAATCCCAGTTTTAGTTTGATGAGTTCAAACATGTAATGCATTTCAGATGCAATGTTTCCTTGTAACAGAAATGAATATTTAGCGTCTTATCTCATGGTTTATAGCTGTCCTTTAAGCTTCCCATTGTTTTCTCTGTTGTATGCCAGCTAAGATACATATAAATGATAGACGGGGAGCGGTTTTTTCTGGGACTACAATTTCTAAGTTGCTGTGTTTATAATCATGCATAGTTTCTTAGCATGATGCAACTGTAATACATAGTTGCCATCTTGCTTTTGTAATTCCATATTTTTTTTGTCTGTATCCAACTGTTGGCTCATTGAACCGACTATTTACATCACTTTCTCATTAATTGATGTTGTTCCTTAATGTTGCTTTGCAGCACGATATTAGAGTTGGACAGGGTAGTAACAGTTGAGTATGCCTTCCGGGATGATGACAATGAGAGAGCTGACAGATATGGCAGTCCCAGACATGGTTATCAGGGTAGACACCATAGTAGTCCTTACATGTGCTCTCCTAGCCCAAGGTACCGAAGAGATTAAAGTTCAGATTATGATCGATGAGGACGCCATCGTGGATATGATCAGCGTGATTGAAGCATTTTACGATTATGTTAGGACCACAAGTCCTGGTTTTGATCGATATGGTAGGAGCAGAAGCCCTGGTTATGGCCGTTACTAGCTAAGACCGAACTTGACAAAATTTTTGCAATGCTGAAATAATGATGTGAGATTCCTCTTCCCCGTTAAAAAAAAGTTAGTTTCCTCTTGCAAACTTCTGAAGTCCTCATTTCTTTTCATCGTGTTGTTTACTGATTCTTTGTTTTGGATGTAACCATTGACCCATACTTCTATCTTTTGTAGTTGTCGATTTGAAAGGGGATTTAGAAAGAAGACAAGACACATGGAGGAAGCGGTTAGCAATCTGTTTTTGCTATGCCAAAGTATACTCGGAGCTCTTGTTTATCGGATCACTTTCGATCCTTGAGAAGCTAATTGATGGATGATTCTCATGATTGTAAATTGCCACCATATTGATTTTGAGCTATTACCAGAGTTCATACGTCCATTGTTTACTGGCCCGCGACTAAATCCCTTCTGTATTGAAATGGCACGAGGGAAGGGCAAATGTAAAATGTGCTTTGGGGCTGTTTGAGAGAGCTTGATATTTTAAGATAAGAAACAGTGGATGTGGTGAGAATTTAGTGAAGCCAGATTAGTTCATTTTATTTTTCTACTAAGTTTTACAATATGGAAAAAATTAAATTGCTTAAGGTAGCTGAAGATTCTACGACTAATTATGATCATTAGAAGCTCTCTTCAAACAACTTTCTCATTAGCGGGTTGTAAGAGCATTTTTAAAATCTGTTTTTTACTCTCTATTTGTCTATTTAGCCAATTCTTCAAAAAGATTTCTTTTCAAATTTATTATACACTCCAATAGACTCTCTATTCTCAACTCTCTAAACAATTTATTATACCTTTCAAAATCCCAAAATATTTCCAAAGATTTGATTTCTTTTTGAAATCCCAATTTCTAATCTTATAAATACCCAAATTATAATTTTTTAAAATTTTAGAAATTTAAAAAATATTTTCTTTTTCTTTTTTATCTTTTCTCTTGCCCTTTTTTCTTTCTTTTTTCCATTTTTCCTTCTAGCGTGGCATAATACTTTTTCCTTCTTGCATTGCGTAGTACTATAGTATTACTTCCGGTGACACTGCCGGATGAGACCCACACCATTTGGTCATCCAAACTTGGCTGGTCAAATTTAGCCAGCCAAAAGTCTACTTTAGCCAATCAGATGGCTTAGCCAGCCAGATAGCCATTCTGTTGAAGGATGTTTTTTTGATTTGAATGGTCAAAATTTGATTTAGAGAGCTTGATAGCTAAGTTTTTGAGATGTTCTAAGGTTTGAGTTAGTTGGACTTGATTGCAATTTTGCATAAATGGATTCGCGGTTTGGGCAGCAGCCTCATCCAGACCTCCAAATCGATCGGACCTTATCGCCGTCTCGGCCTCATTCCGGCCGCCGCTCCAAGGTGCAAGCGCCATGCACTCTACGGCGCGCTGCCCAGCCACCACCTCGTCACCACCACCACCCCGCTCTGGCCTTGCGCCCCACGTCGCGATGGCCAGCCGCGGCCGCAGGTACAAGCTGCCGTCCTCCGACCCCGAGGCCGAGCAGCCGGAGGCGCTCTCCCGCATCCTCCGCACCGAGGCCGCCGTCTCAGGCGTCTCCCGCAAGGCTGCAGCCTCGCTGCAGCAGTCCACCCGCCTCTGGCCCCGCGCCGTCCTCGAAGCCCTCGACTCCGCCGTCGCCTCCAACTGCTGGGAATCTGCTCTCGAGGTCCCCTCCCTCTACCCCCTCGTTAACCCCGCTGGCTACCTGCTTGGCTGATGCTCACTGCGGTCGCTTGATTGGCTTAGATCTTCGAGCTGCTGCGGAAGCAGCACTGGTACAAGCCGAGGTCGCAGACCTATGCCAGGTTACTGATGATGCTCGGCAAGTGCCGGCAGCCTGCCGCGGCCACTGCCCTCTTCAAGGTGTTGCTCTCGGAGCGTCTCAAGCCAACGGTGGACGTGTACACGGCCCTCGTCGGTGCGTATGGCTACAGTGGCCTGTTGGATGAGGCGTTGGCCACAGTCGACCAGATGAAAGGCACCGCGGGTTGCAAGCCAGATGAGTACACATTCTCTGTGCTTATCAATTGCTGTAGTAAATTGCGCCGCTTTGATAGGATACCTGCAATTCTTGATGAGATGTCCTACTTGGGGCTACAATGCAATACTGTTATCCATAATACGATAATTGATGGGCATGGGAAAGCCGGCATGTTGGAGGAGATGGAGAATGCACTGTCTAATATGCTTGAAGATGAGAACAATGTGCCGGACATATACACGATGAACTCGATCATATGGGCCTATGGAAACCATGGTAGGATTAATGAAATGGAGAGGTGGTACAGTGAGTTTCAGTTGATGGGTGTTGAGCCAGATACACAAACATTTAATATCATGGTCAAGTCTTATGGTAAGGCTAAGATGCATGAAAAAATTACATCGGTGCTGAAATATATGAAGAAACACTTCTTCTCACCCACTGTTGTCACCTTCAACATTATAATAGAATGTTTTGGACAGATGGGAAATATTGAGAAGATGGAGTACTATTTCCGGTTGATGAAAATTCAGGGTGTTAAACCGAACCCCATCACTTACTGCTCACTGGTCAATGGATACAACAAAGCTGGACTTCTCAACAAGGTTCGTGGGATTATTCGACAGACAGAGAACACTGATGTTGTCTTAGATACTCCATTTTTTAATTGTGTGATCAATGCATATGCTAAGTTTGGAGGTATCAAAATTATGGAGGAAATGCTACAGCTTATGAAGGAAAAGAAATGTAAACCTGACAAAGTAACTTACACCACAATGATCCAGGCATACAATGCACATGGGATGGATGAAGCTGCTAAGTTGTTAAACATGGAGGTGGAAAGAGTTGATGGCAAGCTGCTGGTAAATGTCTTCCATTGTTTAAATGAGCTCGAATTTCATGTTGATTATGTCTGCACTAATTATCCATGACGATTCATGGTATTCACTGGCTATCTTGTTTTGGAGCAGGGACCAGTTTCTGAGGTTGATAACAAATAATGCCTACAACCATTTTTCTTGGGCTGGGGCAATAAGATTTGCCTAATCCAATATTGGAGATAGAAGACATACAATGGACCAAGGAGAATATGGTTAGATCAATAACAGAGCTTGACTATGATGAGTGAACTGATTACCGTCGCCACAAAGTTGCCCGGGCAAGCACATACTCCTAATTGAATACATTTTGAGAACCCACTCCTAGTTGAATATTAATGGCAATTGGCAAGGTAACCAAGAGTCCATTGCTTCAATTTTAGTTCTTTCCATGTTATAATCTTACACTCTTCACCTAACTATGCAGTGTCCTCAAATCATGTAATATCAGAGACAATTATTATATGGATGAATTGTCAGCTAGTTCTGTGGGCAGGCGATCAATCTTTAATTATTTAGAAGGTGCATAGCAGCGTGATCCTAGAGACCCAGTCACCCAGACCGTTTGGGTCCATTCTGTCCTTGCCAAGGTGTGTTACCTACTGGCTACTGCTATCAGCAATCACAATTTATTCTGATGATCAAAACTGTATCATTTATAGGTTTTAAAAAGAAAGATCAAAACTGTGTCATAATATTCCGTGACGCCTGCTTACCCACATGATCAGAATTCAGACATGCCACCGCGCTATCTGCTACTCGCGCATGTTAACCAGATAGGGGACGACGAGACCGGAACGCAGCATGGATGCCTGCACCTTTTGCCCACTAGTAAACCATGGGGAAGCAGCAAGACTTATTGTACGGGGATTGTTACTGAACAATTGCTTCTGGTGTACCGAAAATTCCATGAATTCATTTGTATTTGCACGAAAGTGTCTAGTAAGAAAGCAAGCCCTCCTTTTGGACAACTTTGTTTTATTCATAAGTCAGTTTAAGCGACGGTCTAAACAAGCTTTAAGAAGCTCGCTGTCGTGTATAAATAGTTTCTGAAATTTGAGCTGTCTAAAATTCTGTGTAGTATATGAAAATATTCTTTTTATTTGATGTTTAATAGATAATATTATTATTTGGGATATCAATTATAAATAGTATAAATCATATGAATAAAAATAAAAAAATATACTCCATAAATATTTGAGTTTACGGTGATGTTGCATCCTACAATCCCACACCTTTTAACTGATGTTTAAGACACAATTTACTATTTAAGTATCTTCCTTCAAATTTTTCAATATCAAAAACTATAGCAGTAGTGGAAGAAACATAAGGCAGGAGGATGGGCGTGTTTGACACTTTGGCCCATACATATATGCACATATCCTTCAAAAGGAATAAGTCTACATAACCCCCTCACGTATTATAAATTGATTACGTAAACCCAAAATGTATTATAAATTGATTACGTAAACCCAAAACCTAATAAACCATTTGTTTAACCCCTAAACCTTTTAAATACCATTTACTTAATCCCTAAGGTTGTTTTGCAAAGTGGTTTTGCACCGAAGGAGTATTACGTTAGACAAGATTGCCACATTTATTATACTCGTCTACATAAAAAACTAACAACAATATACCCTAGACTTCTCGTTCATTAAATCAGTGCCTCGTTTATGTTTCGACTATTACATAATTTATACCAAACAACAACACATAGTAATTATTTGTCCTGGTCTGTTAGAGTATAAGATCTGTTATGTGTGAATGTTTTGTTTGTTGTTATTTATGGTCTTGCTGTTGAGAAACCAAAGTTTTACTGCAGGAACAAACCTGATACATTTTTTCATACAGTACAATGGTACCAAAATGTACTACAACATTATTCTAATATCAAATTATATAGTACTCGTGCTGTTTTTTATTTCACAGGATTGTGACATTGCTGAAACCCTGTATACGGATGGGGGCTAACAATTAGAGTGTGGGGTAATACACACCATGCAACAAACATGAGCATTTGACCAGTTTTGTATTTTTGTTGTGATTGTCATATGATATAATTATGTTTTATATGAAACAAATAAATATCATAGTCTAAGAGGAGATCATTTTTTCTGTCATGGTATATACATAGTTATATGATACAAATATGTACCAGTTAGTATTTGTAACGCGCCTAATCTAAAAAAACAAATAAATTAGAGAAAATAAAATTTTAAATAAATAAACTGAGTTTGAAAAATAAAATAATTAAAATATTAAAGAATTAAAAATATCAAGAAATGATTAAATTTTTTGTTAAAATTCTCCAAATCAAGAATATATCCTAGGATTTTTCTATGAATTTTTAAGATTTTTTATAACTATACCAATTCAGAAAATATTGAATTCAGTAAATTTCCTCCTCCATGCCCGCACCGGCCGCCTATTACCACTCCGCGTGGGAGTAGACAGGGGAGATGCTCAGTATCTATACCTTTCTATTATTTCGAAGGGTATATCGTGTATTAGGCTATTCACAATGGGAGTTTCATGAGGTGTTTCATGATATTAATTACTATGTCACATCAGATTTTTTGCTTACATGTCATTTAATTAATGAAGAAAGAGAAGGAAGTAGTGTCATCACCATGACATGGTGCTAACCCGTTTCCAAGACGGATGAAATGAAATGAAACAACCATTGAGAGCTAAATCGTTTCATCAGAGAGAGGGTATTTCATGAGAGCTAGTTGCATTTAATTATACCGGTTAGCCTAGGAAACAGTGAAATGAAACTCTCCACTGAGAGAAGGTATTTCATTCAGTTGTAAAACTGACGTGACATTTTAGCAAACAGTGCTATAAAACCCACCATTGTGAATAGCCTTAGTCGTTCTCGATATGTTTTGGCTTCTAGCCGTAAACTTATGGCTTATTCGATCTTAAACCTTGAAGACTGAAGGGCAATTCTGTAGTTTGCAATTAGTATGTATCCTATTTTAGCAGGCCCGTTACATACTCGGGTGGCCCATATATTATGTATCCGTCGGCCCAATAGCTTTTGCTTTATTATAAATCTGGTTGCCCTTCTTCGGCACCCGCACCTCTCGTCCCTGATTCCCAAACCCTAGCCGAGGAGGAGAGTCGACAGCAATCCGCCGCCCCCGCTTCCCGTCCCGCTACTGCTGCAGGACACAGGCGGGATGGAGGTTGACAGGGCCGCGAGCGCTGCCGCTGCAGGTGGATCCTCCTCCGGTGCGATGGCCGTGGACGCGGCTGGCAGCGTTGAGAAGCCGCTGTTCGAGGCGCTGAAACCGAGCGAGATGAGCAGCGGGAGGCCCCAGTTCAGGAAGGTGCCGGTGCCGCAGCACCGCTTCGCGCCGCTCAAGAAGGCGTGGATGGATATCTACACCCCCGTCTACGAGCACATGAAGATCGACATCCGCATGAACCTAAAAGTACTCTCAAATTTCCAATTTTTCCTTGCTTTATACTTCTGGTTCTGCTAGATGGCCTCAAATTGCCTTTTGTTGATATCTGCGATTTGTGTAGTATGTGGTTGCAACATGCAAATCCCCAATAGTAAGGCTTGTCTTGCCGACTAGCCAGCCGTTGGTGTCGATTTGGCAGCATGATGCTGCCGCGTCAAAAACTATGTCTTTGCATTTAGATGGGATTAGCAATTCTGTAATCCATGCAATTAGTTGTAACATCATTGGCTCATTGCACCCGTAGATGCTTAGTATGTTGTGCTAGAGGATATCCTATGGTGTTCAGTGAATTGTGTACTGTAAGCACTTTTTTGCATTCATGTCCAATTGTCCACAACCAGGACAACCTAGGATGTAGTTCAGTATTACTAGTTGATGCAAGTTTGCCAAACATGTGATTATTTCTAGTAGTTTAGTATTACTGGTTGATGCAAGTTTGCCAAACATGTGAGAATGTGACTATTTGTACATGCTCCTTTTCAATTCAGCAGGCAAAAGCTAGTGGCACAAAATAGTTCTTATAATCCACACTTTACCTAGTTTTGTTCTGAATTTTGAGACAGCAAGAAACATAGTTGATGTGATGAAATCTCTCTCAACTTAAAACTTTTACCTGAGCCGCTACTAATCAGAAGTAACATAGTCCTTTGTCTACAATGCCCAGCCATCATTTGATTTGCATACGCAGATGTCTACAATTCAATTGAGTTGTCCTTGTCTGAGTTGTAACCGTTAGTGGTGAGCTCAAATCAGTACTTGTGTTGTTTCCCATCATTTTGAGGTTTACAAGAAGGATTATGGATGCATGTGACAATATTCATACCAATTTTCCATTATTGCAGGCAAGAAGGGTGGAACTGAAAACAAGACAAGATACACCAGATGTGAGCAATCTTCAGAAGTGTGCAGACTTTGTGCATGCTTTTGTGCTGGGATTTGACATCGCAGATGCTGTTGCATTGCTTCGTCTTGATGACTTGTATGTGGATTCATTTGAGATCAAGGACGTCAAGACACTCCGAGGGGAGCATCTCTCACGTGCTATTGGCCGCCTGTCAGGAAAAGGAGGCAAAACCAAATATGCCATTGAGAATTCTACGAGGACTCGCATAGTTATCGCTGATACCAAGATCCATATACTTGGATCATTTGTTAACATCAAGGTTGCTCGGGATTCACTTTGTAGTCTTATCCTAGGTTCTCCTGCAGGCAAAGTCTATTCTAAGCTCAGGGCTGTTTCTGCTAGGTTGGCAGAAAGGTATTAATCGAGTTTGCGCCGCACGATGTGGTTGCAGTTTTGGCCTCATAATAAAATGTATTATCTGATTTGTGTGCCTGGCCTATTAGTTGTATCGATTAGAAGATCAAACTTAAAATGCTGAGAGATTTGTAACAATGTGTGCATTTTGTTTAGTTGTCCTCTTGCTTTAACAATTTTATGGCCGTGACACGCATGTTAAATCTTGGGGATAACTATAAATTTACCATTATAAAATTCACGGTTTTGTTTGAAAATATATTGTCGGTGTATTATCAAGTATTATTGATAGATAAAGCTATTATAGTCATTAACATGTTTTTTTTTCAAAATTTTGAATTGATGTTTTTGAAATTCTTGAAACGATGTTTTTCAAATTTTTGAAAATATTAAGGGCATGTCAGGATTTATTCCTAAATCTTGGGTCCTATAAAAAATCTGGGTATTCAATGATTTGCAACTTGCAAGTGTGCTCAGGGCCAGCAGCCACTGGCATGAACTGATGAAATATGAAGGCCACGCAAAGCGCAAGTCTGTTTCAACGTCGAGGCGAGCCATTTCTTTCCAACGACCAGCGGTCCGATCTGGATAGAAGGGAGGAGGCCAGGCGATGGAGCCGGGCCGGCGTCGGAGGAGGGCGCGCACGGCCGACGAGGCAGCGGCGGTGCTGCGGAAGGCGTGGTGCCGGCTGCGGCTGTCGGCGAGGGACCCGGCGCGCGTGCCGCCGTGGGACGCCGTCGTGCTCACGGCTGCCAGCCCCGAGCAGGCCGAACTCTACGACCGCCAGCTCTCGCGCGCCCGCCGCCTAGGCCGCTTCCCGGCCTCCACTGCCGCCCTCGCCGTCCCCGACCCTGATGCCGCGCGCATCGGCTCCGGCGCCGCCACTCTCCATGCCATAGCCTCTCTCGTCCGCCATCTCATCTCGCAGGTCCAACCACTTCTGTCCTATGTACTTCTACAACAAAATCGACCCTCTGTTTCGTTAACCCATCAGGACATCCGATTCTGCAGGCTTCCAAGGAAGAGATCGCCGAATTCCTGCCCGAAGCAAGTGATTCTTATGCAGATGACATCCCGCTCACCTCGGTGGTACGATTCATGGCGAAGAAACACATACTGCTACTTCACGCTGGGGGTGATAGCAAGAGGGTTCCATGGGCGAATCCCATGGGGAAGGCCTTCCTACCTCTGCCCTACTTGGCCGGAGACAATCCCGATGGACCTGTTCCGCTGCTTTTCGACCACATTCTCGCGATTTCATCCAGTGCAAGGCAGGCTTTCAAGAACCAAGGTTGTAGCTTATAGACAATTACTGATTTCGAGCAATAGGTTCCATTTTAATTGGTACCGCATGATCAGGTGGGATCTTCATAATGACGGGGGATGTTCTCCCGTGCTTCGATGCCTCAAACCTAGTTCTTCCTGATGATGCTGCTTGCATTGTCACCGTGCCAACAACTCTAGATGTGGCTGCTAATCATGGCGTAGTTGTAGCGTCGAAGGATGGAACTGATGACGAGAACTATTCCCTGTGCTTGGTTGATAATCTCCTGCAGAAGCCGACAGTAAGAGAGCTTCTGGACGGCCAGGCCATTCGAGATGATGGGAGAGCACTGCTTGACACAGGGATAATATCGGCCAGGGGTAAAGCATGGCAAGATCTTGTTAGACTTGCATATTCATCTAGCCAGATCATGATTAAGGAGCTCATAATTAGCAGAAAAGAGGTAAGCTAAAATTTCCAAAGACACTTTCCAATGTTTCAAAGCAGGCTTAGTGGCTTACTCATTTATTTGTAAACTCTCTCTGTAACTCTGTTCAATCAAGATAATGTTACTATTCTGAAAAATCATGTGCTGCATTTGTAGTACTTATGAGATGTTGGTCTAATGATGATCAACTTCTCTTAAAATACATTCACTCGCAACTTCAGCTTGGGAGTTATTACGCCTGTGTCTAATACATTAACTATGATTCTTGCAGTGCTGGATGCGCTTCGATTTATCAAACTGAATATAATGAAATTTATTTGCTGACTTCGCTTTGATATACCAGAGGGAAAAGTAGTGTTCCAAAATGTGTCTGCCTAGCTATCTAGGAACTTGGTGACCTAGCCAATTTATCCCAACTAGCTCCACCTAGGCCTTCCTGGAGTGGTTCTGCCACCTGATTAGCGCCGTGGTGAACACCCTAAATAGAATCACTGACATTGCTAGGCTACTTTGTATTGAAACCAAAATTTCCAAACCTTCTCTTGTCTTATCAAACTCAAAGTATTTAAAACCTCATTAATCTCATCTTTTTGGAAACACTTTTTGTTAGACCAGAAATGTCAAACTAAAGTCCTAAATTCATTTCCTTATACTCCATTACTTTCTGTTAGTTACATTTATCTAACTGTAGATGTGCCATGATATATTTCGTTTTATGTGTTCATATTATTCGATATATATTTCAGATGAGCTTATATGAAGATCTTGTGGCTGCATGGGTACCTTCCAGGCATGAATGGTTGAAGACCCACCCATTGGGCATGGACCTAATTGCTGCTTTAGGAAGACACAGGATGTTCAGCTTTTGTTCATGTATGTTCTGTTGATAATTGATAATGTAGCAATGACTGCCTGCTTTTGGAAAATAGATCATGCTGATTTGCTTTCTAGTGGTTATGCATTATGTTTCCCTGCATTTGACAACTTAGCTCATCTGCTAAGTTGGGACCATTTTATTTTCAGATGATTTCTCGTTTTTACATTTCGGCACATCTGCTGAAGTGCTTGATCACTTGGCGGGCTCATATTCAGGGCTAGTGGGGCGAAGGCACTTGTCTTTGGTACCAGAGACTACTGCTTGTGATATTGCAGCAACAGCTGTCATTTTGTCCAGCAAAATTTCTTCTGGGGTCTCAGTTGGAGAGGATTCCTTAGTCTACGATTCATCACTTGCAGGTAGAGTACAGATTGGCTCACAGTCTATTGTTGTTGGGGTGAATATACATGAATTACAAGGGAACATGTCTCAGATAATCAGCACTAGCAAATATTTCACATTACCTGATCGACATTGCCTCTGGGAAGTACCTTTGGTAAACTCTGCGGGAAGGGTAATGGTCTACTGTGGCCTCCATGATAATCCCAAAATTTCTATTAAGAAGGATGGGACATTCTGTGGCAAACCATGGAGAAATGTCTTGGAACATCTCAAAGTCCAGGATACAGATCTGTGGAACTCAACCAATGAGGACAACTGCTTATGGAATGCAAGGCTTTTTCCTGTCATGTCTCTACCTGAAATGCTGAACGTAGGTATGTGGCTTATGGGATCAACATGTGACCCAGATGGAAAAGCCGCTTCCCTGTGGAGAAAATCACAGAGGGTCAGCTTAGAAGAGCTACATCGCTCAATTGACTACCATCAGCTTTGTATGTTTTCAAGCAAGCATCAAGCGGACCTTGCAGCCAACATAGCTAAAGCTTGCATGACCTATGGCTTTCTTGGGCGCAACTTGTTTCAACTGTGCAAGGAAATGTTACTAAAGGAAAATTCATGTCTAGAAGTCTGTAATGAATTACTTTCACTATGTCCTACTCACGGGGATCAGTATTCTGGTGTTCTTCCTCAGAGCAGAATATATCAGGTCAAAATGGATCTGCTTAGAGCTTCAGGGGATCTTTCAACTGCATCTATCGTCGAGGAGAAAGTGTGGGCTTCCATTACAAGTGAAACTGCATCAGCAATAAAATATGGGTCTAAAGGTACAAACTACAGACCAGACAATAAGTCATAGAAACCTTGTAGTCCCAACAAACGTAATGTTAAATGCTTTTTGAGTTGCTTTTCTCATGATGTGATAATGTCTTATAGGCGACAAGCTAAAATGTGGTTCTTTTTACCATTATCACTATCAATCTTTCTATTGATCGAGTTAACACTTATGTAATCTTTTGTAGAGCTGTCAAGCGATTCCATGTCTTCAAGTAATGGAAACCTGCATCCTAAGAAGACTATTGTGGAATTACCGGTCCGTGTTGACTTTGTTGGGGGCTGGAGTGATACACCTCCATGGAGCTTGGAGCGCCCAGGTTGTGTTTTGAATATGGCAATACGATTGGAAGGAAACCTTCCAGTTGGTGCTATGATAGAGACAACAGTAGACCATCTAGGAGTTCTCATTGAAGATGATGCTGGCAGAAATGTTTATATTGATGATCTAGCTTCTATCACTTCACCATTCGAAGAAAATGATCCATTCCGTTTAGTCAAGTCTGCTCTTATTGTGACTGGCATCCTTAACCATAAAAGATTGTCAAAATTAGGCTTGAACATTAGGACATGGGCAAATGTTCCTCGTGGAAGTGGTCTTGGAACTTCTAGCATATTAGCAGCTGCAGTAGTTAAGGGACTATTTCAACTTATAGAAGACGATGAAGCAAATGATACTGTTGCTAGAGCGGTGCTGGTAGTAGAGCAAGTAATGGGTACAGGCGGTGGATGGCAAGATCAAATTGGTGGCCTTTATCCTGGTATCAAGTGCACTCAGAGTTATCCAGGACAGCCATTGCGTTTGCAAGTCCTTCCATTGTTGGCTTCCCTGCAGTTGATTCAGGAATTAGAACAACGTCTCCTGGTTGTGTTCACTGGTCAAGTAAGTATGAATTTTCTGCTAAGCATATAATGCTGTAGATGAAATCAGGGTCCAAAAGTTTCAATATGCAAACAGGAGTCTGATCCGGCTCCACCATACTTTTAACTTTGGTCATCCGAACAATAATCATTCACTTGTCATTTATTTTCCACATTGCTTTTACTTTGCAAGAATATAAATTTCTCCCTGAATGAATGTATATTCTGCACAGGTAAGGCTTGCCCACCAGGTCCTGCAGAAAGTTGTTACTCGATATCTCCGCCGTGATAGCCTGATGATATCTAGCATCAAGAGGCTCGCTGAGTTGGCCAAAATTGGGAGGGAAGCCCTGATGAATGGTGAAATAGACGAGCTTGGTGGCATAATGTCAGAAGCCTGGAGGCTACATCAGGAGCTAGACCCTTTTTGCAGCAACAAGCTTGTCGATGAATTGTTTGCATTTGCTGACCCTTACTGCTGCGGCTATAAGCTGGTCGGAGCTGGCGGCGGCGGCTTCGCATTAATGCTTGCAAAGAACTTGAACTCGGCCAAAGAACTTAGACAAGCACTCGAAAATTCTGCCACCTTCGATGTAAAGGTGTACAATTGGAACGTTGCGATGACACCATGATGAAGTACAACCAGCGGAGCATATCCATTCGTCATTCTGGTAAACAGAAGTTGCATATAACAGCTGGAGCCTGGATTGATTTCCATTATTGGAAAAAAATATATGACTGGAGCTTGACGCCAGCGCCATTGTACATTTGTACTATCTGGATCATATATAGGGGTAGATATGAAGTGCATTTCAATAATCTATTTGTTACAAGTATTCGTTTCTTGTGCAAACACTACCGGATGATTAGCATTCGACTTGCAGGTCTACCTCTTTATTTTTCTCTCCTAACATGGAATGTCTTAAACTTAACTCTCTATTTTTCCCTCCTAGCATAGTAGCATTAAAGTTTTGCATGCAGGACAACACGTCATGATTTGTCAGTGGCAGCCGACATGGTTTACCCGATGGCACTTGGTAGCCACACAGCCAATTCTATGGACACCTTCCTGTTTTTGCCAGGCAGCCAAGGTAATATACGAGCCCTGTTCAAGATCACGATATCAAATTCCCGGTCCACCGAATCTATTGTGTCTGGTACGAGTACACCGACACGATGGAGCACCTTTCACTACCTCATGTTTGCCAAATGATGTGATGAACTGATGAAGTGGGGCAATAAGTTCTTACAATATTGCAAATTGCATCTGGACGTTGTAGAATGTAGATGCAATTGATGGCAGATAGATCGATGAAAAAAACTGAGCCATCAATATCATTTGCATTTTACAGTCTAGTACACACGGATCAAAAAATGGGGATCTCCAATGCTTGCAATGTACCATTCTATCTTAACCCAAAAGAGTTTTACGCCCAAAGAAATCAATAATTCAAGAGCTAGAGAGCAAGCAAGCTCTACTCTCACAGGAAGATGGCGAAAGAAAGAGCAGCCACGACGGATCCAGCGCCGGCAGCGGCGCGGAACGCGGCCGAGGGGTGAGCTCCGGCCGGGGCGAGCGCCGACTGGAACCCCGCTGGGCCCTCGGCAGACACCGGCGCCAAGGCGGCGAGGTCGTTGGCGGAGGGCGGCAGGTAGGTGCCGTTGGCCATGGGCACGTCGACGGCCAGCCTCTGCCCCTTCTGGCAGTGTCCGGGAGCGGCGCTGATGTAGTAGAGGCGGCCGGGCGTGGTGAGGTTGAAGACGGAGTTGCCGTCGTTCAGCTTGAGCACCGGGTCCGACACCTCGCAGGCGGCGAACGCCAGCGGCGTCACCTGCACCACCGAGTCCTGGCTCGGCGGGTACAGAAACCCTGCGTCGATTCAGCGATTCGGTGCTAACGATTCAGTGAACTGGAGTAGCGTCGATTGAAACGGAGTAATGGTATGCTAACGACGCTTACAGATGGAATCGCCGAGTGCGAAGCGGATGGATTTGGCCCAACGCGAGTAGACGTCGGGCTTGGACGTCGGTGGGGTGCCCCAGGCGTCGAGGTCGCCCACCTTGTACATCGCGCCGGCGCCTCCGTCGATGAGGAAGAGGAGCACCGCCGCCGCGGCGACCAGAGATGCCAATGCCGACCGCCCACGCATCCTCCTTTCTCTCACTCCACTTTTGCTTGGGTCTTTTCTTTTCGTCCGAGCTAGCCCTCCACTCTACTCTACCCAGCTTGTTCGTTTCTTGGGATGCAGCTGGGTCTGAGTGCGCATCACAGAGTGGTGTATTTATGAGACGGTTTGGATCGTTAATAAGCAACGGGCGGAGTTGACCGCGATATGTCGCGGGCGCGGCTCGACGGAGCCATCAGCATTCAGCCATGTGTCGGCCGGAATCCCCGGCGTAAAGACGTGTGTGGTTTGTGCCCGTAAAACGGTACGATTAACCTCTAAGCGTGTGGTCCATTGCATCGTTAGCCTCTAATGATAAACTGTCAGGGGCTCGGAGCTCTGTAAAAAGTGGCTCTCTCTGTGTTGGCTCCAGTTGGGCGTGGGCTGGTGCTCACCACGTGGGACAGTGCGGGGGAGCACGTGGATTCAGAGATCTCATCTGTGCGACTAGACATGGGAGCTCTCAACTCCGACAGGAGCTCGTGAGGGCTACCGTGTACCAACCAGCTCATGTTACGGCCGCCTGCACTGAGCTGTGAGCTCTGCCTCTGCGAACGTGGATGCAACCCGTTCGGGAACTTGTGTGTAAGTAGATATTTCGATGATAAAAAAATCATAAAAGTCTATGTCTGTACAAAAACTCTAAGGCCTCGTTTGGCAGCCCGGTTTTCCACAGGGATTCCGGCCTTTTCCCTTGGACGCGAGGCCCACGGGCTATATTCCTCGGGCTATTCTTTTTGTACATTTGGAAGCCCAAGAGATGGGAAATTTTCAGCCCATTCCACGTGATTTTTCCAGGGAAGCAGCCCACACCACCATAGGTCAGGAAAATTTCCCTGTGATGCCGCCGCATCCATCTCTCCCAGAGCGCCGCTAAGCTGCTCGGCCCTCCCCTCGCCGCAGTCGCCTCCTCTGTCCTCCCCCCACGATATTTCCTTGGATCCCAAATAGCACATGGGAAATTATCCCGTCCATATATTTTTTTGACATGGAAATGAAGGGGTTAGCTGTCACCTAAAAAATTCCCTTTGGGGCAAAATTCCTTGGTTTTTTTATCCCTAGCTCCCAAACATAGCCTAAGAGATAAAATCAAATCTTGCGTAAACAAACTAATTGATCAGTTCAATGCAACTCCCCTGGCGACGACGCGTTCAAACTCGGGCACCTAGTAGTTGGGCCGTAAAAATATCGGCCCATAAATTGCCACGTCGGCGGGCCGCGGGCGAGCGCGAAAATATCACATCACGCAAAGGCGCCGCTCCACCACAAATGGCACCTGCTGTGAAATAAAAAGCCAGCGCGGAATACGCGCAGTCAGCTCCGTGCCCAAACCCTCCTCCTCCTCCTCCTCCTCCTCCTCCTTTCTTCCGCCCCACGCCGCCGGCTGCTCGCGTCTCCGTAACGCGCCGCCGCGCATGGCCGATCCGCTGTTGTTCCCGTCGGGATCTAGCTCCCGCGACGACCGCACCGACGCGTCGGGCCGGCGGCTCTACAACCCTTACCAGGACCTGAATATTCCCTACAAGCATCTCTACGACCTCCCCACCTCCCCGGAGTTCCTCTTCCAGGAGGAGTCCCTCGCCCAGCGCCGCTCCTGGGGTGAGAACCTCACCTACTACACCGGCATCGGATACCTCTCGGGCGCCGTTGCAGGCGCCGCCATCGGCCTCCGCGACGCCGCCCGCAACGCCGAGCCGGGGGACACCGCTAAGATCCGGGCCAACCGCGTCCTCAACTCCTGCGGAAGCTCCGGCCGCCGCGTCGGAAACACGCTCGGCGTCATCGGCCTGCTCTACGCTGGGATCGAGAGCGGTATGGTCGCCGTGCGCGACCGCGACGACTGGATCAACAGCGTCACCGCGGGGCTCGGCACCGGCGCGCTGTTCCGCGGCGCCAACGGGCCGCGCTCCGCAGCCGTCGCTGGCGCCATAGGAGGGGTTCTCGCTGCTGCCGCCATGGCCGGCAAGCAGGCTGCCAAGAGATATGTGCCCGCCCTCTGATGCGTCCGTACGGTATTCTCTTTACTGTGATGATAACAAATGATCAAATCGATTAGTCGCCAACGATGTCCTTTCTTCGTTTCTTACTCGCCTGGTTAATTATTGGAGAAGGGTTCTCTTCTAAACATTATTTTGTTAGCGCCGTGTTACATGTAAGCGATATGATCGGATCAGATCATGAAATTTTTGCCCTGTGTGTTGCAATGTAACGTCTTCTCAAGTAGTTAGTTAGCTGGTACCAACACAATAATACATACATTTACATTATGCAGTGAGCCCATTACAATGTTAAATGTAATGTTCTTTCTAGTGTAGTTTTCCTATGTTATACTATGGTGCGTGCTTCTCTTATGATTAAACAATTTGCCATAAAATTCTAGGTTAATTGTGTCCTATCTGTGGACGTCTTCTGCATCGTGGTGCTGCATTTTACATTCTATCAAGCAACACATTCAGCTTGCATGTCCGCTTTAGAAGTGCTCCCATTGTATGTTTAAAGATCCTTTGTCCATTTGATCCCTGAGTTCTGAACTATCGGGAACATGCAAATGCATCATATTGTGTATTGATGCTCTTTGCAGATTATGGGATCACTTAACTTAATGCTCTATTGTATATTTGTATCTATACTTGAATTTTGCTGTTTGCGTGTTTGACATGTGACTTGCTGATTATTATGTTCGATGATCGTGATGTTTCAATGAAAGCTCTGATCGTGCATTTTAAGCTGCTGGTTAACGTCTGTAAAAAAACTTGATTGTCTTTATATTCTACATTTGTAGAGTGTAGATTGCTGAGGAAGGTTGTTATCATGATTTTTAAAAAGTTTGCTCATCGTCATCGATGGTGTGAGCTGTTATCTGTACTGTGCCCACCATAATACAGTGTTCATATTTCTTATCTGGTGCATGATTCTACTGCTCTACTGCTGTTGTACTTGTTGCACCATTTTTCTTGGTCTTCAGCTGATCTATTGATGTTAACGTAAAGCTGAAATCACCAAACTTTAGGCAGCAGCAAGTCTTCGTTTTTCCTCGCCACTAGACCAGCTTCTGTTTTCCCTCCATGTTACCTTTTCATATTGTTGGTAAGGTCTTTTTCTCTTATTTCAGTAATGTTTTTTGTGGGTCGACCCTCATCTTACTCCGATCTTACTTTGTTTCTGTGGGTTTTAGCGATTTTTCTTCTGCGGAACAGTTATGTTCTCTTCAATCGTTGCCGATTTGATCTCAAAGCTTGTGAGTTGCGACCTTTTTGGCTAGCAGAATGATCTACTCTCGGATGAAAATGATTGACGACATATATATATATATATATATATATATATATATATATATATGTGTGTGTGTGTGTGTGTGTGTCTATTTGACCAAAGAATTTAACTATTTAACCAAGTTTGAATAGTTTCCGTACAGAATTTTTTTTGAAAAAATAGATTAATAAGGGTGTGTTTGGCGTAGCTTCAGTTTCGTGTGAATCTGAAGTCAAAGCCAAACTTTTCGTTAAGAGTGAATCACGGGAGAGCACTCTAGAAGAATGATCCGGTAGAACACGAGTAAATCTCGCTCAGAGCGCTTTCTCGAGCTCTAGAATGAACTGGAGGTGTAACGTCGGAATCCTCGTAATAATCTGGTGCGGCCGAGCCGAACGGCCCTGGAATCCAGACGTGTTTACGTACGCACACATCATGGATGCGAAAATAACAGATTTCCGTGATACAGCACAAAAAAATCGAGCAATCAACACGTATTTCACAAGGCCTCCTTTCGGTTATACATTAATATGGTGTAACATAGCTTCGATTAAGATATTTATAGCATTTAAACGCAGATAATATCATCCTGGTGAACAATAACAAATAACAAATGACCACCCGAATAGCCTATACCTCGGCCACAGCTCAGTGCTTGATGAACTATGTATTGCCTCTCACGCCTAGGTCTAGCCTTGCTCAAGGTGTGACCTACTAGCCAATGGTCACTCTACACCGTAAAAAACACAAAGTTACAAACAAAAACAACTGACTTGTATTCGGAACTTATTCAGCAGCCTGGTGGAAATGAATTGCGGTATGGACTGCATATTTATAATCGATTTGTTTGTATGATCCTATCAATCTCTAAGGATTCAATGGCTCATCTTCGTCGATCATCTCTTGTGCTTCTGCAGGAAATGTTTACCCCCAACAGTTAGGAATGACAGAAACTGAATGTCCAATTTATTATGGAACAATGAAGAAAGATTGCATACTTGTCGATAATTTGTGTAGGTCAGAAACAACCATCAGCCGTCTCTGCAGGATTGCTGCAATGAAGAGGAAGATAGAACACATGCCAAACATGACAGTGATAGGGAATGCATTCACCTGCAAAATTCACATGCAAAATATTATTTCTTCCTATAACTTTTTTTTTTGCGTTATTCTTTTTGTAGGAATTTAACAGATCACTTACATTGTAAAGCACCACACAAACAAACAAGTTCAGTGGTACGCGGAAGAAATTCATGATTGTGCTTCTTGCCTCCTCAGGGATATATTGAGATCTCATCTTCATGATTGATGGCCAGAATATGCCAACACATGACTCAAATGTACAGAAACCAAGCAGCTGCAGAGTTCCTCCAAATGACATGCTACCTCCTTTCACTGAAGAAGCTGGCACTAGAAACTGTTCAACATTTAGCAAACAGATATTAGCCATCTCTGACTGACAAGAGAAAATAAACAAGCACTATAAGCAGTGTGTGTTCTTACGTTGGTGACAACAGGGAGGAAAAGGGTGAATGCCGATATCGTAAACACAATCTGCATATAACCTTCAACCTTGAGCTTTCGGGCTAATAGGCGTGAAGCAATGGAACTACCCAACATTGATGACAGCATGAACGTGGCAAATATAAACCCATGAGGAATATCCTCCTCGTTTGGGCTCAATGCTGGAGTCCAGAGGAATACAAATGTGTACATTGAGCCCTCGAACAATGACTGTATGGCTCCCAGTAATGCAATTTTTTCATCTACAGGTTTCAAGGACAATGTCAGAATACCGATGTTAACTTCAATAATATATATGTTTATCTATCAATTCAACAAGGTGAGTTAAGCATACCTGAAGCAATTGCTTTAGCTGCAACCTTGAACTGGGACATCAAGTCCTTGCTGTCAGATGGATCTCCATAGTTTTCACTCCATGAAGACATTATGATAGCCATGCCTATTGCCAGGAAGCAGGCAGCAGCATCAAAAGGGGCCACAGGACCAAAGCCCAAGTTATCAGCAAGCAGGTTTGCGAGTAGCCCGGATACAATAGCGATCAGGCCATTGCCAATAAATATAGCCTTGGAGAATGTAATCGACAACCACTGTGGATCAAAACTTCTCTGTGAAAGGTAATAGCAAGGTTAAGAAGGTTACAATGACAGTGCAGGCAACAAGTTGACTGTGATGCATCAAATTGGAGAGCTTTGCAAACCACAGGGACAATTTATTAGTTAATTGATCAAAAGTACAGCTTTGTCACGGGCAAAAGAACATTGCGTAGGGTATCACAGGCAGAAGATAATGCACTGGATCCTTGGATTCTTATTGATAATTGAATATGTCCCAGATTAATACCGATAGGAGACAGCACATGGCCGAATAAAGGGACCATCCCCAGTAAGGCCATCCTATTAAATGGGCCATGCTTGTTAAATGCTCACCCTTCTGACAATAATGCAACCATCTGATCCACCGACACAAGGACCAGAAACAAAACAAAACATGGTGGCTCTGGCTTGCAACTAGCAAGATTTCAGACTTTCTTCAGATCCTGACATAGTAACTTTTACTGCGTAGTCCCCTAATCTAAACTGAAAACTCTTAATTCATTTTTTATGAGCCTTATTGCGTCGGTAGTCAAACATCGAAAAAAGAATTAGCTGTCTTCGACGACAATGATGTGAATGAATCCAAAGGGTGCTCTCATTCTACTAGTTTAGTAGTTTATTCACAACACAGATAGGAATAAGCTGCGTTACTCAAGGTAAAACATTCCGAAGATGCATTCTTTATACAACTAGAACATGCCTTGTAGATAGAGAAATAAAAAAGGAGAAACCTTTGAATCAAAGTTAAAGACAGACCAGTGCAGCTTGAAAGCTTCAGTGAGGGGGGGCACTGACAAGTAGATCTGGGGCTGCGGATAATTACCTTGTTGTGCTCCGCGACGAGCCAGGACTCGAACGCCGAGAAGAGCAGGGAGGTGGCGATTCCACCGAGCACGCGGCCGACCATGAGGATCTTGTACTCGGGCGAGTGCTTGGTGATGCAGCTCAGGATGTAGCTGATGCAGTAGGTGATGCACGCCCTCTTCCTCCCCCTGAACACGGCAGATTCCTCAGACTGTACACACTGGGACGCGGCGAAATCGAGCGCAATTGGAGGAGTCAAGAGACGTACTGCTTGTCGGCGAGGGATCCGACGATGGTGCCGAAGAGCATGGAGGATCCGAAGCCGGCGATGAAGAGGCGGCCGATGTCGCCCTTGTCGAACCCGTACTGGCTGTAGAGGTAGTACACGTACGGCCCTTGCAGCCAATCCCCGGCTGCACCGCCACAACCCATTCGTTAGATTGGAATGAAAGCCATCAAAATCACGGCATTGCGCCCCCATCCCAGATCCGAGCGGAGGAAATGCGAGGCGAATTGACAATTCGAAGGGAGGGGAATGAAACCACAAGAAAAAGGGGAGATTTTTTTCAGCGCAAGGGTCGTGTACGTACACATCATGAGGGAGTAGACGAGGACGTAGTTGTTCTTGAATGAGTTGAAGGCCTGGGAGGTGGTGACGCGGTCCTTGCCGCTCTTGCCGAGCTCCAGCCCCGCCACGACGGCGGCGAGCCCGCCGAACACCAGGTAGTAGAACACCTCCATGGCAGCGAGGGGTACAGAGGGAGAGGGAGAGAGGAAGGGCAGGGATCGGCGAGACGGCGACTCGACTCGACAGGTGCGCTCTGCCTTGGGATTTATACGCGCATTCCGTGGGATTTGCGGTGCTCGCCGGGACGCAGCTGCGGTGCGGTGCGGTGCGTGTGGACTAGTGGAGTGGCCGAGTGGAGGAGGTAAGTGTGCGTGCGCCAAATCTTTGGCCGGCCCGCACTTTGCTTGCCGCGGGAATGGCCTGTGGCCTTTGCTACTGCCGCCGCCGCGGGATCACATGGATTTCCGATTAATTCATCTGCTCTGGCCTCTGGGTTAGACACATTTCTGGTTCAGAACACAAATTACACCTAGATTATCAGATGTGTTTGGTTATTGGAAGTTGTCGTAGAATAATTTCATCATTTTTTAAATGTCTGATCACCAGTAAGTAAAGTACGAAAGAGTGACTAATATTTTTCTAAGCGTAGACACCTTTAAATACACCGTATTTCATGCAGAGCAAGAAGCTCGCACAAGCGGAAGAAAAACGGATGGAGTTACTTGTTGACTGTTGTACGGTTCATTCATTTGGGAAAATATCTTGTACAATCGTTTATTTGGTGTAATCGTGCAATCAAGTGATCGGGTGCATCCAATCAAGCGATCCAACGGTTACATATAAAAAAAATTAAAGTAAAAAAGTATTATGTTTCAGGTGAATGCACCAAATCGCTTAATTGCACGATTACACCAATATAATTGATTGTACAGAATATTTTCACATTCATTTCATGGAACATGGCACCCGCTTGTGCTATGTCAAGCGCAGTGTCGGCGTGCAGCGATGGCCCACGGGGCGATAGACGGTGCGGTGGGACACCACTGCACCAGTGAGCCGCGTTTGACCATGCCTAACAAAACCGACCTTGGTTTTGAGCATTTACCAATCTCACTAAAATGGTTGCCTATCAAAAACTACGGTTCGACTCTTGATTACCATCCGACGGTGTGATCATGATTAATTGATTAGAGCAGCCTCAATCTTCACACGAGACAAATTGATCTGATAATTTATCATTTTAAGAAATATTTTTGTATTTTTGTTATCTGATTTATATTTATTAATCTAAATAGTATTATGTATTAAAGAAATCACCGTGACAAATAATTAATTTTTTGGACGATCAAGAACTCACGTTGCAGTAGTATTATGTTTGGCTGTAGTCCGCAGTAAGATGGAGCCGTCGATTTGGTTGGCCGCTCGCCGCTTCCAAATACGGACGCGCTCCGCCACCCAACCGACACGCGTGACGCGCCGCTCCCATGCATCCCACTCTGTATTTCGAATCTCCTCCACGTGGAAATCGCCGGCTCCCGCTCAACACCGGCCGCTTCCCCGCTCTCGCGGGCGGTTGGGTTTCGTCTTCACCGCCTCGCCGCCGGGGAGATGGAGTCGCCGAAGGCGGGGGGTGCGCACAGGTCCTTCGCTTCCGCCGTTTCCTAGTATATCTGATCCTCTCGGTTCTTTTCGGCACACCCCCTTTCGGATCTCAAGGGCGATGCTCTAATCGCGATTTTGGGTGGGATCTCGGATGTCCAGTCCAGGCGACGTGTGGCGTAGCGTAGCAGCGGCGCTCGCAGGTGATGAAGAGCCGCGGGGCGAGAGGAAATAATTCCCTCGCGGGGAATCGCTTGCGGCCGGATCACCCGCTTCCCCGAATCGCTTGGTAAGGTTGCAAAAGCTTCCGATTCGCTCTTTATTTTGTGGCGCCCGAGGTCTAGGGTTTCCAATTTTTTGGGGGAGAAATGTAGATTAGTTGCACTTGCATCGTCGTTGATCAGGTTGGTGTATCGCGTGAATTCACTTCTGCGTCAAAAATTCGTGGAATTCTGAATAATGTGTGTGTATGTACGGTGACTGACTTGGATATTTGGTTTGCAGAGTTAGTTGGGCAGTATCTACACATGCTAAATTGACATGGGAGATTGTGATTGTGAATCTGCAACTTTTTATCTGGTCACGCGGTGATTATGTTACAAAGTTTTCGGTTTCTAGGTTTGGAATATTTCGATCATTGATCAAGTAAGCAGGTATTTACCTACTGAAGCTCAGAGCTTGCACATGCACACACACACACACATGCGGGATTTTGAGCTGTCATTGATCAAGGGGCCATGCTTCCTTCAAGAGTCCTGGGAATCTGACAGTGTCTGAAGCTAGTTTTGCACGTGATGCTGCTGCTGCACTTACGCAGATTATGGGAATCTAACATTGATGTTGCATTTTAGTGGATAGTAGTAGTAGTATAGGAAGGAAAATTGTGATTTTCAGGGATGGTTGCTTGTTTTAGCGGGAGGAAGAAATGAGAAAGACGAAAAGTAGGGTGTGATGTGGAGCGTAATTTGTACCCTCTTTTGATTAGTTAATTTTATTACTTGGCATAGGTATACACCTTTTGGGACGAGATAGTTCAGGGGGAACCACCAGTGAGATTGGATAGAGGCATTAGTAGGGAGGATAGGAATCATTGAGCTTTGGTTGATTCTTTTGACTGGGGGAGGAAGAATATGGAAAGATGGTGAGTAGGCTGTGGTCCTGGATCTTATTTGGATAGAATCTACCTAATCAACTATAAACATATGATGTATCACCTGTAAAATTGAGGCATCTTCAGTGGAAATGTTTCAAACAATGAAAAGAGAGCCCCTTCCTTTTCAAAAAGAGAAAGGGACTAAGGTGGTTCACTTGTTCTGAAGGTATAGGGCCCGAGAATTCTAAGCAAAGGGTCCAAATGTGACATTACCCCTGCCAATAAGCAAAATGGGGATGAAGTGTGAGTTGATAAGAACAGATGCAAGAAAAACGGGTCGATTATAATATCTACAAAATAATATATGGAATCAAAGAGAACGGCCAAACTAAAAGTTAAAAGCCTAAACGGTTATGTGCTTTCTTCCTTTTTCAAATAGAGTTTGCCCTTCTATTTGTGCATACTAGAGGTGCTACTTCTATTATATGTTCTCATTTTGTATTGGGCTATAATTATGTATAATTTTGTGAGTTTTTAGACACGGCTCTGTAGAAAGAGTTGTACGGTCGAGATGTAGTCATTGTAAGATTAATTTGACCGCCGCTTCTTTTGTCCTGGGCTCTTGGTGTAGATAAACACTAAAAAGACATACCATGCTTATGTGAATTGACATACATTCTTATATTTATGCAGTACGGGTGTTGATGTTGACCTTTTTTAGTTTTTTGTGAAATCAGCAGATCATTTACCTCCAGATGCAGTGGTCATACCTATTCTGCTATTTCAGTTAAGCAATTCCCAATCCCATGGAGAGCTAGGAAGCAGAGTTCTTGGCAGGGGTTTGACATCATAGTTACATTGATGGTGGCATGTCATTTCAGAATGCATCAGCAATCCCAGGATGACTAAAAGATACAATTGTTGAATCTAATAAAGGTGTAAACCATGTCGTCATTCGGTGAGGCGTGAGGATGTGTTTGATTAAGTTGTAGATTCTGAAAAAAATGTTATGAGCTGTGAGTTGTAGGAAAGTTGATATGAGCTGTGAGCTCTAAAAAAGTTAAGAAACTATTTGGTTAAATAGTTGTGGATTTAAATTTTGGTAGTTCGTGATATTTAGTTACATTGTTAATGTGTAATTTTATGTGTAAATCATTTTAATCATGAAATTTTATAATGTTTATATTAAAATTATATATTTTAAAAATACACTAAAATGATATATTTTACTAAAATTTCACTTTTTCAAATTTTACATGAACTGTTAATAGCATGGTAGGTAATATTCAGTGAAAGTTGAACTGAAAAGCTGTAAAATCTGGGTTATATCAACTTTCAAATTTGTACTATAGCTAGGTAACCAAAATAGTTATTTGATTTAGATTCTAACTTTTGAGCTAGAAACTGGTTCAAAAATCTAAACCAGACCCTAACTTGTTTTGTGCAGGCAACTCTCAACTGCCGAAAAACGTCAGGATAATTCGTTAGATGGGTGGGTTAGCAGATGAAATTAGTTGCTGGTCCAAGAATGAACTATGTGCAGACCGGCCCACAAATATTGGGCCGTTACAACTGCAGTTTGGGCCGTCTATTCTAGTGTTTTTTATGTTGATGGTTCCGTTCGGCCGTTAGTACGCCTGTTGGGCCCAATATCAGAGCTCTCTCGTCAGCCGTTGCAGCGAGCACGTCGTTGGGCAATCAGGGAGCTCCTTTATATATGGGCCGTACCCTTTCAAAAATTGAGTTTTTAAATGAGCTTGTCATGGAAAAAAAACAAATCTAACTTTGTGCCAACTTCGTCGTTTGATCCAACTACTATCGACGATCCAACTGTCGACAGGAAATGGATGCTCCTATCGACTTACTATCCATCGACAGGAGGCCAATGCTCCTATCAAGATCAACTTACCCTATCTACTGGTCATTGGAAGGGTGTGTGTGTTCTGTATATTGGAGGCACCAGGGAAGGCAGGGAAGCAAACGGTCACATAAGATCCTAACAAATAGCCACATAATTCCCAACAATCAACGGATGGAACCCTAGTTCTAATCCACATTTTCGGCCCGATTCAGCCTATTTTCACTAAAACATGTAGCTTCGGTGTCTCCTCCTGCTGTTCTGGTTGCCGATCGATGGCAGAGCATCCACGAACTGGTGGATGTGGCGCAAAGTAGTTCCTGCGGTGGCAACCATGAGATATTGTAGAAACAGGCCTATTCCTGCCTTCGCTATGCAGCAAATCGAGCGTAATCATGGAGCACGCAAGTTGTTTAGGGTTTCATACCGTAATCCCCAGGGAATACAAATCGACGAAGCCAAATTGACGGAACCAAAATTTCGCGATCTAGGTTGAGAAACGAAACCATAAGAAAACGCAAGCGAATCCGCTGGGCCGCACGCAACAGCGAAAAACGCGGGGCTTAGGGCTCGCATCCGTCGACACAACTAGCAGGGAAACCCGCAACCCTAGATACACGACAACGGAATCGGATGCAGCGGAAACGACCGAATCAGGGGAATGGAAACGAAGAAGACCTGGTCGGCATCCGGAGCCGCCGCGCGTGATCCCGGCGAAGAGAAGGCGGGGCTAGCCATCGCCGCCGGGCGACCGTGGGGCAGAGCAGATCGGAGGAAGCGAAGCCGCCATGGCCCATGCGGGGTGGGGTTGGGCCGTGGGGGCTTGCCTTCCCCTACGCGAATTTTGTCTTTATCTCCATGACACGTGGGCCAAAGCCTCACGAACCTTTTGTGCACCCAGGGCCCACCGACCCAGCAAGCAGTCCAATACTAGTGTGCGTTTGATACGGTTAGACATGGCAACGGGTACGCACCCGCTGGGTATTACCCGCTCATACTCGCACCTGCCAGATAAAAATTCACCCGTTACAAAACCCGCACCCGCTCGCGGGTATAAAAATTTACCCAAACCCGCACCCGCGCGGGTATTTGTACCCGACGAGTAACCCACACCCGATTTCAGACCCTCCATGAATCAAAAATATATCACTAAAAAATGGTATATGTGTAACAACAATTTACACTAACAAATATAGTCTAATAGATCATTGGAGCATATTACTTTCACACTAATATATATATATATATATATATATATATATATATATATATATATATATATATATATGTATTCGAGTATATATATGTATTTGAGATATTACTATATGGGCCACGAATGGGTTGAATTTGTAGAGAAATGCATATGGGCCTTCGGGTGTATTTTACCCGCGGGTAAGCGGGTACGGGTGCAACCATTGGGTAGAGATTTTTGCCCAATAAGACACCCGCAGATAAAGATATTGTTCCATACCTGTCTTTTTATCAGGTAAAACCCATCGGGTTTAGGGTTTAGGGTTTAGGGTTTCGAGTACCCGTTGCCATCTCTAGATACGGCCGTAGCTTCTTCAAATACTTTATTTCAGATTTAATATGGATTTCATGTTTCAGACGCCGTGAAATTTTTAAAAAGATCTTCTTATCATTAGCTTAACACTCGATTTATTACACAGACTAATGTTTGCTTTACTTGTTCATACGATTTTCATCCGATTCCTTCAAATGTAAATATCATGTAAGTTTTATTCTATTACAAACGAGTGTCTTACTTGGCCAGCCATTTTGAACTGAAGATTTGTAAAAACATTGATTTGACTGTGTACAAAAATGGTTTACCGTGCACGCGCCGCGTCGAAGCTTGTAATTTGAATTTGGACCTCGAGAGGTTCGCAAATCAGAATCTAAAACTGGCTGGACGAGGACGACCCGCACGCCAAGCATGCGCTTATTCTCCGTCAACTCCGCACAAAAGTCCAAACATGCGCGCGAGCAACAGCTCAAAAAAATCATCGTTAGCTATATATGCCTCGTGGCAACAAGTCACTTTTGATTACTGCGTTAATTTCAAAGAGACGAGCGAGAGTGACGTGTCGTACTGTCATGCACAGTAGCAGCATAGCTCAGCCTGAGTATACGTATGCACGACACGACGGCGTACGTGCTACTCCCTCTTTCCCATTATCTTCATCATCTAAGCGTTTTTCAGATTTTTCACAATCTACATCATCTAATAGTTGAGTCATTAAAGCAGCACATCGTATTATGCGTGAATTGATTTAGAGTCTACATGCATAGCTTTGTCTTCCGCTTTTGTTTCTTATTTTACTACTACCTCACATTGCTACATGCACATGTAGTTGAGAGTGGAAAAACAAAGCAAGAAACACAACATACGAAAAGAATTTAAGCTCCATATCTCTCGTCTTGTTGATGGAGATAATGGAAAAGAGGGAGTACTACATACGTACAGATCGAAGCCGAGACATATACGCGTGCATTAAACGAGGGCACAAGGCTAGGCAAGGCATCTAATGCCGTGGCTCAGTGGCTGGCAGCTCGCCAGATTGACTGGTTGACCCTGCAGCTGCCTAGCTACTAGTAGCAACTAAGAAACAAGTAATATAAATTAGGGCTCATAGTTTTTTAGGTAATGTCTTATTTTATTATTTTAGTAAGATATTATATTTAGAAACTATATTCTCAACCCTAATTTCTTACTATATATCTGCAATAAATTTTTTATACTATTTTTTTCTCTTTCTCTCACTTACATACATATCTTAGATACAATAAAGACATGGTGTCTTACTTAAGACATGGTTTCTTCAAGTTTTATTCTCTTTCTTCTTTACCTCTATTGCCACATCATATTATTTCCTATACAATAACATAATAAATGACTAAGACACTATCCTATGTGGAAAGTTGGAAATGCCCTTAGGTCTGTGGGGCATTTAAGACGATTGAGCCGGTGAACTACAGTAAATTTTAGTTTCACCTTGTTTCTGGAAGGGAGTTACAAGCACTTTATGAGGAAAAGTAGTCATCCTCTTATCAGATCGATCTTTCGAGAAAAAGAGGACTCTCCACTTATAAAAGCGTGTCGGATGTGCCTAACGTCCAGGTGTAGGCCGAAGGTGGTGAGTTGAAAGGCTTTAGACGCTAACAATTTTGGTATCAAAACCAGCAACGCGGTCTTATTTTGAAATAGAAGGTTTCGTAAAGTTGAATTACTTCTAAAATCTGAAGCTTTTCAAATGATTTAGATTTTAGTGTAGATTATGCAACCTAATAATTGTTGGATTTTTTTTAAAAAATAGCTTATTCATATTTTCACTAGTTATATATTTACCAGTTATTTATCAAAATTTAAAACCTTTTTAACATGTCCTAAAGCGTTTAAATATGTTTTGTTACTGTTTTTGTTTCTTCTTATCATCGTCATACAATTTATAACAACTAAATTGATAACAATCAGTGACTGTCCTCTGGCCAGCCAACTATTTATTGTGACCTGACGATTAATCATTTTTTCTTCTCTGTTTTGGGTTGTATTACAATTACATATCGTATGTGAATGTGAGGTGATTAACAGGGCCGACCTTGATATTTTTGTGGCCCAATGCGGAACAAAAAATAGAGAACCTCATTCACCATAAAGATACAAAATAATATTGAAAAATTTAGTGCCATTAACGAATCTCACACTAATAAGTTTAAATACAAAGGAGAAAAATAATATCGATCGTTTGGCCTTCCTTTAACAGGTCTGTTGTCCGTGACTTATGACTAATTTGTAACTGAACTTTATTAATACTTGTGAGACCTATTAACATACTAAATTTTGGAGGCCCTCTACTTTCGGAGGTCCGGTGCGGTCGTACGGATAGCAGTGGCCAAGGCTGGCCCTGTTGATTAATAAAAGTACTGGGTGCGTATATAGATCGTAGCACGTACGTCCTGTAGGCTGTAGCGTTTCACGCTGTGCGAGGTTGCAGTGTTGTGACGCAAACGTTTCCTTTTCTAGTTTCGTCTCTAGTGTGTTTTGGCAATTGTGTGGTATAAAGATGTCAGCGAATGGAAGCGAGACAAGATTATTAGGTTATCACGTGTCCATCCGACGCCAAAAGGCGAGGAGGCTTCACCTCTTTAAAGCGAGACGCGTATTTTTTAGGCTATTTGTGGTAGTCTGTTTCATAACACAATTTTTTAGAATGTTAAATTAGTTTTACAACTGAATAAAATACTCTCTTTCAGTGGAGAGTTTCATTTCACTATTTCATAGACTAACTAGTGTTATTAAATGCAACTAGCTCTCATAAAATACCTTCATTTCACTATTTCATCCGTCTTGAAAATGAATTAGCACTATGTCATGGTGATGACACTATTTTCTTCTCTTCTCTCATTAATTAAATGTCATGTCAGCAAAGAATATAATGTGTCATGGTAATTAATACCATAAACCCTATAAAACCCCCATTATAAATAGCCTCCGATTCTAAACAAAGCACTTGACAAACATCTTGATGGGTCCAAAAATATCATGGTTAGAGTTGTACCTTTTCTTTGGGCCGTGAGTTGTTTTGATATGTTTGGTAAAACTGGTTGGATTCATCTTCACTCACATTGATCATTATTGTCTATTTTATTGGTAATTAGTGATTATTTAGTATGATTTGGGATGATTAATTTATCCTCATGTTCATTAGTACTAATAGTTACACTAGGATTAATGATAATTAATATATTTTGTTATTAATCAAAGTTTTACTGTTTGCATTCCAGTAAACCAAACCGATCCTTTGTCTACCAAATGTCATGTTTATGTCCTTGATTATGAATTTATGATCAATAAATTACGATCCCGTCCCATTTCACTGTTGACAGCTGCTGACAAGTGACAATGTGCAGTGCCCTTTGGCTGTTTAATTTCCTTGTTTATCGGCAGCTGCAAATTGTTCTGTCAACATGAAAACCATCTGAACAACAAGATCGAAACTGCAAACGAACATTTGTTGCATCCTTCGTGCCCTGTCAGAAAAAAAAACTCTCTGAATAACTTGAGATTAAGCAGGGAACAAACAACCTCGGAACAGGGCATACACAAAAACAGCTTAAGAACAGCAATCAAGAGTCATTTTCCAGGGTGATCACAGCGGTTGGGAGGCTGCGAAAATTCAGGCCGACCATCGTTTCATGAACGAACAGTATCCAGATACCACCGTTTGCTGTTGCAGTCAACCACCACCTGCCAAAGACTGGATCGTCTCTTGCAGCTGCAGCCTGCAACCCCAATAGTGATTGCTAGCAGATACAGTAGTGTGTATAAAGACGATGTTTATTGCATTGATCCGTGGCTGTTTTATTCCAACTGCCTTCTCCAAATCTGTCATTCGTCCTCTTCTTACTGATCCAAAGCTGGACTGTGAGCTGTTATGTTAGACCAGGAATTGACAAATTAATGCAATTATCGCCCGGATGTGAAAACAAGCCAACCGTTAACTGTTTCTTCGTCGCTGTTCTAACGCATTATTAAAACTAATATACGAAACTACGAATATGACTGTTATACTAGTATTTTTTGGGTTTCCTTGTAACAATAGGATAATTATTATTAGCGCAGCAACAATTCAAGTGGTTTTGTGTGAGTTATGTTGAGAGTTGTGAGCTATGACCCTTGAATGCTGAAGGCTGAAAATGTCAAGGAATTACCCGATTCTCATAGGCAGATTTGGCGCCATTTTTCATCGTCGTCCTCCTCCCGAGTCCCCACCACCATCTTTGACCGGGCAAACTCAAACTCCCCCTCCCAACCGGCGTTCTTAAGACCCAACCACGCACTCTTCTCCGGGCACCAGTAGCACAGGAGCTAGCGCTACTCCAAACCAAAGCAGCAGCCATGCTGCTGCGAGCCATCAGCGTCGCCGCCCTGGTCGTGCTGGCGCTGCGGCTTGCGATGTCATACAAATCGGCGCTGTACGCGCTGCGGCGGCTTTGGCGGTGGGCCGACGAGTGGGCGCAGGCGTACCAGTACCACGAGGTGCCACGCTTCGCGTGCGACGGCGCCGAGAACCCGCTGTTCCGCAAGGCCACGCAATACGTGGCGGCGCTGCCGTCGCTCGAGGACGCCGACGCCGCCTCCGTTCTGTCGTCCGCGTCGAGGACCAACGGCGGATTCTCGCTGCAGCTGGGCCCAGGGCACACCGCGCGGGACGCCTTCCTCGGCGCGCGCCTTGCGTGGACCAACCGGGAGGAGGACGGGCGCGAGCTGTTGGTGCTGCGCGTGCGCCGGCACGACCGGACTCGAGTGCTGCGTCCGTATCTGCAGCACGTCGAGTCCGTCGCCGACGAGATGGAGCTTCGACGACGCGAGCTGCGGCTTTTCGCTAACACCGGCGTGGATCGGAGCACTGGGACGCCGCGTTGGGCGTCGGCACCATTCACCCACCCAGCCACGCTTGACACGGTGGCCATGGACCCCGAATTGAAAGCACGGGTCCGCACGGACCTGGAGAACTTCCTCAGAGGCCGCGCTTACTACCATCGTCTCGGACGCGTGTGGCGCCGGAGCTATCTGCTCTACGGCCCAGCAGGCACCGGCAAGTCGACATTCGCGGCGGCCATGGCGCGGTTCCTGGGTTACGACATCTACGACATCGACCTGTCCCGCGCCGGCAGCGACGACCTCCGCGCGCTGCTCCTGCACACCACGCCGCGGTCTCTCATCCTCGTGGAGGACCTAGACCAGTTCCTGCAAGGCAGCGGGGACGCGGAGGCGAGGGCGGTGAGGGTTCTGAGCTTCATGGATAGCGTCGCTTCGTGCTGCGGCGAGGAGCGGGTGATGGTGTTCACGATGCGCGGCGGCAAGGAGGGCGTGGACACGGCGGTGGTGCGGCCGGGGAGGCTGGACGTGCACATCCAGTTCACGATGTGCGACTTCGAGGCGTTCAAGGCGCTGGCCAGCAACTACCTCGGGCTCAAGGACCACAAGCTGTACCCGCAGGTGGAGGAGGGCTTCCACGGCGGCGCGCGCCTGAGCCCCGCCGAGCTCGGCGAGATCATGCTCGCCAACCGCTCGTCGCCGAGCCGCGCGCTCCGTAACGTCATCACCAAGCTCCAGCACGTGCACGTGTCCGGGGCGGTGCCACCGCGGCCGCCGCACAGACGGAACACGAGCTGGTCCGGCGCGTGCGGGCAGTGGGAGGATCAGGCCGGGCGCGCGAGCGCAGATGCGGCGCCAGACGCCGACGAGGCGATCACGGCTCCGGCGGGGGGCGGGGTGTTCGCGAAGGACGCGCCGATGAGGGAGATCAAGAAGCTGTACGGGCTGATCAAGATCAGGAGCCGGAAGGAGGGCACTGGCGTCGCGCCCCTGGAAGGTGGCGGCGAGGGGCCGGCGCGGGGCGGCGAGCACGACAAGGAGTGGTGATTAATTAGGCGGTCGTAGACTTAGGAAATGAAGAAAATGTCTTTTGAATGTTTACCATTGCTTTGTGATCTCACGCTACACTTGCCGTCCTCTTTATCGTCCATGAAAGAGATCAAGAAATGGTCGGAGATAATGGGATTGGCGACGTGCAATTGTACGTGATGAGGTGCCCTGTGCTCTTATGAGTTTTCAATTCAGACAGCCAATTACAGCATTACATTACATGGCTAGAAAAATTTGGAAGACGTGAGAGATTGATTGAGTTAGAAAAACCAGGTCCGTAGCCAGTGGAGTACTCCGTACGTATCTTCATGGGAGCAGCAGCACTAGACTAGTTGCCACTGCCCACGCCACTAGGTAGGAACACAGGTCGCAAGTGCACGCGGCTTCAACTCCCAATCGCAATTCCCACCCAAACAGCTAGGCCCATCTGTTGCAGATTAAAATTATAAAATGATGCACACTTAGCTGGTAAAAATATAAATAAATTTGTATTTTTGTACATTACTTTATTTCGAAACTTAAAAGATACTAAGGTTTACAATATAGAGAGAAAATCTGAAGTAGCAGCTGATGAACACTTTCTCAAACAGCGCCATATTTTTTCTTCTAGTTTTTCCTTTTCTTTCAAAAAAAGTCGGTCGCAATCGCCGGGCGGCTCCGGCAAGTTATCGGCGCTGTGCTCCTGCCAAATCTCCAGCGGACGACAGCGACGAGTCGTCGACATCCAGCGATTTGCTGCATCAGGATCGACCATTTAATCAGATGATGGGCAGCTGCCAACAGCACCACTTCGTCAATCTTGGTATTTGTTAGGCCCCAATTCAATGCACACAGATTTTTCCTACTCCTACCAAAATTGTTTTTTTAATATATATATATATATATATATGTGCTCCAAATCCAAATTAATATGGCACCATCGTTTTCGTTTTCTTCTGGCTGGTGCCGTCCAGACGATTTGAGTTGGTTTAATTTGTAGGGGTGATGATGAGTTTATTAGGCGGAGGTTTGCAGATAATGATAGCCGGTAATTGCCGCCGGGCTGCACAATCATCCATTGGTTTTATAAGGGAATTTTTACAGTACCTCGAAATTTTATCAACCGTCCAATCCATGTGATTGGACGACTCAGATTTAAAATAGGTGATCTGTTACCTCCTAGAGGTAACAGGTCATATTACCTTCTTTTTCCTAAATGTGGGACCCACGTGCATGCAAAATAAATTCTTTCCATACGTCTAATATATTTCTTTCCTCAATTTGCCCAAAATATTTTGAAATCCCTTAATTTATGGCATATGACACGTATACAATTTAAAAAACAAAGAATTTTTACAATTCGAAAATTTATTTCACAAATATTCAAAAAATCATTTGAAATTTCTTTTCCGGAGAATGCATGGTAAATTTTTGAAAGATTTTTTTTAATTTTATGAAAAAATAGAGAACTTTTAAAATTCAAAATTATATTTTATAACTCTTCAGAAAATCATTTTAAAATAAATTTTGAAGAGGTCTGTTTTTTTATTTTTCAAAGTTTGTTGTTCTTTTCAGAAAATTTTTAAAAAATAAAAATAAACTTTGAAAATTATAAAATTTATTTCAGACTCTTCATAAAATCATTCTAAAATAAATTTTGAAGAGTTTTGTTTTTTTTTTTAAATTTTCAAAGTTTTATGTTCTTTTCAGATTTTTTTTTAAATAAAAACAAACTTTGAAAATTCAAAATTTTATTTCAGAACTCTTCAAAAAATCATTTCAAAATAAATTGGAAGAGTTATATTCTTTTTTCAAAATTTGTGTTTTTTCAAAAAAAAAAATAAAAAATAAAAACTTTTAAAGCTACCATGAATTTTCCGGAGAAATGGATATGGAAGGTAGATAGGGTGACTGGTTAGAGCCGGTTAACCATTTTTATTTTTAATTATTTATTTTAAATGCCTTTAATCAACGGCTAGGATTCTTTAAACCTGTTACCTTGAAGGGAGGTAACGGGGGCACCGTAACGGCCCCCTTTTATAATTCATAATGGGGACACGTACATGCATGCAGATGCATGTATATATGGATCTGCTGCCTTTTGGTTCTTGGCTTTGCATTTGTTTCCTTGTTCCTACAGAGATCACGCGTCAGTAATCAGTATAGCTGTTCCAGCTCGCGCTCCGGCAGTTTTCTTTTTCTCCGTTTTGGTTTGAGTTGGGCAGTTTTTATTTGCTCAACTGGAAAGCTGACAGCCTAATTCATGAACTTGAATGTTTTTTATAGTTTCAGATGGTCAGTCCACGGAAATGGGCGTTGCACGATTTCACAGTCCAAATGATTCCAATGATGATAGACGATGACACATGAGATAGGAACCGTCCATATATTTCCAATGATAACAGATACTCCCTCTAGTTTTCTAAATGAAGTCGTTTTAGATTTATATCAAAAGTTGCCTAAAAGAAGGCGTTTTATATTTTATTGTGCATTTTGGACGTTTATACCTCCGAAGTAGTACTACTTTCTTCTCGTTTTCCGTGCTATCTTTACAAATGCATTGTATTTAATAGGGGCAAACAAAAAAATATACACAAATTAATCATTCCTTAGTATCTTAAATCATGTCCAAAACGACATCTTTTTGAAACCGGAGGGAGTAAGAGACAAATGAGAGAGATGCTCCCAATGATGATAGACAAGTGATGAACGGTCCAAATTTTTTCAATAATAAAAAAACATTCTCCTATTATATAGTAGGGTAACTAGATAAGTAGGGATACATGGTTGTTTGTTATTGGGGTCAAATCTAATGCTATAGCTAGACAACGCAATTAAATGTGATTGATCTTTCACTACTACAAACTGTCACTGTAGTGGCGTTGGGCAAAACCACTGTAGTGGCGGGCCATTAGATGCCCGCCACTAGAGTTGCTGGTGCTGACGGCAGCACCAGCGCCCGCCACTATTGCTGGTAAAGTAGTGGCGGTCGGTGATGACGTCAGCCCGGACCGCCACTAATGTACCAATAGCAGTGGCGGGCGCTGGTGCTGCCCGCCGCTGCTAAGATGGTCGCCACTAAAGTAATGATGACATCACTTGCGACCGCCACTACTATTCTAGCTATAAATGCGCAGCGTCTTCCTCCCCGAGCTCTACTGGAGTTCGCATTCAATTTTGTCCGTACAATGGCGACAAAAATCTAGATAAAGAGGGGGGAGGCTTTGTTTTCGTTTCTTTTGAAGGATTTCATTCTAGGAGGTAAATCCATTCCGAATCTCACATTTATTTTGTATTTAATCATGTATACAATGAGTTATTATCGTTTTTCTAATTTAGGGTTTGTGAATAGAAATTTTCAAATAATCTTCCATTTACGGCGTTACCTTCTCCCAAATGAACAAATATGACCCTCCTCACAATTATTCATCACTTGTATATTGATTTACGTCATTTTAATCTCCTTTTTAATTTGATTTATGATTATAGATCTAGAGTTATGTTGTTTGGAGAGAGAGAGAAACCAATATAGTTAATTTATTTAATAATTTTTTCTGCTTAATAAGTAGTTTTAATTAAAGCATTGAGGATTTTTAATTAATGTTGTTATGAGCGATAATAAATCAATATATTTTCAATTTGTAAATTAATAAAATTAACAATAATGATTTTATTAATATTTTTTCAAATAATATATGTTTTAGATGGAGCACAGGTCCTGGATGTACTCGTCCAATGACGGAGATGTGGTGGCATATTTTAACAGAGTAACTGAATTTACTGAAGCTGCCGCACAATATGCTTCCCGTCAGAGTGAAGAGGCAATATATTGTCCTTGTAAAGTTTGTAAAAACGAAGCGATGTATCCGTGTTCTGATCGTGAAACCATACGATTTCACTTGTTGAAAAATGGTTTCGTGAAGAACTATTATATATGGACGAAACACGGTGAGATGGGCCAAAATCCTCCTGAAGATTCTGATGTGCCGCAAGATGCTCATCAACATAGAAGAGGTTGTGATCATACATCCGACATAACACATGATGATGTTGATCAACATGATGATGATGACGCCTTTGATGTGGAGGAACTGATGCGAAATGTTGCGCCTGAGGTGTTGTTGCAGAGAACTACAACAAAAGGATACGATAACTTTGAAGCACTTGACAAAGCATCAAAAAACCTTCTTTACGAGGAACGCCACGGATGCGATAAGCAGTATACTGTGTTGTACACAATTCTTGAGCTTATGAAACTGAAGGCCAGCAATGGATGGTCTGACACCAGTTTTTCAGATCTTTTACAACTCCTAAAAAAGGTTTTGCCAAAACCCAATGGTTTACCATCTGATACGTACCAAGCAAAGAAGATGATTTGTCCGTTGACTTTGGGCGTTCAGAAGATTCATGCATGCCCGAACCACTGTATCCTATATCGAAAAGAGTATGGATTGTTAGAGAGATGTCCGCAGTGCAACGCGAGTCGATACAAACGTCCAAATGACTGTGCGGAGGACTACAATGACCACCAGAAGAAGAATAATAAGAGGTTGCAGAAGAGGAATAAAAATGTTATTGAAGACCATCCTGGAAAAAAGATGGAGAGGAAAGTTCCGGCCTTAGTAATGTGGTACCTACCGGTGATTGATCGCTTGAAACGTATGTTCTCTAATCCTAGAGATGCTGAACTATTAATCTGGCATTTCGCTGGGCGAAAGAAGGACGGAAAACTTCGGCACCCTGCGGATGCTAGGCAGTGGAAATCATTTGACTTGGCCCATCCAGATTTCTCGGACGATCCTAGAAATATCAGGATGGGACTTAGCACGGATGGAATGAATCCCTTCGGTGAGATGAGGAACCCACATAGTACGTGGCCAGTCTTTCTATGCTTGTTCAACATTCCATCATGGTTGTGCCATAAAAGAAAATACCTTATGCTCACTACTCTAATTTCTGGTCCAAAACAACCTGGCAATGACATTGATATCTTTCTAGAACCTTTGATGGAGGATATGAAACGTCTATGGGAACATGGTGTCTGTGTGTGGGATGAGCACAAGAAAGAGCACTTCAATCTAAGAGCCATAATCTTTTGCACCATAGCTGACAACCCAGGACGCATGTCCCTAACAGGACAGGTTAAAGGAAAGACAGCATGTGTAGTGTGTGTGGACCAGACAGAATCTATGCATCTTCCATCATTCGTTAAGACGATATATATGCGACACCGCAGATTTTTACCAAAAAACCACAAATATCGAAGAAATAGGAACCATTTCGACGGTACAATCGAGCTTGGACAGCCTCCACGAAATCGAGATGGCAAATTTCTATTCGAAATGGTAAAGAATATCAAAGTTGTTTTCGGAAAGAAGAGGAAGAAATCTGAAAAAATTTCAAAGGACGCTCCATTTAAAAAGCAGTCGATCTTCTTTAGATATTTGCCCTATTGGAAGGAGTTGGAGATTGGTCATGCTATCGATACAATGCACGTTGAGAAGAATGTCTTCGAAAGCACTATCGGTATTTTGTTAGACATACCGGGCAAATCAAAAGATGGACTCAAAGTACGAAGGGACCTTCAAACTCTCGGAATTAGACCCGAGCTTCACCCACAGGAAAGGGCCAATGGAAAATTTTTCCTTCCGGCTGCTAGCTATAACCTCACAATTGACGAGAAAAGATCAATCTGCAGGTGTCTACATGGAATTAGAGTTCCAACAGGATTCTCAACGAATATAAAGAATATTGTCTCCGTAGCAGATTTGAGGATGAGCGGCTACAACACTCATGATTGTCATGTTATGCTTGGGCTATTCCTCGCCATCGCAGTAAGAGGAGTCAAACATTCATTTCTGAAGATGGTGATAACACGCATGTGTCACTTCTTCAATGTCATATCAAAGAAGGTGATCGACACTGAAGAGTTAAATGAATTACGTAAACAAATGAGGGAGACTATGTGTCAGCTTGAGATGTGCTTTCCTCCTTCATATTTTGATATTATGGAGCACTATATGATACATATAGCAGACCAAATCTTTGTTCTCGGTCCAACGTACCTGCACAATATGTATGCGTACGAGCGTCTAATGGTTATCTTCAAGGGTTACGTACGAAATCGTGCTTATCCAGAGGGTTCCATGATAGAGGGCTACACGACTGAGGAAGTCATTGAGTGCTATGCAGATTACATAAGAGATGGAAGACCAATAGGAGTTCCCGTGTCGCGGCACCATGGAAGACTCACCGGTAAAGGAACTAAAGGCAGGAAAATCATACGAGACAATAGTTATCAAAGAATAAGAGAATCACATTACAGTGTAATGCATCAGTTGGCGATTATGAGACCATATGTTGAACAACACCTACAAGAGCTTCGTGAAAAGAATGAAGATCACGATGAACAATGGATTATGAAAGAACACAAAATTTATTTCACATCATGGCTGAGGGATCTAAACCTTTCGATCGGAGAAACCGACGAAGAGATGATGATAAATAAATTGTCTTACGGTCCATTGAGCATGGTTAAAACATGGCAAGCGTATGACATCAATGGTTTCACATTCTATACCAAAGCAAAGGATCAAAGGAGTCAGCGCCAAAATAGTGGTGTCAGAGGAGAAGCAGAAGATAGCACTGGACAAAAGAATGCTTACTATGGATACATCGAAGAAATATGGGAACTTAACTACGGGAACTCTATAGAAATCCCTGTATTTAAGTGTCAGTGGGTGAGACATCCAGAAGGTGTGGAGGTGGATGATTACGGGTTTACGATAGTTGACCTTAATAAGGTGGCTTATAAAGATGACCCTTGGATACTCGCTCAATCCGTGGCACAAGTATTTTACATACTTGATCCTAAAGATGAGAAAAAATACATCGTTGCTCCAGGAAAACAAAGAATTGTTGGAGTTGATGGAGTCGAAGACGAAGAAGAATACAATCAGTTTGATGAGGTGCCGTTTTTCGTTGACATATCAAGGATCAATGTGGTTGAAGCAAAACTGTCATTTGGTAGTGTGATTCCTTATCTACGCACCAATGGCGATGGAAAATTAGTTCAAGGCTAGATCATTTATGTTTAGTTGTAAAATCAATTATGTCATTTATTATTAAAACATTTTCAAGATCAAATGAGGATTGAGTGTTGTGAATTATTTCATGTCTTGTAGTTCAAATTGAACTTTTTTGACTTTGATCATAAAAACATACTTAATGAAATAAAAACAGTACACTAAGGGAGAAAAAGTAAAGTGAGGCATAAAAATACATATTTTCTAAATTTGATAAGTTATGATGTATTTTTATTGTTAAAAAAATCAAGTTCAAACTAGAATTTAATTATGAATAAAAAAGTCATGAAAATTAGAATAGAAATGTAAAAAAAAATGTTTGGATGCTAGCAGCAAGGTTCGAACCTCAAACCGCCTGCAGGCAGCAAGGTTCGAACCTCGAACCGCATGGCACCAAAGAAACCCCCGCACCACTGCGCTACTAAGTCTTTCTCGACTTGAGTGGCAACGTATGCTAGATAACCCCACCAGCGTCGGATTAGTAGTGGCGGGCAGGATGACGTCACCAGCCGCCACCGTTATCCTTTTAGTAGTGGCGGGCATGCTGACGTCATCATGCCCGCCACTACTAAGACACCTATATATACTTTCCACTCCAGCCGTCCGAAAACCTAGTTTCATTTTCTAAACCCTAAACTCGCCCCCCTCCTCCCGTCGCCGCCGTCGACGTCCCGGAGCACGTCGCCGCTGCCCTCCGCCCGTCGCCGCCTTAATTCCTCGGAGCCCGTCGGCGCCGCCCGTCGTCGCCGCCATCCAGTCGATCAGTAAATAATTATTAACCTACTTCTTTATTTGGTCTTATTTTATTCGAGCTTAGGGTTAAAATGATGGAGGATTGTTATATTAATTTATGCGTGGTAATATAATTTAGTATAATATTACTAGTAGAATGCACTAACAATAATTTCCACTATAACAATAATTTTTTTAATGTACTGTAAAAAATTTCTGAGAAAAAAATTTCCACTATAACAATAATTTTTTAATGTACTATAAAAAATATCTGAGAAAACAAATTTCCACTATAACAATAATGTTTTTTAATGTACTATAATATTACTAGCTTAGGGTTTTTTAATGTTATAATATCAATGTGACAAAAAAATGCAGATGGCTCCTCCTAAGATTGAACCAACAAACAGTCGATCCTCAGACTCTACATCAAGTGGCGTGTGTGAGGTTTGCAAATGCGGTAAACATAAGGTACATGATGGTATAGTTTGCAGTTGTTTGGCGAAGAAAGTGATTCTCATAATGGACTCCGACTCGGAGGACGACTCGCGATCGCCGCAACCAGATAGGGTAAGTGTTGTGCTACGGAAGAATGATGAGACAACCGGTGGTAGAGGGAAACATGTCGAGGCTAGCGGTGGAAAAGGGAAGCATGTAGAGCAATGCGGCAGCAAGAGGATGAAGGAGGCAAGATCCTCTTTTTATGCAAATTTTATATTTTTATCATCCAATTCAATCATTGATAATAAGTTGTTCTCACTATCGTCGCCGCGTGTATTTTCTTGTTCAGGAACATGGAGAGAAGTTTAGACTGCCTGATGATGCCGAGTTGGTTGAGGATTGGCAAGTTGAGGCTTTTAATCTGTTTAACCAGAAATAGGTTGGGTTTGTGCCGAGGAAGAAGAAGAAGCTCCAAACCATATCTTTCCTTTGGGTTTGACCAGTAGTGCGTTTCGATGTGTAAGCTGGTTTCCCCAGCCTGGACTTGTGTTTGTTTACTTGGTTTCAAATAAACATGATGTGTCAAAAGCGAGCCCCCGCACCACCGCGCTACAAAAGTCTCGATCATATCGTAACAACATGTAATAAAAACACACTTAATAATAAAAACAGTAAACTAAGGGAGAAAAATACCAATTTTTGCAATTAGAATATTGGTGTTGTATTTTTATTGTACAAAAAGTTTCAATTTCAAAGGAAGAATAAACTATAGATAAGTTATGATGTATTTTTATTGTACATGTTTATTAATGAAAAAAAAGTAAAGTGAGGCATAAAAATACATATTTTCTAATTTGATAAGTTATGATGTATTTTTATTGTTAAAAAAACAAGTTCAAACTAGAATTTAATTATGAATAAAAAAGTCATGAAAATTAGAATAGAATTGTAAAAAAAAATGTTTGGATGCTAGCAGCAAGGTTCGAACCTCAAACCGCCTGCAGGCAGCAAGGTTCGAACCTCGAACCGCATGGCACCAAAGCAACCCCCGCACCACTGCGCTACTAATTCTTTCTCGACTTGAGTGGCAACGTATGCTAGATAACCCCACCAGCGTCGGATTAGTAGTGGCGGGCAGGATGACGTCACCAGCCGCCACCGTTATCCTTTTAGTAGTGGCGGGCATCCTGACGTCAGCATATGCCCGCCACTACTATACTTTTTTCCACCCGCCCAGACTAAACCCTAGTAGTGGCGGTCGGTGACGTCAGCGGCCCGCCACTACTATGTCTTTGCCCGCCACTACTACGATCAATATCAGTGGCGGGCATGCTGACATCAGCGTGTGCCCGCCACTACTAATCCAACTATATAAAAGTTTTTGCTCCCGCCGTCCGAAAACCTAGTTTCATTTCTAACTCCCGTGCGCCGAACTCTACCCATTGCCGCCGCTCCCGGAGCCCACGCCGCCCTCGGAGCCCGTCGTCGTCGTCCCCGAAGGCCGTCGCCACCAAACTCCGCACATCGCTCCCACAGCCCACGCCACCCTCGGGGCCCGTCGCCACCGAACTCCGCTCGTCGCTCCTGGAGCCATCGCCGCCATCCCCGAAGCCCGTCGCCGTCGTCCCAGAGCACGCGCCGCCACCGTCCCTGGAGCCCGTCTCCTTCATCCCCGAGCCCACGCCGCCGTCCCGGATCTCGCACTGCCGCCCTCCACACATCACCACCATCCGGAGCCCGTGTCGCCGCCCTCCACTCGTCGCCACCGTGCTGAAAAAAAGGTCAGCTAGTGCCCTTTTAAACATCAATTCACATGTGTTAATTAGGTCATGGGTCTGCCTATGAATGCTTACGAGATATTTGATAATTTACCACTGAGAAGTGGCTTTATATTTTTGTCACATGGATCTATATTTATTGATATAAATGAGTCTACATGTTAGTCTTAATAATGACATTGTAATTGAAGAAGACATCTTTAGAGTGGCAAATAATCAATTTTTTTGGATGGATGGATATATATACTTGTGCATGTGCCCTTGTTGCGCCCTGTCCTATTTCGCTGCATACACATATACCCTATTGATAGCTGACTTCATCGATCGAGTGTCTCATCGATCTTCCTATATGTTGTGAAAATCAAGGATATATCAAATCAAAGTTGATCAAACATGAAGCACATGTTAATTTTTGAAGATAGTGTTAATAACATTATTTTCCTAATAAAGTGTTAATTACATTATTATGAATTATGAGCACGCTTAGAGCTTATCCTCAAAATCAACTATAGATGCAGTGTTTTCGTTCAATTATGCAGTGTTGTATGGACAAAGGCTTCAAAGATAACTATGCCCGCCACTACTAAGAGAAAATAGCAGTGGTGGGCAGGATGACATCACCATGCCCGCCACTACTAATCCTCCTATATAAAATTTTCGCTCCCGCCGTCCGAAAACCTAGTTTCATTTCTAACTCTCGTGCCGTCGTCCGCCAGTTGCCGCAACTCCCGGAGCCCGCGACACCCTCAAAGCCCATCGCCGTCGTCGCCGAAGCCCGTCGCCGCCGAACTCCACTTTTTTAGAATAACTTTTAGAGGCCTATGATGCAAATAATAATTGAGTTATCTCTTGTATGTCATCAAGCCGTGCGACACATCCATTCCTATCAACAACTTCTTCTTTCTCGTGTTGCTGACAGGGAATGGATGTGCTCACGGTTCCATGGCATCCATGAACATTTTGAAAAGCTACACAAAATATGCTGAGGCCTAAACAACACTGTGACCAGTTTACTACCGCTATTATTTCTAAGGCTACTATATACTAATCCTCAAGTTAATGCATCTGGCTGAAGGCCAACATTAGATTCTGCAATTCTTTTTAGGGGCCTATGATGCAAATTGTTATTGAGTTATCTCATGTATGTCATCAAGCCGTGAGACACATCCATTCCTATCAACAACTTCTTTCTCGTGTTGCTGACAGGGAATGGATGTGCACACGGTTCCATGGCAGCCATGAACATTTTGAAAAGCTACACAAAATATGCTGAGGCCTAAACAACACTGTGACCAGTTTACTACCGCTATTATTTCTAAGGCTACTATATACTAATCCTCAAGTTCATGCATCTGGCTGAAGGCCAACATTAGATTCTGCAATTCTTTTTAGGGGCCTATGATGCAAATTGTAATTGAGTTATCTCATGTATGTCATCAAGCCGTGTGACACATCCATTCCTATCAACAACTTCTTTCTCGTGTTGCTGACAGGGAATGGATGTGCACACGGTTCCATGGCAGCCATGAACATTTTGAAAAGCTACACAAAATATGCTGAGGCCTAAACAACACTGTGACCAGTTTACTACCGCTATTATTTCTAAGGCTACTATATACTAATCCTCAAGTTCATGCATCTGGCTGAAGGCCAACATTAGATTCTGCAATTCTTTTTAGGGGCCTATGATGCAAATTGTAATTGAGTTATCTCATGTATGTCATCAAGCCGTGTGACACATCCATTCCGTTCAACAACTTCTTCTTTCTCGTGTTGCTGACAGGGAATGGATGTGCTCACGGTTCCATGGCAGCCATGAACATATTTGAAAGACAACACAAAATATGCTGAGGCCTCAACAACACAAGAGAGAGAGAACAACACAATCTCCTAACTTGAGGATTAATATAGTAGCTTCAGAAGTAATAGCTCACTACTGTAGCCAAGAAGAGTGTTCATACATTTTCCACCTTTGACACTGTGATCAGTTTACTACTGCTATTATTTCTGAGGCTACAGTAGTAAACTGATCACAGTGTCAAAGGTGGGAAATGTATGAAAAATCTTCTTGGCTACAGTAGTCAGCTATTACTTCCGAAGCCACTATATTAATTCTCAAGCTAGGAGATTGTGTTGTTCTCTCTCTTTAGTTTTGTTGATACCTCAGCATATTTTGTGTTGTTTTTCCCTCTAATGTTCCATGGCAACAAAATATGCTGAGGCCTCAACGACATTGTGATCAGTTTACTACCGCTATTATTTCTAAGGCTACTATATACTAATCCTCAAGTTCATGCATCCGGTTGAAGACCAACATTAGATTCTGCAATTTCTTTTAGAGGCCTATGATGCAAATTGTTATTTAGTTATCTCATGTATGTCATCAAGCCATGGGACACGTCCATTCCTATCAACAACTTCTTTCTCGTGTTGCTGACAGGGAATGGGCGTGAACATGGTTCCATGGCAGACATGAACATTTTGAAAAGCTACACAAAATATGCTGAGGCCTAAACAACACTGTGACCAGTTTACTACCGCTATTATTTCTAAGGCTACTATATACTAATCCTCAAGTTCATGCATCTGGCTGAAGGCCAACATTAGATTCTGCAATTCTTTTTAGGGGCCTATGATGCAAATTGTTATTGAGTTATCTCATGTATGTCATCAAGCCATGAGATACATCCATTCCTATCAACAACTTCTTTCTCGTGTTGCTGACAGGGAATGGATGTGTTCATGGTTCCATGGCAGACATGAACATTTTGAAAAGCTACACAAAATATGCTGAGGCCTCAACAACATTGTGTTCAGTTTACTACTGCTATTATTTCTAAGGCTACTATATACTAATCCTCAAGTTCATGCATCCGGTTGAAGACCAACATTAGATTCTGCAATTCCTTTTAGAGGCCTATGATGCAAATTGTTATTTAGTTATCTCATGTATGTCATCAAACCATGTGACACATCCATTCCTATCAACAACTTCTTTCTCGTGTTGCTGACAGGGAATGGATGTGCTCATGGTTCCATGGCAGCCATGAACATTTTGAAAAGCTACACAAAATATGCTGAGGCCTAAACAACACTGTGACTAGTTTACTACCGCTATTATTTCTAAGGCTACTATATACTAATCCTCAAGTTCATGCATCTGGCTGAAGGCCAACATTAGATTCTGCAATTCCTTTTAGGGGCCTATGATGCAAATTGTTATTGAGTTATCTCATGTATGTCATCAAACCATGTGACACGTCCATTCCTATCAACAACTTCTTTCTCGTGTTGCTGACAGGGAATGGGCGTGAACATGGTTCCATGGCAGACATGAACATTTTGAAAAACAACACAAAATATGCTGAGGCCTCAACAACACTAGAGAGAGAAAACAACACAACATCCTAACTTTAGGATTAATATGACATCAGACCTTTTTTGCATAACCAAAATTCTGATACATTAGCATCTTCATATGAATAGTTTATCTATGGCGGAAGAAGGACGTTCCATCGAGGAGCTCATCTACGAGTCTCCCGCAAAAACAAATAAAGAGGGTTCATCTGAAGGATCCTCCGATAGCGAATCTTCGTACCACTCTCCGGAGAATGAACATCCAATGGAGCCTAGGAAGAAGAGAACGAGAGAAGACGCCGATGAGGATTACATTCCTGAAGCTCAAGCGGAGGTAATTATTACGTTAGTAACAAGTCAGAGCAGCTTCTAACCGAGGATTACATTCCTGAAGCTCACATTGTCTATCATCGTAGGATCGTCCAAAGCGAGGAAGCAAGCGTCGATTATTCCAAAGCGAGAAAAGAACAACTATTGTCCCAGCTATTGAGTCAGCTGAGCGAACAGATGTTGAGCCCGCTGCCACAACATCGTCTGCAAATGCGAAGAGGAGAGGGAAACGGGAGAAGAACAAGCTACATACAGCTATCTATGAGGTTGAAGAAGTGCATGTTGATGGGGCTCCAAAGAAGCCAAAAGAAATCACAGCGAAGTGGCGTAACGACTGTGGATGTCTCGCCAGGGAGCGATGTAAGATAGTTTGGAAAAATTGGAAGACTGTCCCTGAAGCTACAAAGAACGAATTGTGGCAGCATATAAAAGCGCATTATAAATTCCCGGAAGACCGCTTAGAAGACGCTAAAGCTGCCACATTGAAGACTATCGGGAAGGCTCTCCGTACATTTAGGACTAAACTGAACACACAATACCTTCAGAAAGATGAGTCGCCACTCAACGACTACGGCTTTATAACGCCAAATGAATGGAATGAATTCAAAATGCAGCATTGCTCCGAAGAAGCCAAACAAGAGAGCATAATGTTCAAAGAACTTAATAAGAAGAATAAGTTCCCCCATAAACTTGGGCCAGGTGGATATAAGGCTAAGGAGGATGAGTGGAGTAAAAAGGAGGAGGAGGACCGTGCGGCTGGGTTACCTGAACAGTTTTCAGGTGCTGATCAGCGCACTAAGAGATGGCTCCTAGGTCGAGCTAAAAAAACACCCGAGGGCCAATATATGCTCTCCGACTCACGGACTAGTGAAGTATTCCAGAAAGCACAGGAAATCGCTGAGTTGGAGAAGACTGGAAAGTTCAAGCCCGAGGGATGTAATGACCAGCTTACATCTGCTCTCGGAAACGAGGAACATCGAGGGCGCACCCGAGGTGTCTCTTCTATAGCACCCTGGAAAAATACTTTCAAGAAACAGGAGGGTGCCACATACAAGAAGCGTCAAGCACGCACAGACGACGCCGCAGAGCGCCGTGCAGAGTGGGAGCGACATTTTTTTGAATTTATTAACGAGAATCCAAACATAATGCAGGCTGCAGCTGGACAAATAATTGTGCCAGAGGTACGACTCGACGTACCAAGCAGTGTTGGCTCAGTACAAGACAAATTTCCTGTAAATTATATTAAAGAGGACACACCCTGCAGCCTGCATGTACCGATAGGGCGCAAAGGGCATTCCCAAGAGGCTGCACGAGGCATTGCTATGCCTGGGGATTTATTTCACAATCGGCCTATTCCTGCTGACTATACCAAGGTTCAGGTCAATGAGATCACCAACGACAGATTTATTAATGACCCCTTGGATCTTCCAATGCCTGATGAGGGGATTGAGACAATCGGAGATGCTCTAAATAACTTTGTCCTATGGGCGAGCCGAGATATCAAATTACTGCAGACAAGTTCTCAGAGTAAATCACCTATTGTCTCATCACAATCCCCCGCATATCTTTCATCTCAGGATGTGCAAAATATAGGATCATTATCACCTGTTGATGAGCGTGAAATAGAGGAAAAGGCAGAGGAAGAGCCAGTGCCCAATAAAGTGGCAGAAGTGATAGAATCGAAAGTGACTTCTGATCCTCAAGTGACAAAGCTAGTGCCAGTGCTTGAGCCCACTGATGAGCCCAACACAAATGTGCCAGAGCCAGATCAAATGCCAGTGCTAGTTCCGACTGAGCCTCAAGTGCCAGTTCCGGCTGATCCTCAAGTGCCAGTGCTAGTTGCTGCCGAGCCTGAAAAACAAGATGCATGCCCAAAGCCAGCAATCCACAAGATAACTGTTCAAGCTGGGCAGTGTTCTGCGCTGAAATCTGAAATGCATAAATTTTTTAATACTTTGGGGCAAACACGTTCTATGCCCGAAGCGGCTCCCATAAAGGCTCCAGTACAAAAGCATGCGGGCTCACTTTCTGTTGATAAGAGGACCTACGGAGACGAGGATTATATCGAATACGAACCAGGCAAACCATTATTACCCCAAGGAGTACTTAATTGTATGCCTTGGGCGATGAAAACATTTCATGACTGGTACCTCGAAGCGTCTTCGTTAGGTGTAACACAAATAGAACTGACGGTTCCACAAGAAATATTCAATTGCCCAGAGTTTAAGCTTGCACTATTTTTCGACGACTTCCATCGGATGTTTCGTCTGAAGCGAACCGACATCACAAGCATGATGCTCTGGTGCATGTAAGTACTTTATACTTTGTCAATACAAAGAAAAAATAAATAATGTCTTATATTGACTATTGTTTTATAACATATGCAGTTGTAATTCACGCGGTGACGAGTCTAAATTGTATGGGTACCTAAACCCGTCATTAATAAGCCAAAGTGTGCTGAACCCGACACTAAACCAGAATGATAGCAAGTACTGGACTGCGGGTAAGAAAAAATTTCAAAGAAAAATGTTCAATAAAGACGAAGACAAACTTAAGAAGAACAAAAGGAGTTGTGCCGCGTTGTATATTGCGCGGTGCATGTATCAATGGAAGGACAGAGAAATTATATGTGGGGCATATAACTTTAAGTAAGTATACCCACTATATCCACTTAAACACGTTTTATCGATTATGAAACTAACATAATCATATATTACTTCTTTCGATAGTGATCATTGGATTGCACTTCTGATATACCCAAAAAGCTCAAGGGTTTATGTGCTCGACTCGCTCGACAAACCCAAAAAAGAATATCAAGATATATTAAATGTTATTCAGAGTGCACATAGATACTACGTGGAAAAGTTAGGTGGCCCACATGATCCACAGAGGCCGAAAGAAATGCTTATCAGAACCAACTTTCCGGTAATATTATATTTTTAAATTTGTTAATTCAATTGATAAAGCCAAACTATATATCGTTCTAACTTTGTCTATTTTGAAGTGTCACAAACAATCTCTTGGTTCCGTGCATTGTGGCTACTATACTTGTGATTTCATGAGCAATAACTTAGGAAAGTTTGGGCGGACAGTATCTGAGGATACTAAAGAAGTAAGTTGATTTCTTGTGTGTTAATCTAATATAACTTGCAGCGTATTTACTTATATTTTACGTATGCAGGCGTCAGGTCCATCAACCGTTGCCGAGAAGAGCCAACTCTCTGAATTACAAATGTACGAAATCGTATCAAGGATGTGCCGCTTCACGATGCATGAGATTCTTCATGAGCTTGGAGTATTTTTCGATCCTGAGAGTGAAGTGGCCAAGCATCCAACTTTGTATGATTGGGCCGGAAGAATGAAAAGGCGAACCAATTAAGATATGAGTTAGCCTTCCAAGAAAACATAAACCGCATGAGCATGTATTTGTGAAACAATGAATTGTGTTGATGGATGGTTATTGCGAAACAAAAACCGGAAGAATGTAAATATTGTGAATTTTTGAAAATTGATGAGATTGATGGTTGTTGTGTTGATGTGTTGTTGTTGTGGATGTGTATGTGGATATGTGGATGTTTTGCTGCTGTGTATGTGGATATGTGGATGTTTTGCTGCTGTGTATGTGGATATGTGGATGTTTTGCTGCTGTGTATGTGGATGGCTGTGTGAAGCATATAATTTCTGTGTTTTGGTTTGTGGGATCACAGCATTCTGTGTTATGGCTTATACACAGCAGTGGCGGGCGTGCTGACATCATCTGCCCGCCACTGCTATTGATAACGGCAGTGGCGGGCAGATGAGGTCAGCGCGCCCGCCACTGCTGTTGACATAGTGGTGGCGGGCGTGCTGACATCATCTGCCCGCCACTGCTGTTGACATAGTGGTGGCGGGCGCTCTGACCGCCACTGCTAACCAGCGATAGCAGTGGCGTTAGAGCAGTGGCGGACTGGATGCCCGCCACTATAGGTCGATTTTGCCCGCCGCTACAGTGTCGCTTTGTAGTAGTGTTTATTTCTTACATACGGAGTAAATCATATTACATATGAGTCGTTTTAAAATTTGTAAACGTCTTTCTATCTTTTGTTACATGTTTGTTTTTATCAAATAAATATTATCACTCATAAATAAACAATCAATCTTTTCCAAAGCACAATAAATAAGTGATAAAAGGTTACTCTGTCCAATCATTTTACAACTGCTAGACACATTTTCATCCTTTCTTTTGTATCTATCCATGCCATACCAAATAAACGATTCATTTTTTCGAAACATAATAAATTATGAAGAACAAAGTTATTTGAATTGATTTCTTGATTCTTTTATAAAAATTTAAAACAACATATATAAATACTTAAGTTGATTTCATAATATCTGTGTAAATATCCAAAACAAAAAAGGCAGCTAATACTAACAAGGAAACCCAGTGCTGGGCTTTTGGGGAACCTTAGCATGATGAGCAAACGACACAAGGGACAGACAAGACAGCTTTTCCCCCGGTTACCGGAGGAGCTGATGCATCTGGATTTGCATTTGCTTCTGAAACGGAGAAGGGACAATCTACTCTACTCTACTGAGGCCTGAAAAGCGGTGAATACACAAAGATCGCATTGCTTGTCACTGTCAGACACATAAAAAGTCCTGACCCGTCCTTCACCCGTTTTTTTTTTGTCGTGGGTGCTGATTATTGATGAACCTATGGACTATGGTCGTCAGAGTCAGGTCTGTCATCTGTGCGGCCTATCTACATGCCTGAGCTGTTTGCATGTATTTGCACCGTCAGAATGCAATGCAGGAGTCACGGACATTATATGAATTATGATGAGCTGAATCTGATGCAGAGCCTGATGCTGTGCTAGGCAGTAGGCAGTGTTTGTGGCTTGTGGGCCGGGGAGATTTTGACGCTGTGCCTTCTCCATAATTTGTAACTTTTCCGATCGGTTAGACTATTTTAAAAATATAAGTATAGCTCAATAGCTATAAAACTTGAAAATAAATCAGTATCTACTTCTACTTCAGTAGAATATGTATTTATTTCAATAATATATGTGAATGAATTGAACTCAAGAAAATTTTGAGATAATTGGAAGTTTCGAATTTCCAGAATTCTAGAGCTATTGGAAGCTTCGGTTGTAAACCGGAAGTTCCAGGTCCCCATCGGATTAGAGTCCAGTTCTCAATATTATAAAGCGAGTAGGACGAGATCGTAGGATACGTCTATTACTCCTGGTTGAGAGCCCTAGCCACCCCTCTATTCCCTGGATTGCAAGGAGTTGCAATCCTCTCCTCTGGATCTCAAGTGTTGAGATCAATATCTCCATCGATCTCTTGAGCGGGGCTAGCATGCCGGCGAATGAAGGATCTGTCCATCTCTGTATAAGTAGACTCCGTAGAGGTGCTGCTCGAACAACAGCACTCGTCATTGATCATCTTCCGCGAGGAGATCACTAGTCTTCACCGCCTTTACCACCGATCTTCGTCGCCATGGTCACCGGTGGAGTCTGAGGTGCGTGCGGCGGTTGCGGTGGAGAGGAGGCTAGTGGGGGTGCGTGCGGCGGAAAGGAGGCCGCTGCGCGTGTGGAATGGGCCGACGTGCGTGGCGCATTGGGAAGCTGTGCGTGGGCCGACGCGCGACGAAACTCGTGCAGAGATAAAGATAGAGATTTCAGACTTATCTTTTCCCACCCGCCGCCGCCACCGCCTAGAGTCTCCCGGTGCCCGCGATCGGATCCGGCGAGAGGGGGAGCAGCGGAACCCCCACCCTGCTCGCGATCGGATCGACGGGGCGGAGAAAGTGGGAGCGGATGAAGACTGGGAGGAAGAACATGCGGCGGGCGTGCGAGGGTGCTGTCACGCTCGCGGAGGGCGAGGGTTTCATGCAGGTCCTCGCTCTGCGTGGCTCCAACCTCATCGAGGTAGGCGCACTCTCCCCTTCAGGGCATGTATTCTCTTGAGTCTTTTGCTCTCCGTGTGTTTCTCATCGCCGCCTTGGCTGCTGTTAGGTCATGGACTCCAAGGGAGTGAAGTCTCTCGCCTTCTTCCCTGCCAAGTTCCACAAAAGCTTCTGGATTAAGAAGGGTGAGCGCCTTTGGTGTAGCGTAGTTGACCCCTGCTCTCAGCTTTTTCCACCGGTGCATGACACTTGGCTTGTGGGATCTATGAATATGCAGGGAGTTTTGTGGTTGTGGATGCTAGTGGCCGTGATCAGGCGCTCGAATCAGGCAGCAAGATAGCATGTGTTGTGTCGCAAGTACTCTTTCATGACCAAGTCCGGACTATGGAGAAATCCGACGAATGGTGAGTTGCTTGCTTGTGTGATGCCTGACAGTTCCCTAGCACTAACAATCAGGATGGACTTACGAGTGTATGCAACCTGTAGACTGTAGTGAATGCTGGTTCTGGAATTCTGCTACCAGGAGTATCTTTTGAAATTCTTAAGCAACTTTGGTTTAAATTGTGTAACTGACATGAATAGTTTGCTTCAAGCTATGATCGATACAAAATAACCAGAATATCATATCTCATTGCAATGCTTGCTCCCTTATTTCAATGGCGGATTGTGTTGAGCTGCAAAATACAAACTAACCATCTAGTGTTTTTTCCCTGTAGTATCTATTCACGGTCTGCTGCCATATGTCAGTCACATTGGGCTAGAGTATCATGGAGCAATATTATATGTTCTCTCGCAGCTTTGGATTAAATTCAATTGCCTTACTAGTTACTACACCATTGCATTTCAATGGTCTGAATATTTTTCTCAGGCTTTTCTTGATCAATTATCCATGAAAATAGATGTAATGGATTGATAACAATCGCCCAACAAAACTAAGACTTAAACTTCATTAAAATCCACCCAAACACAGCTTATCTTGTAAACCATCATGTTGTCTGTTGCTCCGTTTTTCTTTTGCACACGCTTGAATTGTAGATTCAGTTGTATGTTTGTCAAAGTCAGGGTGGCTTGCCTTGACATCTTCCTACTAGTCCTCTGATTAAATTATCTTCTTATGTTTTCTTATATACTAGGCCAGATATCTTCAAGTCAACACCTAAGGAAATTTCGGAGGCAAGAACACATGAAAGAACGACTCCCCAGATCGAGGAGGAGGAAGATTCTGATGAAGATGATCTGCCACCGCTTGAGGCAAACACGAACAGACATAGACCATTTGAACCGGATACTGACTCAGACAGTGGTTCTGACTCTTGAACTAGTTTACATTAACACAGGTTATTGGTGTTTCTGTATTTTTTTTATGGAAAAATATACCCACTGTATTTATATTTATTTATGGTGAAGTCATGCTTTCTCAAGAAGTTCGATGTCATTCAGTAGCAGGCACAAATCCTTTCACTTGAAATATCTGCCTAACTGCATATGTTGCATTCATATTCTGAACGATAATGGACCAGGCCTGATCAATTGTTCAAGCTTGCTGTGTCTCTGCCGGCTGCGTGGTTTGCTTATGCTACAATTATATTATGCTCTTGCTGTGCACTTTCTGGATAAGTACCCAGTAAACTTACTGGTTTATATGTTCCCGTAATATCATGCTGATCAATTGTAAAATTCAAAACCATATTCAGGGGAGCTTCGGGCAACTTTCTCAGAAGCTTCTCTGTAGCGTTTTAGTTGTACTAAAGTGAAATCGAAACAACACTGCGGATTTGGGCGATATTTCGGAGCTTTTGGATTGTATTTTCCCACTTGCTTTACGGTGGTTCCCAGCTGCATGCTGATGATTTCTGATCACCCGTCAAATTTGATTGGCAACTTGGCATATCACGAACAGGTCTGCTGCTAATCTATGGACTATGGTGCACCATACTACCATCTATGCAAAGATCACAGTGCCACATAATTCGTTGGAGAAGGCAACTTCGTTGATCCATTCACATGTATACACATTCTTGAGAAGTTGAGATGGAAATTGTGCTAAAACCTACAAAATTTGGACGATCCATTCATTCGAATGGTGAAGAAAGAAAGAAACGGTGGCCGGCGCGGCGCGGCGCGGCGGCGGCTCACCAGAACGCCCGCTTCCGTCTGAACCGCCTCGCCGTGGCGAGCAGCCCGACTCCGACGCAAACCGCCCATGCCCCCATCTCCAGCGCCCATCTCACCGTCTCCACCTCCATGTCCGCCGTCTCTAGTTCTCCTTTGCCGTCATCTCCGTCGCCTTCGACCACCTCCCACTCATCGCCGCACGTCCCGCACTCGCACCCCCACCCCTCCTCCGGTATCCCCTCCAGCTTCATGCCGCACCCCAGCCCTCTCGCCGATGCCCTCGGCTTGGCCCTCATCAGCGCGCCGCCCTCCGATAGCACCATCACCTCGGCCACCACAGTGGACGCCAGCGACGCCGCACGGCGACACTCGACGCGCCACCCTCCCCCGCGGCGCCGCGAGAAGACGCCGTCCGCCGCGAAATCCTTCCCGGCATACACCTCGAAGCGCGCACCGTCGGCGGCGGAGACGCGATCGGCGCTCGCGTACGCTGCGTCGCCATCGGCGCCGACGCGCCGGAGCTGCACCTCGGCAGGCGAGGCCGGCGGGAGCGCGCGGCCGTCGAGCTCCAACGCTGGCCCACCGATAGCCGGGAGGTAGACGAGCGAGAGGTCGGCCGGGGCCGGGGCCGGGGCCGGGGAGGAGAGGCGGAGGTAGAATGCGCGGATCTCGAGGCGGCCTCCGCGGGGGCGGAAGGCCATGGCGTGGCCGTCGTCCACCGTCGCGCGGCACATTGCGGCTTGCGCGTAGTGTGGCGAGGTTGGTTGGGACGGGACTGGGTCTGGGAGGTGGGAGCTCATGGCATAAATTGCGGGTGCGGGCGGGATCGGTGGGCTGCGCGGCTCGCGGTTTGGGGGAGGAATCAGTGGTGTGGCCGCAGTGGAGCACACGGTTTGGTTGCCTGGACCCTGAATTGTCCTTGTCTTCTCACTGATGCTTAGCTACTTGCGCGGCAGCGGCAGTCTCACTCTCGTCCGTGTCTATCTGTCAACCTCGGCGAACAATCAGTGGCTGCTAGACGTCTGTTTATCGGTCGGTACCGGTGGCCGATCAGTTACGGAAATGAGGTGGAATTATGTTTTTGTGAGCGTGTATAGATTACCGTAACTATCGGTTAGTGAGATGGAATCATGTTTTTGTGAAACCTGCACGTTTCTGTGAGCACATACGGATTATACTACTGGTAATCGTCTGTTGGTGGTGTCACGTTTTTGGAAATCACGCGCCGCTAGCGAAGCGGGACACCTCTCGTCAGTCGTCACCAATGACCTTTTTCCTCTCTTGAGACAAGACAAAACGGATTCTTGGAGCGCAATTTCGTGTGTCAACCGCAATACAAGAGACCTTTTTATATATATTTTTGCCTTGGCCACCTTGACTGCAATACAGGAGAAAACAATCTCGATCTGTCAGTGCAAAACAAGCTTTCGCTTCCTGGGTGATAGACACGCATATCATGAATCACGTATCAGTCGTCAGGAAGCAAGTGAAACATGAACATCGACGATATCAGTTATTCTAGGTCAGAAATAAGCAATACTCATATGCAGTCATCAACTGTGCGATGGCTGTTGAATCTACCCGTCCGTAATACGATTACACAGGAGTGCAACACTCTCGTTACAATGTGAGTGACCCTACTATAATACTATCCACTGCTACGGGTGCAGCGCGACTCAGCTAAAATTTGAGCCCATACAAATGCAAGCCATATTGGGTACAACAAGCACACTGCTTACCTAATCCACCCTCTCGTCTTGTTCGCGGCTGGTTGTTGCTTGGTAGCCCTGGTAATAGGAGCCGTCCTCTGTGTGGCAGTGGCCGTCTTTGTAGCGGCAGTTGTCCGTCCTGGAATCTTTGCGTGAGGCTCGGTCGATTTTCTCTTCACTCTTGGATCACCACCTTGCAGGCTCCTCTTCCTTGCAGCATTCTGGCTTCCAGCAGGCTGGTTCTCCAGCTCCCCACCAATCGATGGATTACTCGCATCTCCTTTTCTCTTCTTATCATTAATAACTTCTGTCGCCTCAGCCACGGAGGAATTGCTAGATACTCTCTTGTTCACAGAATCCGAGCTTCTCAGAATGTGATGCTCCCCCTCGCTCGTTGCTTCCTCTCTTGTGAACAGCTGCGCCTTTGCCTCTCCAGGACCAGTAGTACAGATTATCGTACAGTTGGTTGAGTCAAGTACCATGTTCGTGTCTTGAAGTGATGCCCTTTCTTGCAAGTTATTCTCAAGATCTCTTAGCTAAAATATGGAAAGGTCAATCTCAGCATTATTTCCACCCCCGTAAGAACGGGTATAATGTAGAAGCTCCAACAAAAGAGCTTACCTTGATCTGAAGCATCGACTCTGTTCTGTGCATTTCCAGCAGTTCTTGTCCTATTTCCATTGTCTACGATTTCAGAAAGATAAGTTTTAGGAAATATGTAGTAGGAATTAAACCAACCCCATGTTGTTACAAATCACCTTTAATTCTGCAACTGATCGCTGGTGTTCTTGTTCCTTCAGCTTGATCTCCAGTTCCTTGATCTGAAAAATAAAAATAACAGTAGAACCAATCTAGACTTGGTGTGATTCCATTCATACTTACTGACAAAATTTAATGTTAAATTTCACACCATCTGCTTAAGAACTGCAACATCAGATTCTGATTGGTCCTGCTGTCTAAGTTTGTGCTCTAACTCCACTAACTGCAAAAGGATGGAATGGGTATATATCTAGTATTCTGTAGAGTTAAATAGCCACGAACAGCAATAACTACTTTTGCTCATACCTTCTGCTGAAGGGTAGTACACATTTCTTCTTTCTCCTTTAGTTTTCCAGAAAGCTGCTGCTGCTGCTTCTCTGATGTAATTTGAGAATGCATCCTAGAATCTAGCTGGCTTTCAAGCTCTTTTACCTATATCAATTACAAAAGACCTGTCAGGTTCAGGCGAGGAACACCAATTGATAAACAACAAGTGTTAGCCTGAATTATATGTACCTTTTCTTGTAAATTTTTGTAAAGTTGTTCTTTCCCTTTGGCTTTGTTATCTAGATTTTGGCAGGTATCTTCCAATTTCCTCAAAGAATCGTCTTTAAATCTGACTTCCTGCTTAGCCTTTTCAAGCTGTCATACATTCACAGCAAGAAAAGCGTGGAGTTTATATCATCAACTCAGATACAAGGAGGTTCTGAGAGACTTTCAGAAAAGAGAGGAAATGTTACACTCACCATTTGTTTGACCTTTTGAAGTTCGGCGGTGTCAACCTGCCTCTTTGCTGGACCCAATTCTATACCACGAACACGGCTTGCGAAGTTCAGTGAGCTCAATGTTTCTGACACATCATTGTCGGATGGGCTAATTTGCACAAACATTAAAGCTTTTGAATCCCCTCCTAGAGAATCTTGCAGCAAGTGTGTCAACTTTGAATTTCTGCCCGGAGAGAATATAAACAGTGATAATCATAAACTGGTGGGTTACATGTACACGCTATTTATAAAGACCACAAACCTGTAGGGGATGTGACAACTTTTCATAGCGAGAGCTGAAATGACATCACCCAAAGCAGAAAGTGATCTGTTAATGTTTTGTGCTTCCTTAAGTCGTTCACCTTGCGCATCAGTCTTGGCTAACCGTTCACTTCCAGCCAAATCTACAAGCCAAAGCTTGCTTCTTGTACAGTCTCCATTGATCAGGTTCTTCGCTTTCACCATGATGCAAAGCATACTGATGTACAGATACAAAGGTTAAACCATTTTGACCATAAGCAATTGATCTAAAAAAAGAAAAGAATTGCTAATGTAAGTTAAACCAACCAGTGGGAGCGACTGCTGTGCTCATTCACATTGTTTGACCCTACAGCCCTCGCGTTGCTTCCAGCCTGCAAGACATTCCAAACCTCCTTTATGTCTTGAACTTTGGCCTCCACGATGCCAGGGACATGATGGGATCCTTCACCTGCCTGTTTGATCTCAAACCTAAAATGTGATGATGTAGAAATTATTGTATGATGATACTACTGTGGAACAAAGCAACATCCTAGAAGAAACAGCCATACTTCTTAGATGAAGGGGATGTTGCAAGGAGGTCTCTGATTTGCTCATTGTAAACCTCAAGCACGCTGACAGATATGCTGTATATCACAGTCTCTTTTCTCTCTTCTGCAATTTTGAACAACTCCTCGAGAGTTCTATAATTTACTCCCCTACTCCTCTCAGTCCCTTCCATGGTGAAGGTCTTGCCTGTTCCTGTTTGTCCGTAGGCAAAGATGCATACATTGTAGCCATCCAAGACTGAAGTAACCAGTGGAGATGCATCAGCGTACACTTCAGCTGTTCATTATTGCAATAAACAGATTATAATATTAGATAGAGAATTTTTAGCCCACCTGATGAATTATGGATATAATGCAACATAGTTTAACTACTAGCAATACTTGATCAGTGTTCTCATTGTGCTCTTGATGTAGATACCCAAACACACATTAACAATCAGCTACCATTTTGATCTCTCATAAGTCACAAAGAACAGTAAAAGACAAAAATTACCAATACAATGTCTACTTGTCCAGCATAGTAAGAAATACCTTGATCGTCTGTTGGTGTGTATACTCTGTCAAACTTGAATGTCTTCTTAGCTGTTCCACCATTCAAAATCCCAATGTCACCATCTTTTGCTCCATCAAAATCCACTGCACATTTGTAACCTGATGATGTCTCATATTTACTTAATGGACGACACCGACAGAAAACCCTGATATTTCCTGGAATGGCAGACAGTAGAGTGAAAATAATTATATACAGAAGAATCTACAAAAAAGTGAAACATCTGAATACAGAGAGGATCATACAAGGTACCTTTGGTCTCCTGGACAATATTATGAAGTTTCTTTCTCTTGGCCATCTCTTCATAGTACTTCAGTTTCAGATATTCACACTGTGCCACTGGAAAAAAAATAACAAAGAACTTACAAAAATTTTCATCAAACACTTGAAAAGCTTTGCAGCAATGCCATTTTACCTAAGGCTTGAACAGCTCCGATCATCTTACTCAGATCAGGAACTGCGTTTGCACAGTCATGAGCTTCAAGAGATAGCAAAGCTTGCTCTTGTTTCATGGCCTGAAGATTAATAAGTGACAGATCAGTAAGACTTACCAATTACTATAGTTACCGATTCTTATTGTGATATTTCAGATAGTAAATCAACTTTACCTTGATTTTATTTTCCAAGTTAGATATGGCAGCAGCCCATAATTTTTTGGCATTTTCATATTTCTGAGAAACATTCCTTAGTTGATCAGTTTGTCTTTCAAGGACTTGTTCTGTCAGGAAGGGCAAACATTGATGAGTATATCTATAAATGTTGAGGTTAGTAAGTTGATAAGTCGAATAGCCTGGTCCATACCATTATTATCACTTTGGACAAGCTTCTGGTGAAGCTCTATCTTAAGTCTCTCAAGCTCCTGATTAGTAGATTCCACTAAAGACCACGCCATATAACACTCATCAGATTTCATGTTGCACTGGCTGGTTAGCTCCTCAATCTGCTTCTCATACTTCGAGATTAATTTACTTGTCCTGGTCTGCATTGTGGATCAATATGTATCAGGATTACATCAAATATAATGTTGTAACTGTTTCTGAAAATACTAACCTGTATAGGTGAATTCCTAACATGGGCTGAACATCTTTTGCACAAGGCACTCCCTTCTGTAACTAAGTTTGCTGCTACAAGTTCATGGTTAAGGTTATCACTCTGAATGTTAGGCCTTGAATGAGTAAATTGTATGTAAAATAAAAGTTTTACCAGCTAATGCTACAGCTTTTCGAACGCAGATGCCACAAACCATGGGGCTTCCCCTTACTCCTTTGAAATTTATGACAATGGTGCAATCACTCTCGACAGTGACCCTAATATCAAGCACCTGAAGGGGCTTGTTACCTCCAACAACCGCATACACGTCAAGTTCAGACAATATCTGTATCAAAAACAACTTTTTTAGCAAAACCAGAACACAAATAGTGCAACAAAATTATGATATTATGAGTTAGCATATTTGCCTTTTCTTCTTGCAAAAGGACATCAAATGCTCTAGTTCCTTTTGGTCCATAAGTGTTCACTATCTCAGCGAAATGCAGATCTAAAAAGTAGTCTCCAGGAGCAAGACCATCGAATTTGTAGCTGAAATTTCCGTAGCGAGCTGAGCAGTAAAGCGATGGATAGTCACCACCTTCAATTATAACCTCGGATGTTTCTATCACATCCCCTCCTTCAAAGAAAGAATCACTAGAAAACCTTGAAGAGGGTTCACCGCCTTCAATTACACTGCCTCCGGCGTTAATAAACATAACAAAGTCATCTGTTTCATCAAAGGAACAAGAAGGATAATAAGAAACACTGTAGAGCTATGGAAACATAATCAACGATATTTCCATAAACTACTTCCAGTTTTTCGTTCAGAATTTGGGATTAGGACAATCCCTTGTTCTAGAAATTGCAAGCACATGACTAAAAGTTCTATTTGATAGTGCTACTGCACTACAATGCATGCAACATTGTAGACTTCACATAGAAAAATATCCCCTTGTTTGAACACAATCCAAAGCCCATACCTTCAGTATTATATGACTGGTCTACTAACTCTCACATGTGTATCTTCGGTCACTTGAGAGCATCAAATGAGGTCAGAGCGCAGCAGACTGTTCCACTTATAGCTAACATGGAAGAGAACGAACAAATCCACAATACCAGAAACTCCCAAATCTGAGGACATCCAGCTTCCAAAATATTCTCAACACCGCACGCGCACACCGCAAAATGAATGGATTTGGGAGGCATGCTTTCTAGGGATTTCTACCCGAGGCCCGAGCCAACTCGAGCACTAGCCTATAAATCGACCAACCTAAACGCTCAAATACCTAAACTGCAAGACCGCACGATCCAGCATAATCTAGGGGAATCCAAAATTTTAAAAATCCAAGAACGAGATCCGAACCCTAGAAAGTAGTAGTCTACTAGTCTACACGCAAGCAAAGAACAAAGGAACGATGCCACAGCAACGAGATCAACCACCTGCACGGCAGTCACCCCGCGTCAGCCCGGACAGGACCACACGAGGCCCGGGCACCAGGATCATCGACTCCGCCGCCTCCTGCGGCGAAGGGGCCGGCTCCGGCGCCGCCGCATCGCCATCGGGGCTGGCGCAGGCCCCCTTTTCCCAGCCCGTGGTACACGAGAAGTCCATGGGATCTCCCTGGAACCGCTCCTCCTCACCTTCCATTGGATCCACGCGCTGCTACAGCGAGCCGGCGAGGTAGAGAGGATTCGCCGACGAAATAGGGGTGGATGGATTTGTCCCGCGGTCTGAATTCGAACTGCTGATATTGGCGACCGTTGCCGGCTTTGGGCTCGACCGCTGCATCCGCAGCCCGGACTGGACCGGACCGGACCGGCCCGGCCCAAATATACGTGGACGATTTAGTCGCTCATCTTTTCGGCCCGATAAACCGTATACATTTTGGTATTGGCAAACATCGAACAAAATGTAAATTTTATTCATAAGATAGATTAAATTTAATAGTTTAAATAAGCCCGTGTCTAAAAAAAGTTACGAGAATCTTTTTATTCTATTATTAGTGATACCGTGAAAATATTGTATTTTTACTAGACTTGCCTTGTTTGGTGTTTAATTGATAATATAAACATTTGAGATAATTTTTTATAATAATTGGTCTTTTTCCAACTAGTATGGGCATGGATTATTTTGATAATAATTTTTTCATTCTAAATAGCTTATGGTTTTTAGAGCCGTAAATTGTGTATAAACAATCATGTAGAAAAATAGAGACATGTAAGGAAAATACTTTTTATTCATTTAAAGGCACACTACAATAACCTTAGGAGATAAATCTATTTAGATAATATCAAATTTTAAGAAGAGACAGAGGATGACCCCAAACAATTGCTGTGAAACTTGTTGTTCATAGAAACCACACTTGTTACTTGTCACAACTCACATGTACTGCCAACTAGGCCAAGGTGAGTTGTGCCAGCAGATTGGGTTGAACGATGAACCATTCCAACTTTCCGAGCATAAATTCCGACGAGTTTTGGATTGTGTGCCTCGCCGCCGCTTGGATGGATCGTTGCAGTTACAAACTATAGTCGAGTCGAGTTGCTGTCACATTAAGCACATCGTTTCGTTCTCTTCTTTTCTTGGTGCAGATGCGACTTTCTCTTCTCCTCCTCCGACGCAACGACCCTTTTTTATGCTACTAATCAATTGGTTACTTTGTCATATCCTAGATAAGTAGAGTTGCTGTCATGGCGCAAGCAACAAGTTCGATGCAGGATAATATGCAAATCTACCACGCGTGGCATCGACTCATCAGCTGGCCAACGAGCACGAGAAGAAGAGATCATATCGAGACCAGATTAAGCTGAATAAAAAAGGACACTGGCACACAGAAAAATACTCCTAGCTACTCCGTAGTTGATAGGCTGGAATGGAGAAGCAGACAAGCAGCGCATTGGGATCTGAATTCTGAATTTCTGACGACTGACGAGAGCACAAGCCACAACTTGGCGACAAAACAATACTCCCTACTCCACTGATCACTGATGCAGAGAGCATGTACGTACTTGCGCCACCAACCCACCAATGCAGAGCCAGAATGATTGGAACACTTGAGCAGCTGAGCTATTGGCTCCCATGTTACTCTTTAGTCTTTAGACTAGAGAATTGGAGATCAAAACTGAACTGCCTGCTTGGATGAACAAGTACAAGTTTTTTGCTGGTGTAGAATAACCTCCTAGCTACAGATTCTGCCTATTGTTGCATGTCGAAATCATAGACAGCTTGTTTAGTGGCAGACGAGCCCGATTTATTAGTATATGATGATACTGTGACTTTACAGTAAACTAGTGTATGCGGGGGTTAAATTAATGTTTCTTGTTTATTGTTTTGCGCTCGCTCTTGATCCCAATCATTCGGTCTTCGATAAAGAATTAGATGGAGAACAACGAGAAGAGAAGGATGATGCAGATTCTCAGACCAATCAAATTGAGTGTATTGAATTCAATCCTGGTGTTGAGACAATGAGAAATGAAACGACAAGATTTTGTTTTGTGACACCGGAAAACTAGAGGGAGGAGACATGCATGCAGCGGCTGAAATGGCTAATCAAGATCTGATGATTGGATCGATAGGATCATCATCACCAGCCTAGCTAGCTAGCATGCAGCTTCTTCAGAGGTCGAGGAATCCAGTCTGCCGGAGCACGGCGTTGCGGACGCGCCGGAGATCGCGCCCCTTGAGCGTTCGCCCGGCGCCCTCGAGCACCGACGATGACCGCGCGTGCCGCCGCGCCGCCACCACGTGCGGCGGCACCATCTCCTCCTCGTCGTCCGACTCATCGCCTTTCTGGACGATCTTCCCGTTCTCTTCGCAGCGCCCGCCCTTCCCCGGCCACACCGGCACCCTCACTGGCGCCGACTGCCTCGGTGCCGCGGCGCCTCCCGCCGCCGCCACCTTCACGGGCACGGTCACCCCATCCTGCTCGTCTCCACGACCTCCCTTGGTGGCGAGGAGCGACGACAGCCCGAAGCTCTGCGGCACCCCGTGCGCGCGGCGCCGCACGCGCGACGGCGCCCCGGGAAGCTGCGCAGGGCACCCGTCTTCCCCGCCGCCTCCGCCGGCAGGCCACACCACGTCACTCTCGTCAAGCTCGAAGGACGCATCAGGACCCGCATCCGGCTGCTTCAGGAGGCCAAGAAACCGGAGCGAGCCCGCGCCGGGCGACCGCGGCATCGCCATCGGCAGCACGCACAGAGCCACAGGCCAATCCAATCCAAGAACCCCTTTTGATCCCCCCTCCCTCTCTTCCGCCGGCGGCGCCCGTGACCAACAATCCAGCAAGTGTTTGTGTTGGGTTTGGATGCCGCTCGCGGTGGCTCCGGCTATATATAACGGCGAGGCGGAGGCAGAGGCAGAAGCAGAGGCTGCGGCTGGAGGCTGGAGGCTGGAACCGGAGAGGAAGAGTGAGGATGCGTCACCGGTGTGGATCCCACCGGAGGAAGAGGGTGGGAATCTCCAGATAGATGCAGTGGGATTCCTGTGCGGTTTTGGATCTACTTAATAAGGCTACAGTACAGGTCAATTCAAGGAGTTACAGTAATTGCTTGGTAAACCGTGGTTTTTTAATCAGAGCATATGAATTGAGGCAATCTTAATTACTAAACGGTACATATTTGTGTTTTAGATTATAAAACAAAATAGTTGTGTGATTTAAAAATAAATTATAAGAAGGCTTTTACGGTGTCACATGTACCTTATATGAAGATAAGAGGTAAAATTATTTTTCATCCTTGGATTGAACATAATTAAATAAATTAAAAAAAATAAAAAAACTTACTATTACCCCTCTCTCCGGTCGGCAAGCTCCCTCATTCCCTCGTCGCCACATCGCACCACCGTCTGTCGCCGCCGCCGCTACCACCATCGCCACGGTCGTCATCATTGTCGTACGCCCCTATCGTCTCGTTCGGCCGTGCGGCCCCGCCCCGCCGCCGGTCGTCCGCCAGCTGCTGCGTTGCGCGGCCCTGTTGCCGCCCCCTACGCCCCCACCGTCTAATCCACCCCGCCCCGTAGGCCCATGTCGTCTCATCCACCCCAACCGCCAGTTGTCCGCCCGTTGCCATGCGCGCGTTGCCCCGTTGCCGCACCGCCCCGTCTGCCTTTGTTGCCGCGACGCCGCTCGTCCTCCCCCGCTAGCCAGTCAACCAGTTAGAGAGAAAAAGAAAGGGAGAGCAAGAGATAGAAAAGGAAAATGAAAAAAATGAGAGGTAATAGATTTTTTATTTAAATGATCCATAATTATTGGAGACACCATAAAATTTTCCAATTATAATTTAGAAGCTTCTAATAACCTTAAACTCACTCAACCAAAATCCGACAGATTATTTGCAACGAAATTCCTAGTTACGTAAGGCGTGCATGCAAACAGGTGTATCGTATCGGTTCGTGAAAAACGTTTCCCATGTACGTGCTGCTGACCGTAAACTAGCATGCGTATTACTGCTGGAACAACCGTGTACTGTTTGTAATAACTACTCAGCTTGCATTGATGAGCGATGTGATGGTGACTGGCATGGCCAGGCCATCACATCACTTGAACATCTGCTACTACTATCTACTCAAGTGAAATTAAAGGCCGGGTTGCACAAGACAAGTTGTGGTGGGTAGCCGTAGCATATATAGCATGCATGCATCCCGTGCAACGCTACGTTTCCGTTCGATATGATATGATGGTGATAGTGGCCTATGGTCTATGGTCTATGGAACGTTCCAAATGATCTTTCAATGCAACCATGCAGTGTACCTGGTATTCAATCTCACATCCTCTCGTTGCAGTCCGTGCGTATCTTGTACAATCAAATACGATTGCAAGCAGGACTTTCCAACCCTGAAAAATGGATACTTTTGCTACCACATGAGAAACAGGTTTTTACCACTAACTTAAGTACCACTACTGTTATACATGAGAAAACTCTCAGATCGATGCACCATGAATCGCGGGTGGAACGACCGAACAGTGATGATTTCACGTCAATAGTCTTAACGTTTATGTTTTATAACGAGTATTAATAAGGTCATCACAAATGTCAAACGATTATCATCAACAATAAATTAAAAAAATACTTAATCAAATCGGTAAACAGTGTCCCTATAAACAAACTTTTCAACTAAAAAGTAATCAAATCGGTAATTTATTAACTATGCTATAACATCAGATCGGCTCTACCAAAATAAAATTGGTTTAGTTAATGTTGTTAATGTCTTGGGCCCTATTGGGGAGTTGCAAATTTTCAAAATCAATATTGTGAGTAAATAAAAAATCTACAAAATCGGGAGAAGTTGGGATTGACTAGCTTCTCAACTACTAGGTTTGACTGACTGTTTTTACGGATTTTAAAATTCTGAGCTACACAAGATAGCGTTTAGGGAGCTTTGTAGGGCTAGCAACGAGCCGAGCCGAGCCGGCTCGAGGCTCAACTCGGATAAGCTCACTTCTGAGCGAGCCGAGCCAATCTGGCTCAGCTCGCGACTCTGCCCTCTTCTCTTCTTCTACCGCCCGGTGCCCACTAAAACCTCAAGCAGAGAAGCTAGATCCGCGACAGGTTGAGCACAAACGTGAGAGGGTGCCATGGGATTTCGGCGAGAGTGTGGAGAGCGGAGGATGGAGGTGGCGATGGTCGGTGGAGTGGGGAACCGATGAGGGGCGACGACGAGCTTCATTAGGCGGCGACGTGGGCTCCTGCTTCCCGACGAGGGGCAGCAACGGATCAGCGAGGGCCGCAGTCGAGCAGCGAATAGGGATAGAGGCCGACGGGAGCCGGGAGCGACCTGGGGCAGACTGGCTGGCCACCGGCGGGGGCAGTGGGACCGCTAGTGTGGCGGCTACCTGGTCGAGTCGGCGACAATGAGCACGGGGTCACAGGAGCAGCGGCTAGGCGACAGGATCACCGAGGGCGGTAGCTAGGTGGCACTAGAGCGATGGTGATCGCTGGCTACCGAGAGAATCGCAAGATAATCAGAAAGATAGAAAGAAAATGGGGAATAAATTGCAGGAGCAAAAAAGTAAGATCGCAAGGAGATATACATGTGCTCTTTTGGCCGAGCTAGCTCGCAAGCCCGATCGAGTCGGCTGCCAGATGAGCCAGAATGGCCTGCTCGAGTTCGGCTCGAAGAGGTGGCAGGCGACTAAAAATATCTAGCCGGTTAAAAAACTCCCCAAACATTCTTTGGTTATCGTAATTATATATGTATTTTGGTAGTCGAATTCGGCGAGTGAATCATTCATCATTGGCACGGCCGGGTTGCGCGACACCGACACGACGGATTTTTGCATGATTTGTGACGTGACCGCGCGCGGACGTACGATCGATCGATCGATCTCTGAAGCGAAGCGAGAGAGCGCGCGACTCCTCCTTCTCCCTGTCGCGGATATGATCAGACTTTTCACTGTTCCGATGGACCGGTGGGTGGGGCCAGGAGCCCAGCCCCAACAGTGACCTGCTTACCTTACATGATTGGGAATCCCTCCCTGCAGCCTTGTATTATGTCATCAGCTGCCTGCTCAGTCCGGCCCGGCCACACTAACAATAAGTATATAGTAACAGTGATATACAGCTGAAATCAAGACTCAGGATTAGATACATTTATTTACAGTATTATATAGGAAAAAAATACACTACTTTTTAGGGCGAATGATCGGAGATTCAAGAGTAGTAGTTGGTTAAAGTCATGAATAGTACGCGTATTTTACGAGCAAGTAAAACTTATCTTTTCCGGCAGTCCGGCGTGTGCTGCAGGCTGCGGCCACACCGTGCAAGTTTGTCTGACGTCGAATGATGGAATCTACCCTACAACGGCTGACAAGGCCTTTCAGGGCAGCGACTAGCCTTGCCGGCTGCATGCACGGCACGCTCATAAACGTTGCTGCCGACCTGGAGTTCTCACTGTTCACTCCACATACTGATACTACTACTGTGAGCGTGTAGCGAACTCGGCATGCAGCATGCTGATCGAGCCATCGAGTTTTTGGAGAGACTGCAACCACCGCACACTTTTTAGTTTTTATCACTATAGCTGAGCATTTATCAGCTTCTCAGGTCGATTAACCTGGCGCCTAGAGATGGAACGACCTACGTACCCACTAGCCGGCCATGTCCATATATACCGCACAAAGGTCCAAGACTCCATGGCCGAAGCGAAGAGATCCGTGACTAGAAACGACCCCACGTTAACCTCAATCGGCTCGGCCACTATATGCTAGTCAGCGACCGAGAGGGAACTAGTAGGGGCAGGGACCTCCAATTAGACGGCTAATAGCAACAAAAAGCGCTACGAGTTTTGCCGGCCGGCAGTATCCTACCAGTGAATACATGAAAAATTAAGGTTACTATATTCCTAGCACTTACTGTAAGTATTACTCACTCCGGCGCGAATTCAATTTTGATATGTATATTGTTCTATCGATACATTTATAACTATTTAGATTCCGCAAACTAATGGCCAACACACCATTCTCCATGTGGCCAACACACTAGAAAATATTTCTTGATTTTAGTGTCAGATTGTTATACACTTGTCAAAATTGAACGAAAGAAATAATTTAAATGAGCGAATATATATATATATATATATATATATATATAAGAAAGTTAGTATTCTTAGTTTTTAAGTATTAATTTATATCTAGATTTGGTAGAATTGGTCGGCCTAGCCTAAGACAGGTTAATATTCATAAAACAGGGCAAGCAGGGTGGTCACCCTAGGCTCTCTAAAACCATGAGCCCCCTCTAGACGATATGTATGTAGCACTATAACAGCAGTATATACTTTGACATACAAATCGTGTTTTTAATATGTAAAATATTGTATTTGCAATTAATATATAAATATTTCAAAGTTTATATTTAATAGGCTCCGTTTCTAGTTTCACCCTAGACGACAGATATTAGAAGCGACCTTAGCTAATGAGTTTTATAATTAAAAAACTGGACTTTTTAAGGAGTCTAAAAATTCTAACTTTTTTGAAAGTAACTATGGATATAAAAACTCTCCCAACCAGGACATTGTTCTATGATATTGCGGGCCATCTGGACCTGCAACTAGTAAAAACTTGACAAACAAACATTATCATATGATGTATTGATGTGGCAGACATGGTAGGCTCCTCTCCAGCCTCCCCTTACCCCACCAGGTGCATGCAACATAGCTTGTGGCCTCCAGTGAGGCCGTCCCGGTGTAGCCAAAGCAAGCCCCGGTCCCTTTGGAGTTGTCGCGTCAATGTCAAGCTTCACATGGCACCGCATGCAAGCCGCCGGGCGCGACGTTGCATCACTTGTCATCGCGCTCGCGAGCTTTCCTGCCTGCCATGGCAGATGCACGCATGCAGCTTGCTTTGGCTCGGCTATGCATGCACAGGAAATTTTACATCGATCTCACGGGCAAAGCCATGGACCATGGAGTAGTACGAGTAGGGACATCCATGGCGTCAGGCGTCAGATGTTCTTGTGCTGCCTGCAGGATTCATCAGGGGGTTTGCTCGTCTGAATGCATGCATGTATGCACAACAAAAACTTGGGCTTTCCACGTAATTCAGCATCATTAATATAACGGGAGGAGTTGATGGAAGAAAATACTTGGGCTTTCCACCTTTATGCCCACAAAAAACGTTCCTACTCGATCAACTTGAAACATGGAATTCAATCATTTGAACAAAATGACAATCGAACCTCATCTCCATGCAACTATAATGAAGTTATACTTGAATGACATATGCATGTTTTACAAAAATAAAAAAAAAAGTGTCGGAAGAGAGGCCTATGATTGGTAGGGGCCTACAGATCAACTTGTACTCTACAGATGTGAGAAAACAAGAACTCCGAGCAATCACGCAGACATAAAAAATATGGGTGGTTAAAATTGACAGGAATGAATGATATCTGTTGCTCAGTTCACTCGCACATACACCAAGAGATCAACCAGTAATAATACCTGCCAGGACATCACTTTTCCCTCGTGCAAATATGGTATACACAAGGCGTATAGCATCTAGCCAACCATCAAGAGACTCCCAGGTATCAGCAACCTGAAACATGAAGACTAAATTAAATATCACAGGCTGAGAAGTGAGGTGATAATGGCAAATACGACATTTCATCTGTTATATATCAGTCAGAGTGAGGGCCTGAAGATGAGTAGCGGATTCAAACAGTGCTCTAAAATCTCAAGAAAAGGTACATGTGAATTAAGCCCCTGAATTACAAGGAGCTAAAGAGCATGTCTTTACCAAGAACAAAGGCCCATGGATTGTATTTATACAAAGGCCGGCACCAGGTGGCAGGGTTAGATCAGAGCACGGAGATACTGAAACGATATCTGCAACATCTACTTTAATACATTTTTTGCTTCTCCCCGAATGTCCATGCGATTTGCCAGGAGGGCTTTCTGAGGCATTGGCCTAACATTTGGAACAGAGATAATGAAACTTACATAAGATAAATCCTGGTGATATGCACACTGATAAAAACATATGTAAGTATGTTTGAATTAACAGTAAAAGTCTAGAAGAACTTACCTGCTGGAGTCCCTCATGGTTTAAGACAAACTGTAACCTTTCCCAATGTTTATGTGGTGCAATGGTGCTGTCCGCTGGAGGAGCAGTTAGGTACCCAGCTTTTAGATAAGGTAAAGGTAGCTGCAAAGCATAGCGTCACAACAAGAATGTCAACCACACCATAATTAAGATATGAAGCTTGACCTAGTACATGAATATTTGCTGAAAATTCAAAAGAAAAGAAAAGAAAAGAAGCTAGAGATAAACGAGAAAGAAGTATATACATTTTGTTTGAACACCGAGAACACACTCACAAGTTCACAATATTTACTCTAATTTTCTTAATCATGTTAAATATTATGGTGTATTTCTGTCATTTCATGATTTGTTTTACTAGCAACATTACATGACATCTAGGATTCTAGGTACGTATCCAGAATTTTAGGTTAATGATGTCACCGCAAACTTATTAACTAACGATCACTACTTTCAGTGAGACATTGAGGTCACCAATCAGGCCAAACTACTGTCATCAACACTAAATTAGAAAAAAGATACTTAGACCAACCAATAATGCATTGTTGTCTTGTGACAACACAGCTAATATTGTGTATCCACTCCTGAGGACATCTCGGGTTCATCTACAATTACCAGACCATCAACCAACCATACTCTAATACAAAAGAGATGGATTGCTTGAATACACAACTTCAAAGATGGTATATCACAGTTGTACACGGCAAAACAAGTCCTGAAAGCATAGAGTATGTGACATACCATTGAGCGAACTAGTCGTAGAGCACTGCGGTAAACCTGCATTATGCAAAACAACACCAATTTCAGTAGGTTTTGACAAACTTTGTGCCTAAAGATAGTGCACAAGTGCAGAACTAACAAACAGTGCAGCACTACTGAAATGTATTGTTACACTAAAATATCAGTTCAGTCAAGCAAGAACAATATGGAAACTTAGGGAGAAGGAACAAAAACAAGTTAGCATGTAGATTTTTTTGACACATGATGACTAATTTACTATAACATTCTTCTTGTGATATCACATCTCAAGCACCCAATAAAGAAATTTGAATGTAGAGGAGTGAAAGACAGGAATTCACATACTGAATAATTTGGCTTCAATGCATGAGCAGCTGCGACATAAATGGCAGACTGACTATACAGGTCATTAGGAGAGACATCTGGACCCGCAGACCTCATTGTATCCTCTGCTAAGCCATACTGTAGCATCAAAGAGATGAAAATCGGTTGACTGTTGTTAGCACAAAAATCCAATCAGCTAGCATGTATTCAAATTGATGCAGTTCTGCAACAACAAAACATACCAGGACAGTTCCAAGATTGTAAATAGCCCGGTGGAAATCAAATTGTAACTGGATTGCAGATCGAAACTGCCAGAAAAAAGGAGGGTCTGTGTTTCAGTTTTCATGTAGATACATTTCTGATACAGAAAATGCTCACAGGTGATTTCCCTGGTAATTACCTTGTTTATGGCTGTTTTTATGATTGTTTGTTTATCTCGAGCAGGAACAATTGCACTCAGTTCCTACATCACAAGATAAAATTGAAAATGGACGAAAAACATAATGTATAGATGAAGATATGTTAAGTCAGGCATAAGTAGCAAGTCACAAACTCGCGTACCTGTAGTCCCAAACCCCAGTTGTTGAGGGCCTGCAATCAAAGAGATATACACAAATGAATTCAAGCATAATGATGACTGATTAAAAACTTAAGGTAATTAACCGATGCACAAAAGATAATGGGATTTGAATGAAAAGATCTGATAGACATTCATCCAATATCCGGTTAAACAGATTTATCAAAACTGTGGAGTTTGGTAAATAAGGCAAAGCAATTCAATATCACATCCAAGCATGAGAACAATTATAGGTAAGCTTGACATTACACTATTACAGTAAGTGGAAACCATTTCAAGTCTTTCATAAATCATAAGATCTCTCCGTGAGAAAGAGGTGCACAGTTGTTATTAATTTATCATGTGACACAAAAAAATTGTACAAATTGAATGTTTGAAAATAACTGTACAATGTATCAGAAGTGTTTCTGCAGGACAATCTTATAGCTCTGCAATACCCTAAACACCTGAGAAGGCTTTCTTGACTTGACTACAAGTTTAGAGCTCAATAAATGTTGCAAAAGTTCATAAGTAGTCATCAGTTTGGTGGTGGTATGCAGTTTATGTTACTGATGTTTTTCTAGGACATATTACATGCACCTTATTGCATTGGTTCCCTAATATGAATTTACTTACTAGTGTTTTCTATTTCCACGCTTAAAATCAAAGAAGGGTATTTGTTATCTTGCCCTTTAAACCAGTCACTTGAGTCAGTGCTAACCTGGGGGCTGTTCCAGTTTAACTGGACTGCCTTGTCATAGTTCATTATAGCCTGAAAAAAAAAGAGATGGAAATGAGCAGTTAGTAACTCGTCAACTCCAAAAGTGTAGCCAATATGATTATAAATATATGTGAAAGTCAAAACAATTTCATGTTATCTTTTTCCAAAGTAATGATACCACAGCAAGTCAGGGAGACAGGGATATTAACTATATGTGGATGAGTATAGGTCCTAGTCTTACGAAAAGATATACTGCCTAAACAAAAGAAACACAACGAGAAAAAGCAATCAGATATTATGTTTGCTTCAAAGCTGTGTGCTGCCAGAAGTTGCATGCCAACTATTTCCTGTGAAGTGTGGACAGTATTACCAGTTTAGTCCCCATGCCACTGACTAAAAAGATGACAGCCATTCTTCAAACATTACTTGAATCAAAACACTTAAAAATGCAAAGAAATTTCATCCTCTTAAATTTGGGTTAACAATTCAAACTGCTCATTTTCACAATCTTGGCAACTTTACCGTTGAAAATTGAATCACATTTAGAGAAATTGTAGAAGAGAAGTTAAGATTAGAAAAAAATTGTCCTTTGGATACTAGTAAAAGAAAGATTAGCCATTATAAAATACATGCACAGCTATTGACATTGTTTATGACCTGCTTCCAGAGTTCTTCAGCCTCTTTGGTACGTCCACGCATTTTGGCCCGATCAGCAATAGCAATAGCCCAGTTGTAATATGCCTAAAATGATTAGAGAGAGGCATGAGGTTCATGTTTGGTCAGACAAATATTCTTAAGCACGGAACTATTTACAAATGGTAGTTTTTCTTGATGAAAGTTAAAACTGCCAGAGTGTCCATAGAGTACCAATTTGGGTCAATTGGTACAGCGCTATAAGGAGGCACACCAAAATACAATATTATCAATAGTTTACATGAATCAATAGTAGTACATGGCATGGCACCATCTCGCGATGGACATGATGAAGTGAAAATTATTAGCAGTCTCCAATCCAGTCCAGCAACTCAAATTAATGAAAGTATGAGCAATAAACTTACATCATACAGGGTTGGGCAGAGTCGTGTAGCTTCAGCGTACTTTTTGCAAGCTTCCTCAAGTAATGAATCTTTTGAAGAATTAGAATCAGGATCCACATTATCTGCACTTTCCTGAAATTATAATTTTAGTAGTTAAAACAATAAGATATTAATATATCACAGGACCCTTCTACTTTTGCAGAGTTCATCTCTAATCGATGCAATAGCTGTCAAATATGTTCTATTGGGAACACCATTCTACCTGGAGGACTAGTGCCCAATTATAGTATGCATCAGGGTCTTCTGGATTTCTTTCAATGGCACTAACGTATCTGCAGAACATATGTTTAAGAAAATCCTGAGCTTCTTATAAGTTTATAACACTATACAGGATTAAGTTGATCAAGTGAGACAAACAAAAACCTTTTGGCAGCAAAGGAAAGAATGCGTTGGCGAGAACGACCTTCCTCATCAACTCCAGTGACACTATTTATCAAGTCCATGGCAACATCATGATGGGATGTGAACTGTAGGCTGTCCTGGCTGGAATGGAGCAAAGAAAGTGTTGTTACTCTTTAACATTGTAGCTAGTTTTGAGAATATTTGGAGAATCAAAGGTTAAAAATGCTGTCTATTATCAAATTGATGGCAATAGAAAAGATTTTTTTATCAAACACAATAATGTTGAAATAATCATACAAAAAACAATATTGAAAATTTGAAATGAAAAAACACAAAATGTTACGGTGGCTTGTTGAAATAAATCACTCATCAAATAAATACCTGAAAGTGCTTACCTCTAAGTACAAAACTACAAATCAGGCCTTGAGGATACAGTTGGTATGAGTATTTGTTGTATACAGGTCCGGAGGAAATCAAGTCATAATATGGTAGCCAAAAGAGAACTTTCTGACAAACTTCAGGATTCTAGTCTTGTCGCAACCGCCAACAATAGAGAGGATAAGACGACCTCTAGTGATGGTTTTGCAAGGTTTGGGCCTAAATTTTTTACAAATACTCAAGCCCCGCATCCTATTAGGAAACTAAACACAGGGTATAATTTTTAGTTTTTTCCCCTGCGAAATACCCACATGGAAAGCCTACAGATCAACACAGCTAATTGCACTGGCACCAACCATATAATTCAGCACGGTGTACTCTATTCACATCCTAAAAATGGATCCACATGTAGCAAGTTAACAACCTTCAGACGATCAGTCAGTCAATCAATACAGGCTTAGTTAGGAATACAGCCCGTGGAATAGATTATGTGGGATTTGAATTCACGCAGCTAGCAAAATGACGTAATTGACTCAGTCTGAGACATCTAATGGCCACTGGGACGAGCAAAGGAACTAAATCAATCAGATCACCAGCACCTTCCTGCTGCGCAATGGCAAGCACAAAAGAATTCAATGAAGAAACTAACATGACAAAGCACCAGCTGCCCAGCACGCAGTTGACGCAAGTGACAGATCTGAGGGGAGGTGTAAAGCTAAGCAAGCGAACGCCGCAGGTTGCGATTGGCGAAACTGAGATCTCGATGGCTTCCCCGAGATCTGAATGGCTTGGTACCAAAAAAAGTGGGAGCGGGCACTGACCTTTGACCTTCGGCGCCGGCAGATCCAACCCCATTGCCCTCCGCGACCGCGGATCTCCCAGACGCGGCCTCCCCGCCGTCCTTGAGCTCGCCGAGCAGCTCCCGCATGGTGAAGGGTCGCGAACCCTCAGCCTCGGCGCCTAGAGTCCCATTCGCCTCCGCATCGCTAGGAATTACCGATCTCGTAGTCGAGTCTCGTCCTACCACGACCTCCTCTGCGGCCGACGCAGGCGCCTCCCCGGTGGACGGCACCGCCTCCGAGCCGTTGGCGAGCTCCGAGGAGGAGTCAGCGGGCTTGGGCTGCACGGAATCCTCCATGAATGGAGTCCCAGACTAGGATCTGATCGGCTTGAGATCTGGGAGATGGGAGACGCGAGGAAGGAGACTAGCGAAGTGAAGTGCGAGCGTCCTCGTCGTTGGCCAACAATGCAAGGAGACTAGGGAACTGGATCACTGGAACAACAAGGATATGCTGACGTGTCGACCTTGCCACGTAGTTATGTGCGGGAGGCCCACCGTCAGAGACTCGTAGGTTCATCTAGTGTTCTTGCATTGGGCATTGGCTGCTTATAGCTGGTTTGATCCATATAGCTAGCCACCTGATTATGCTTGCAAAAGCCTAATAAACGAGAAGAATTTGCCTGCTGTTTGCAGAGAATAAGATTTGTGTATTTTGTTATAGTCCCTGCTGTGTCATATATTCTTAGTGTGTGCTACTGGATTCAATAGGCTGTTCAGTAAAATACCTGATTATTGTTTAGTTTTTAACTAGATTGTCAGTTTGAGCAGAGTTAAATCCTCATTGCATTGCTGTTCACTCTCACCAAGGCCGTCTTGATAGCCACTACCAGCTACCAAGCCAAGCAACCTGTTTCTCTGCAGAAAACATGAGTGTCCGTGTTGGAGAGTCCAGCATTGCAAGAATATAATCCTGATGCCTGAGAGCGCAAGCAAAACCCTGCAAAAATAAAAAAAAATAAAAATAGTGGCATAATTGGGTGAGAAGGTCCATTGGTTATGTCGCTGCAGGTAACTGATATTGTTGTGTTTTGATCTTTGTATATCACTCCTGGTTCTTTCGGTTCATAAATGTGCGTAGCATGCTGATCAATCTAAACTCCTGCAAAACATATGTAGAGTACATGGTGAATGAGGTGGTAACTCGAGTGACGAGCAAAATTAAATTGGCATGCAGCAAATAACACTCCTTGATATGCGAAACTGGCCTGACCGCCGGACCGGAGAAGAAACATGTGATAATTTGCTACTGTAAATATGACATATAGATTATGATAAAAGCGAAATCAGTTCTTAAATGTGTCAAATTTCTTGGCTGCATCAATTCAAGGCCATGATCGAGACGAAACGGCAGAAAGAAACAACGATATGGCCTGGAGCCCTGGACTGGATTGGCCTCGACGAGACCGATCGATGCGGCCCAGCCCACCACCGCTCTTTGCATGGGCACTACGATATATATAATCAAATGCACAATTCTTTATTCTTGGTATATTACTGCTAATCCGGTTCCCGGTGGACTACCGCTATAAAAAAAATTACATTTTCATAGGTACTGTCGCAGGCGGCTACTGAAAACGACCGTACAAAATTTAATTTAGGCATCAGTAAAAATAATTCTCGTACTCCAGGTATATACTCGTGTTAATTTCGATGGTGAGATGCGTCCTTGAAAAACAAAGAATAAATGGGCGTTCATTTCTTTATATTAATTATATTTGTACTCACTAGGTAATTGGAAGGCAGTAGAAAGAAGCGCGTATATACTGGGTACTAATTAATGCCCCGTACAGTACTCGGTGTAATGATCGAGTAAAGTTTCTTTTAATTAAGGAACCTAGCTAATGTGCAAATTAATCCGTATATCGGTCACTAATGAGGTAGCTAGCAAGCAGCCTCCCTCGCCAACCAACTTTGCAGCGCAGCGTAATGGTTACCTCAAGAACGAAGCGATCCATCGATGAAGCATGCAGTTAACAGCTGTGAACAAGTTGTTTTGTTGAACTCACTTGGATTAGCGAAGAGATTTCATATAATACAAATGAAAAGAAAACCTATCATCGATGTAACAATGTTCCTGCAGTATGCTATTATTGCTGCTCAATTGCTGATGCGTGCGTGGATCGATTTGGCCTGGAGCAGTAATTCCGGCCTCCGTTTAATCAATTCCTTAATTAGGTTGAAGGGAGGAGGAGGCCGGCCGGACCACACGTACGTACGTCTGCTCTGCTCTGCTACATCTCGTACTTGCTCTGAACAAACTGTCTCATGATGCATGCTCCACTCCATCTCAGGCTCCGATCCTTCCTTTATCATTTTCATTCACGCGTGCATGCATCTGGGGTTAGATTTCGCCCGCATGCAGAGTTGGATTGTTTCGCGTGCAAGATCCACTTTCCGAGGCCCACAGACGACACAGCCAGCTCGATCGATCGATCGCCGGTCTGAATATCTGATGATGAGATATGATGCTTCCACCCATGCATTCCATGCATGCCTCCTCTGAATTCACAAGATCAAAAACTGAAATTTATTCTATTGCCAGTATTATATTGCTGGCCGGCTAGCATTTACGTATGAGCCGTAAGAAGACGGGAACGTACGTACCCTGGATACTAGCTAGCTCTTTATTTCACACCCAGAGAGTAAGAAGAAATTTCAATTATCGGAAGCCAGTGGCTGCAGTTTGTACGTATGTATATACATATAGATAGTCTTCCATATCAGGCTGTACATGATGCAAACGTGCATGTTATTAGTCATGTAATTATTACAGTACAACGACGACCAACGCCATGGCTCACACAAGTCACAGCTAGGACTCTCAAATATATTTGTTTTGATTTCTTATATAAATTATTATATATATATATATATATATATTTATTTACATTTTTCTAAATGTAAACTGTTTTGTAGCGTATAACTAAGCTTTTTTTCCATTTTCTACATTTTTAATTATGAAATGAATAATATTAATCTCACAAATAAATGGCAAATCTTTTCCAATACAGGATAAACAAAAGGTAAAGATCATTTGGTTTATTGCTTACTTATTGTGCGTGCACAATTTCTAACAAATCTGTATAAACAATTAATTAATAATGCAAGTGGCAACGGGGTTGGATGAGATAATAATGAGTAGAGCTAGCTAGGTACGTACGTAGAGATGATATTGATATATCAGTAATAGCGGCACTTAATTAATTCATGCATGCGATCGAGCGAACAAGTAATTAAGGTACGGCGGTATGCAGCTGGAACTAACTCAAGCTCGCTCTCTACCAGCTGCATGCATTAGAGCTGAGCTAGCGATCGATCGATGAGATATATGCATGCGTGCATGGATAGATAGCGAAAAAAATATTATATTCTTCCGAATTTCGATCACCTGTTCGATCGGTCGGAGGCAAATTAAAGGATAATTAAACAGATAGATATTAGCTTTAACGTAACTACATCATTATATTCAATTCAATATATATATAATACTGTATGTATATATAATAGTAGACAGCTGTGTACGTATACGTAGTATGTACTCCGTGCATGCATACAGCTCTGACTTTAATTCGTGTATTTGTGTGGATATCACGTATTTCGTACAACAACTAACTGTCGTCTATCTTAGTATTTATTGTACATGTCGTTTTAGATTTGTTAAGTTTAGTCATTTTCTTATATTCTTTTCAATCCATACTTATCATTATTGGCAACTAAAAATGCTATATATATATATATATATATATATATATAGTTCTCACAAATAAATGACTTACGTTTCTTAGATAACAATGAATACGCTAGGGTATATAAATTCATTTGTTATTTCTTAAATCTCATATATATATATATATATGCACAAATGATATCCTACACCCTTGTAGAATAGTTATTCTACCGAAAAATCTACTACCGAGAAAAAAGTAGTACTCAATTCTATTGCTATTCTATTAAAAAAAATTACTACTGAAAGTAGTTGGTGTAGAATGGTTTTCACATGTGTGTGTATATATATAACTCCAAAACGAGCTAGGTATTTAAGAGATGTGGTACTCTCTCTCCTATGTACACATAACTACACAATTAAGCAGCCGTGTGACACGATCGACCTGCATGCAATGCCACTGTTTTACCTAGCTAGCTAGCTAGCCTTGAACGTGTACGATCCGGTACTAAAAGAACATGCAGTTGGAACACTGTCCATGGTAATTAATATAATTATTCATGCATATACATTAGGGTTAGTTACTGCTATAACCATTCTGTGAAAATGATGCAGCTAGCTGGAATTAACACTACTGCCCCTGGCGATACCAACATGGATGTACAAACTAATCACATTAACATTGGAGAGTTCTTTTAATTTGCAAGCAATTATTGTTCTGTACGTTCGACAGGAAATTAACCTAGCTCAGCTGCTTGCTTAAGCCAAGGCACTTACAATGTACAGCTAAATTGAAATTTTAGAAACTAATTTTGGAATTTATTTTTGCAGTTTTTTATTTTACGTCTTGGCTTTAAACAAATATAAATATAAACATCTTACCATCAAAAGGCCGCCTTTGGATTGAACTCACACCCTTTAGTGACATTTAGACCGTGACCCGTCAATAAAGAGTATTTTTAGTGATGGTTTATATTGTAAACCGTTACTAAAGGGTGTCAGTTCAATCCAGAGGGCACCCTTTAGTGACGGATTTTTATTTAGACCCATCACTAATATTATGTTCATATTGTAAAAAATAATTTTTTAGGATGCGTCGAATCAAAATTAGAATTTTGCAGCCAATATTGTACATTATAAATACATCATATAAGTTTTATCACAGAATACCACAACATAATTTGTATTGTAAAAGCAAAGCATAAATTACATAAATGAGTCATTCACTAACTGTTACAAGTCATGCTTACATTGCAACCAACAAAAATTATTTCATACCAATATAATTGAAATCTTCCTTCGAAGAGATGATTTGATCCATCAAGAATATCTCTAGACATCCTCGGATGCCGTGTAAGAAAATGCAAAATTATTTTTTTACATTAGTCAATGTATACATAAGTGAAAAGTAAATTTAACAAAACAATCATATATATGATAATATCTTACTTCCGGTTTTTGAAGTTTTGTTGTCGTTAAGGCCATCAACATATGGGTACGTGACATAAAATCCGCATTGGTTTTCTAGAAGGTTAAGTGTAGTACTGCGATAAAAATACACGATTAGTGAGGATGACACATTTAATTTGGATAAGGCAAACATTTAGAGACTCACTAGCATTGTGGTTTTTTACCAACTATCAGCATTCCATTGCGTTTGATATATCTAACGAGCTACAAAAAATGAGTTTATCAAGAATATGTTAAATGTTCAACTTGTAATAATAAATGAAGAAAATATTAATTATTTATTATGCTTCTGATTAATCATTGAGTCCAAACGGTCTTACCGTGTTGATATATACCATATGTTCCCTATTCACTCAATGAAGAGTTGGCCTAGTATAAAGATATGTGGGACAACTAATTAATTAAATCTTACCACTAAATGATATTGAAGAAAAAAGTGACTTAAAGGAACAAACTATTTGATAATGAGTGTATAATGTAATAACATTTCATGAACAAACTATATGCTAATTCTTCATTAAGCAAATAGGAAAGCATGTAGAGGAGCACATGGAAAAATTAGATACCTAGTTGTAATGAGTTCATTCATTTATATAACACATAAATCAAGTTGACCATATATACATATAGGGTATATATAAATATGAAGGAGTTGCAAAGAAAAAAGTAACCATAAAAAATAATACATGACATGTTGCATGGCACAAAAAAGTACTACTTTTTAGATCGAGTAAATAAATATTGAAACTACAAAATGATAAAATAGCATTCACAAAAGCATAAATATGACACAGGTAAATATCAACACTCATAGATTCACAGAAGTACCGACATTATAGGAAATATACACATTCATAGATACACTGAAGGGGTCGGCTAGGATTCTTGGAGCACACAGGTAACTACCTTAGGAAGAGAATGAAGAATCAAGATGAGGTGGTGATGAGGACGAGTCGACGATGGAGAAGCATGATGAGGCGACGACGAGGATGAGTCAGTGATGGAGAGACATGATTAGGTAGCAGTGAGGAACAAGTCTAATGCTCCAACAAGGAAGTCCATGTACACCGACAAGGAGAAGATGGCAGTGATGAGGGGGAGGTGACAGATATGAGGGAGAGAGGTGGGGTGATGTGAGCAACACGCGACGTCGACGAGGAAGAAGATGTGACGACACTGATGAGAGGCTAGGGTTAGGTATCAGTGCGAAATAAAAGTGTGGCTAGTTCAATTTCTTCCCACCTATTTATACTCAGGAGATACTCATTAGTAACGGATCATAACGTTACACGTCACTAAAGAGGGTGTCCATCTTTAGTGACGCATGTAAAAGAACGCATTAGTGACGACTCATATTATGACCCATCACTAAAGATGGGCATCCTTTTTAGTGACGGGTCATAACATGATGCGTCACTAATACTAGTCCCTTTAGTAACGGTTCACAGTATGAACCGTCACTAATGGGGGTGCACGCTCTTGTACAACAATTTAATGATGAACCACATTATGACCCATCACTAATGGTGTATCTTTAGTGATGGGTGTAAAACCGTTTGTCACTAAAAGTATATTAGTGACACATGTTATTTATCTGTCACTAAAGCTCTGTCATTAAAGACCGTTTTTGTGGTAGTGATTGCTAGTAGTTTACATGCATATATGCACGTCTTCAATTCGATTTATAATTCATATAAAAAAGCTCATGTATGCAATAATCAACCCTTAAACGACAAATTGTGTATGCATTAAAACTCTGGCAGTTTGGTGTCACATAGCCTTGAGGATCTTCTGATTTGTATAGATTCCTTATGTTTGAAACATCTGTGCACAATACTATCAAACACTTTAACTTAACAGTGTACTTACAACTGAGGACTTAATTAACAACAACTTGGTACATGTAGTAGCATAATGTTTTAGGGGGGGTGTTGGGGGGTGGGGTGGGGTGTAATCAACTGGGAATCTCAGCTTGTAGGAGCTCAATTGGAGGGAACCATATGCATCCAGCAGATGATGCAGGGTAGCTTTGTTTTTCCTCTTGGATGCATGCATGCATGAAACTCTGTACCAGCAGTATGCACTTCATTCTTTCTCCCCCTTTTCCCCTTTAATTTGTTTTTCTTCTTTTAAAAAAGCATGAGCTTGCATGCGTGTAGCTAGCTAGCCATAAAGGAAAAGTCAACCAACCGAGAACATGTAAAAAAGTAGAGTTTTTTTGGTTCCTAGATACTCCTATGTGGACAAGTGCATGTGCATTTCGTTTCATTGCCGTAACCTTTACTGTTTTCTCAAGATGCATAGCATGATGCATCCTCTGCTCATATATTATTAGTTATTTCTATCGCTTTGGTTTTTTTATAGCATCCATCTTAGTAAAAAAAATGCACTCCATCATATCCATTACATTTTATATTTCGTTTCATTTATTAAAGTCAAATTCCTTCAACTTTTTTAACCAAATTTATAAAAAAATAATTATCATCAATAATTGCAACATGAAATTAATTTTATTAAGTTATCCATTAACTATGTTTTAATAGCTAGTGTATTTATTTGATATTACGAATGTTAGTATATTTTATTTAAAGCTGTTCAAAGTTGAAGGCTTATATATAGTGTGAAACTGACTTAGTATGTTTAACAACATGCAAGAAGCTTAATTAAGGTGGTTAGTTGGCTTTGTTTAATGGAGTAGTGAACAACCTCATTTTGGACCAGCTATGAATTCCCCACACCCAGCTGTAGAGTACTTATCCACTGTACCAGCAACTGTCAACCACTCCTGCTATATATACCAGCATTAATTTAGTTATTTCCAGATTTTTATAAGGCAACACAATCACTTCAAATTTATTTCAAAGATTAGTGGTACCATGCATGCTATTGATCACTTTTTTGCACCATAATCTAGCAACGGTAAGAGCATCTCCAAGAGAAATTCTAAAGAACACTATTTCTTGAATTTTAGAGATTATAACTAAAAATTAGCTCCAACGGATATTTTAAAAGATTCTCTAAAATAAGTTGCTCCCTAAATCTTTCTCTATCCTCCCTACTTGTAAGGAACGATTTTCGTTCTCTATTCATACCTATCGGTGATATGAAAGATAAAAAATAAAAGGAAATAGGAGATATTTAATATGTATGGTCCACCTATCAATAATATAAGAGTAAAATATAGAGAATATGATATTGAAAGTTTGTTGGAGAGTAATAAAATTTAGAGATTAAATTTTATCGGAAAAACTCATTATATAAGATTTTATAGAACAAAAAATAGCAACTCTCTCGAAAATTCTAGGAATCAAGCATGTGCGGAAGGGTGCATGTTACAATGCGCACCTAATTAATATTTCCTCCGCACAAAAAAAAAGACTTCACTTGTAAATTATATATAACCCTTAAAGTTTGTCACAAAATTTCATAAAATTAAGAAATCATATTATTACTTGAATAAATTTTCCATACCATTTCATAACATTATATTTTTATCAATAAAGAGAATTTAAATTATTTAATATTTTCACCAATTTATCAGGTTTATTTCAGAATTAAATCGTAATAAAAATGTGGTTAACAAAACGGTTGTGATGGATGGATGTGTGGTTGGACATGATATCCTTCCCTGGGTGCACAGCTGTTACAGTGTGGCCTTGTCTGCCCACTCTCCTCCTCCCTCTCTCCTTTTCTTTTGTATTATCGTCTGTATATACCTCTAATGTTACATATTTACATTAGATCTCAAAGTCAAAAAACAACTTAAAATGCATGCATGATCTAGTATACATTGAGTTTTTAGAGCGGAGTAGAAAATGACGAGGTGGGTACTATATACTGGATTTGTGTGATATATGCAATGTATATATACATACACAAATGTGCACTAATCAGCCAACTGTTAAGGGGGTGTTTGGATCCAGGGGTTAAATTTTAGCCTGTGTCACATCGGATGTTTCGATATTAATTTAAAGGACTAAACGTGAACTAATTATAAAAATAATTGCAGTATCGGAGACTAAATCGCGAGACAAATTTTTTAAGCCTAATTAATCCATACTTAGCAAATGTTCACTGTAGCATCACATTGTCAAATCATGATATAATTAGACTTATTAAATTCGTCTCATGAATAATCCTCCGATTATGAATAAATTTTATAAATAGTTTACATTTTCCGAACACCCCCTAAGTTGTAGCCAGTGCAGTGCAGGAATCGGAACATCGTTCGATCGTGGGATCCGAAATGTAGGGTCGAGATTCCCCAGCTACTCTGCACCGTCAAACCTGACCATTGTACGTGGTTATTATTTCAGTTTTGTCCTTGTAACATACGGGGGATCAAAGGTAGGTAGGTAGGGGGGTGAATTTGCAGTGGAAGGTGGCCGTACGTAACCATCCTGACAGCGCACACAGCATCTCGCTCGTTTCTTCAGCTGTCCATCATATCACGGCATCCTCCTTATGACAGAGTGTATTTGCTAGCTTCTCTCTCCGTTGCAAAGTAAATCTAAACACATGTAGTTTTTCTAACCGTAACAGTAGATTTTTATCCGTATAAAATGAAAGTTATTTATCCTCAGATTCTACAATTTTACGTTTATTATATATGGTTATAAGCTCATAACTTAATTATAACATTTTTTAAAATCTTGAGCTTAATTCTCTCTGTTTATATCTACTGTATATCTCACATCATTCATCTACCATGTCGTCTTCCGTCTGCATTTCTTTGTATCCTCACCTTCTTCTCAAGTCTGAAGTGAACATGCAGGACCTTCGCCTTTCTTCTCCACCGCCCTATTATTTAGTGCAGGCCTATCGCTGCTGCTACTACAGTGGTCACTACTAGTACTGTACCGCTCTCTTTCTTCTTCTCCTCCTCCTCGCCTTCCCTTGGTTTGCAGCCATATCTCTTACTTCTGCCAGCCACTCTACTGTGCAATCTCTCTCGCAGTCTCGCTGCGACTAGCTAGCTAGCTTGTACATGCCATGCCCCTCCGTCTCTCTCATGCACGAGCTAGCTAGCTAGCTTAGCCAGCACCGCCGCCTTCAACCTCCACTCCCCTAGCTAGTGAAGGCGGGTGAGCTCCCTTGATGGATGCACTGCTGCTGCTCGTCGCGTAGCAGTCGTCATCGTCTCATCAAGAGCCATCATATCCATCTCCAGAACTTCCACCTGAACTCAATTCCAATCTGACGGCCGACCTAGCAGCAGGAGGGACAGAGAAAGATTCAGTCTTTGGCATGCAGCAGACGGGCATGCCTCCATTCTCGGCCGCTGGCGAGGCGCCGTCGTCGCCCGTCAGCAGCCGCCCCCCGCCGGGGCAGCAGCAGGACAAGCAGTTCGGCGCAGCCAACGACGGGCCAGGCTCCGGGAGCTCCATCGAGCACGACGGGCTAGCCGGCGAGGAAGGCGACCGGGGCGGGTCGTCGGCGGGCAACCGGTGGCCGCGGCAGGAGACGCTGGCGCTGCTCAAGATCCGGTCAGAGATGGACGCCACGTTCAGGGAAGCCGCTCTCAAGGGCCCCCTCTGGGAGGAAGTCTCCAGGTACTATAATTCTATGAGCTCTCAGCACACATGCAGATTCAATTGCTCATCCATCTCACGAACTGCATGAGATTTCACGGCCGAATTCGTGCTCAATTTGGTTAGATGTGCACGAGAGAATTAAAAAGTTGGGGTTGCCAGGAGGGAGCGGCCGGCCACGACGAGCACTGTGAATTTCCCAATTAAAAATGACACACACATCGCTCTCCTCCTCAGCTTTTCAGCTCCCTTTTGCCTTTGCGTCACTTCATCGATCCGAGCAGCAACAGCAGCTGCACACTCTGATGATTCTGTAAATTAGTATCAGTAATTTCCTATAATATATGCTTCAGATCCGGTGCCCCGGTAACTCCCAATTCTAATCTAAACAACTTAACTAAGGAATTACTATCTTTCACTCTCCAACACCCAGATGTAGCAAAAAATTATGTGCAGATATATGTATGGAGGGCTAGCTAGATCTTTTCGATGAGAGCAACGTAGATGCAAGCTAGATACATGTGTTGCGTGTTACGAAGCAAGTTGCGATGGCAACATGCAAGTGTACATGACGAGGTTAATTGTGGCTGCCATGGCGTGCGTGCAGGAAGCTCGCGGAGATGGGGTACACGAGGAGCGCCAAGAAGTGCCGCGAGAAGTTCGAGAACGTCGATAAGTACTACAAGCGCACCAAGGACGGACGCGCCGGTCGCGGCGACGGAAAGGCCTACCGATTCTTCACCGAGCTCGAGGCCCTCCACGGCGCCGCCGGCGGCGGCTCCGCGCGCCCGCAGCCGCCGGTCACCCCCGTCGCCGGTGCGTCCGGGCTCTCGGCCTTGCGCGTCCCCGCCGGCGTGCCGCCGCCACTCCTGCAGCAGATTGCGCCGAGGGCGACGAATACTACGGGTTCCACTGGCCCCTCAACGGAGGCGCCAGCGTGCGTGATGACGATGGATGACGTGAGCTTCTCGTCGGGCTCGGACACGGAGGAGACGGCGGAGGAGGGCGGGAAGCGGAAGCGACGGAGCGGGACGAAGGCGATGAGGATGTTCGAGGGGCTGATGCGGCAGGTGATGGAGCGGCAGGAGGCGATGCAGCAGAGGCTCCTGCAGGCCATCGAGAGGCGGGACCATGACAGGATGATCCGCGAGGAGGCGTGGAGGCGGCAGGAGGTGGCGCGACTCGCCCGCGAGCAGGACGCCCTCGCCCAAGAACGCGCCATTGCCGCCTCCCGCGACGCCGCAGTCATCTCCTTCATACAGAGGGTCACTGGCCAGTCCATCGCCGTACCGCCGCCCTTGCAGCCCACCCCGGTCGCTTCCGCGGCACCGCCGCCGCCGCCGCCGCCGCCGCAGCAGCAGCAGCAGCATCAGCATGCACCGGCGGCGCCGCCACCGGTTCAGCCTTACATAATGCCGATGACACCACAGCCCCATCTCCAACCACAGCCGCAGCAGAACAACAAGGAGTCCGCCGCCGTCCGGGCGCCGGAGCCGCACGACACGGCTGCACCGTCGCCGTCGAGGTGGCCAAAGGCAGAGGTGCACGCGCTGATCCAGCTGCGCACGGAGCTGGAGACTAGGTACCAGGAGTCGGGGCCCAAGGGCCCACTGTGGGAGGACATCTCGGCGGGGATGCGGCGGATGGGGTACAACCGGAGCTCCAAGCGGTGCAAGGAGAAGTGGGAGAACATCAACAAGTACTTCAAGAAGGTGAAGGAGAGCAACAAGAAGCGCCCCGAGGACTCCAAGACCTGCCCCTACTACCACCAGCTCGACGCGCTCTACCGCAGCAAGGCCAACGCCTCCGCCTCGGCGCCGGTCACCGTGCTTGCCGCGGTGCCGCTGTCGCAGACGGCGCCGCATAGCAACGGCAATGGGAATAATGGGTGGCCGAGTAGGGCCGCCAGTACTGCGAACAACGGCGGCAGCTCCGGGGGCATGCAAACGAAGGCGAGCAAAGGCAACGGCAGCGCCGCGGCCGGGTTCTCCGTAGAAGTCGTCGGCGGCGGCGGCAATGGCATGGCGACGGATAACAAGGTAATTAGTTAAACGCATCGCATTAACTCATGTTGTGTACTTGTGCGTGCACAGGCACATGCATGCATGCACACATCATTGTCTGTACGATCCATTCTGACCGAGGCCACGTATGAAAAATGTAATTAATTAATCAGGGATTAAAGCAAGAAGCAGCCATGGCGGCGGCGGAGCAGACGCAGCCACAGCCGCTAGCGATGAACCACAACTACGGTAACGACAGGATGATCGACGACATGGACAGCGACAGCATGGACGACGACGACGACGACGACGAATTTGACGACGACGACGACGACATTGGAGGAGGCGGCAAGATGCAGGTGCAGTACGAGGCCCATTTCCAGAGGCAGCAGCTGCAGAACCAGAACGTCGTCGTCCGGCCAAACGCTAGCGGCGGCGGTACTCCGACGCCGGCGGGCCCTCCCCCGCCTGCGGCAACAAGTGGGGCGTCCTTCCTGGCCTGCGTCCAGTGACGACGACGATCCATACACACCAAGAAACGCTCAGGTGCATGCATGCATGGTGGTGATCTCGATCTCGATCCCGATCTCTATCTCCTGTACCATATGGACCTAGCTATAGCCAGCCACCCACTTGCATTGTTAGTTAATTACCACACACTATATCATCCCTAGTTAGCATAATTAAGCTAGCTTGTGAAACCTAAAAGCCAAAATTTTACTACTCCTGAGCCCAGCTAGCTATAGCCTCCAAGTTCCAACGCCTCTTTCCCTACATTTCTACCTCCTCCTGCACATATCTATATATTTGACGTATACACACACCATGTACATGTCACACACTACACTCACCATGTCCATACACATACATAAATGGTATTGGGAGGCAGAGAAAGAAACTAGAAGGGTGAGATATCCTGTTCATGCGAAGGTTTTTGCTTACGTGTAGGTGCATGTCATCCGTTTTCTCTTAATTTACTGCTGTGTATTACATACTACGAGTCAAATGCTCAACTACTGCAAGCTACGGGAGCCGAGCCGAGAGAAATGCATAATCATGCAAGTCTTTTTTTTCCAGTATACTTTTGGATATTTTTTGTTTCTTCTCTTCTTCTAGAAAAGCTACAACAGTCTACTATGTACTATGAATTAAAGTTTTCCTTTTTTTTGAACTGTTGTTGAGTTGTACGCTTGGTAATTGTAAAATCATTGGTGTTACATATATGCATTCTTTGTGTAGTATGTAGGATGGAGCTAGCTCTGCTTGATTACCTGGTACACGCCCATATGGCCACATGTATGTACTATTGTAGGCGTCAGATCGATCGAGATGCCTGGTACTTGCACTTAAATATGTCCATCTAGTTCTGGTTATTCTCTAGGATCCAAAACTTTAATTTTGTTTATTGTTCGGAGCCATTTTAGTTTAGATCTACTAGGGTGATGAGTTAAATTGTGTCACCTCTCAATCCAATATAGTATAAAACATAGAAACATGGAACATGCACACAGGGAACATGATGTCGAGTTACGTACGTACGCTTAGATCTAGACATCTGGTAGTGCATGCTTCTATACGCTTATTTATATCTATCGTTCTCCTTAATTACCTCTACGTACCTCAAAATACCAACGTAATAAAAACACTCTTCAAACATGTGCCCAGTTTCAACGTAGCATTTTTCAGCTTCAATCTTTGGAAAATAGGAATTATGGCTTGTACGACACAACTCCAACTCTCTCGAGTTTGTATTATAAAATAAACTGATTTAAACTTTTATTTTCAGTTAAACATAAAACTAGATGGCTCAACTAAATAACATTAATCCATTCACAACTTCAGGTCAAGATTTCTTAAAGTTATATTCAACTATCTTCAAGAAATTTCAAATCCAGGACTGTACAAAAGGATTTTTAATTTCACCCAATTTCCAATCCCTATCCAAAATGAACCCAAACCATATACTATAATAAATCAAAATAGGGCAACAGAAGAAGAGTTGGAAACGGCATATATGCGAGTCACCTGACTGGAGCGATGACCTGCAAGCTGAGTTTTAATTACATGCATGTAGCCGAGAGCTAGGCAGGATAATGATGCTTGGAGGTTAGAGCCCGGATGGAGTTTGTGGCCAGCCGCATAAACGGTTACGTTGCACTGCATGCGAAGGTGAGGTCAGTAGCTGCTCAGATCAGGGCTCAGCTCGCTGCACATCTACTCTCGCTCTACTTACTTTCATGCGAGGTATCAGCTAGCTGGCAGCACCTAAAAATGTCCCTTTTTTCTACTTTGCTTACTACAGTATCTCATTCTAAAATGTAATAAAATATAAGAATTTCTAGCCTTTTGAGATTAATGGTGAAAAAAGAGACTTATACCTCTTATTAAAGAAGGACAGTTAGAGAAGTGGGAGGATGGTTAGGGGTAATGTTGGCTAAAAATTAAATGTGATCATCGATAAAATAAATCCTTACATTTTGAGATAAAATTTAACGATTAGACGTACATGAGTATGACCTGCTCCACTGCGGACGCACCGGCAGCACGTGCGGATCGATGTGCGGTAACTCCACCCTTCACGAGCTAGCCACCGTTTTTTTTCACTCTGCCCATCGACCAGCATCTTGTTTTGCAATACTACCTGTGTTCCATGCAGGTAACTTAATTATGAAAACAAAGGACTGTACAGCTGGGGATTCTAAAGAAATGGCTCTCCGTTCATACGGACCTTTGTAAAGTTAACACCAGTTAGAGAACATAGTTCCATGCATGGAGCTGCAAAAATAGCACATAATATTCTCAAACCGATTGATTATTAATATAATTGGTATACATGCATTTGCACTGCTGTCGCATACAAGCCACATGGGGCCATTTTGTCTTGAATGCCTTGTGTCGGGTTGCCATTTCGTTAGCTTGGCACTGTTGCCATAGCGGATGGTTTATAAGTTAGGTGGGGAGAACAATTAAACGGGGCAGACGTTGTGTGCTTACCTGGATCCATAGTTGAAATTTGCCCCATCATCCTTATGTACGGACGGAGAGCTCACTAAATTTTGAAAAAGTTGAACACACGGAGATAAAGATTTAGAGAGTAAATTAGAGAGAAAGGGAATTTTTGAGGAGATATTTATTAAAGAGACTGTTTGGTATGGCTCAACTCCGAGATCCATATATGTTGGATTTGGAATTTATAAGATAAAATAAAATAGATTAAAACTTTTATTTTTAGTGCAAAATAAAAAACAGATGTCTCTACTAAATACCCTCAATTTACTCTAAACCAAGGAATTTCTTATCAAATTTGGAGCTAAAGCGGCGTCAAATAGAGGAGATGGTATTTAAGAAGCCCCTCGAAATGCCCTATGCATCAGATCGTACCAGGGCGCCCAACCCGGGCCGCTCACACGAGCGCATGTCAGCTCGATCTCGTCCACACGTGCGTCTGCGTCCTTACGTCGTGACTCGTGTGGCAGTAGCTACCTTGTAGCAACTCTCCTGCCAAAGCCCCGTTTGTGATTTGCCTTCCGAAATTAAACTGTTCCATTTGTAATTTTTGCTACCTACTTGGCTTGCATATATTCCAAGCGTGCTTGAATTGCAATATTTTTGATGTCCCTAACATTATAGGGCAAACACACTACTAGCATTCCAGCAGTATTTACCATGCCATGCTAAGTCCATACAGATTAATTGGCCCTAAACGAATACTAGAAACAGTATTAGCATCGTGTCAAATTAGCGAGGAAATCGTTTAAACAGGATGTGGATTTGATAGATCCAGTTTGTCTAGTCACCCGACCCCAGACTGCTCCGTTAAATGCCATTCAATTGTGAAAGCGACTTCCGTTAATTGCATTAACTAGCCTAATTTGGCGCATCAAACTGCCCCATCACTCTAGACTATTCAATTAATTGGCAGTTTGGCACAATCAGTAGCAGCAGCAGTACAATTTCCATAAAAATTCTGCCCAGCTGCGCACGTAAATTAACCAGGAGGGTAAAAATAGTAAGATGCACCTACAGTCTACAGTACAAACCTAAACCGTGGAGTACACTAGAGGTATATATATATATATATATATATATATCAGTGAGGCAGTGAGCAGCACGGAGAAAATTTTTTACAGGCTTGGACATGATCCAACAAAGGCATAAATAGCTAGAGAGGAGAATCTTGCGTACCTATGGCGACAAACTGGTAAAGGGGAAAAGACGTTCATCCACCGCAGGCGCGAGAAAAGGTGACGCCAAAATGATGGGGTCACAGCGCAAATGATAAGACGAACGGGGGGAAGCTCGCGTCTTGATTCGGCAGCGTGCAAAAAATGTACGAACCTGGCTAGTGGATTAATATGCCGCCTGACAACGACACCATTATGCGAGCGTGAGCTGGTTTCTTTTGATCTGTTTCAGGGTTCAGAATGTTACTGGAGTTCAGGGGTTGTACCATACTCTCCCATGAAAGCCCAAAGAATTACGGCGATTCCTCTTTTTTCCACGGCAGCTCAGCCAAGAAGCGTAGAGGCTGACCGGTATCTATGCTTGCACAAACGAAAGACACTGTGATAAATAAATAAATAAAGCAAAAATTTACTGCTAGCAAAGAGGCACTATAGCACGTTAAGATAGCTCGGTTATACATCTAATGGAGAGCAAAGGTACCTCAATGCAATGCGTCCATACTGTAGATAAGCCGTGGCGACCATTCACTTCCAAACATTTGTGGTCCACTTTGGGTGCTCATCGACACAATACAGCCTAACAAGTGAATCATCAGTATGGTCCCATCATGCTGGACGGAGAGCTGAATTATAAGAGGCGATCTAAGCATATCTTTCTTTTCTTGTCCTGTATCAACGAGGAAGTAAACATGCATATTCTTGCAATAAAAATCTAACATGTTTTTGACGGACCACTCGAGAAGGAAAGAATCTTGCATCTATGTGATTACAATATATCTTTACTCTCCTAAAAGGGTTTGGGGGTGTGCCTGTGTTCTACACCGAACCCCCACTCTAGAAGATCACGGTGACCATATATTTAGGCATGTGTGCATTGTTTGAAAGATATTTCCTTTTAAAGAATTTCTATCTTTGAACATAAGTATATGTCAGTGGTTGATTGATCTGATGTATCCATATATACATTTGAGATTTGAGAAATGAGAATATATATATTTTCCCCATTTTAACTATAGACTTATAGAATATTTATTTGGCATCTGTCACAACTCACAATACACGGGCATGGTGCTAGGATGATCTTGAAGTATGCAGAATCAATAAAGCCTTCCTAAGAGATACTTTAACAACAACCATTAACATTCCAGTAAATCTCTTTTCTTCCACCTTTACATAGTGTTAGGTGCCAGCACCACTCTATTACCTTTTCAACACTAACGGCTTAACAAAATAACAAGTGAAGTTAGGACCAATTATTGACAGGGATGCTTTATCAACAAGTATGTATGACTACAGCTGGTCCTAGCAGCATGGCCAGCATATGTATTTTTCTTCAGTAATCAGTATAAATTGCAATTGCTACTACAATGATAATACACATGCAAAAACAGCATTGCTGCATCTAATAAACATAAAAATATTAACATTGTTCTGTTTTCCAGACTACTCATTTGTGAATGACCCATATACATGTAAAGTGCAATTTAAGTGGTAAAAGCATAATTTCAAGGTCACCATCTTTCACAACTCAGTGTTTGGATGGGCCCGAAAGGGTGGGGTGCCAATCCAATCTATATGGATCTTAGTACTCCATATGGATTGGCTGGTTCCAGTCTTTCAAATGAGGCCTCAGTGAAAAGATAAAATAAAGATTCCAAGGAAAATTATGCGTACCTTGGTATCATTTGCCTCCACATCTAGATACTCCCATGTTTTATTTGGCACCAACACTTAAAATGGCATGGTCATGGATATCTACCGTTGACTTATATAGAAAATCATCCCAATCTCTCTGCAAGTGGCCCACTATAAACCTGCAAGAAATCATTTATACATTTGGCTCAGTTATTTATCAATAATGTAACTGTGAAGTAAGGCTCTACCTGAACAATTTCCTCCAAAAGTAATCTCCACAAGGAAAAAATAATACAGCATCACCCGCTTAAATATGTTTTACTTGATCTGCACCTAAGTTACCTTAGGGTAAAGAAATCACTGGTTTCAAAGAGTGACTACAAAAATTGCAAGAATACTGCAGTATATTAAAAATATTGTTAATTCACAGGAGAGTTATATAATGCAATAAGAAGAGAGTAAATCATCCTGAGCCTCCTGATCTTCCATGAAGATACCGAAGATGTACGAGCCTTGATCATTTAAGCTTACCAATGGGCTATTCCTTGGTTGTCCACAACAAATAAGGCCTTCCAAAGTGACATGAGTTGTCCACGCCACAACAGCTGCCTAATCATGTGATAACCACAAACACTTTCTTCTCTGAAGGTCAAAGAGCAAAATTGTTGCTCCATTATGTCCTCAATGTATCGTAAAGGAACCCATCCCTTACAGCTCACAAACTAGCACTGTTTTGATATATCACAGAACCACAGAAAGTGGCCAATTCATAACATTACCAACTAAAAGGTTAAGCCATCTCATTTTTGCAGCGTTACAGATAGCAGTGATATAAACTGCAGGAGCTTGATTGTTGGTTGCTCATTTTAATTCCATCCATTTTTAGTACCACTTAGCAGTTGTTACGGTTGGTATTACATATACCAGGCGTCCCAAGAAAGCAGAACTCAGATAGAATCTACTCTGCATATAGGATATTATGTTACCTTTCCTTTTATTAGCTGATTCCAGTTTGTTGTCTAGAGTTTGTTTGGATTATGTTCTAGAGCTTGTTTAGATTGCATTAAGCTGGTTGGACCTTTTATTAAGAAGTACCGAGTCCCATGATGAAATAAGAAAATTAGAAAAGAAACCACATTATTTCACCTTCTCTGTTTCTCATCTCCTATTCTCCTATTTGACATCTATTAATCAGCGGCAAGCCACCATGGCTGATCCTAATCAATCGTTTGTGTTGCACCAACCCATAGCTACGTCCTTCGATCAACAGCGCAAGCACATGACAGTTGTTCCATTTACTTCCATCCATTTTGCTACCAGGTGGTTGCACGGAATCAATTTAAGGGCAATGGAAAATGAACAGGCACTGCTGAAGGTCTAAAGCCACACTATTATCTTAAAAAAATGAATGAGCACAAAGGTGAAGAGATGTAAATTAGAAATGGGGAAAATAAGTTATTGGTGGTTATTCTTCTGCCAGACAGCCAGAGAAGTCCAGCCAAGACCAAAAGCTATATAGAATACACACCAAGTAACATGGAAAGACATTGCTCCCATCCCATATTCCCATGTTACCTCATCCAACTGTTGCTCCCCACTTGCTTGGTTGTGCTCTTCCTTTACACATGGCCTCATAACTAACCCATTCTCTCTTCTCCCTTTGTTAACATAGCATGGGCCCTCCTTCCAGTACAGATTAATCACCATTATTGTTCTCCCCCCTCAATTGTACCCTGCATGTCCACAATAGAACACTATTCTATAAGCCCCGCTTAGTACACCAATACAGTAAATATAATAAAAGAAATTGTTTGTAAGTGCATCCACCATACAATATAGTGAATTATTGTGTGCACTAACTGGCTAGTCTATCTGGGAACAGGAGCTAACTACAGGATGAGAATTATCTTTGGGAAAAATAACAAATGCAGACCTATGGGAAATCTGTAAGAGTTAACCTATATCACAAACCCATACTCAAATGACATGGTAGTTGAAAGTTGATGGAGATGCAAGATATTCCATATCGGTGGAAGTTCCCATTCTCATGAAAGTGGCATGAATTATCACTTCATATTTATGCCCAACTGCACTAACCTTCATTTTCAGGGCAATCTCTGAGAAGTTGTCATCATGTCACCCATTAAGATGTGACAGAATTATTTGGGCAAGTGGGTTGGGACTTTAGTTAGATAACTACAAAAATAGGTTTTAAGACCACAAAACGACCATACACCACAGTTGGAGCTAGGAAAAGAATCCTGCAGCGTTAAAATATGGTAAACTTACTGTTGAACAAAAGAATGTATTAATAAAAGCTCAATCACTTTTCCAAAGATATGAGTGAATTACACTTTTGTGAGGTTATTTTAACAGATAGGCTCACAATTCCCACATCTTTAATAGAAAGAGTGGAAACTATGTTAGCCTAGTTTACAACCGTTCATGCCACAGATTACACATAGAAATCAGTATGGATTCATTAAAGGGCGTTCAATACAAGATTGTCTGGCATGGGTTTATGAATTCAACCACTGTTGCCACAGAGCAAAAAAGCCAGTGGTGCTACTTAAACTTGACTTTGAGAAAGTTTTTGATAAGGTTGAACACACAGCTATTTATTTTATGCTACAAAAAATGGGCTTCCCTGAAATATGAATTAGTTGGATAAAATCAATACTACAGTCGGCAAGTGCAGCAGTAATTTTAAATGGGTCAGTGGGTAAGTTTTTCAAATGCAAAAGAGGGGTTAGACAAGGTGATCCGCTCTCACCACTACTGTTTGTAATTGTTGGGGAGCTTCTTCAACTTATAATTAATTCGGCAAGTGCTCAAGGTATCTTGGAAGCCCCAGATTGTCATGTTCAGGATGAATTCCCAATAGTACAATATGCAGATGACACGATCATATTCATCAAAGCCACAACGAAAAATATTTACAATCTGAAGGGATTGTTGAACTCATTCACACAATTTACAGGGCTAAAGATAAATTTCAAAAAAACCAGTTTGATACCTATAAACATCAATGAGGATACAGCGCATTTACTGGCCAACACGTTCGGTTGTACAATTGAAAATTTCCCAATAACCTACCTAGGCTTGCCGTTGGGAACCAAGCTACCGAGGTGCAACGAATTCGTACAAATTACAGAAAGAATGGAGAAAAGGTTGGCAACAACATCATATTGGTTGTCACGGGCAGGAAGATTACAGATTGTTAACTCCGTACTAACCGCATTACCGACATATGCGATGTGTATGTTCCAATTACCGGTTAAAGTAACGCTGCGTATAGACAATGCACGGAAAAGATGTCTATGGCGTGGTAATAATGCAGATTCAACAGGTCAATCTCTAATCAGTTGGACAAAAGTTTGCCGACCGAAAGGCAAGGGGGGTCTGGGAGTAATCAACATTAGAGCGCATAACAATGCCTTGCTAACGAAACATCTACATAAATTCTACAACGCTGAACAAGTTCCATGGGTAAAACTGGTTTGGCAAAACTATTGCAGGGCTGGAGGAATACCACACTTAAACAGGAAAAAGGGCTCGGCCTGGTGGAAAGGGGTTCTTAATCTATGCACGCTATACTTGGCAATTGCAACTCCTACAGTTGGATTGGGATCAACAGTATCCTTATGGTATGATAGTTGGGCAGGAAGACCTCTAAATCAGCTGTTTCCGAGACTCTACACATTTGCAATTCAGAAAAAATGCTCGGTGGAAACATGTTTAAATCAGGAAGATCTATCTCAGCTATTCTATTTGCCAATGTCGATAGAAGCGGAAATGGAATTCAACCAACTGCAATTACTACTCGCACCAATCAGAACGAATCACAGGGAGTTAGACTCTTGGCACTATATTTGGGGCACGAAAACATATGGTGTGATGGATATGTATGCAAACACGTTCAGGAACTTGACTGTGCACCCGGTATTCAAATGGCTATGGGATGCTAGATGCATGAACAAACTGAAGGTTTTCTTTTGGCTACTACTGCATGACAGACTTAATACAAGAGACATATTGAGAAGGAAAAAGGTTCTACAGCCAGGGGACAGTGATCACTGTGTTCTATGCAGGGAACAACAACTAGAGACAGCACACCATCTGTTCATCAATTGTCCTTTTGTTGGAAAATGCTGGGAAAAGATTGGTATAGTATGGCCACAAGGAGCAGACCTCAATAGCCAAATTCTGGCATTTCGAGCAGATAGTAACAAAAGAATAGTTATGGAAATCATTATCGTTGCAGCTTGGTCAATATGGATCCTCCGAAATAACAAGATTTTCAGAGACACCCAGCCTTCAATCGAGTGCTGGTACAATAGGTTTAAAAAGGAATTGGTGCAACAAAGTCATAGATACAAACCTGCACTGAAGGCTGAAATTCTAGCTTGGCTATCAACTGTCTAGACAGGTTTACTGAAGTGCTGTAAAATTTACTATCATGTATTCACATACCCTGACACGATTAGCACAAGCATTTTGTCTAGCCTAGTCAATCTAGATAGTCCTACACTCTCTTCTAAACTTTGTAATCATGTTTTTTTTTCGTCATGGGTTCGTATAATATATAACCTCAGTAGGAGCCTCTCCTGCTGGTTATTCTCAAAAAAAAAAGTATTGGACCTCATCAATTAGCGTTGTACTGATAATAGAAAGATTATCATCAAGTCTGGTATGATGGATTGAAATCTCCAGATTTCTCATGAACCCAAGGATCCCAGAATCAAGTCAATGAGCTGTGAACTTAGTTCAAGATAACAGAGAAACGTGTACAAACAAAACCAAGTGCTAATAATGTGTTCGATATTAATGGTAATAAAATTAAAAAAGATGCATCATGTGTTTAGCTTATCTCCAAAGTGTATTACATTTCTCTGACATTCTGAAGTAGGGAAGATCACTAGATGATCTTGAAAGAAAAAACTTCAAGTAATAATGGTATGTACCAAAGTTAGAAGTGCAATTGTAACCTACCAGTAGTGGAACCTGGATCTTCAACTCATCCGCATAGTTTCGTACAAATTTTATTCCTCTAAACCTTAAATCAGGTCATCCGAACAACAAAACTTAACTTTTGTGATTCATTGCTGTGCTATGGCTGCTGAACCAATGGTGTCAGTAATGCATTATGCATATCTATACACTAATAGAGTAATAGCTTGAAACAGTTTTGGAGGGGTGGCACTCACTGCATTAAATAGTGCAAGCATCAGACAGAGAACATAGTGGCACGAGCAAACACAACGTAAGCAGGCTAATAACAATAACCATCTTCATGGTGAAAACAAGCCTCACTTGGAATTCCACTACTCATGGCGGCGCAAATGTGAAATAGCATTACTCCAGAGTCCAGGAACAGGAATGCCCTACATAGCGCATCTACTTCGGCAATGCATGACCAGACATGCCGATGTAACAGTCATTAGCTGAGCTACGCATATTTGTTTCAGGTTCAGTCAGTCTGTCAGTGGGAGTAACTGTACCAGAAAAACAACAATGAACAGGGTAATCCGAATCAAAAACCTCGCTGATACAAGCGTTCCATGGTGAGAATACAAATTCATCACGCAATAGCATCAGGGATCAGTGGATTACCGTCCCTTCACCGCCGGCAGCCGTTGAGGTCTAGAGGACAGTCCTCCGCCCCGTACAACCACGCGGCATTGCCGACCGGGTGGAGTTGAGGGGGATAGCGAGGAAGACGAACACGCGCGGCACCGCTCCCGAGCAGCAGCGAGGCCAGTGCTGAAACCCTAGAACCTGGCGCTCGCTGCCTCTCCGCCATGGGCGCAGCGATGTGAGCGACGAGCAGAACCGACGAAAGCAGCAGACTGATGCATCACAACCGTTCAGATTTGAGGTTGGGCCACCATCATTTCTTATGGACTCAAATGGCACCGGAGATGACGGGTTTCATTGGGCCCGGCCCATCAAAAAGGCCGTTTCTTTCTTGCAGCGATGACTCAAAACATGACTAAATTTGACTCCGTATTATTTTTTATTTTTTGGGGAGAGAAATTTTTACTCGAATTTTTTCCACAGTTTTGCGGATATTTGTGGGTTTGAGTATTCGGCTAGTGTATTAACATGGTTTGATTTAAAATTTGCGTTAACACTTAACCTATTATTATTATTTGTTTATGCTATTTCGTTGATTTCGTAGATTTTTTTATCGTGTTTTAGATATCCGATGAGTTTGATTTGAAATACCTAAGTTTTTTATAGGGTTAGAGCATATCATATATAGGTAAACTCTATCTCTTTTTTAAAAATAATTAATCTACAACAATTTCTCTGTAATTTCAATTCCTGTTTTTTAAAACCTACAAATATGGTCTATAATATGTTATAATTTTGTGTAAAACTATAATGCATTCAAATATGTGTATCATCCAACTTATAACAACACATAAGGGAAAAAATAATGCACATGCAAGAAAAATATACGTATAAATAAAAATAGGGATTTGCTAAACTAATCCTATATTTGATTTGAGAGAGATGAATGGTGGTTTAGGGAATGGATTAGGAAAGGGACTTATTTAGAAGAAGCTTTATTTTTCACAAAAATACTTAAATTCAATTTTAAGTAGTTATACTTATAATCTCTCGGGATGCTATTAGATTTGGGAATGTTTTGGGATTTAATCGGGGGTTTTGCGTCCATATCCATTGCACCAGGCATATAAATCAGGAGGCGGCCATGCAATTGCCAGCCCTCCTAACTTTTTTGTCCGATCGTGCTTTCGTTCGTTTACGACACTTGACTTGATAATGTAGTGGGATTAACCACTAAACCTGCTCTCATCTCCCACCTCCTCCTGCTTCTCAGAAGAAGAAGCAATTAAGTTGAGAATTCTGACTGACTGCAAACCGACGCGAGCGATTTCAGAATTCAGAGTGGAGACGTGATGCGATTGCACTGCAGGAAAAAGTGATATCCCCCTTTAATTACTTTTGTATAGATCTCTTTCCGATCGAAACTTTAATTAATCCGTGCACATTAGAGTGGACGAAACAGCAGCAATTAAACTGATGGAGTCATCTCTGTTTCGTTAAGACGTCCTCGTCTCGTCTCGTCTCCCCCATCTCACGCTTGTACCGGGCGGGCCAAGCCCTGAATACTCTTGCCCGTCCATTCCATGATGTGATTACTGGAGTTTAATTTGTACACGTTGGATTGCGACGTACGGCCCGAACCAAACCAGATTCCATCACCTCACGCCTCTCATCGATCGCTTTATCTCAATCTTTAGGTTTTATTTCGAGTGCTTCTGACCAGTATAGTCAAACCCTTCTAAATAGTTTAAATTCTAGCTTCGGTTTGTGAAATTTAGCAGCTACAAACCGAAAATACTAGTTTTTATAGATTTTTATAAGATAGATACAACTAGTGACATATAGCAGCAGCACTTTCTTCTGAAAAAAATGTGGCATGATTCCCACATTCTGAATTCCTTGTAGGCATCTTTATCAAAGGTACCACTGGTTAAGCTCAGACTTGTTAATGCACTAGCTGCTTTTCTTGAGAGTCTATCATGGCAGTTCAGACTTGTTAATACACTAGAAGCTTTTCTTCAGAGTCTATCGTAGCGGTTGCGTGTACCTAACTAACAGAGTTTGCAGGACGCCGTCCTCTGACAGTGAAGCTGTTCAGCTCAAGAACGAGACAGAATTCAGAAAGCTTCAGGATGCCTGAAACCCATTGTCTGCTCGCTAGCTGGGCTACATGTTCCTGCGCGACGGAAGGCATCGACCAAACAACATCAGAATGGAATTATTCTGCACCACCAACAGGACATTGCCAAACGTCTGAAAATGCTATCGAGTCGGAGAATATATTTGTAGCAGCTATTAATACACCCTTTCCAGGATCCAGACTACGTGGGTTCATTATGTGCAAAACTTGGAATTAAGTAGCTTCTGCACCTGGAGATTGTTGTCTCACACACCTAGTTCTTCGGGATCATGCAATGCATGCATATATGGATGGCCATTGTTGAGCCAATAATTAACTGAACAAAGCAAGATTCTGAATGCATACCAAGTTGATCCCTTTTGTGCTTCCCGTCGTCGGAAAGAACCAAACCGCATTGATCCAGCTGAGGATGTAGTCTCTGACTGATTAAAGCTCGGTCGCAACAGCTACGCGGCCTGCTGCTACATGCTCCGTTAGTCCCGTGACGTCACCCATACTTGCTTGTGCTTCTTTTCTATGGAGGACTCATGCATGCATGTCAATCATACAGGATTAAGAAAAGAAAAACAAATTAAACAGTTGTTATATGTCACCCACGAAGTCACGATTGAAAATTCGTAATGGAGATTAATTAAGACTTTGTTTATTTCAAGCAAGAAGATTAAAAATCTGCTCTTTTTTTTGTGGGTGTGTTGGATCACCGTTTGACGTCGCGTTCCAATGTGCGCACTTGGTCAGACGCACACCTGCAGCTGCAAAATCTAATCTTTGGTGGTGCAGCTGCCTATATAGACGAGCACCACGCGCAGACCAAAAGCAGCACGCGTCTCGCAGTCGCAGAGGCCAGAGGGAGGTCCAGCTCGCTGGCCAGGGGAGCCTGCCGGTGCCGGGAACAAACCAAGCCAGAAATGCTGCTGCACAGGCACCGGCTCCTCTGCTGCGGGAGCGGCGTCGCCACTGCCTCCGTCCGAGGGCCCTTCGACGACGACACCGCCGATCGGGCAGCCGGCGCCAAGAACGTAGCCACCGCCGCGAGGCAACTGTCGTGGGCTCAGGTGGAGGCCCTAACGCGGGGGTTTACGTCGGCCGTCGTCGGCGAGGGCGGTTTCAGCACGGTCTACCTCGCCCGCATCGCCGGTTCCCTCGCCGCCGTCAAGGTCCACCGCAGCAGCGAGCGCCTCCAACGCGCCTTCCGCCAGGAGCTCGATGCGCTCCTCCGCGTCCGCCACCCGCACATCGTCCGCCTCCTCGCCTTCTGCGACCAGAGAGGTACGTGGCTAGCTACGGTCCATCCAAGAAAACTCCCGCACGGCATGGCCGATGAAAAAGTTTTGATTTTTTTCGCTTGTTGACAATCTGACATGAACGCAGATGAGGGCGTGCTCGTGCTGGAGTTCGCACCGAACGGGGACCTGCACAACCAACTTCACGGCAGCGGCAAGGGCGGCGCGATGCCATGGGCGCGGCGGGTGACGGTGGCGCTGCAGGTGGCGCGGGCTCTCGAGTATCTCCACGACCGGTGCGAGCCGCAGGTGGTGCACGGCGACGTCAAGTCGTCCAACGTCCTGCTCGACGCGGCCATGGGGGCTAGGCTCTGCGACTTCGGGTCGGCGCGCGCGGGGTTCTCGGCGGCCGTCCGCCCGCGCCCTCGGCCATCGGCGCTCGCCGTGCTCGGCTCCCCCGGCTACGTCGACCCGTACTACCTCCGCTCCGGCGTGGTGACCAAGAAGAGCGACATCTACAGCTTCGGCGTGCTGCTGCTCGAGCTGCTCACCGGCATGCAGGCATTCTGCGACGGCCGGCTTCTGACGGCGGCCGTCGCGCCCAAGATCAAGGCCGGTTCATGCGACGTGCAAAAGCTCGTCGACCAAAGGTTAGGGTGCCAATACAACGCCACCGAGGCGGCGACCGTGGCGACTCTAGCGGCGGCGTGCGTGGGCGAGAACCCGAGCCTCCGGCCGTCGATGGCCGACGTCGTACGGACGCTGGAGCAGAACGGGCAAAAGATCGGACGGTGACTGAAAGAGTAGGATGCTTAGATGTGACGTGGCGTGCCGCGAGACCGTAGGATGCGATTCTGCTCCCGCCCGTGGAACCCTCCGGCGATTGGGTTGGTGAGGGGGCAAGCACGAGTCCTGAAGCGTACTAAAAGAACCAAACAACAATGGTTGGTTCAGACAGGGACTTGCTGGAGGATCAAAGCTTAATTAGGGAGGTTTTGATTTGATTTCTGTGCAGTCTTCTTTGTCTTTTTGGTGACCGATCATGCCAGGGCTCTACATTGCTGTTGATGATCTTGTACGTCGTTGCGTTGGCAGCGGCTAGGAGTAAGAGGATCCAATCCAATTCTGTGCATCATATCCACGTTCACTTTGTTCTGCATTTGCAGATGCAGAATACTGTTGTGTTTTTTTTATTCCTTCCTGCTTCAGCAAGCACCAGCACGTAATAAACGCGTGCAGAAATCTGTAAATATTTGTTCAAAGTGGCAGAGCATGTATCATGTATGCTGCCATTTCAACAGTGGAGTAGGTCATTCCGAAATTCAGTCCCGTGACAGCAATCTCTGCAGGACCAATGTCTGAAATCTGAATATCTAGCGCCATGGCGCCGTCTTGTCATCTTCCGCAACGAACAGACACGGCTTACATTTGTTCCAGAGCACAACACATCGACACCACGAATTTTTTTAATAATATTTTTTTTAAAAAATCAAATCTAGTACTCAAATTTAAAAAATTACAAAATTGAGTTCACATCGAAGCTATATCAGACTTCGTTCGGCTAATCATCCGCCGAATATTACCACGTCAGTCACGACTAATCGCGCAACGGTTCAGCTTGATTCAGCAAATCAACGACATGCGAGCCTGTGCGATCCAACGACGAACTGTACTGCCGTGCGACGTGCCCTGGCGCCGACGGGCGGCGAGGTGAGGAGGTAAGTATCGGTAGCTCTCGGCGCGGCAAGGCGCCGGTGAGGCGTCCTGGTCGTGATTGCACAGCCAAACCACCGAAATTGCCGCCCCATCTCTTTCAGCAGCGACGGCACGCCTGGCCTGCACTGCACTGCACTGCATGCCATCCAATTCCAATGTATTTTTTTTCTCGTCATATATATCCGGCATGCTTGAAAAATGAAACGGGGATGGTTATGAATTAACAGGTATGCTGTATCCTCCGGTGACGTTGGCACATCGAATCTTCAAGTACCCCTAATTGATTTCTAGTCCTGAATGTTTTGTGGCATTCAAAGCAGAGAATTAATGTGCTTATATTGTGTGATGAGGACCGCATGAGCCATGACGCAAGAGTATGACAAACTACACCTACGCATAACGCATTGCGTCTCAACCACCGCTCGATCGGCCATCTTTCTCTATCTGACGAACGAATGCCTAAACTGGCTTCTCTCTCATTCTCAGCTGCGATGAAGCCACATCCAGATCTTTATTTATGCCACGAGCTGAGCCAAGATGCACTGTATTTTTATCCTACTTTGGTCCAAATCTCCTTGTGCAAATAGTATATGATTTGATCTTTGGGGCGGGGGTTGGTCGCTTGCTTTTCTCAGCGCAATTGCACTGCTTTTGCTAATGCACAACACAATGTGCTTTCCTGAGGCAAGTTCTTAATTTGCTCGTTACAACTTGGAGAAGAGAGAACTGGCTACTACTTGTCCAGCTAGCTCTCCCTTTTTATTTTACCCCGTTGCGTGGAGAAGATAAAGCATAAGCATTGACAAATACGCATTACACATGTGACAGCAAATCAATTGCTCCATGCCTGTTGAGAGTCAAAAGAATGTTGATGATCGAATCAACCAAATGATGCGTTGTCCCTCTTGCAGCACGATAATGTCAACTTGGCATCCATCCAATCTGGAGGCACAGAACATGATCGGTTGCCTGCTGCAACTGCAAGTGAATCAGCAGTGTGACCAGCACATGCATGTCTTGATGCTCTTGCACTAGCTTCAGCTTGCTTGACAGTTTGATGCGGACTGACAACGGCTGGGGATTGGTCAATTGGCATCGTCAAACTGGTCATCCAAGCATGCAGTAAGTACACAGGGGCTAGTCCCTGCAGCAGAAGCTCCAGGCTCCAGCTACGTCCAAGATCACGAATTTCGGTGGCAACAAGCCTGGTGGCTGGTGCTCAATCTCCAGATCGACCACGACAGCACGCAGGCTCCATTCGATTCGTTTGCTCGTGAACGGCAAGGCCCATCGGGTTGTACTTTTGTTTGGGCCAAGCAGTTAGCCCATCTCCTGACTCGTTCGAACATCTATTGGCATTTGACATGGCAAATGAATTTATGCCAACCACATCTGATCCACATCTTTCAACTGACCAAAATGTATTATGTGTTGTAGTTTTGGTCAGTCCGATGCAGCCTACCGATTCGTATAGTTCGTCGATATAGTTTGTTTGATTACTTAGAAAACAGCTTGATTTTGGGATAAACTAGTACCAGCAGGAATGCATTCATTGTTTTTGTGGACAATCGAATTAGAACTGTAGTTGCATGACTGTAATAAACGCATAATGCAAATATATAGCTGGTTAATTTGCATCAAGTGTACTCCTTGTACATTCAATTCAATTCCCTTTTTCTTTCTACCTTTCTCGATCAAGATATCAAGTGTGCATCCTTGTCTAATCGCCAGATCTATGAATGCGTGGTTTGCCATTTAATTTCTAATTGTACGGTTTGGTAATTTTTTGTTCTGTTTTTCTATTCCTTATTTCTCAAACATCTCTTTTATTATGTTATTGGGTCACTCTGGGACGTTGAACTGGTGAGCTGCGATGCCAGCAATTTTTTGTCTCACCTCATCTACGTAGGGGGCTACGACTACGAGCCCCTTATAAAGAAGACTAGTGATCCTCTCTCAGACCGATCTCTTGAGATGGAGAAGGATCCCCGTTTATAAAAGATACATCGGATGCGCATGAACGCCTGAACGTGGAACAAGTTTGGTAAGGGCCGGTATGGTGTGGGAGCCTAAAAGACCAAAGGCGCTAACATGTTTATTCACTAAATCTTTGAGGGCGTGATTTGCCAATTTGTTGCTAACTAGTTTAGTGTTTTATAAATATTTATTTGTTTTGGGATGGGCATGGCTGCCCTTGTTCATTTGTGCATTTTCATTGTGCTATGAACGCTATACATCTTGTTGAATGTTGAGTTAAATTATCTCAAATACCTAATTGTTGTATTTCCTTTTTAAATCCAGAATTAACAGCATAGTATTGCTTCGAAGGGTTTTTATTTAGCCAAAGTAAGTATGGGCCATCCATCTTAATCGATGGAATGATCTCTTTTACAACGCACTTCTTAATTTTTCCAAGAGATAAGAAGTATAATTAATTTCAGCCATTGATTAGAAAAAAACAAATGATCTATTATTATTATTATTATTTATTAGTAGGTTTAGGTCGTTAATTTAAGGTGATCAATTATCTTTTGGTAAGACATTATGTTATTTTAATGTGACTTTTAGATATATATAAATAAACGGTCCTTGTTAATTTGATTTGTCATAAAATTTATCAATTAAAAGACAACATATTACCTTCTACAAGATCACCCATAATTTTTTTTAAAAAAAGTCAATTATTAACGTGTATTAATTGGTTGATTTATTTTAAAAGAGATCTGACAATTAAATTTTGGATTTAAGGAAAGAGATCAATTAAGAAAAAGGAAAATTACATAAACATGTAGTAGTTAATACATTATTTAATTTTTATTTAAAAATAATTGATCGGATTTATTATAATAACTCTTACGTCTTACCATTAAAGAGTACTTCTTACGTCTTACCATTAAAGATGACTTCTATTTTGGGAAATTTTGTTGTAGTACACCACGAAAATGTTAAATTAGTTGTCTCACATTGTAAACAATCTTTTTGTCCACTACCATTATAATTTTAGGGTTCTTTGACAAGACACACTGTACCGATTATTTTAATCATTTCTTAGATTTTTGAAGAGGGAAGGTAGGTGAAATGACTTTTTTTGACATTGTCTTTAACCTTCGGTTGATCACTAAATTTTGCCGTAACACATCGTTACCTTCGTGCTCGACGTCACTTTCGCGTGTTACGGCAAAATTTAGTGACCAACCGAAGGTTGAAGACAAGGGCAGAAAAACCATTTTACCCACCTTCTCTCCAAAAATCCAAGAAATGATTAAAATAATCGGTGCGGTGTGTCAGAGCAAAGAAAAAAAATTATAATGGTACTGAGCAAAGAAACTCATTTACGGTATGAGCCAGCTAATTTGATGTTTTCTAGCGTACAACAAAAATTTATTTTTGGTTTTTAGTGCCTGCGCATGAAGCATACTGCTGTAATTGTTCAGTACGAACAATATCTGCTTAAACGCGGCATATCAATTAGATATGAAGAATGAAATATAATCTGATGATCGAGTCAATTATATGATTACAAGTTTATAATCATAACGTCAATTCTCATTTTGGATAGAAGAGATCTACTAATTTTTTTATTCCGGTTAGTAAGAGGATCAAAGGGGATATCACGAGCAATTGTAAGATTGGGGTTCATTGATATAGTAGATGCTATCACACGTATAATCATACTCATACTCGATCGAATTGTTTGTAATGCCAGTATGTAGTAAATTTCTACGGAAATTGAGCATTTGATCTGGTTTGGAACTTTTCATCACGGTCGTTTCGCAAATCACAAGTAAACATGCTTGTGATCCTGAGGTTGAGAATTTATGATTAGTGCAATCGGTGGCAGTTCGAGCACGTGAGATGTGTTGTGACATGAAAGCAATATTTTATTAGTGAAATCTTATATCGTCAATGCAATAAATAGATAATTCACAGATAAAAACAATATAATACCTTGCATGAACTTATCAATATTCTCAAAGCATTGCTTTAATAGGAATCAAGATAACTGTTAACTTTAGCAGAAGCAGAAGCAGAAGCTACTTGTGGACTTGATCATCCTTTTCCTCCCGAGTATCATGCTGACAGCACGGTAGAGTGTCAGTTTCTTTTGTAACAGCAGGATGCATTCCGGAGTCGCAGCTTGAAGATTGTCGTCTCTGTTTCTGGTGTGCTCCAGTTGTTAGATCCACCAGAGCATTTGTAACTGATGCTTTTGCCCAAGAAACCTGCAAGAATGATCCAAAGATTAAATCTTCACCAACAATCGTTGATCTTTATCTAGGCACGTTGCCCCTCTCCCATTTCTCATCACCATCACTTGTAACAAGCCAGCTTCAATTCACCTTCCAACCTCAAGGTCCAGCAATGGCCATCAGCGTGGAGTCGCTTCTTCTGTGGCTCGCCCTTGCCTCCTTGGCCTTCGCATGGATGCACCTGCGGCTGACACGCCGCGGCGCGCCGCTGCCGCCGGGCCCCCGTCCGCTGCCGATCATCGGCAACATGCTCATGATGGACCAGCTGACGCACCGTGGGCTGGCGGCGCTGGCGGCCACGTACGGCGGCCTGCTCCACCTCCGCCTCGGCCGCGTCCACACGGTGGTGGTGTCCAGCCCGGAGTACGCGCGCGAGGTGCTCCAGGTCCAGGACGGCGAGTTCTCCAACCGCCCGGCGAGCATCGCCATCGCTTACCTCACCTACGACCGCGCCGACATGGCCTTCTCCCACTACGGGCACTTCTGGCGTCAGGTACGCAAGCTCAGCGCTGTTAAGCTCTTCAGCCGCCGACGCGCACAGTCGTGGCTCGCCGTCCGGGACGAGTCCGCGGCGCTGGTACGCACCATTGCCAGGAGCGCCGGCGAGGCGGTCGACCTCGGCGAGCTCATCTTCGGGCTCACCAAGCACGTCATCTTCCGCGCTGCCTTCGGCACGCGCAACGGCGGCGGCCACGACGAGCTGGTGGCGCTGCTGCAGGAGTTCTCCACGCTCTTCGGGGCGTTCAACATCGGGGACTTCATCCCGTGGCTCGCGTGGGTGGACCCGCACGGCATCAACAAGCGGCTCCGCGCGGCGCGTGCTGCCCTCGATGACGTGATCGGCAGGATCATCGACGAGCACGTGAACAACGCTGGCGACGGGGACGCCGACATGGTGGATGACATGCTCGCATTCATCGATGGGGAGGTTGACCCGGCCGGACGAGAGCAATGCGGCGGCGAGCTGCAGGGCACGCTCCGGCTGACGCGAGACAACATCAAGGCCATCATAATGGTACGTGGCGGAACAACTTTAATTTTGACACTTGCCACTCACGTACGAATGCCATTGCTCACGGGAGTCAGCTAGCGCAGGACTTCATATTTGGCGGGACGGAGACGGTGGCGTCGGCGATCGAGTGGGCGATGGCGGAGTTGCTGCACAGCCCCGGCGACCTCCGGCGGCTGCAGAAGGAGCTCGCCGACGTGGTTGGGCTCGGCCGTGGCGTGGAGGAGGCCGACATGGACAAGCTGGACTTCCTCAAGTGCGTCGCCAAGGAGACGCTGCGCCTGCACCCGCCCATCCCTCTCCTCCTACACGAGACGGCCGCGGACTGCGTCGTCGGCGGGTACTCCGTGCCGAGGGGTTCCCGCGTGATGGTCAATGTCTGGAGCGTCGGCCGCGACCAGGGCTCGTGGAAGGACGCCGACACGTTCCGGCCGGCGCGGTTCATGCCGGGCGGCGAGGCGGCGGGGCGGGACTTGAAGGGGGGATGCTTCGAGTTCCTGCCGTTCGGATCGGGACGGAGGGCTTGCCCCGCCATAGTGCTGGGTCTGTACGAGCTGGAGCTCGTCGTCGCGCGTCTCGTCCACGCGTTCGACTGGGCGCTGCCGGACGACATGAGGGCGGAGGAGCTCGACATGGAGGACGCCTTCGGTCTAACCGCGCCGCGCGCCGCGCGCCTCCGTGCCGTGGCGACGCCCAGACTGACCTGCCCGCTGTGACGAGCGTTGCGTTCCTGAGTTGGATGTATGCGCCATGCGTGCATATGGATAATGACATTTCGAAATAAACCGTGCTGCAGCTTCCCTTGGATTTCGTTTCAAGCTTGTAATCGAATTCTTTTCGTCTCATCGTATTTGCATTTCGCAGTTCACCATGTTTGCATCGGAGTTTCAATTTCTGAATTCTAGCAATTGAAACCTTTTGAATTTGAGATGATTGACGTGGGCACGTGCGAGGTCGACGTGGTCTTGTGGAAAAATTCCACTGTTGCTGCGTGCTGCCCGTTTCAGACTTCACAGGTCGCCCCGTGTTGCTCCTCCCCCGAAAATTTGACCGGCTTTCGCAGCAAGGAAACCGCCCCGAGTGAAGCGGGGCGGGGCGACCAACCCGAACCCAGCAGCGCCTACTCGATCGCCGGCGATGGCCACGACGCTGACGCCGACGCAGCGTTACGCGGCGGGCGCCCTGCTGGCGCTCGCGCTCCGCCAGGCTCAGATCCACCAGTCCGTCCTCCTCGGCGCCCACGAAGACGCCGAAGAGCGCACCAGCAGCGCCAGCAGCACCTCCTCCGGCAGCGCCGACGCCGCCTCCGCCGTGGACCTCTGGACTCACGACTCCCACGGCCTCCTCCGCCCCGTCTTCAGGTCCGCTCCCTTCCTTCCTTTTTGTCGCTCATCTCCGCTTGTAAATTCCAGACGAACGCTTCCATTTACTTCGGGACCGGGGCTCTGTGTTAGGTTCCTGGAGATAGACCCCAAGGCGTGGTCTGGGTTGGAGGAGACGGCGGCGTCGTCCGAGGCCAAGCATCACATCGGCGCGGTACGGCGCTGCTCTTTCTGCCCTGATACTCTAGTTGGCTGTGCGTTTCGGGCGGTGTGGAAGAGACCATTTTGGGGTTTAGGTGTTTGATTTTATATATCTACACAACTGTTCAACTTCGACTTCCGCATGAGCTTGAGCAATGATTTTTGTGTTCCATACCATCTCATATCACTCTCCTTTTTATAGTTTCTAAGGATAATTTTCGAAGAAGATGACGAGAGCTCCTCAGACAGATCCATTCAGGAGCTTGCCTTGGCAAAAGCAGTTGATGTGATGGTAATGAGTCTGGGCAATGATACTGAAGTGGATGACACAATTAAAGAGGGGGATCAGGATGCTTTGCCTTGCAGCTCTGGAACAGATAAATCCTCTGTGCAAAGCTCTCCTGATGACTTGTTAGGTGTCAATAAATTGTGCTTAGATGACATTCCTGCTAACAATCACCGGAAGATGGCATTGCTGTTTTCACTTCTCTCAGCCTGTGTGGCTGATAAACCTGTATCACAAGAGGAGGAGGACAGGAAATCCTCTCATTTCAGGAAGGGTTATGACGCTCGACACCGTGTTGCCCTTCGATTGCTATCAACATGGCTTGACGTGAAGTGGGTCAAAATGGTTTGTACAAACTACTCTTCTCTCAATTCAGCGGAGTAATCGTTAAGGACATTGTTCATTAAATTATATCATAAGCCATCTATAAAGAAAAGAATCCCATGATATATGCATGCATTTTCATGTTTTGTTGATTTTGTCACCAACCATTCTTTCGCTGTAGGAAACAATTGAGGTTATGGTTGCATGCTCTGCCATGGCCGCGGCAAAAGAACAAGCACAAGCACAAGAAAAAGCATCACCCAAAAGTAAATGGGAAAAATGGAAGCGTGGAGGAATAATTGGTGCAGCTGCCTTGACTGGAGGAGCACTGTTAGCTATTACTGGGGGTAGAAAATAATTACTGAAATTGTGCTCAATGCTAAACATATTTACTAGTTTCTGTTAAGCCAAATGGTTGATATTCTCTTCTAATTTGACAGGTTTAGCTGCTCCAGCAATTGCCGCAGGGTTTGGTGCTCTTGCTCCAACGCTGGGCACACTTGTCCCTGTTATAGGAGCAAGTGGATTCGCTGCTATGGCTACCGCTGCAGGATCTGTTGCTGGCTCTGTGGCAGTTGCTGCTTCATTTGGAGGTGCGTCTACACGTTCTTCCAAAAGTAAAAAACTGGTGATTTTGTTTTGAGATTTTATTTCTTCATGCCACATTGATATGTCACCTGCAGCTCCCTTTTTGTATTGTCTGGGGCTTGCAATATTATCTAGCAAACTTACCCAAGAATATGCACACCTCACTTCTATGGGTGCATTTTACAATTATATAATAGTTTAATGGATTGCCAGAAGAAGGTTAAGATACGAGTGTACAATTAATGTATGGCCCAAAATAGAGAGAAGGGAATGTATAATAGATCAGATCAATGAGAATAACTGCTGGTGTGGAACTATTCTACTTATTCATGTTTATTCCTTGAAATGATATGTGTCATTAGCTGCTGGAGCTGGCTTAACGGGAAGCAAAATGGCTAGAAGAATTGGGAGCGTGAAAGAATTTGAGTTCAAACCTATTGGTGAGAACCATAATCAGGGTGTGAGTTCCTGACTTTCTCTGATGTCAGCAAATTTCATGACACTATTTTTGTTCACCCTTTTAGTAATAAAACTGGTTTGGTCTGGTTAAATTTGGTCTGGTTAAATGCCATTCACCCTTTCAGCGCCTTGCAGTTGGCATCTTGGTTTCTGGATTTGCTTTTGATGAGGATGACTTTTGTAGACCTTGGGAAGGATGGAAGGATAACCTAGAGAGGTATAGAATGTTTTTTGACATTTTGTTTTTGCAGATCATTATTGTAGTACTTAATCCATGTGCATACCAGCTAAGACGGGGAAATATCCTGTGCAATCAAGCGATCTGGTGCATCCAATCAAGCGATCCAACGGTTACGTATGAAAGGGGTTAAAAGTAAAAAAGTACTAGGTTTCAGCCCCTTTCATATGTAACCGTTGGATCGCTTGATTGGATGCACCAGATCGCTTGATTGCACGCTTGCACCAAATGAGTGATTGCACAGGATATTTCCCCAGCTAAGACTAAGGTCGTTCTTATACAGTTTTGCAACTATTGTATGGCAGGTACATCCTCCAATGGGAGTCTAAGCATATTATTGCAGTGAGTACAGCAATACAGGATTGGCTGACATCAAGTAATATTTGCAATTTTGTACACCCATTTACCCTATCAGCATAACGCTTTTAATTTACACTTAAGTTATGATATGATTCAGGACTAGCTATGGAATTGATGAAGCAAGGAGCAATGAGAACTGTCTTAAGTGGCCTTCTTGCAGCATTTGCATGGCCAGCTACACTGCTTGCAGCTACAGATTTTATCGATAGTAAATGGTCTGTTGCTATTGATAGGTGATTGCAAACTCCCATTTATGTTATGTCCCATGCAGCACTCATTGACTTTTGCAGAATTGGTATTTTTCTCTTGATCTACACAGCAGTTTGTGTATTGAACCGAATGAAGTTTGTAATATATAGCACTTTATAATAACCTTTTAATGTATATGCCACAGAGCCTACATATATTGCAGGTAAAGACATCTTAGCAATTTGTTAACTTAGCTAATCTACTGTATCTTCTCAGATCAGATAAGGCAGGAAAAATGCTTGCTGAAGTGCTTCTCAAGGGATTGCAAGGAAATAGGTAATTCCATATTTCCATATGCTTTTTTGCATTCAATGATGCTGGTTTGTCAGAAATATATCCTCTTAATGTCATTTTTTTTCTCAGGCCGGTGACTCTCATAGGGTTTTCACTAGGGGCACGTGTCATATTCAAGTGTTTGCAGGAGCTAGCTTTATCGAGTGATAATGGTACCTGTTCAGTAACCACCTCCATCTCTTGATCTATAGTTTGCAAATTTGCTCACCTATTTGATGCAAACCAGAGGGACTCGTTGAGAGGGTTGTACTCCTTGGTGCCCCAGTTTCGGTGAAAGGCGAGCAGTGGGAGGCTGCCAGGAAGGTAATGGGATGACAGCCTTTGTTTCTCCATTATGTCTGCTGAAATGACGCAATAGCAATTACAAGAAACAGAGAAGTTAGCTCACTTGACTTGTCATCACTACAGATGGTTGCTGGAAGATTTGTGAATGTGTACTCCACAGATGATTGGATTCTTGGTGTCACCTTTCGAGCAAGGTATTAAACAGATTTATGCTTTCAATGCTCTGGTTTATATCAGATGATCATTGGCAGAAAGTTTGTATCAACATTGCGCCCCAATGACTTGCGTAATCCTCTCGTGCAGTATGCTCACCCAAGGGTTGGCTGGCATACAGGCCATAGATGTTCCTGGTGTTGAAAATGTAAGCACGTCGGTGCCGCTATTGCGTTTCTACTAAGTAAGTTTCGTGGATCTTTACATGGCTTCGGTGAAATTTACAGGTCGATGTTACTGAGCTTGTTGATGGCCATTCGTCTTACTTGTCGGCAGCACAACAGATCCTGGAGCATCTCGAACTAAATACCTACTATCCTGTTTTTATCCCCCTGACTGCAGTCCGAGAAGAAACAGATGTCGTAAAAGTTGCATAGTAGAAAACGAGGTCAAACAAAGATCGTGTATATAGATAGGGAACAAAATGTAACCGTACAGTTGGCCCTACGCCCCTAATAGCAAAAGTTGCTATTTCTGGCCGTGTCAAAATCTGCTGTTTCGGCATCTCCTCCGCTGTCTGCACCCACCGATCCTGGCAATTGCATACGTGAGAAACCATCGCTCGCCGTCCGAAGGAATAACGCTCTATAAGCCGAATCTGGTCCAAAAACACGCTGCTCTCCGATTGCAAATGCATTGATCACAACAGTAACATGTTGCCTCACCACTCTGAACAACTAAATTCCGTAATCAGCTGCCTAACATGTACATCAGATATCCTTCCACAAGCCATCTACCCAATTTGGTTTACAATGTCAGTATGTCAAGGTTACACATCAAATCATGCCTATTGCTAAGGATCATCTGTATATCTAGTCAAAGTGCTAACTAATTGTTCTAATCCAATGATGCTGAATAGATTCCGTCAACAAAAGAAACACCAGAAATTAAACCGATCGGTTAGATACCGCTATTTTCCAATACATCTTGCGGATCAAGCTTTGAAGAAACAATGAGGGGAAACAATAGGGTACAGATGCAAATCAATTGAACCGGGCAAAATGAAATAGGCCATTCAGTCTTTGGGGATGCTAGAGCTAGGCATATACTCTTTAGTTGAATGGAACCAAGAAAAGGTCGTGTACGCTCTATGTTGGCTACCACTATAATTAGACTATACAAAAGTCAAAAGATATTGGCAAAGAATTGCAAGCCCCCTTGTCTATTGCAGAGATCAGAGATGAAGGTAGTTACAAGACGTGCCTTTCCTGCAGTACCCACTCTCATGAAATTTACATATCCCCCTCTGAGTTTGTTGTCCCCTTGGGGTTGATCTTGACGACCCACCACTGCCAAATCCATCAGACCTACTCCTAGTGTAGTTTGAGCTAAGAAGCCAAGATTCACTTATTTGAGAGTACCTGTCACTGTGATGATTCCGCTGGCTGCCCCTATTAGCATTACCAGTGGACGGATTCCAGTCCTTGGTGTTTCCTAGTGCCTCTCCCGAACTGTGCTTCCTTGATGCTTCTCTCAAGGGTACTGCTGTTCCATGGTTGGAGGGCAAGCTAGTATTATGGTTAGTGCTCCGTGTGGATATATCCACGTTGTGGCCATCCTTCGCTGATGATGGACAACCTACTAATCCTGTGTTCTTGTCTATAATTGATACAGATGCATCATTTGCTTCTAGTTTCACCTAAAGTAGGGAGAGCTCAATGTCAAACAGCATGTCATATCGTAAGCAAATATGAAAGGCTGTTAGGATGTCGGAATATAATTACCTGCTCAACCAATCCCCAACCTGTGCAAGCACCTGAGTTTGCTAGCCCTTGGGCAACAGTTACCTCATTGATAAAATGAGCAGTGCTTTTAGCATCGGTTTTAATATCTGCTGGAGAGAGAATTGTTACAATACTGTGCACGCTAAACACCAAAACTGTATAGGATTAATGGATGCATGCTAAACATCAGCAGACTAACCAGGTGAATGTTGGAGATATGGCGTTGGTGAGGATAATGGCCACATATCACTGATTGGATCATCGTCTTGGATACCCCATAAAGCAGAATCAACAGCATCACCTTGATAGTAACCAGGTTCACCCCAAGGGGATAATGCAATGGGGCTAGAGCAAGTGGACAGTGCAATGGGGCTAGAACACTGTGGTTCTTCCTTAGCCGAGAGAGACAGAAAACCTTCTAGTGTTACTCCTCCATCCACGTAGAAAGTTCCACAACTTTGTTCCATCAAAGATTCCAAGACATCAGACATGTCTATGGACTCAACACCAGAAGCAGGATTAACTACCACCTCCTCTGTTATGGCAAGAGTTGATTCAACATAGAGTTCCTTTTCCACATTTGAGCCTTTACCTTGTAAATCTGTTTTCTCTATATCAGATACCAATTTGAAGGCATCATCCCCAGCTTGAGGAGATTTTGGCGAAACAAAAGCTAGTGAAGAGTGTTCACCTATATCAGTAGAAGCTAATTTTTCAGGCACTAATGATGTTGACCCAGAGAGTCCCATGGTAAGCTCATTACTCTTAGATATCAGAATTGGACCAGGATATTCATGTTCAGTGTCTTGGTTATCAGAAGATTCAGGGAGAATCTTAGACTCTGGAGACTGCTCTTTACTCTCAGATATCAGAGTTGGACTAGGATATCTTCGTTCAGTATCTTGGTTACCCGGAGAAGATTCACGTAAAATCTTAGACTCTGGAGACAGCTCTTTGCTCTCAGATATCAGAGTTGGACTAGGACATGTTTGCTCAATGTCTTGGTTATCAGGAGAAGATTCAGGTAGAATCTTAGACTGTCGGGACAGATCTTTGCTCTCAGATATCAAAGTTCGACTAGGATATCCACATTCAGTATCTAGGTTTTCAGGGGAAGATTCAGGGGGGATCTTAGACTCTGGAGACAGCTCTTTACTCTCAGTTACCAGAGTTGGACTATGACATGCATGTTCAGTATCTTGATTATTTGGAGAAGATTCTGGGAGAATCTTAGACTCTGGAGATAGCTCTTTACTATCAGATACCAGAGTTGGACTATGACATGCACAATCAGTATCTTGGTTATCCGGAGAATATTCTGGGAGTATCTTAGACTCTGGAGACAACTCTTTACTCTCTGATATCAGACTCGGACAAGGATATTCACGTTCAATATCTTGGTTATCAGGAGAAGATTCAGGGAGAATCTTAGGCTCTGGAGACAGCTCTTTACTTTCAGATGTCAGAGGTGGACTAGGATATTCACGTTCAATATCTTGGTTATCAGGAGAAGATTCAGGGAGAATCTTAGACTGTGGAGACTGGTTAACTGATGCATTTGATATATCAGTTTCAGGTGTTTTTTGTTGATTCATGATCTCCTCCATCTTGCATGTATCAGAAGGAGATGCACAAGGAGCTGACTGTGGACTGCAGATCGGTGCTCTTTCTGAATGGCTCAGCATACCGGAGGGTGAACTTGAACCTCTGTCTTCAACAGGAGTTGCTGGAGCAAAGCTTTTAGCCTTTGTAAGAGCCATTGAAGAATGAAGTTCATCATGTGTACTTGGATTAGTTGTAGAACTCAAGCAAGAGCCTTCGTGTTGACTGGAAGCAGTTCTGGACTCAGATGGACTCCAGGCAAATACTGGGCTGGGGACATCTCTCACAATCTGTTGACTAGGTAGTTTCTTTGAATAATCCTGCCTCGAATTCAGATACTTTCCAGAACCTGTTTGCAAACTACTTTTAGGATCATGTTGAAGCTGTGACCACAAAGCACGATGATTGTGATGAGGTTCCACATTACTCTGTGCACTAGAACTTGTCTGCGGCATGGTTGGACTCCATAGTTCACCACTGCTGTGTTGATTGTTCCATTCACCAGAGTGTCCTCCCTGTATTTCATCATGGTGCACGTCTGATTGCCCATGTGGACTTCCAGGTGATGAAAGAAAGCCTGCATGCTTAATCTGATACATTACTTGACAATTTGGAACATTAGTGTCCTTCGGTGGAACTGAGTCTGTCGAGAGTGATAACCTGTCATCTAATGAGTTCACACTTTCCCTTTCTGGAGCAGAATGCTTAGTAGACTGAACAGTTGTTTCAGAAGAATTAAGCGTACTATAACCAACAGGAGAAGGTGCTTTGTTCAGATCCACTATTTGATTGTTTTTGTTTTGTCCAGTGTCTGCCAATGTTACTTTACTACTCGTAATAGCAGATGCAGATTGACCGAAATCCTTTGGTTGTTTTGAGAGCACTTCAGTCAACAACAATGATCTCTCTTCCCTCTCAAATGTAAGCCATACTCTCATATCATGTGGGAAGTAACTTGTCCATTTGGATAATTGCAAAAGAGTAAATGGGCCCTGAACATTACCAGAAGGATCCTTGTAGTGCCAGACTTTTTCTGGTTCCATGTCACTTGATACTGCTACTCCAGAAGATGAAAGCAATGCAGCTTCCTGGATGATACTGTTTGCATTAGTGCCAGATTTTGAAATATCAACATCAACTGATGAACTAGAATTCTCAAAGTTTCTCCCTGCTCCTGATTTGCGTCGTTTAGACATATTTTTGGGATGGTGGGTAGCATCACAATTCGTTTGTGCATGATTTTGTGTAGTGTTTGAATATTTCACTTTAACTGGTGAAGAGAATGGATCCAATCTTTGCCAATTTGCATTCCTTTCAACTGCATACAACCAATGAACAGTGTTATCAACCATTAAATTCCTTTCAAACACATGTTTGTTGCAGCATTTTGATTTATAGATAGATCACACAACCTGCTAAATAAATTAATGCAATAGGTTCCTATCCAAGAGATGACAGATGACTAGCAGCATCCTAATATTCGATGTTATACATGACATTAACATTTCAAGGAGACACATACCAGCTTTCTCGTTGCACATTTCTTCAGCAGAATCATAATCAGGATCCATGTGTGGGTCAACATGCACATCAAGAACTTCATTAATTTTGCGTGCTCTTTCTTCAGGAGTGTTGAGACGCTGAAGCTTCTCCACACATTCTCTAAGTGTATGATACAGTTAAAGATCACAAAACAAGCAGCTGTTTTTGGTTATCTTGGTGATTTGGATTAAACGCATAACCAATGACCCAGAACATAGATATCCCTCTGCCATCTCCAAGAGAGAGAAAAAAGCATGACAAGAACAGACAGCAAAACCATAAAAAGAAAGGCTACCTCCCCAAGATTTTCTCAACAGATTATGAATTATCTGTGCATGTTAAAAGCATCCCTCGACACTAAAACTTCAACAAAAAACTGTAAATGTATGATTTGGACTCTGAAAAGAAACACCTTGTCTCGAAGACATTTCAGATCACTAGAAAAAAAAAGCATCACCAGAACCAGAAAAGTAATGGATGCAAAAGTAGCACATGATAATATGGTCAAGAGGATATTCCTTTCTGCGGCCTGTTTCACTTGCACGGTCACGAAGATGGCACAACCTCTGCTTTTCGTTTTCCAACCACTGTAAGAATTTTAAACAGTAGAAGGTAAATCAGAAATCTTTCAAAGAAAACAAATATTAACAGAAAATATTGAAAAGTAGAATTGGCCTCACATCATTCACCCTTACAAATTGGAAGGTCTTGGCTTTCTCTTGGACATCACCCTGAATTAATAACAGAATAAACACAGATCAAATATATACATATATTGATATAAATGGAAATCAGTAAGATCATCAGGTGTTTAATCTCATGTAGCGGTACCACTTTCAGTCGGCTAATTAGATCATACTTCATGCTCTGCCTTAGGCGAGTGCATTCCTCCTACACAAGTAAACATAAGCAATCCATTGAGCCAGAAAAGGAGATAACAAGGAAATCTGATGGCAGCTCAGCTAGATGCACATTTAAAACCCATTAACCAAGAAATAATATTCAGCAGCCATGGAGAAAAATTCTCACATGTTAGAAACAAGCGGGTGCATATAAATGGAACCTTTTTTAAAGGCTGAGAGAGGGGAAAGTTACACATGTCCAATATCTAGCTACTAATAAATAAATGAATGTGCCATCATCAACACATATTCAATGTTCTAAAAAATAGTAGAAACTAGCTTCACAGCAAACAACATAAAATTGTAATATAGGAAATGAAATTGCATATCTATTCATGTTCTAACATAGACACCAAAAATACTACAAGAAATGCAGAGGCAGAAGGCAAATAAGTAAAAGATTTGACCTCTGTAAAATCCTGGTTTGATATTGTATCCATCGTGATAATTTCCTTTTTATTTAAGTTCAGTATCTCAAGTGCAAAATTTGTCGTCTTCTTCCCAATGCTGTATTTTTCTGAAACCTTATGCGTCCCTGCACACAAACTTATATTAATTAAGTGAAAATTGTATGGATAGATGATAAGTGTTAGATATCTCACCAATAACTTTCACCAGACGATACATATCTTGCTTCTGACCAAGACCCAAAATTCTTATCCTCACAAAAGTACCGGCAATTTTGTCTGACAGTTCGGGATCATCAATAAGATCCTCCATCAAGCTACGACGCAGGTAAATTAGATTGATATTATGCATATCAATTGCTGCATAATCCTCAGGATTAGCTTGCAAGTCTCTTTCCATCTTTCTATGCATCCTCCGCCTCCTATCAGGAGGCAACTTTGCTGACATGTCATCATATCCATTGGCATCTGTTGGAGCTGAATTAGGATCAATGATCCCTTGGCTATCATCATTTATTGCAGAAGCCTCACTAACAAGAAAGTGCATCTCCAAAAGCTTCAACATCTCAAAATGAGCAACACGTGTTTTCCTGAACAATTGGTGAAGCCTTGAATCACAGATAATTTGACTCTTTCTCTGAGGATCACGGAGGTTGTTCTGTTTTATATAGTCAAGCAAAAGAACCTGAACATCAAACTGGGAAATAAAAGACCGGTCACCATTTCTCATGTGCCCTACAAACTCTAGTAGTTCTGGTGAGGCCCATTTGGCGTCTACCACCAAGGACGCCTCTTCAATTGGTACTTTGTTGGGTAGGGTTCTGGCATCTTTAGTAGCAGTTTTGACCTTTTTTGCAGCAATGTTACAACCAGAATTCATTTTCCGGCATTTTTGACCTTTTTTCCTAGAAGAATTTCGCTTTCGTTTTCCTGAGGAGCAGTCAGAACCAGCATCATCGTCATTATTAGCGTCATATAGGTCATCAGATGACTCATTTTTTTCTTTTCTATTGTAAGTAGTAGGAGCATTCCACCGAGACTTTGCACTAGTTAGTTCTTCCAATGTTAGCGAAAGCTTCCCTTTCAGATCCAACCAATATAGCTTGAACAGGTATTCCCAACTATTTTGATCATCAAAATCAACACTAATCTGCAATAACCACAACACATGACAAAGCGTAAAAATCTTAGAATTTGTAGTGCAAAGCTAAAAAGTGTGAAAAAGCTGAGATGCCAGAACATGAAATTGAAGGAAACAGAAGCAGAACTTGTGCAATGACTTAAACAGGACCTGAGAAGACGTGTAATACATACATAAAAAACACTTCTAAAGGCTGCAAGTGCGCAAATCTATGCTCAAGTGGGATTGCAGTGTGCTAGGGTGTTGATGTTATTGTGTTTGCGCATGTTTTTTTCTTGGTGGGGATGGGGTAAGGGAAAATACAGTTTCTTGTGGAGCAGGAATGACCAAAACACATCAGATATTTCACAAAACGATCAGAATATTTTGTGGTTGGTAATAGGTATACCTTTGCACCACCTTCATCTTTGGACTCTATCAACAGTATAGTTGAAAAACAGGTATCGCAGAAGCCCTTGGTCCCTCTGACACTGAAAAATTTACCTTGCTTGATGCATACTTTGCAAAGGGAATATGTACAAGTATAGCACATGTAGTGCACTGCCTTTTCACAACTGCTGCATATGTGCCAACCTGGTGCAAAATGTCAGGAGTATGATTTTAGCAGGTTTATGTCAATTGGAATGTCCATAATTTTTCATATGTAAAATTGTAAATACCACTAAACATTATCGTACAACTATCAGAAGAGTTAGTATATATATGACCATTATGGGCAGGGACAAGGTAAAGTTTGGAAACAATAAGTGCCATTTACTCTCAGATTTAGAATTATGTGAAACATCAACCCATGATTTTTTGCATGAGGACAAATGTTGCTCGTCCAATCTTGAAAAGTTAGTGCTGCCAGCATCCAATGAGAAGATAACAACACTAGTGTACCATGCAGAGCTAGCTACAGCGGTTGACAAGACGCATATGAAATCAATTCTAACACTGATTGGGTGGTGAAGATAACGATTTCATTTCCCCCCATACTAAACAGCAAGCACACCGGTAGGCTATCTATTATTATTATTCATTCATTCATGTTTCTATCTGGTGCCTATAGTTACAACTCGATGAACAGGCTTGCCCAATATATGTTCCATTTGCTTAGCAGTGAGCAACTGAGCATTACGAGAGCAAAACAGTAACATCCAATCGTGTATCGGTGTATGTATGTATGCATGGAGGAGAAACAGAGCAGAGGATGAGCTCACCGCAATTCCATTTACTGCGGGATTGGAAGAACGATTCGTCACGCTTGATGCAGGCCGGATGGTAGACCTTATTGCATGCCCTAGATGGAGCAAGTGGAACACACAACGAGCGTATTAGTTCGTTTGGAAGATATGTACAACGCAAGGTCGCACGCTATAGCAACGCCGCAAGAGTCCACAGACACCCACCTCCGATCGCAGACGACGAGGTTGCCCCCGTCGAAGCAGATGAAGCACACGACCTCCTCCTCGTCCACCCTCCTCCTCGGCGGCTTGGCCGGGACCAGCGCCGCCCCGTCCCTATTCTTCGGCGGCCTCCCTCTCCTCTTTTTGACCTCGACCCGCGGCGCCTCGGCCGGCGCCTGCTGCGCCTGGGCGGACTCCCCCATGATCGATCCGAGGAACTGCGAGTCATCCATCCCCATCGGCGGCTGCGCGGGCGGCGGCGGCGGCGGCGGCGGGGGGAGGCGCAGCTCAGGAGGCCAGTCCGCCTCTGCAGGCGAGAGCAGCTCAGAGGCTCCCTCCATGGATCGACGCAGGGTTCAGATGCCTCGTCCCGGCGGCCGACGACCTGGTCGTCGCGGCGGTCCAATCCGGCTGGTCGCCCCCACTGCCCCCTTCCCTCTTCCCCCCTCCTCTCTCTCTCTCTCTATGGGCGCGTCAAGCGTGTGGGGGAAGAAGAGAGAAAGAGAGAGAGGAGAGAGTGGAGACGGTTGGGAATAATTCCCGCCTTTTGGAGGGGGCTTTGGGGATAAAAGCCGCGGCGCGGTGGAGCCGAGGCCGAGCGGTCGTACACGGCAAGCTGGGGCTGAGGCCAACAGGAGGAGCTGCTGGTTTGGTTCAAATTTTTGATGATTAATTCGTGCCGCTTTCAGATTAAAACTTACAATAATACTTGTATTATCATTAGACTTGTCTTGTTTGATATTGAATTGATAATACCGAATTATAGATTTGTAAGCAATAAACCATTTATATATATAAACTGTGAAAAAAAGTGAATGACTGACGTGTGGGCGCAGAAAATTGAATATCTCGTCGTGGTTTTTGTCGGACTGGCACTGCACTTCCTTGCGTTGCGTTGGGTTGGACGGTGTTGGTTAGGTGCACTTCATAAAGACGCACGCCACGCGCTCGCTTTGTGGCCTGCCGGCTGGGTGCGAGTCCACACTCCACACTGCCTTTGACGCCTCTCGTCGGCCTCAGCTCAGCTCAGCTCGCCAGATTCCAACGTGTCCTCTCTCTTTTTTTCCTTCTCGCAGCAGCAGCAGCAGCAGCCTCTGCTTGGATTCATCAGTTCACCGTTCACGTGTGAGTCGAGTGAGGACTGGACTGGGACCATGTGCTGCGTGCATTTCTGTCTTTCAGTAATCAGTCCAACCTTTGTGCCTGCCGTCTCTCTGCGTACTGTACCTGATTCTTTTTCCGCCTCTGCGTACGCGGATTTTTTTTTGGGAAAATTACTCACGTGCCATTATATTTTTCAAGAATTGCTTATATACCACTGTCAGTAACTGTGGTGGCCCCCATTTATCATAGACACACCGATGGCATATTGACAAACTATGAAAATTATAATGGCACAGAAGAAATTAACCCTTTTTTGGCCCCCGTCATATCGGAACCTCACGACTAGATAGATAGATTAATGGGCCACCGGCCGCCCCTCAACGCTGTCGCGCTAGCTACTAGGTGAATAGCTAGGCGATAGCATTAGCATGTACGAGTGTGTGACTACCACTAGTCAGTAATAGATGGATGGATCGTGTGCATACATTCCGCTTGCGCATGTTTGCCACGAGAGAGTTCGGGTGACCCAGCGGCGTGACGGCTGCTGCTGCTGCGACCCAAAAAAAACGGCCGAAGCGTCAAGCGTGAGCAGCACATGTGTCAGATGTCACACCGCCCAGTGGGTTGCGGCCAGTTATTCAAAGTATACGACATGATAGCGCACTGTAACTTTCAGAGAACGTACCACAGCTGCCTGTACTAGATTACTGTAGCATCAGCGTTGTCAGTACATTTGTGTCACTTAATTAAACGAATAGGGTCCACAGTCGTGTACAGACATGACCAACCACATAGCTAATGACGGCCCATGTTACTGGCGATTTCGTTTAATCTGTATTTTTACTTGGTTCTACTGTTGGTTTCTGCGGGAGATTTGGTGGGGACTAGCTAGCTTATGGAGTGGCTTCAATTAGATTTCCCCAGTTGATTAGGTAAAAAAAACTCTCGTTTGATTCCTTCTCTGGACTATTGTTAGGCAAAAAAATTGTACTAAGAGATGGTAAGGGTCTTGAAGCAGAAAATATTCTCTTTTTTGGGTAGGGATGATCAACTTTGTGGCTTTGGTATATTATTTTAGATCGATTTTCAGTAAGCAGCTTGACAAAAAAAAACAGTGAAAATCACCCATGCTGGGTGCTGGGATCAAATCCAGTTTGTGTGGTTCATTAAGAGGCACCTTGTCCCCCTAGACTATAAATTTGTCTATAAAATAAAATGCTAACACCTAATCTATTTTAATTTATTTGGAATTGAAAGGTTGTAGTTGTAATTGTTGGTGTGTTGTTACGTGGATGACTTGTATCTTCCTTCATTCTCCCCTTTCCTTTGCCGTGGGTCAATTAAGCAGTCTGATTTCTTCGTTGAAATGTGTTCGTACGGCCGTGTTGTTTTTTCTCGTTTCGGTTCCAAATCCTGTAGCGTGTTGTGCTTTCTGTGCTTATGCCAGGTTTCGGTGCTTCATCGGTAATTCCGGATTGCGTCCGTACGCTCTTATACATTGTAATCCGATCCGACAAAGCAGCAGTTCTCACGAACGATCAAGTAGAATTTTTTATAACTTATTTTGTAAACGGATTGATGGAAAAATTTATTGTTGTAATTGTTAGTTTTATAAAATAAAAGACAAGTTTTATAAAATGACTAGTCTATAAAAGACGATATGTTTAATAATTAAGTGTTATAAAATATGAAAATTATGTTGAATTTGTGAACACATAAGAATGGATGGAGTCATAGGTGGCAACTAAATAAAGAAAATTTTGTTTAATATCAATTGAGATGGTTTAGATATGTTTAACAGCACCATTGTATAGTGGAATATTGATGCACCATAAACAGTACGAGAGAGGCAAATGTTTATTACCATTTTTTTCACCGACTTTAATTTCATGACTAAGATCCCAAATATCAAAACACACTACTCGACCTTCTAAACTAGCACCTCCCTCCTTATTTGTAATTTGTAGTAGTGCGTCACATGCTAACTCTAGTTTTCTATTTAGTCCGGCTTTAATCAACTAACACTACTATATCTTCGATAAAAAGAATACAAAAAGGATGTCCTGTTGTATGTCGACGTAACAAAAACCTATATCAATTTCTTTTCCCTATTCCAACCTTATTGGTACAAATCATAATGCAATGCGCATACATGGCAACTTTACAATCGGTTTGGTGGAAAATCCTAGCACCTTATATAAACACACAAAACTACTCATGTTCACCACCAGACCTAGGGCAACGCGAGTATACAAATGACACTATGGCGATGGAGCCAGGGGCCTTACAACGGCCCAAAAGAATCTAGTGCTTTCCCGGTGAAGAATCTGAGCTGAGGACAACTCCGCCAGCCCTTGCTTCATTGACCTTCAACCACACGCCGTCTTGGCAGCAAGATGCTTGTGGTGATGTTAGATCCTCACATTAAACAACTGTCATGTACATCAAGATGCTATTTGTTTTCCAACTTTTTATAGCAGCCCAGCTAGCATGGCACCAGGGTCGTTGTATGTGGCAGGTGCTGCCGGAGGCAACTGTGGCTGCACTGGAACGGGAGGTGAGCTTGCCTGTACCCTTGGGATATCGATCAAGTGCTCCTTGATGAACTCCTTCAACCTGTTTGCCAAAATCCCGAGATTAATTTTGGTTTTCCTAGTAGCCATGGACCACAAAATACAATAAAAGTAATGGAGCAAGCTTTACTCGAATGTCAAATACTGATCTCCAGATGCAACGGTAAGCCGGAGTTGAGTTCTATCTTGTGGATCTGTTTCGACTCTAACCTGCAAATGGTCGATGATGTTGATAAAAGAGTGTCAAGCCAATTCATACGATCAGAAACCTACAACATATCTACAAGGAAAATCATAATTCGTGACAAAATTACACATGTACAACATAACCATGAAATGATAGATGACACAGATTTGAACTAGAGAAGTTTGCTAAAAATTGGAAAACAAATAAGCAAGACATTTGAGAGCTGACACTGGTTTGTGAGTTGTGCTCCACTAACATTGGCGGCATGACCAGCCGAAACTGCTGGCAAAGAGGCATTAACATTCCGGTAAGGAATGACGTTCTCCTAGATACAGTTCATTGCATCGGTAAAAGACTCCTGACTTGTAACATCCACGAAAAGACTAGGAAACCCATAAGGGCATATTGATCTCCATTTGTTTTGAGAGAAACCTAGACATGTTTCTGCCCACACTATCTGACCAACTGGACATTATTCTTGTGGCAGGTGCAAATGACCTATCAGAAAAAATGGTTTGAGTGTGCTATTTTGTGTAACAAACTGGGTTGGGTTCGAATCTGACCCAAGTGACAAGACACAAAATGGGCCCAACACAAAGAATTAGAGTGTCTCATGGCTCAGTATCCATATATTTGTAATGTGATTCTTTTGGGCTTCACTTGGGATTCAATTAGTATTACGTATTAGAAGGCATTATGACAGAACAGCACATAAAAAGGATCACACACAAACAAGTCGCATTCAACATCATAATTCAATGGACAGTTCACCAATATACTTACCAGACAAAGCATTGCACGGGTTGTTTCAGAAAAGAATGTAGTACATGCCACCAGATTGTTTGGGTTATTGTCCTAAAAGGAACAATAAGTTCAATAGTGAAAAAACCTCGGTAATTAGAATGAAAGGCTGAAAATGTGTACAAAAATACATAACATACAAGTCCAGGAGTAGCCGCCAAGTGAAGGCTCATGAAAAGGCTGGCTATCTCAGGAAGAGGTAATGGTTTCACGCCTTTAACCTGTTAGCTCAGTTAACAACAAGTCCTTTAGAAAGATTTGATGCAATAGCTATTTCACTCAGCAAAGCTACTGAACAATTTCATTTCAACTTGCATAAAAGACTCATTTCTTTACAGTACATTGACCATAGACAACACAAGTGAAACCTTACCACTTCTTGAACTTTGAGAGGTTGAACATTCAATGCTTTCCACTGGGGGAAAAATTCTTCAGGGGAAAGAGTTATAGGTTGCAAGAATTTATTCAATACAACAGGGAGCCGAAGTTTAGCATTCGCCTGGATACAAGAAAAGGTACTACTTTTACTTTGTGATGAAAAAAATGAATATCTGGACACTCAGAAAACATTATGAGATAGTAAAATTACCAGTACAGTTCCAAATGTGTAAGAGAAATCAATAACAGCGACATCTCTACTTGCACGAAGATTCACAACTTCAAGTGGAATTTGGACCTGGAGAAGACAAGAAAACGAGGATTGAGAAAAATTAGGAAAAAGAACATGGAAAAATGTGAAAGTATTGTACTGCGTCACTTAGCACCTGTGCTCTTGGAGGAATAGTATCAGGAACTGATGAGGGTTCCATTTTTAAATGGCTAGGAGGCAAAATCAGAGCCCGCACTGATACAAGAGATGAAGTATTTTTGTTTCCCAGGAAAAGAACAAGACGACCATGATGGGCACGCCACTCTGCTTTTAAACCAATCTAGAAAGGAGGGCCAGCAGGAAAACGAAATCCATGCAGAAAGTTAAGGCGGGAATAAATATTTGGTGATGTAAGACTGTCAATTTATTCAAACCTGAATGTGAGGATCCTCATACAGTACTCCACTATCTTTTGAGCACAATATATGAAACTTCTCCTCAACATTGACAATTGGCTGTATAAGGTAGAGATGACAGAATATATCATCCCCTCGTATGAAAAATAATTATTAAAAAAAGCACAAATACTATGAGAAAGCACCCTAGTACCTGAACTGAGTTTGACTGATCCTCGAGGGTTGCTAGTGCCAAGTCACCAACAGGACTTTGATTAGCCTCCAATCCTTGAACAGGGTTTTGTTCTACAGCAGCAGGAGGACCCTCTATTGCAAGAGGACCCAAAAGATCGGCAAGGAGGTCTGCTTGAGAAGCAGGCTGAGATGTAGGAGGTTCAACCTTGCTCTCAATGTTGGTCTCTGGAATAATGTCAACTTTGCTCTCAACTTTGACAGGAGTACCATTTTCTTTGGGAGTTTCTACTGGAGGTTCTTCATAAGTGACATTGCTCTCCTGAATATCACAATTCACAAATATTAATTTTATCAGATTCATAAACTATGCCCAATGTATTCCACAATTGAGAGAAAGATAGTACTTCAGCTATATTTTGACTTGGCATCTTGACAAGAGTGAGATGATTAGATGCTGGTACTCCATTTACAGGTGGGTGATCAGTTACAACAAGAGCATTCGATGTTTGTTGCTGACTTCGTAATTTTATAGCACTTTGCTCTGCTGTGTCAACTTCAGCATCTTCAGCCTTCTTCAATAGAGCAGACTAGATTGACAAGTAAAACCATAGTTAGAAAAATGAATCCTTGATAATGGAATAAATGATGGTAAGACAATATATATAGTAAATTGAGAGTGATATGCAACAAGATACAGATTTAATACAGTAAACTCTGAGTATACATGCAACAGGACGCAGATTTACCTCACGTTCAGGAAATTTTGGCATTTCGGCTAACACATCTGCCAAGGCAGCACCTTTCCTGCTTAGCTCAAAATATTCGACTGCTCTCTGCTGTATTTCAACATCAATATAACTCTCGTACCTGAAATAATGTAGGCACAGGTAAATAACTTATTTGACCCATAGAAAGATGTACAACCAAAATATGTAGGCTCAATTAGTACTTCTTAAATATTGTCAGGATTTGTTTCTGCAGTCCCACATCAGGGGGTTGAGTGTGCATCAGTATCTTGGCATAGGTTGACAGAAGAATGGCAACAGTACTTGTCCTGATGAAAAAAAATCAAGGTACATATATCACAGCAGGATAGATGAAGATATTGCAAGTAAACTGAAGGGTTTCTTTACAACTTACGATACTGTTGGAAGCTTATCATTTATTATAGCAAATAACTCCTTGGGACTACAACCAGGTCTTTGGGACAATAGGTGGCCATATTCCCCAAGAAGGTACGCACTCACCTGTATTGGATTGGTTAAAGAGGACAGTTTACCATAATAATAAAGCATGACAAAAACAAGAGGGAAGATAGTTGCTAGGAGCCTAGGAAGGTTGGATTAATTTCCAAACAAATAAAAGACAGTAAAATGTCATGTGCATGATAATTTATGGAACACATGGCTAAATTGGCCCCTAGCCTCGTCGGCACGGCAACTTCCGCGCTGGCGAGGTAGAGCTCCAACCCAGCCCGTTTTGATCTAATTCTTCCTTGACTATTTCTTGACTCCTAATTACAAACTACGGACCTCTTTATATAGGGCAGGGGTCTCCCTTATTTCTAGGACAAAGTGACAAACTGACTCTAACTACAATTGGAAAAGTAAATTAATCTGACTCTAGCTGACCTAGACTATTATGACTCCTAAGTCCTAATCTTCCACAGTACCTCGTGTGTACTGTTCACGAAGCTGGCTGGGCTAGGCCCAAAACCCTAGCCCATGACATAAAAGGTCCCAGTTTAATCAAGACATTATCATGGATAGTGATTATTATAACTAGGTATATTCAATTTTTCATTGCAAGGCTAGCATACTGTACTGCCAGTCTGTCGGTGAAAGTGTCCATTAGGTGTATACTGGGTTTCATTAAAAACTAAAAGCATCTTGCAGAACTGAGAAATTATACTTCATGGAATCATAATACAACTGTATGAGTTCAGGTGATTAAAATACCTTGACCATAGTCTCATGCAAAGCAGGCTTGTCGAGGTATTCTCTGGCCTTTGCTGCAGCATATGGCTGATAAAATTACAAGTCAAACATCAGGTTTGTCAAACAAAATTGAGATGACTATGGGAAATCAGAAATACACAAGAACCTGCAGATCTTCATTGTTGGTGACAAATTGTACCACTCGATACCATATATCGTCACTTACAAAATCTCCTGCCTTATCTATCAGCTGAAGAATAACATCAACATACCTACAGAGAGAAAGTTAGATATGGTTGACTAAATCCAAGGAGCTGAAAATCACAATTCCACACATAGCTAGTGTAATGCTCGCTAGAGTTACTATTCTACGGGCAATGCAGGAATTCAATAAAGCAACTCCAGGTTGATCACTGTTTGCTCAAGTTAGTATTCTATATTTCTATACAAGTGCACTGTTTGCTATTGTTGTTATACTGCACGAAGGGCAACTACTATAAATAAAAAAGGATATCAGGCTGATCATTATCAAACCATGGACCATGCCCATTTTATAGGTGTACTGGATGAGATTAGGTGTTTGTAAAATGTCAATTCTACTACCTGAGAAGAAAATGATATCATGAATGCTCAAAATTCAAGTTTTACACCACAAAATCGCATGGTTGTCAGGAACTCGCCGGAGAGACGACGAGCTCAAGGGCCAAACCACAGGAACCAAACAGACCAGGGGTAAGAAATTGTTGTGCTAGCTTGGCACTTTTCTTTGGATTATTTCCCTTGTTTAAATAGACCATTACATGTCAAGTTTCCAATACATAGCAGGGATTTATTTGATCCTTATAATCAGGACAGGCTACCTTATAATCAAGATAAGCTACCTTATAACATAATTAGCTACCAAACATAGGCTAAGCTAAAATAGGAAAGCATAAACTAGGAAGGCATAATTATAGCACCCAAGGATTACTTTCAACAATGGTGACAACTGACAAGCAGATAAGTTATAGCCTAATTGATGAGTGCCTTCATCTATTATAGTTTCAAAATAAAATAAAAAAGTAAGCATCAATGCACCATGCAATTATGTTTGAAGTTAAATTTGTACATTTATGAAGGCATCACATCATTTCTCATCTACAGCAATAGCTCACATTTCTCAACATACCAACCAGAAAAATTGGCCGCATCATAAAAAAATAAAAAATTACCATGAAAGATCTGGAGCGAATTTCTCTGCAAGGATAGCTGCCTTCAAAGACAGCTCTTCGCGCATTGCAAATTCAGCTGTGTTAAGATACTGAGAAACAAGATGGTAACTAGTCTTATGATTCGCACAACAAGATTAACAGATAGCATGAACAAACAACATGCCAGCAATATGGTTTTAAGGTTCATTTTTCATCTGCACCACCACACTTTACGGTTTATTTACCTGCAATAACTCCTCGACAATTTCCTTTGCATTTGTAACATCACACATGCCATATAACAAATCAAGAGCTCGTCTTCTAATACTGCACAACAATACATATATAAATATAAAGTACAGAGCATGCCAAAATAATGAATGTAAAACATTTTGAAAATAAAACTGAATTTTGAATAAAATGTCTAATATGGTTACAGTAATACAGTATACAATCCATTTTTATCCTCGATGTGAAATACTAGGTTTCACCCTTTTTATCACTAAACTCTCTTCTACCACAAATGGTTTAACATGAATATCAACGGTTATTTAAGTCATGCACAGGGCACCTTGTATGAACCATCTATTCAGGTCTCCAGCAAGTGGTTTCAAGTTAGTCTAAAGTGTGTGTTTTACTGTTTTTGCTCAAACAATACTAAGTCATGGCTAGTTTAATACTTTAACAGCTATGCAGTCACAGAAAATGGAAGGCCTCATGTACCTGATATCTGGATCTTTCAAAGAAATAATAATCTGAGCTTGGTGCCTTTTAATGATATCCTGTACATCTGTTACTAACAGCATCCTACTCATGTTTTCCTGTGAAAACAGATGAACCATCATCACATTATAGCAAAGCTTTCGCTTATGGGGTTTGATGTAAATTAAGCCTTTTTTAATTGGGAATGCGAATGAAGCATTACCAAATACATGTATAGCCGTATAGGATCAAATAACATTACTGTTGTGAAGCACAACTTACCAGACCAAGATACCTAATATTTGGCTCACGAACTGCAATAAACTTCCCAAGAAGAGCCACACACTGGGACATCATCTCCTTTTCCGCATCAAGATGCATAACCTATAATTAAGAGAACTTAGAGAATCATTCTAAATGCATGACAAGATTTATTTTACTCAAGTGGTGATATGAAGGAGACAATGAAGATAATTGTATGAATATAAAAGTAGGGAAGGAGAAGAACTGGTTAAGAGGAAGGAGAAGGACTGGTTAAGAACCAAATTGCCAGAAACTAAAATATATAGTAGTAAAAGTTTAGTATGAACTCACAAGAGCAAGAGCTTCAAAAAGAACAGCATGTGAGGCATTATTCTTGTTGACGTTTTTAACAACATCGGTACCCATCAAAATGCGCTGTAAAACCTAAAGAAGACAAGAGTATCACTAGAATTCATGAACTGGAGTATCACTATTCACTAGAATTCATGAACTGTGTATATGTGGAGAACAGATGTACCGTAATAAAAATAGTTGTACCTCAAATAAAGCACGTCTTGCGCTAGGGTCTTCAATTGTAGGGAAGTACTGAAGAGCTCTCATTGTCTTAACCTGTATAAAGAAAATTCAAAGTTTAAAAACAGTTGGACACATAGAAAATATGAATCCGATGTGCACAACAGATCATAGTTATTATGGTGGCGTGGCGAGGCGAGGCGCCAGACCACCTTCACACCTTTTAAGCGAGTATGGCGTGTGGCAAGGCGACTCCATACTCACTTAACATAAATGTTCATGTCACAATAATTGTAGAACAGTAGGAAATTAAATTTAGAACCACATGAAATATAAATAGTCAAGCAAGTCCATATTCCATTTAGTATAAATAAACATACATAACATAAGTCATATATGGTTAGATGCTAAAGTAGGCAACCAGCTATCAATTAGTTAGCTATGCATGGAAATCCTATAAATAGTAGGAGCTGATCAGCTGTATATGGAAATCATCAATATATGGAAAGCTGATCAGTTATAAATGGAAATCATCAATATATGGAAACTGATCTGTTTTATACGGAAATTATTAATATATGTACATCATCAATATATGAAAGTTGATCTGTTTTATATGAAAATCATTAATATATGGAATACTAATCATATATAGAAATCATCAATATATGGAAATCTGATTAGTTTTATATAGAAATGATCAATATATGGTAAATGTATTCATCGCACAATATTCTATTCTTCGAGCTGCCAGGCTTCCACATCGCCTCCTCTGGCTCCTCCACCTCCTCCCATGCTCCTACTCTCCTAGCGCTCCCCGCTCTCCACAGGCATCTTCATGCTCTTCCCCCTCCTGCCGGCTGCTACTGCTCCTCCCTCTACCTCTCCACCGGCCTCCTCCCGCTCTACCTGTTGCTCCTCTCCCTTGGCCGAGACCGGGGGCCCTTTGGTCCTAAGCTTCTAAATCGACTCCTGCATCCCCTTGGACTGCCACCGGCTGATGGACGCTGCCACAGCGCCAACCACACGCTGCAACGTCGAGGAGGCCAGACTCCGCAGTCCACACTTTCGGCGCACTTTGGTTGTTGTCTAGCATCCGTCTAGAGCGCCTAGGCATCCGCGTGGCACCATAAACCACGAGGTGAATGCCATATCTGCTAAGGCAGACAACACATTCCCATAAGGCGAGTCATCGTCCATGGCGTCGGCCAGCGACCACTCAGACGCCTTAACAACTATGCAACATATGTATGCATTTCTTTCAATAAGCCAAAAAATAGAAGTTGAATAGATGAATAGATGATACATGAAAAAAAATCGATTATTTTTTTTCTAGATGGAGGGGGAGACTGCCCCACCACATTTTTACAGAAGAAGAAATGTGACCGCTACCACACGATGCCCAGGATCGAACCCGGGTGGGAGAGGCCACAGCTGGCCTTCAATCTCACTGAGCTACAGCTCAGTTCACAAAACAATTCCATTATATTAAGCAAGTTTCCATAATGTGTTCTGTCAAGGCTGTATTCATTGCCTAAAACTAGCACTCAGAACAAAGGTTTGTCTCACCCCTAAATGACAGAAAGAAATAGACTTCCAATTATAGGAACACTGCCAGTCTGTGTTTCAATAGTCAGCTGATTTACATGCTTCTTATGCACAGCATAGAATGCATATTTGTGTATATTTATATCTATACTATATAAAAGACTAGTGGTGATGGTGAATCTGCACCCTCCACCACCACTAAAGTAATATATTATTTGTTCATGTTGTTTGGCTTGTTGGTGTATCATATATATTTTTTCCTGAAGAATATATATAATTATGATCTTTTTGAACTATTAGTATTTTATAAAAAAAAATACATTGCATGGTATTTTGCTAGTTTTACAACTTTTACTAGTAAAATGTAAAGTTATGAAGCCTGCACTACAACTTGCCTTAGTGGCTTAGTTGCACACTTGCACTAAACAACTAAAAACAGGACGGAGCATCAATAGACCATGGCCACACAAATTTAAAAATATCAATAAAATTTTTATAGGTTTAACTTCAAAGATGAATCGAGCATTTCAGACAGAAGGAAAGGCACCTGAAGCCATGGAGATGGAATTCCATAGTAAGTGTATTCTTGTGGGATATCTTGGTTTCTTGCCATTCTCTCCAATATTCTTACACACTTTGGAAGGCAATTCCAATATGCTTCAGCATTATTTGATACCAGTGAAACAAAAAGGCTCATCACAGATGTTAGTACACCTAGATCACGTTCGTCTAGCAGTTGTGCCATCCTATCAGACCTGATATATGTAATTTAATTAGCGAATTGATTTAGTGCAGTGGATAATATAGCATCTCATTCTATAAGTACCAGCCATCGATATTCAAAACATCAGTGTTCCTCCTATAAAGCCGCAGAAGGCATAGTGCAGCCTTCTTTCTGACCACAGGCCGACAGCTACTTGAAATCTGACAGCAGTGATATTCATAGTCAATCCAACCTCTCATGTGATAATGAAAGGAGACGATGAGTAAAATATCATTCACTTACAAGAAGTTTCTGGACATCTGGGGCAAGTGATTCAGAAAATTCTTTCCCACCAATATTACCTACCTGAAATAGAGTTTAGTTAGGGATAAATTCATACACATTAGGTTTTCTATTTCAGAAAATAGCTGTTTAGTACTCATTTTATCTCTAATTTCTCAGGGATCCATATGGCCAACATTTTAAACACACTGCAAATTAATATATGTTTAGGTATATAGATTGACTATATGAAAATAATTCATAGAATTTGTCTTACAGAATACATGAATAATATATAATTCTTTTAATTTCAGTAGTATATTAAGATCACCAACCATAAGCAAAACTGCACACCAGAGACCATTAAGAGTCAAAATGTTTTATATTTGTGGACAGAGGAAGTACTAGATACAAAATAGAAGCTATTAAATAATGAGTAAAGGTCTAGATTAAAATAGAAAAGCCTTGACAGCATGCTGGGGCATTTTTACCATTGTTCTCAGACTTTGTTTGCCGATTCTTCTTAATGTAACTTATTGCGTCTAAATTTTGTGACTGCTTAACAAGATCTTTTCAAAGTAATGCAAGTGCTGCTTTCCAACATAATGTATTCGATGATTGGAAAGGAAAGCTTATTGATATAGTGGATAAGATTTTCTCTAAATATGAAGTCATCAGACAAAATCATAGAAGATAAAAAAGAAAAGAGTAAAGCAGAATTCCATACCATCGTCAATGCTAAGCACTGGAAAGTCTCATTACGTCCTATTATGTCATTGCGTACTGTATTTATAACCATCCGTAGAAAATCGTTAGTCTCATTTAGTAAGCAAGATGTCACAATATACCCAACCTGCAGTATGGGTTATGCAGCAACAATTAGGAAACAAAACCATTCTATCTTGAGGATTTCACATCAAGTCTGTGTATACCATTAGTGGAGAGAAATGAGATAATTAGGATATCAAGGCTGCAGCTTTCACCTGTTTCTCAGGATACTTTGGAGCGGATATCAAAGAAATAGTTTCCATGTGCCCAAAGTCAACATCATAACCCAGCATATAAATGTAAAGCATTTTCCAGACATACTTTTTCTTCTCGTAAGGTGATAATCCCTGCAAAACGATAGATCATGGTGATTTTCAGCAAAAGGTTGAAATGTATGTCAGTGGTTTGGGGCTCCTTTGGAATGCAGGTTTTTTTTTTCCGATTGCTGCAAAAATCCTGTAGTCTGTAGAATTCCTGTATTCCAGGGGAGGCCTTGGGGATTTCAGTTACCTTCAGGATTGTAATTAATGCTGAACAACATTAATCCAAGGGTAAGTGTGACCCTTGGTGATTGACGTTGCACATTGACTAGTGAAAAGGAAACACATTTATCTTTGGTATTCTCTAACTAAATTAGTATGAAGTATTCACTAGGGACAATATAAACAGTCTAGGTATAGTGAACACAACCTGTGGACATTGGCTATAAAAGGAAAACAAATAGGGAGTTTGTGCTGATAGGATAAATATCCCCAGTAGTCCTTGCAGTTAGGCTTGCACTTTCCAATACACAAGTAAATGAGCTGACATAGCATAAGGCGGTATCAGTATGTAAAACTGGAGTAACAAAGTATGATAAATTTTTATTTTAATCTGGCTACAAGAGCTCCTCTATAGTCTATGCACATGAACCGTGTAGGAATATGATCAGCACCGCACTGCAGCAGCAGCTTCATGTGCCAAACATACGACCAGTTCACAATTACGACTCAGGATTGCATATTCAGCCTGATTACACCGGATATAATTGAGCAGACTAAATGCCAGCATCAGGCATCAAACAGTTTGCAATTGTAACAGCTGAACACAACCCACAGCCCAAGCCAACGCCACTACAGAGCTCCCCGCCACGAACTTAGTACCAGATGGTCACCCTTAGTTCTCGTCAAGCGGGGTCAATTCAAGCAAAATCACAACACCTGAATTCCGCAAATGCGTTGGAGTAAATCTCTAGGGGAGGGGAGGGGAGGGGAGGGGGTGAGGGAAAGCGTGACCTTCTCGTTTTTGAAGCGCGTGCGGATGTTGCCGAGCTCCTTGTCGACGCGGAGGCGCTCCTGCTCCTTGTTGTGGCAGTTGCGTATGTCGCTGATGAAGACCGAGAGCCCCCGCATCCCCGAGAGCGCCATCCCCGGCCGCCGCTTCTAGAAAGCCCAGATCCGCGTGCCGCCGCGCGAGATCTGGCCGCGGAGCAGAGCCCCGATGGTGGGAGCAAAACCCTACGAAGCGGAATGGATCGGCGGGAGGGTGGCGGCGACGAGGAAGAGGAGGAGGAGGATGGGTCTTCGGCTCTGCTCTGCCTCTGATCTGTCTCGCTCGGATCGTTTCTCTGCTGGAATGCGGCGCTTTTTCGCTGTTTTCTCCTAGGTTTTTCTTTCTTTCTTTCTTTCTTCACCTCTCTCTCTCCCAATAAAATTATATTCCACTCCTTCAAAAAATTTACTTTTACCTTGTTACCATTTTGTAAATCGTAAATTTTTATTTCTTTAATATTTATATATATATATATATATTAACTGATATTATTATTTTATTGTTAATAAGAAACATTTTGATTTTTACTCTTACCATCAATTCATCAATTTATTATAAAATAAGTTTTTTTAACGAAGAAGTATTGGTTAGTCCGGATGAATCCTTATTTAATTTTTTATCTTGTCTCTAACCATCATCATTCAACCAGGGGTTTTTCTTCTCAACATTAATACCTGATAGACAAACTAAAAATATTTATATTTCATAACGGAGGCATGTTCTAATTATTAGAAATAATGTTTCAGATGATTCTAAGCACGTTTCATAAATCATGGCATTGATGAAACTATTTATAATTTGCAGAAAGAAAGAAAGAAGAAAATATGAATAAGGGAAAAGAGCTTTTTTTTAAGCCATTTGCTCCATCTGCTTCAGGTGCACGCACAACCTGCTTAATAAGTTTCTAAAGTTTCATCTTTTCTGTTCCTCCGTGTAAAAAATACCTAGCACGCACGTAGGCTTAGTCATTTTGCCACCGAAAGTCAGATTAGCGAGTCACGGATGTTGTAAAAAACACGCGCTTTAGAAAAACGCAAGATCTGTTCAAAGGGGAGATCCCTAAACCTGAAAATCTAGAGCGTGTGTTTCGTTAAGTTTTTTTTTGTTGACATGCTGGTGAATAATGATCATGCAGATAACGATGACATCTCACCCAGCCTCTATAAAAGACGGCAGGACACTCGTACTACGTCTCCCTGGGCCGACCTCATCTCTGCCGATCGAGATAGCCACAGTACGTCCAGTACTACAGATGGCTCAGGTATGAATGATCAGTTGATGTCATCTTCAATTCCTCCTCGATTCCTTCGCTTTTCCATGCCAAGCTTGCCGCTTCTGCTACTGAAATGCAACGTCTTCGATTCAAACTGAAAGAACTTTGTTGCGGTTGTGGATGTGTTGGTCCTTGGCAGAAGGTGGTGCTCAAGGTTCCGACCATGACCGACGACAAGTCGAAGCAGAAAGCGATCGAAGCCGTCGCAGATATCTACGGTAAACGCGATCAGCTCATCTTTTCTTGCTTGTTCTTTGCCGTTTGGGTACTGAAACAGTGAACTGACTGAAGTACACGTATGCTCTTCTCGCCTCTCTGCAAATCAGCCGACAGACTGAAATCGATGCTTTGTTTTAAGTTCCATTTTCTTTCCATTCGCCATTCGTTCTTGAAAGGTTCAAGCTTTATCTTTTGTCGAGAAAGACGCATGGCTTTACAACCAATCAATAGCTGAATCCGTTTGAGAAAGAAAGAAATATTGTTAGGTGGAGTTCGATTGTGATACCTGATCTATCAGACTCGGTGGCAGTATATTCACATGGTATGCATGGTTATACTCTATTCGTCACAGTTTGAGTTTGATTTATTTCCAAAGTCAAATTACCAGTTTTATAAAAGAAAGTACTAATAATTACAACATTGTTTTTTATTAAACAAACCATTAATATATGTTTTGATAGTGTATTTAAGCTTCTTCCAATATGAAAAAACGGAGGCAATATGTGTTGGTATCAAAAGTCTTGTTCCGGAGAGGGTTTGTCAGATGAGCCATTCGTATATACGTGAATGATTGGTTATGACTCGTGCCGACATGAATAATATATAACATGATTAATTGAGATGATCATGTACAGTCCAAATCCAACCACTGAACACTAGTTTTAAAGTAAACCATGGCTGCTGGTCAGATGTAATGTAGCACCATCCATCTTTTCACTTCTGTGCAGGTATCGATTCGATAGCTGCCGATCTCAAGGACAACAAGATGACCATCATAGGCGACATGGACACCGTGTTGATCGCGAAGAAGCTGAGGAAGCTCGGCAAGATCGACATCGTTTCAGTCGGACCTGCAAAGGAAGAGAAGAAGCCAGAGGCGAAGAAGGAAGAGAAGAAACCAGAGGAGAAGAAGGAAGAGAAGAAAGACGACAAGAAATGAATAAGCAATAGAATCACGCAGACGGCGAAAGTTTACCCCTGATGAATGCTAGCGATCAGTAACTGATATTGAACAACTTTTTTTTGTTTGTGAATCAAGAGACGTAAGTACGTAAAAAAGTATTGTTTTGAACAAAGTTAAAGAGTCGGGAATGAATTCATTTTAGTAGGACAAAGTACTGTATAACAGAGGTACATAAATCAAACCGATACACATGGAATCAACAAATCAAGCGTTGTTTTGTCAGCATGTTTTTGTTTTGTCAGCATGTTTGAGTCATGTTCTCACCTAAAGATCATGGTAGCTAGCTGCCATGCACAAGTCATCTAGCTCACCTGATGCATGATTAGTTGCAGATAATTGAGTCAAGAGCGACACCGGCGTAGCTTCGAAAAGGAGCTGGCGATCAGGATGAAACTTTTGAGCAATATAATGGAAATATGATTTGGTGACAGGGACCATATATATGCCGTTCTGATTAAGGTGAGAATGAGATTAGAATATTAGATAGCCCACGCACAGCAGTACATGTGGAAAATTTTCCGGTGACTGCTCTAGTCACCGTTGGATACACAACGTTTGTGCGGTCAGGATTCACGATTCAGGAATAGCAAATCGTGGAAGCGGAAAAGTCCCTCGACGAGACGCCGTCTGTGCTAGGCTGCTTCCTCCCATGCATGACGAGGCGGCGGAGCTCCGGCGAACCTGGAACGAGGGGCAGCTTCCTCAGTCTGCAACCATGCGTGATCGATAGGTGCAGTGTTTTGTGAGGACGAGAGGCCGGAGGTGGGTTGGGGATGGTGTCTGAGAGGCATCGGCGGCGGCAAGAGAGCAGACGCACTCATCAGTTAACCAACTTGTGGCTTTGCAGGAGAAAACACAAACACGACGGCCATTTGAGAAAGGAATAAGTCAAGAGGAGTAGCACGGGCTCCACAATCTCATCAGTCCTGGGCTTGCATTGGGCGGCCCAAATACTGATCTAGTTCGATTAGCCCTAAATTAAGTATTTCATCAACCGATTTAGGCCAATTAGCCCTTAGATCCGCATTTCAAATGTGGATGGAACCTGGAACCGTCGGACCTAGCCGATCGACCTAGATCAGTTGATGCAGATTTAGGATTTTTACTTGAAATGTCGATCAAATTTATATTTTTTTTAAAAACGTGTAGTAGATTTGAATTTTGTTTAGAAAATGTATTATTTCAAAAAAAAATATACCCGTTCAAAACTTTATAAACAGAGCCCATGAACTCCTTTTGGGACATATTAAATAAATATTATAATTAATTCAGTGGTGGATTATTTACCAACATAAATGATATGAAAATAATCACAACCCTATAAAATCCTGATCTTTTGCTCTAAATTACCCGTGTATTGCCACTTGATATGAAAAAACTGATATTATATTATTCCCTTAAGGCATTTAAGTTTTTTACTCTTAACATATATTGGATAAATCAACATTCAACATCAATGATCAAGTTCGATGATGGTTATAAAATTATTTAACCAACAAATTACACACGCAATTGGATCATTCATTAATCAATATTATGTTCGGCAAAACTGTGACGTGTCAAATTTTACCAACTCTACCAGATTTGACCACGATTTGGTTTGTTACGAAAATTTAACAACCACTTGTGATTTTTAATTTACCAATGCAAGCTAGGTCTTCTGGTCCGGTGTACTAGCTAGCTAGCTTATTACGTGGGCAAAAGTATATATGCTTACCAAAAACTTGTTTCTTACATTACTCGATCTACTTTTGACCAACATAGCGTGACTGACAACGTGCGACAAGTAATCGCGTACGACCTTAAATTGCTTCTACACCTAATATCCGATAAAAACAACAGTTAACAGTTAAATAATAAGTAGCTAGCTGCTGGTTCTACATATATATAATTTAGATTTCGACATTTTGTAGCTAGAGTTTTACCATGTAGAAAAAAAAACTGGAGTGTTTGAATGAAGAGTTAGATTCTAAAACTAGCAGTAGATTTTTAGACTTTTCTTATAATCTCCGATTTCTAAACACTCTACATGATAATTTTCTCGAAATATTTTTAAATTTTTATCATAGCATCTATGTATCATATAATAGACAAGTCTAATGTTTTTTAGACTTCAGTTGATTTTTTTATAATTAAAAAATTATTAAGCTTCACGTTGTTGAACGAGTGTCGCAGCCTAAATTGTTCAAAAATTCTTTCAATGCAGTTTATAAGAACCCTAAATAGACTTAAAAATATGAATATGATTTTTTTATAATTTTTAGTTTATTATTTTAGGCACTTGTAGTTCAAATTTCACTTATTTCAATTTAAATTCTAGAAACATACTTAATAATTTAATAATAACAAACTGAACCAAAAAAATATGTAATTTTTACATGAGATAATATATGCTGTGTTTTTATTTTAGAAAAAAATTCAAGTTAAAATCAAATTGGAAATATCACGTAGACTCGAAACAATGGTTCATAAAAAAAATAACGCCGAGTGTTTTTTAGAAAACACTCGGCAAACATACTCTCTTTGCCGAGTGTTTTCTAAAAAAGCACTCAGCAAACCCTAAAAATTTTTTTTGCCCACATAAGCACGTCGTCGCGATGTCCGTTAGTAACTTGTTTGCCGAGTGTTTTCTAAAAAAGCACTCAACAAACCCTAAAAAATTTTTTTTGCCCGCATAAGCACGTCGTCGCGATGTCCGTTAGTAACTTATTTGCCGAGTGTGTTTTTGTTTGCCTAGTGTTTTTCAAAAAATACTCGGCAAACAAAGTTTTACCGAATGTCTGAGATATTACACTCGGCAAAGCTTCGGACACTCGGCAAACTAGCCATTTCCGGTAGTGATATATATATAATTTAGATTTTGGCATTTTGTAGCTAGAGTTTTACCATGTAGAAAAAAAAACTGGAGTGCTTGAATGAAGAGTTAGATTCTAAAACTAGCAGTAGACGCGCTGCTATCAGAATCAGACTAGCTATCTACGTACGTACGGATACTATTAGAATCTTCAACTCCCAACTGTAGCCGCGCAAGAATCTCTTTAATTTAAACACGATCTTAATAATTTTGCTACCGATCGATCGATATCTGTAGCTAGCTAGGGATGGAGCTGGTACCAACCGAATCATGCTAGCTAATGAACCACTGTTAGCGACAGATTAACTCATAGTTTATGCGCTAATCCTATATCGATCGGCTGAGTAATTTGGACAATACAATGCATATTTTTCTATGTTTACAAATAAATATACCTTTGGCATAGCAGCTCCATATCTAAGGTTTATCATATCTGATCAAACTTAGGTAAAAAATATTGAATGTGGGAATATATATATGTGGATTAACGATATTTAATTGATTCATCTTATTTTTATTTGGGGGCCTTTATGGTGCTCCATTATCCTACTTAGGAGGTAAGAGGTAAGATAAATCTTAGCCCTTCATTTTATTGAATTAATAAAAATAAAATTATTGCTTAATGTTTTAACCGGCTATTACCTTGCGCCTGCCATATACTAGGAACAAAAATCTTGCGCCTTAGTTACCATTAAACAGACATGGGCACCAGTTTGGAATAAATTTGTTGCCCAAAATATAATCTGACTACTAGGTGAGTCCACCCATTAAATAATTTTTAAAACTTATGAAACACCTACACAAATTATAAAAAAATGCAATTTCATGAATTCTGTATAGACAAATCACATATTCAAACAAAAATAAATAAATTATCATTAGAACGATAAAATAGTAATAAATAATATTTCAAATACCTAAAAATCATGTATTATTATAATTAAGATGAAACTTAATAAAATATGTACACAAATTTTTAAAAAATTAACCAGTCATAATCTCAAACAATTTGTATTCCATTTTGTTCCGATCCATTCATGTTGAAAAAAATAAAAAAAATTGCACATCGCGTAAAATATAGGAAGCACCCCGAGAGAAAATTGCCAAAAAAATCTTGTAGACCCGCACTTCCATTAAGCTATATAGACAAGTCGTTGTTATTAGAATTTTAAAAGCTTTTATCTGCCGCATGCATGCAAATGCATGCAAAAAACAGAATGCACAAGAAAAAGGAAGGTGCGTGATATTGCACGGTATCCTCTAATTATTACATGAAAAAATATAAAGTAAATGATATTGCACAGTATAAATGGAAACATATCAACTGCATGATGTACACATGATTTTAAATAGAAGGCAAACTGAAAAAATAGAAACACTTGATATGCACATGATTTAAATAGAAGGAAATGTGACATATTACCTCCTAGAAGGTAATAGGTTACCCTAATCAAATCTGAACCATTAGATGAAATACAATTAACGGTTCATAAATCTTTGGGTGCACCGTAAAAATCTCCTTTTATTTTACACTGAAAATAAAAGCTTACATTATATTATAGATATATACAACACATACACACCAAAAAAATGACATAAAAGCTCGAGCCTGATCGATGACACCCATATACAGGGTCATCCGTCGCACAGCTCCAATTCGCTGTCGTTGCCTCGTTGGCCATGCACAAAGCTAGCTAACCGCTTGCTCTCTGCATTGCTTCATTTCTAAGGTTGGATCAACAAACGCATCCACATCGATAGTTTGATGGCAGTTTGATTATCTTAATCACGCAACAGCATTAATATAATATAATTAAGGGTAATTTTATGGTCTATGAGGAGGTACCAGGAGGTACCTCGTTTTTTTCAGTGTTAATTTTGGTACCTCCTGGTACCTCATATGTCAGGAGGTACCAAAATTAACACTGAAAAATGTGGTACCTCCTGGTACCTCCTCATAGATTGTAAAATTTCTCAATAGATATTATGCACATAATTAGCCAGCGAACCGCTTAGCTAGCTCAGATCACAACATGCAGTTTCAGACGTTGATCGACTGATACGGCCGGCTCGCTGATCCTAATCTATCTGCCTGTTTAGGCTTACAAGAAACAAATGTGTTGAGTTGAGCTGTCGACGTCCTGGAGAATCAATGGAGAATGATTTGTTGCATGAGAAATACACTTTCTTGTCTTCTTTTCAAGGAAAGAAAAGGGGGGTAAGAACAGCTAACGGGTCACTACACGTAGTAATTAATATTGTACTCCAGTTCTCAAGTGGACTGAATAATGGAGATAGACAGATCGATTGGCCCGAAAAAGTTGGTAATTATCGTTCCACCGGCACTCCTACCTAACTATCTTCTTGGACTAATGATTACTTGATGATTCTCAGAGGATCAAAGGTCTCACAAGTCAGAAGATTAAAGGCAACCTGACAAATAAAGCTATAACCTGCTATCCATGCAAGAATTCTGGTGATAATATGCAGGTGCTAGCTGTGCTTATTACCTGCCAAGAATGAACAATACGTGGCTACAGTACTCTCACTACGGGAACAGTGGGGTTTGCCGAGTGTCTAGGGCACTCGGCGAAGCCCACAATGCACTCGGCAAAGGCTTCGCCGAGTGCCACACTCGGCGAACCCCACTCGGCACTGAACGTGTCGGCGACGTGAGGGTTCGCCGAGTGCAATTTATCGGGCACTCGGCGAAGTCTTTGCCGAGTGTAATATAGACTTCGCCGAGTGCCACGTATAGCACTCGGCGAAGTCCACGGTTGATGGCCGGGGTGGCCGTTAACGGGGCTTCACCGAGTGCCCCACGTGGCACTCGGCGAAGGGGGTGTGCCGAGTGCCACGGGGGCACTCGGCGAAGGTGGCTCGGGGGGGGCACGTGGCGCGAGGGGGGTTCGCCGAGTGCCCCACGTGGCACTCGGCGAAGGGGGTGTGCCGAGTGCCAAGGGGGGCACTCGGCGAAGGGGCCTCGGGGGGAGGGGGGCACGTGGCGCGTGGGGCTTCGCCGAGTGCCCCCGTGGCACTCGGCACACCCCCTTCGCCGAGTTCCACGTGGAGGCACTCGGCAAAGCCTCCCCAGAGTGCACAGAAACGTGCCACGTGTCACGTTTCTGTGCACTGCAGGTGGCTTTGCCGAGTGTAACACTCGGCAAAAAATTTTTAAATTTTTTTTTTCATTTATTTCTTGCATATTTCATCCAAAAAACACATTCAATCACAAAATGCATCACAAATTCACATTTATTCACAAAATTTGCCCCAAAATTCACACTGAATCACAGATATTCACAGAAATCACATACACATCACAAAAATCACATTTACATCACAAATTTCACGATCACATCACAATTTCACGTTCACGTCACAAATACAAGTTCAAATTGATACACAAGTTCAAGTTCGCGTTAACGGTGACAAGTTTAAGTTAATTAACAAATTCATCACGGCAACTCACACCACGCCTCACAAATTATCATTACCGCTATGACCAGTGTGTGGAGATAGCTGCGTGTTTGATCCTGCTGCCGATGGATGAAACTGAAAAAAAAGAAAAATAGTTAGAACACTTGTATATAACAAAACCGACAATAACAATATTAGAAACTCACATTGCCGCTCTGTGGAGTCCGTGGAGATTGTTGAGGTTGAGGAGGAAGTCCAGGCAGACCCATATGACCTGAGAAAGATCCACCCATCTGCGCAAACCACTGCTGCATCTGGGTCTGCATCTCGGCTTGCATCTGAGCTTGCATCTAAGCCTGCAGCCGAGCCTCCATCTGGGTCTGCCACTCGGTCCTTTGTGATCTTTCTTCATTTAATTGGGCCTACAAAACATTATTTCAGAGTTAATATTCTCAAACAAACAATGTGAAGTGTTCGATGATTGATGAAAATGAACTAACCTGTAGATCAGCAATCAGACCCATAGATGTGTCTCGGCGAGGACATATACCCGGACCGGAGGTCGAGCTCCGAGCTCTCACCTCAGATAGAGAGGGGGTACTACGGGTATCAATGGCGCCGTCGCCCATCAAATATCGCCCATGTCTCTTTCCTCCTCCAGCCCTCATGACCACCTCGCCATCGATGTCATGTGCGATTGGGTCATAATCGGCGCCATGCACTTCCCTTGCCATCTCTGAATAGTCTTGGAGGCGTTGATATGCATTCCGATTAGTGTACGACTCAGCGGGGTCATTTGGATTGTAGGTATTGCCTTCAACCGCCCTCCCTTTGTGAGCCAGAGCATATGCCATGACTTGGGAGCATTCCTGACCCGCATTGGCCGTTGACTGAAACAAGAAGATAGTTAGAGTTATATTGTGTAATTAAGCGAAAAAAAGAAACATGTAACTACATACCCATCTCGCCCTGAACTGGTCGAGGTTCAGCGAGCCTTGATGGTGTGATGCCCCCGGCATGAGTAGGCGTCGCTGGCGGCATGCCTCGTGACTGCTCTGCCACTCGGCAGAACACCACCTATCAACAATTTGGCCCCAACACTCAAGATGAGCGGCACACCACTGTGGAGGGACCTATTTGATGCAAGTGAATTTGTTAATGACATAATATTAAGTATTAGAAGATACACGAGAATACACTTACCATCATGTATTCCTCTCGTGTCAGAAAGGTGGTCCGGGCATCCTTTTTGTTTTTCCTCTCTCGACGGTGCTGAGCGCAGAAGTCAATAACAGCTTGAATGCGCGCCTCATAATGCATGTCGGTGACAAGCTTCTTGGCGGCTCTATTAATAACTGCGGCAGCCTGATCCGCATACCCCTCATCACATCTATAAAAATCCTGCATATAGATGTAAAGAGAATGTTATATGTTTTCACATGTTAATAGTATTGACACATATATTAAGAAAATAAACTTACCCAGAGCTCAGCCCTGACTCGATCGGCTAGGTGGGCAAATTGTCTCCCTTCTCGGTCAGGGGCGTCCGGCGCACTTTCATAGTGCCTCCATGAGTACGCCGGCTCCGTCCTCCCATCCAAAGATATCAAACCAGGGAACTTTTCCTTGATAAGAAGACCGAGGATACCGTTTACATGGCGTGAGCACTCACGACCTCCTCGTTCAACCATAATCCAGTTCCTATCCCGATATCATTAAAAAGTATTAGTATATATTAAAAATTAAACTAACGAAAAGAATATATTATAGACTTTCTATAACAACTTACCTATTTCCATCTGGTCGAATGAGCGGACGATCAGCTACTGCCACTGGTCGCCTCGGGAGTGACGAAGGACCACGCAACCACACTGCAGCCGGTTCTGTAGTTTGCTCCTCTCCCTCTGCCCCAACCTCCCCACCCTCTGCCCCCACCTCCTCCTCCTCCTCCACCCTAGCCTGCTCCTCCTCCTCCTCATCCGGCACGTAATCATCGTCGCGACGGGATGCCGGTATATGGCTAGTTTCACTCGAGGGCGCGGGTGCCTTTCCTCTCACTGCTGACTTCTTCGTTCTCCTACCTCGAGGTCTAGATGAGGACCCAACCTCATCTTGAGAGGGAGTGGATCTACCGCCTTTTCCTACTACCGCACTTATTAATTTCTTTAAACCCCCCACCATATTTCAATCACCTGCTACGAAAAAGAGTAAATCACTTTAGATAAACCGTGAAATGTGTTCTAAACGCATTTATTCTAAAATTAAACATAATTCTCATACAGCTGCTAGAAATAGTCATCGCCGTCCGGATTTGCTGGATCATATGTATCGTCATCACTATCACGTGATATGATGTAATCGTCCAGCTGTTCAGGAGGTGGAATGTTGTCATCACGTTGAGTGCTTGAGTGCAATCTCTCTAGCAGTTCTAAGTCTCTTCCATTATGAATCTCGTCTCCTTCGTCGGCATCGGCACCACTTTCGTTATCTACTTCCATCGTCTCCGTCAAGTCAATAACAAACATGCCTGGTAGCCCATCTTCTTGAAAGAACTCTCCGTCGTATGTGTTCGGGTCTATGTTATAGTCTTCGTTGTTGGGAACAGGCAGTTTACCGTGTGGCGACACCTTATACACAACATCCCAACCTTTAAGACGTGCGACGGTTTTGCACGGGTAAGACAGATAGTAAACTTGTGTTGCCTGTTGAGCCACAATATAAACATCTTCACTCGGCAAGGTGGTATCTTGACGAATTTCTATTAAGCCAAGTTCGGGAGTCTGTCTCACTACTTTGGGATTGAACCAGTGGCATTTAAATATAACGGGGTTAAGAGGTTTGCTCCCATCAAAACTCAATTCATATATTTCTTCGAGTCGTCCATAGTAGTCAACCCCGTCTGTGCCCGGAGTAAAAACTCCGGAATTTGTGGTTCTTCGGTTAGGTCGGCTCTGTTCATGACTTGTTGTGTGGAAACGATAGCCGTTTACGTCGTAAGCTTTGAATGTCTTAACCTTGTATGCACAACCATTCGCAACTTGCCTCAACTCGGAACTCATTGTCGTGTCGGTTCTTCCCTATAGGTTTAAACGCGATGAACATGTATATTAGTCGCATATAAGATATAATTGAAAGGTATAACTAACTAAAAGTTAATTTGAGAAATACCTTAGTTTTGAACCAAGAAATGAAATCGGGATTGCCATTTCCCACACCATACTTAAGAAGGGCAGTGGATTCCTCAATGTTAGCCTCCCTCGAACCACGCCAAAATCGTCGATGAAATTCCTCAATGTACGGTTCCACTTCGGAAAGGTTTGTCAGGACATACAACATAATCAAACGCCACTCTTCATGCTGTAAGGTCTTGTTAGCAGCACCACTTGCACTTCCTAGTTGGCCTCTGAAGATGCTGAGATTTGATTCTTCTTCTGGAAGATTGTAACGGGCAGGTGGATTATGCACGCTTGGAAGATTGTCCGCATAATATCTAGTTGTGAAGTTTGACACCTCCTCCAAAACATATGCCTCAGCTATGGATGCTTCAATTTTGCATTTGTTCTTACATTTATTCCGAAGAATCTTTTGGAATCTCTCAATTGAATAGCACCAACGGCTTTGAACCGGACCTCCCATCCGGGCCTCATACGGAAGGTGCAATATCATATGTTGCATCGGATTGAAAAAACCGGGCGGAAAGATCTTTTCTAGCTTACATAATAACACGGGCGCTAGTGTCTCCATGTCTGCTACCACGGTGTGAGACAACTGTTTAGCACAAAGTTGACGGAAAAAATTGCTCAATTCAGCTAGAACTCGCCAGACATCCTCGGGGACATAGCCACGAATCATGACCGGGAGCAATCGCTCAATCCATATGTGATAGTCATGACTTTTGAGTCCGTTTATTCGCAGAGTAGCTAGATTAACTCCCCTCTTCAGATTAGCTGCATAGCCATCAGGAAACATTAATGTTTGAAACCACTCAAGTACTTCCCTCCTTTGTCCCCTTGTTAGAACAAAATCAGACTTTGGCTTCGTCCAGGATTTCCCGCTTCTAGGAGGTATCATGTCGAGCTTAGGTCTGTTGCATATAGCCGCTTGATCCAGTCGGGCCTTGACATTGTCTTTCGTCTTCTCAGGAATATCCATGATTGTGCCGAAAATGGCCTCGGCAACATTTTTCTCAGTGTGCATCACATCAATGTTGTGCGGAAGGAGAAGATCATCGAAATAAGGAAGATTCCATAAACATGGCTTGTGAGTCCATGCATGATGCTCACCATATCCAATAAAACCAGCTCCTTGTGTATTAATTTGCAAAGACTCTAATTGAGCACGAACATCGGCTCCGGTCATTTTAATTGGTGCTGAGCCTTTAACAGACACATCTTTTGTAAAATTCCTCTTATCCTTCTTGAATGGATGGTTCCGAGGAAGGAATTGTCGGTGCTTGTCAAATGAGGAATATTTTCCACCCTCAGCTAGCCAAACGAACTTTAGAGTCGACCGACAAATCGGGCATGCGAACTTCCCATGCACGCACCAGCCGCAAAATATCGAATATGCTGGTAGGTCATGTAGAGAATACATATACCAGACATGCATTCTGAAGTTTGTCTTTGTACATCGATCATATGTCAACACACCGTCTTCCCACACATGGACCAAATCATCCATCAAAGGCTCCATATACACACTCATATTTTTCCCCGGGTATTCAGGCCCTAGAATTATCAAGGACAAGAAAATATTCTGTCGTTGAAAGATGACGCCGGGAGGAAGGTTGAGGGGAATAACAAACATTGGCCAACAACTGTATGCGGCAGCCGTCATACCATATGGATTGAACCCATCTGTTGCTATAGCAATTCGTACATTACGTGGCTCTAAAGCTTTCTCGGGATGGAGCTGATCAAATTTTTTCCACGCTTCTCCATCTGATGGATGACCTAGCTTGTCTGGGTTGTAACGAATCCCATTTTTATGCCATGTCATCTGTTTAGCAGATTCCTCGGTCATGTACAGCCGTTGGATCCTCGGTACAAAGGGAAGGTACCGAAGGATCTTCACGGGAATTGAGAGTTGTTTCTTCACACCATCATCGGAGTCTACCTCCAGATACCTAGAGGATTTGCATTTCACGCAGCAGGTTGCGTCTGCGTATTGTTTTCTGAATAAAATGCATCTGTTGGGACAAGCATGTATTTGCTCATAAGGCATCTTAAGTGCACGGAGGACTTTCTTAGACTCGTACATGCTCTTCGGAAGGTTGTGACCTTCTGGAAGAAGGCTACCAACAACCGTCAGCATAACATCGAAGCATTCTCGACTCAAGCTAAACTGCGACTTGATGGCCAATAGCCGTGCGATGGCATCCAGTTGAGAAACCTTAGTGTGACCGTGAAGAGGTTGCTTTGACGCGGACAACATGTCATAAAACGCTTTTGCCGTTGGCTCCGGCACTTCCTCTTCACGTGCTTCGTCAAAATGCGCATCTTCAAAGTCATCTAGCATAAATCCAACCCCTCCCTCATCATCGTCCATGCGATGTCGCAACACCTCCTCTCTAGGACGTTGTGACTCACCATGATACGTCCAACGGGTATAATTTGGCATAAACCCATATTTGCATAGGTGTTTACCCATAGCATCCTTTGTTTGTCGACGCTTATTCTCGCACCGACTACATGGACACCAGGTCTTGTCACGTACATTCTGTCTACCAAACGCTGTCTCTAAGAATACTTCAGTGTTCTTGATCCAATCCATGGTCACCTCGGCCTGACTAGGGCGACCCGTGTACATCCACTCACGATGATCCATCTTGTACTAAACTAGGAAACAACACCCGTGTTTAGGGGTTAGTGAGAAACGAGATGAATATAACAGTCTAATAGGTAAGATAGGTCCTAATCCCACCGGACAATGCGTAGATTGAGCTCGTATTCACGCTCCATTCCGATCCAACCCAAAATTTCGGCAGCACCTCCCCGCTGCTCTCCAAACGCACGTCTGGGCAACATGCCAAGAGGATGTGCGTTTGGAGAACAAGGGGGAGGTGTTGTCGAAACCCTGGGTCGAATCAGAACGGAGCATGAAAACGAGCTCAATCTACGCATCCTCCGGCTGTCCAAACGTGGACAGTTCGAAACAGTTACGGCCACAGATATGCAAAGACATGCATATTCCAAACCGTAACTCTTCCGAACGGGAGACGCCTAGGTTACGCGATAATAACAAAAAAAATAATTTTTTGACAACATCACGATGCATAAATTGAACGGCACGATGGCTGTCACCCACATACACATCACGACTCGATGGCCGAGATCCACATACACATATATATAATGGCACGATGGCCGGCATCGACATACACAAGATATTAATGAACATAACCATTAAAACATAAAAAGTATTACAATGATTATTTTAAAATTTCTAAAACATGTATATTAGAATAACATGGTATTAACATGAAATTTAACATGGCATTATTAATAATTAAATATGTGATTAAAAAGTACATTAAACTTGGCATTAAATTGTCTCATCTAATAATATATATATATATATTAGTTTGCTACAATAGCTAGTTCCTAGCTCATTAAAAACTACATTAAACTTGGCATTAAATATTGAAATACCATACGTACATGTATATGTTGCAAACTCAACATATGCATACATTTGGTTTTTTTTGACTTACACATGCATAAATATATGTTAACTTATTGTGTATATATTGCATATATATTTAAAAAAGTGAAAAAATATCACCGAAGAGCCCGGCGGTCGGAGGAGGAGGTGCCGGCCGGGGGCACCGAGGGCAGGGAAGGAGGGCGGGCAGGGGGCGCCGACGCGGCCGGCGGGGACGGGCGTGGGACGGCGGGGCTGGCGAAGACGGCCAGCGGCGCCGATTGCCGAGGGCCGGCGAGGGTGGCCGGGGTCAGGCCGCTGGGGGCCGCAGGGGCGGCCGGCGGCGGGGGTGGCGGCGGCGGGACGCAGGGAGTGGCGGGCGGCGGGGGAGCAGGCGGCGGGGAGCGGGGGGAGCAGGCGGCGGGCGGCCGGCGGCGGGGTGGCGGCGGCGGGATGCAGGGAGCGGCGGGCGGCGGGGGAGCAGGCGGCGGGGAGCGGGGGGAGCAGGCGGCGGTGTGCTGCGAGGGGGGAGGCAGATCTGGGCGCACTTAATGCGCCCAGATCTGGGGCTCTTTTTTTGTACTCGTACCAGGTTCGCCGAGTGCCAAATTGGGAGGCACTCGGCGAACAATTTTTTTTTAAAAATAAATAACGTTTACTGAGTGCCACCACTAAACCACTCGGCAAACATTATTTTTTTAAATGAACCATTTTTTTGCCGAGTGCTAGGTATAATTACACTCGGCAAAGTTTTTTAAAAATTATTTTCAAAAAAAAACTAAAATAGAATAAAGACTTTAAAAAATCCCAAAATTTGGTATTATATAATATACACTAATATTGCATCCTAGAAAATTTCTAAGATCAAATAAACAAATATAAGGCACTTTTAGTTTAGATTTGGGATCTTTTACTTAAAATCCTATAAACAATTTTTTTAACCAAAAATAGCAAACTAACTCAAAAAATCCCAATTTTTGACATGGTATGAGATAAATTGAGTTTTAGTAGTACAAAAAGTTTTAAGTTCAAAAAAATATTTGAATACCAATTTGCTTCTAAACCTAACTCATTTTATCCCTAAACTCCTAAACCTTCTCGAAGGTTGTCCAATTTCTAAAGGTCATACTTGAAAACTTTGTCGAAACATTATGAATTTTTTACCATATTATATATGTATGATATAATGACACCCTGTCAAGTGTCATATTTTTTAGGCATCAATTACATTTTCTATAATTAAAAAACCATTAACCTGCATATTGCAAGTCGAGTGTCGTAAATTAGATTTTAAATATTTAGTTATATTTAGTTGTAAAAGAGTACAAATGTAATAATGAATAGAAATATGTTTTTTCCATAATTTTTGAGTCATTATTTTATGTACATTTAGTTGAAATTTGACCCACTTGGAAGTAAATCCTAGAAATACAAATATTTTATTAAAAATAGCAATCCCACTCATAAAAGTATGAAAATTTACCATGGATTAAAAGATGTTGAATTATGACTGTAAAAAAAAATTAAAGTTCAAAACATGTTTTAAATGTGATATAGAGTCAAAATATGTTTTCACATGAAATAATGGGATCAACACACTTTGCCGAGTGCATTTAGCTATAGCACTCGGCAAAAATGATTTTTTTTTCTTTGCCGAGTGCCATTCCCATTTGCACTCGGCAAATAATTTTTATACTGTTTTTTTAAAAAAAACTAAAATAGAATAAAGACAGTAAAAAATCCCATAATTTGTAATTATATAATATACACTAATATTTCATCCTAGAAAATTTCTAGGTTCAAATAATCAAATATAAGGCATATAGAGTTTAAATTTGGGATCTTTTACTTAAAATCTTATAAACAACATTTTTAACCAAAAATATCAAAGTAACTCTAAAAAATGCCAATTTTTGACATGGTATAAGATAAATTGAGTTTTAGTAGTACAAAAAGTTTTAAGTTCAAACAAATATTTGAATATCGATTTGCTTCTAAACCTAACTCATTTCATCCCTAAACTCCTAAACCTTCTCGAAGGTTGTCCAATTTCTAAAGGTCATACTTGAAAACTTTGTCGAAACATTATGAATTTTTTACCATATCATATATGTATGATATAATGACACCATGTCAAGTGTCATATTTTTTAGGCATCAATTACATTTTCTATAATTAAAAAACCATTAACCTGCATATTGCCGGTCGAGTGTCGTAAATTAGATTTTAAATATTTAGTTATATTTAGTTGTAAAAGATTACAAATGTAATCATGAACACAAATATGATTTTTCCATAATTTTTGAGTCATTATTTCATGTACATGCATTTCAAATTTGACCCACTTGGAAGTAAATCCTAGAAATACAAATATTTTATTAAAAATACCAAACCCACTCATAAAAGTATGAAAATTTATCAAGGATTAAAAGATGTTGAATTATGACTGTAAAAAAAAATTCAGGTTCAAAACATTTTTAAAATGTGATATGGACTCAAAATGTGTTTTCACATGAAATATGGACTTCAAAACATCTTTGCCGAGTGTTTTTATAGTGGCACTCGGCAAAGGCTAGGGTTTGCCGAGTGTCCGTTAGTGGCACTCGGCAAACCCAAATTTTCACCCCTGGCGCCGTCACGGCGTCAGCAAAAAAATTTGGCGGTCTTTTTTCAGGATGTTTGCCGAGTGCCTACGGAGTGGCACTCGGCAAACCCTGTCTTTGCCGAGTGTCACAGACTTTGCCGAGTGCATTCCATAGGGCACTCGGCGAACGTGTCTTTGCCGAGTGCCCGATGGAATGCACTCGGCAAAGTCTGTGACACTCGGCGAATGTTAGTTTTCCGGTAGTGTCTATGCTGAAGAACTACTGAACTAATTACGCTTAGCCAAGCTCATGCAGGGTGAGCTTGGAGTGTAGCAAAGTCACACAATTAATCCACCATGACTGTGTCGTAAATTCATCTGCTCCAGGAGGACTGGCCATGGCCAGCTGCCCATCCACTTCTGTGAGTGAAGGTAGACCGCCTAATCAGCCAAGTTGTGGCCGCCGATCATGGCAGGGCGGCAACAACCTGGAACATGGAAGATGGCGGCTGTCCTTGGCCCCATGCGTGTGTAATAAAGCATTAATCTGGTTGGCGCTGGTCGCCGGAGCTAGAGATGCCAAGACGACATGACGCGCACCCAGCACCAAATGGTACGTACTCTTCTTTGTCTAATTAATCACCCAAACGTGTACTGCCATCTACGACCGGGCCTGGAATGAATCGAATGAATTAACGTGAACTCGAATGCATGGTTGCGTCACATATATTCCCTATACCAGCTCACGGCCTGCCTGGAACAGTTCATCGTCTTGCTTGCTGATTAATTGATTACTAAGCCACCTTGATTGTGACACTACTGGCTCGCCCAGCACTTAGTTTTCTGCCTCTATATACATCCTCATGTCCAGCTAACGGTTTGCGATACCATTTGCTTGCTGCTGCTAGCTACTTGCTTGCTTCTTCCGGCAGCGTCGTGTTCGTGTACCAGGAGCAGCAAGGAGATCCAGCTTTTGGCGCTCTAGAGATGGCCGAAGAGGCGAAGAAGGTGGAGGTGGAGACGACCAAGGACATCGCCGAGGAGAAGGCGGTGGTGCCGCTGCCGGCGCCGCCCGAGCACGACAAGCCGGCGGCCGACAACTCCAAGGCCATCGTCGTCGTCAAGGGTACGTAGTTTCAGGCTTTCAGCTGCTTCATCTCATCTATTTAGTTGATTTGGCTCCTACTGATCACAGCAAAGCCCAAATTTTACCCTGCACTTTATGCACTTATAAAGGACAAATAGGCCAGCGTGACAAAAAATGTTCATATGATTTCAATTAATTTTGCTAGTCCATATATATATATATGACTTGATTTGATCTTTCCATGGTAAACAAAGCGGCTATTCTTGAGTTTCTATATCGTTTGGGACTCCCAAGGTTCTTTTATGCAGTAGTGAGTTTATCCTTGATTTCTTAAGCAAAAAACTGAATATAAACTTGGAAGAAACATTGTTCAAGACTTCAGCAAGACAAAATTAAATTGCTACTGCACATTTTTTTTAAAGTGGGCAAATGAGTGAGATGAAAAACGATCATGTACCAGACTACCATTCTACTTGCTTATTAAGTATTACTGACTAAAACTGAACGAATTTATTCTATGTTCTGAAATACCCGTTCTTTTGCTCCCAGCAGCTGAAGGCACCGGAGGTTCAACTGAAAGAGGTACCAACTGAAGAAATGATCATCTGAACTCTCATTTTAACAAAAAAAAGACAGGATTTCAGGTCCATGCTCATTTCGTTTCCCCGTTTTTTTCAGACGCTTATCTCGCAAAAATTGAGTCTGAGAAGAGATTGACACTGGTCAATGCCTGGGAGGAGAGCGAGAAGGCCAGAGCAGAGAACAGGTATGATATGAAGTAGCAGCGGTGTTTTAATTGGTGGTTGCTTAAAAGCGAAAGGAATCAGAGTACAGTTAGTGCGTTATTACTGACATGACACATCACCTCTAGTTAGACAGATCACAGATCTGATGGAGGTTTATCTTACGGTGCACTCAAAGCGTACCCTTTTCATATCTGCGACATGCACCGATGTGGCATGCATACCAAATTACCAACTTGTAGTCCTGCATAATGTACTAGCTGGAACTCATTTGTGTGATCCTTTCCTTTGTCTCTGCAACAACAACAGGGCGGCCAAGAAGCTGTCCTTCATCACTTCATGGGAGAATGCAAAGCAAGCAGAGATGGAGGCCGAGCTGAAAAGGATCGAGGTAAGGCAAACCATCAGATGACAACCTCCTCTCCTACAGTCTTGGAGTTACCGGCCACTCGAGTAACAGTAACGACTAACGACAGGAGCAACTGGAAAAGAAGAAAGCGGCGTACGAAGAGAAGCTGAAGAACAAGCTGGCATTGCTCCACAAGACAGCGGAGGAGAGGAGGGCGCAAACCGAGGCGAAGCGAGGGGAGGAGCTCATCATGGCGGAGGAGATGGCCGCCAAGTACCGAGCAAAAGGCGAGGCTCCCACCAAGCTCTTCGGCCTCTTGAAAGCTTGAGGAGCTAGCGAGATCCTTCCTACTACTCATGTCGGGATTGCGGTTGTTTTAGTCTGGCCGGGACTTGCAGATTTCGTGCTTGCGTTGTGTGTATGCATGTGTTGTAACTGAAGGCCACTGGTTTGTATTTTGTCGTTGGACGGCCGGCTTGATTAATTTCTGGTGCGTTTTGTAAAGGAATTGTGTATATGCATAGGAGTGCAGCTCTGATGGATCATGAATACATTAATTCTTTAATGAATAATATTTGTTCGTAAGCATTTCGTTAACCGTTGTGTACGTGTCGTCAAATGAACACTTTTACTTGGTCCTTTTCATTCTCGAATGACATTTTTTTTACGTTACGGTATCACATCACAACTCATAAGTAGCGCTGTGCGGTATTCAGTTAACTTTGAAAAGATGGACCTCTTCCGTGCGTCCACCGTTATTAGAATGGTCATATAAAGCAAGTTTTTGGCACGACAGCTATGTGTTTTTGCCCCACGGTTGTTTAGCATTTGCACCAGAAAAAATATTTCTGGTTTATCAAGCATTGACCGACAAAGCTTGGATCAAGAGTATCCGCCGACTCTCGTCGTTGGAGGAGTTCCTACATGTTTGGGAGATTACCGATCAAATTACTCTTTGCCAACAAATGGCAGATGACGTTCGGTGGCGTTGGACGGAGAACGGTGTCTATCAGTTTGTCGGCCATATAAATTACTCCATTAACCAACAACTCTGAAAGGGCCGAGCCGAACCAAAAAGCAAATTTTTTGTTTGGACTTTGCTCAAACAAAATTTTTGACAGCGGACATCTTGCTAAAACGGGGCTGGCCTTGTTTTCCCTTGTGTCAGCTTTGCTTATCGGATATGGAATCTGCTAAACACATTAGTTGCGGATGTTCTTTCACGGCGCAGGCTTGGTCCAAAGTTCTGATGCACTTTGGCTTCGTAGGTGTCCCCCTTGTCTACTGCGGATGCACCAAACGATTGGTGGATTTGAGCATCTCCTTGCGTCGCGAAGGCTACAAGGTCTGATTTCAATGGTTTAGCTATCTACTTATAGTGACACATATGGCAACTCACTCTGTTTGAGTCGATAACAGTGGTTATCGACCTAATTGTGGTTGATTTCTCTTCTTTCTCTAGAGCGAGGGATCTACCTGGCTAATTCCTCTCCCTCCTCTCTCTGTTGTGAATGTAATCACTATCAAACTTTTCTGGGTTTTCACCGCCTTAATACAATCCTCTCGGCCTTGTTTAAAAAAAAGAATGCCTTGACGTAAATATAGAAATCCGCCTCCTTCACGATAAAGCGCATAGTATAGAAAATAGACGGGGCCCACTCGTCAGTGAAAGGGTACAGACCAACAAGTCGTCGTAGAATCGGCGGCAGTCGGCCTCGGCCATGCCTCATCCCCCGCTACTGGGCCAGCTCCGCCGCCTCCTCCTGCCCTGCTCCTCCGTCGTCCCCATCGCCGCAGCCCCGAGCACCGTCCGCTGCCTCTCCCCTCGCGCCATGGCCTCCACCGTCGCCTCGCAGGTGCATCCAGGTAAGCAGGACCACGGCCCGGTTATTCCCTGAGCGGTTGATGGTTGCTTCTGCTGCTGCGTTGCGCTGATGGTTGTTGCGCCCGCACGGGATTGGGTGGTGAATCGATCCGCAGGCGGTTCCGTGGCGGCGGCGGAGTACGAGGATGTGCTGGGCCGGCTCTCGTCGCTTATCACGCAGAAGGTGCGGGCGCACAGCGGCAACCGCGGCAACCAGTGGGACCTCATGGCACAATACCTCCAGGTCCGTCTTCCCCGCCACTCGCGAATCGTGATAGCGTAATAGGATGTTTTTTTATTGGATCGGATGGATTTGACTGCTGCCGTGGCGCAGATTCTGGAATTGGAGGAGCCGATCGCGCAGATGAAGGTGATTCACGTCGCAGGGACCAAAGGAAAGGTAAATTAAAATTCAGGTTGGATTGAGGTTTGTATAAAATAATAAAATAGTTTAAACTTTTAATAAAACTAAATTATTCAACTAAATATCCTTAATCTATTGAAGCTCCAGAATTTGTACCAGCTTTAAAAAAATCTGGATCTGGAGCTGTGCCAATTGGAACCGTTGATTATCCCCAGCTATTTTTTTCTGGTGTCCATTTCGATGAAGAATGTTACAAAGATAGGGGCAAAATCATTTATAATGGGGCAGGTCGATGCTGGACTGCAATGCAACTAACGTGAAAAAATTTTACGAGTGCCTTTTGTTAAAAAATGGCAATGCAATAGCTTAATGCTATTTGGTACTGAGATGTAAGGTGATCCATTCCAGTCCTTCAGTAGCAACTTAAAAATACAGAATGCTACATACTGTAAAGTCATTAGCTTCATCATGATCCGTTCAAATTTTTGATTTATCGTGATGTGAAATTTGAAGAACTCATGCTATCTCTACAGGGTTCAACATGCACTTTTACAGAGTCAATCCTGCGATCATGTGGTTTCAGCACAGGGCTATTCACCTCACCACATTTAATGGATGTCAGGGAGCGATTCCGGCTAAACGGGTAATTTCCTTATCCATTGTTCTCCTTTTTCTTATATGTGCCTCTAATGTTGATAACTATTGCTCCTTGTTTCCATACTTCAGAATAAGTTTCTGGATGTAGATGTGCCATATTATCCCTTTTATGTTATTTTTTTTGGATAACTATGTACTTTGCCTTTTCTGATCTAGCTCCTAATTTTGAGGGCATCAGGGTGGATATTTCTGAAGAAAAGTTTTTGAAGTACTTCTGGTGGTGCTGGAATAAACTGAAGGTATATGTCTAATTCTGCTGTTTCATATGATGGTACTCTGTTGTGACATTACTTCCAGGAATCTGCACATTTTCTGTATAAGTTATCTTGTGTTGTTTTGCTTCTTTTTTAAAAAAAAAAAAACTTTTAAATGGTGATGTACATGGGTGTACTTTCAGGAGAAGACTGATGACGATATTCCCATGCCAACCTATTTCAGATTCCTTGCTCTGTTAGCATTCAAGATATTCACAGCTGAGCAGGTGAGAAAATAAGAGTGTGCACTTCCTGCTCGTTTTCCATTTTATTATTTGCATTCATTACATTTTTCTATACATATTCATTACAATTTTACTTGAATGGCACTGGCAAGATCTAGGATTTGAAGGTACTAAGTTAGACACACCAAATTCGTTTCTCACATGTTTACTTTTGAGACATCGATGTAGTGTATTCATTTATGACTTTTTGGAGAAACATTATTCATTAATTTACCTCCTCCTTTTCTGGCTCAAACAGGTAGATGTTGTTGTTCTCGAGGTTGGCTTAGGAGGGAAGTTTGATGCAACTAATGTGGTAAGTCAAGTTCTGCTCCCTGTAACATATAGCCAGAGGTGGTGCATAAGTGTCCATGTGGTGTAATCAATGTTCGAAACAAACTGGAACTATGCCATTTAATGTTGAAAACCTTGTCTGTCCTAGCCTGTTTGCTATTTTTTGTCCAATCATCCTCTGACTCCATGCAGAAGGTGTGTGGTCACAAGGCAAACTATGCTAGTACTGTCAGAGTGTCAGATATATTCATCCAGGTCCAGCTATATGCTGGTATCTTCTATTGTATCTAGATTCTAGAAGGCTCAAGTTTAGCTTCTGTTTCTTCTGAACATTCCTGATCTCATTCAGATCAAATCCTATATCTTGATGACTTGAACCATAAAAAGAATAAAGTGCATGACCAGGGTGTAACTTTGCATATCCTGCAGGTTGAAGCACCCATAGTTTGTGGAATTTCGTCCCTTGGATACGATCACATGGAAATTCTTGGTTAGTCATGGAATTGGCAATTCAAGCACCTTTATTACGAGGAAAAGTAATTTCATACTTTCATGTTTCCCATGTGTACTGTGAACAGGAAATACGCTTGCAGAAATTGCTGGGGAAAAGGCTGGGATTTTCAAGGTTTATTTTTTAAAACCACTTCCCTGAAAAAGCTGTGCTAAAAATTAAGATAAAGTGTTATACATTCACTTTTTTCACTTACAGTTTTTTCAATTAAAAGAACCCATCTAGCCAACATTTGTTGATTTTTTGGTTCTCTCATGGCATCTGATATTAACAGAAAGGTGTTCTGGCCTACACTGCTCCACAGCCAGAAGAGGCAATGATTGCTCTGAAACAAAGGGCTTTGGAATTGGGTGTATGTTCTATTATCAACTTTTCCTCACATGTTTTAATATTTGTAAACTTGATACTGAACGCAACCTAAAGCATCTTTTAAGAATAAGCTACTCTGTTGCTTCTGAAGGTTTCACTTCAAGTTGCAAATCCTTTGGAGCCCCATCAGTTAAAAGATCAACACCTTGGACTGCATGGTGACCACCAATATGTAAATGCTGGCCTTGCAGTTGCATTGGCTAGTACATGGCTTGAGAAACAAGGACATTTGGATAAAATACCACTCAACCAAACTGTAAGTCTTAACAGACAATTCATGTTGATTTTTTATCAATAAAAATATGGTAATATAATTTGTTCCGCTCTTATGGAATTTAGGGTCCCTTACCAGATCAGTTTATTAGTGGGCTATCAAATGCTTGGTTGCAAGGTCGAGCACAAATTGTTACAGATTCACAAGTAAACTCAGAAGAGGAAGATAAGGACTGTTCTTTGGTTTTCTATTTGGATGGGGCTCATAGCCCTGAAAGTATGGAAATTTGTGCTAGATGGTTTAGCCATGTTACAAAGGAGAATAGGAGAATGCCATCATCCATGGTGCAGTCTCAGTCATGTGGCAACTTTCAAAAGGCATGCCTGCGATTGTCATACTTGATAACTTGAATGTCTACATTTTGCCTGCATTGTATCATTGGCTCCCCCTATATGAAAAATTACTTTTGAACTAATTGCAGATTCTTCTATTCAATTGCATGTCCGTGAGGGATCCTTTGAGATTGCTTCCACGTCTTGTGGATACATCAATGCAAAATAGTAAGTAAAGTACTCCATGTTTTTTTTAAAAAAAATCCACGCTCAATCATTTTCAAATACCCCTCACTGTATTGTGCACTGGTTCTTTATATTAATAACTTGAGTTCTATGCGAACTTCTTTATTCACAGTTGATTTACTTTTCTACTTATCCTGCTCTTGGCTGAATGTTTTCATCTACTGCTGTTTCATGAAATTGTTCAGGGGTCCACTTTGATATGGCCCTTTTTGTGCCAAACCAATCACAATACAACAAGCTTGGTTCCAATTCATCGGCTCCTGCAGAGCCTGAGCAAATTGATTTGTCATGGCAATTGTCGCTCCAAAGAGTGTGGGAGAAATTACTTCGTGGTGATAAAGGTTCTTCTGAACTTGATAGCCTTTAGCCATTTATTCTGCTTTTAGAATTGCAATGCGGTTTTCTTGTTGAAATGAAGCATATTTGGCCTGAAGATATATGAAATTTCAAGCAAACGATGCAGGTATGAACGACACTAATTCCAGTGAGACCAGTCAGGTTTTTGAATCACTTCCACTCGCAATCGAATGGCTAAGGACAAAGGCCCGACAAAATAGACCGACCTCTTTTCAGGTGTGTGCTTTCATCAGAATATATCCTATACCTTCATACTCATGTAGTACATCATGGTTTTTGCCTTTTGGAAACTTTTTTGGGTTCGTGAATGAATCCGCATGTAAGCTACTTCCACACTTGGTGCTGATACATTTGTGTCTGATACACTGAACTAGGTCTTGGTTACGGGTTCCCTGCATCTCGTTGGTGATGTACTGAGATTGCTGAAGAAGTGAGTTATTTTGGGACGATACGCTGCACTGAGATCCCCCAAGGCCCAAGGGCAACCGCATGGTTATGGACTACAGCAGTTCCAGCAGGGCAACCAGGCGAGCTTCGTGTATACTCTTGTTACGTGTTGTGTGGCCGTTGTTGCCACTGTAACTCAGTATTCTTTGTTCACATGCAACTTCCATGCCTAACAAGAATACTGTACACAATTTGTTGTAGCTTCGCAGGTAAAAAAAATGCAAAAGACATCGACCAATTACCCTGGATAGACAAAATGACAAACAACAACCATAGGTTACCTGTGGTGGTAGATTAGCTTCGCCATCTCAGACTCAGAGTGGTTACCCTGAGATAGACAAAATGTCAATGTTGTCATACATCAGACTTGCGACCGGGCAGCTCAGAGGGGCCAAGACTGCTGTTTCCTAATTCGCAAAGGATTAAGACTGCTACGGCCTTAATCGAATCCCATTCGGTATGTTGCCCACCTCTGATGCACCGATTTCCTAAAGTCCACGTTTCCGTATCGACGGCGTATCGGATAATAAAGATTAAAAATAAATCAAAATAATTTTTGATACTTTTCCGATACTTCTACGATAATCCGATACTTCGCTAGCCCATTGAAAGTCTGGCCCAATAACAAACCCTAAGTTCCTAACTCTCTTTCACCAACCCAGCCGCACTCTCCCACCGCCTTCCGAGTCATCTCCTAGTGCACCCCAGGATCTCTCGTCGCGCCTATAGGTTTCTGTTTCAAGTTTCAACAGCAGCTCGTCTTTTATGTTAATGGTTAATGTCTTTAATTTTTGGATTATTTTTTTATATATGTATATACTCGCTGTATCGCCGTATTCATGTTTTTTGAAAATTACGTATCGTCGTATCTGTATCGCCGTACCCGTATCGTGTATCCGTTGCCCAAATGAAACCAGATGGTGAGTCGTATCAACAGGGGAAGGCTCCCTATCGGCAGAAATGTAGGGGCGGAGCCAATATATTGGCAGCGGGTTCCCAGGAACCGGGGTGGAAAAAAATTTTTAGTTATCAGTAGTAATTTTTTACCTTTTGTGCACCCCCTTGAACGCAATATGGTGTACCGCTTAAAGTGGTGCACCTCCTTCAGTTTTTTTCTAGCTCTGCCACTGCAGACCGGGCATACTTCCACTCTCTCTGCCGCTCTTCTTGTCTTCATCAGCCAAATGGTAATTAAGGACGTAGTTTGTTTTTTTAATCATCAAGGAAAGCTTTTGACTTTAACCAGGCTCTCTCGCCTTGACGCTATAAAGTGACAAGTCAACACAATACTTCCTGTTCAAGCTTTGATGGTGTAGCTCCAGATAGCTCTTTCCTTCATATTGGGCTCTTGTTACACTTGTAGTTCATAGCCTCCAGTAATCGTAATTGGACAGCATCCATTACGAGGCCAGGGAGCTTGAGATTTGTGGTGCTACTGGTAGATGGCTGCTCTAGCTAGTTCAGTTGCTTGGGGTGCTAGGGAGCTAGTACAGTCGTCTTTGTCTTTTACATGGGGTGCTAGGGAGCTATTACAGATTGAATAGGTGAAAAGCAGCATCTTCATACGAGGGACAATTAACTGATCGAAGAAGGCCATAGCACACACTGTACAGCTTGCAATGATGCTACTTCACAACAGGGTAAAATAAATTCAACTCTCGTTCTTACAGATTCCAGGCCAAGTGAGAGGCCCGATTCACAGCAATAGTGGCGTTCATGTGACGAACAAGATCGCTCTTTTGGATGTAAAACCTCAAGATCGAGTTCATGTTAACAACTCAACAGTTTACCAACCGTACGGCCAACCAGGACTGAATGTCAGTCGCTCAGAGTCTACATCAGTTGGTTGCCCACGGGGTCAACTGTAAAATGTAGCTCCAGAGATTTCTCCACAATCGGATGAAATTTTGAAGCCCACATCTGCATTTCACAAGTCATTATCAATTTTCAGAGAAAGTGCCATTATCCCATCATTTCTGTATAGCACATCAAGTTATGAATACCAAAATTTCTAGAAAGGAAATGAACAGAAAGCAAGACCATTTTTTTCAGAGCTTTTGGCCTTTGCTGTTCTATATTATCTCTCATTTTCTTCCCAGATATCAAATGTGAATATGCATGCAAGATAGGAGACTTACATCCTTGTATTCCATGCCTTCCCTGAATAACTTGAAGTCATCAACTGCAGAAACAAGAAATTCAGTTAAGAACCATAGTGATGCAAGCTATCCATCCTCCAGCTTTGTCCTGCATCTATATGTTTTTTTTTATTTCAATGACGAATGTGGATAATTTATTGATCACTTACACGATGGAAAACGGATAACTGCAACATGACTGTAACCACTGTCCATATTATTTAGGCAGCATCCTGGTACAAGTAAACCGGCACACTTTGTTATATGAGATTAGGGGGAAATGGAAGGTCTTGTGAAAATGTGGCAGAAGAATGACATGGGTACCATTTTGGCATACCTAATGTGGCCTGAACAATGAAAGAAGTGTATTGACTGATCAATTTCTGAAGGGAAGCTAATGCATCTTCCACTGAATCTCTGGATGCACCCTCCAAGATAGATATCAGTAGCATAAACTCCACGCCGTAGTTAAAATCCTGTTGGAAGAAGCTTACTTAGGTTCACATAAAAAGTTTGTGGAATATCTTGCAAGACCTACCAAACAATAACAATGTGAACCAGCTTGAATTACCTCTCCCCTACGGAAGAGAGGGATTATGTCATCTTCAACTTCAGATTCAAAATCTACAGAAACCGAGCCCTGTAAGTTATCCAACTAGTGACTCTCACAATGCAATGAACCATAAAGAGTCGGAATGGTATAAGAACCAGAAAGAAGATTACATGTTGAGGCGTACATATGAAACGGGTTTTACGTGGTCGTCGAGAATCTTGGAGTAGTATGGGCTACTTTGGAACTTTGCAATGTCGTCTTTCTGCTGGAAACGCATCAAGACAGCATGTGTGAAATTCTCTGTGTTGGGGTCCTCTATGCGCCCTGCATCCAAGATATACATATCAAAATGCAATGCATAACTTTGGTGATTTTTTCATGAACAATAGATAGATATAAGCCTCTCACCTAACGACACAGCTAGTATCCCTCTCATCTGATACTGAGAAGTATACAAGTAATCAAGCATGTCCTTCTCTTCCGCATCCGAGATATTTGGCATGGCTCTAAGCAGAATGATGTGCTCCACAATCTTTCTGCTAAATTAAGCTCACCAGGTCAGACTGTCTACATATTCCAGATTAGCATGTACTATTATTATTCTATGCTCTTCTGAAGCATCTTTACAGGGAAGCACCCAATGTGCTACATCCAGGAAAAGAAAATGATAGTACGCACAACTCAACTAGTGTTCATTCACAATGTAAATGTAGTGTTAGTTAGATATGATCTCTTTTCGTGATCTCAAGGTAACCTAGTCGTGCAAAACACAGAGTTCCACACCTTTTCTTGACAAGACCACCAGATGGCTCGCCATTGCTGGAACCCAGCACGCTGCGAGTGGAAAGAACCACCTTCCTCGAAGGACCCCGCAATCTGAAGCCTACACAAGAAATAGTTAGCTCAACTTTGGGTATATGCTAAACTGAAACGCATCAGGATTGAATCCAAGGTGAGATCAAGAACTCACGTCGGTCAGAGTTCTGCACGGTGCGCCATCGATGCAGCCCGAAGAATCTTGCAACAGGATCAACGGCGTGAGGGATCTGAGCAGAAGCTGGCATCAACATCCTGAAAAATCAGAACTTGTAAGCTTAACTCTCATGGTTGTTGCAAAGTTTTTATGGCTTTGGTTTGGGGTGGAGCTGTGCTGCAGTGTCTGACAGCTGAAGTGGGATTTTTTTTTGTTGGGCGCGCACAATGTGGCTGTCAACTGCTCATCAAAAGTGGGTGGCTCAAGCGTATAGCACTGTCCTTTTCCATTCTGCTTGCCAGATTCTGATATTTGTTGGGACAAGCAATTTTTTTTGGCATTCGGTTTTTGCGCATAAACAATAGGATCTCTCCGTCGAAATGTACATGCTTGACAAAATCAGAATTTACTGCGCCGCAAAAAATCAGAATATACAGTCTCCGTCAGTGCACTATCAAACCATAAAAACAAACTAAATGCTAAACCTCGGAAAACAAAGATGATAACTGATGAACGAACAGTAGCAACGGTGCTCATCAATCTGTATATCTAAAATCATGCCGTTGCAAGATTATATGTCTGATTTTGGAACTTCCAGCGCACTCACTAATCACTAAAAAACGGAATTCGTTAAAATGCACTCAATCCTAAGTAATGATGGTAAACAGAAGCAAATCTTGAGAACTGCAACATGGTCACATTTCGAACCAGAACTGCAAGAGCTCTACACAGTGAAAGGAACATAGCTTATATCGCAAAAATTACCACTCTGTCAGCACTCAGCCATTAAACAACCAGATCATGTGTTCCATGTGTCATTCTTTGGACTAATGTACTTTGTTGATTCACTAGAAAGTATTCAGCCAAGGCAACAGATATCTTGTGCAGGTATGTGAACAAAGATCGACCAACAGGTTCTAACTTTGTTAGAAACAATAAATCACAGAGTTAACAGTAAATGGAATAACTTAGCCTACATCCCAGACATAATTGTCTTTACAGAATCCAAAATTCTGAAGTAATGATAGAACAATGCAGATTGTTGGCCCTCCAAGCCATCACGGTGATGTCGGTTGCTGCCAGCAAGGTTGTTGCACGGGCTGCCCCCAATCACTAGGTCAAAGCCACCATATCTTCTGATGAGTGACTGAATTCTTTCTGCAGTTAGATTCTGTACATCGGCAATCTCAATTAGTGTACCTGTTTGGGTCTGATCCCACCAGCTCTTCAAAACAGTTCTGTTCACTTCTGATATTTCGATTGAGACCACCGTCTTCATGCGGACCCCAATCCTGTGCAGGGCTACCTCTGCTCCTCCAATGCCAGAGAACAGGGACAACACATTCATGCCATTTGGAAACATGTTCCTCAGCACAGACAGATGGTATGCAACTGTATCAACTTGGAATGAATTGCCAAGAGCTCTGTATCTCTCTGTCCTGCTAACTCCCCGTGTATGGTTTCTTGGATATCCAAGAAGGAATTCCATCTCATCTGGCTCTAGAGGAGCAACTTTATTCTTTCCAACCCAGACAAGATTCCATTTCCTACATTCATCCAGGACACACTTCTGAACTCCTGGAGATGGTGTGTCACCACAGTTAGACAGAGAACAGCGGATCCGTTCTGTGAGCTTTGCGCTTGCAACACAAGTTTGCAAGCAGTTGAACTGCCTTCTCGGATCCCAGGATGGCCACCACATCTTAGTAGAAGGGAATGCCTCATATATTGTTTTGGGGGGAAGGGGAAGAACAGGTGATCTGTTCTCAATTGGCAAGTTATGGATGTAACCTCTTTTTCTAGCAGCAGCACAGAAGAACTTTGAATCCACAAATTCAGGTTGAATGTCGTATAAGAATCTTGATATGGTCGTCCAGACACCTTTTGGAGCTAGGGCCACATTTTCATAATAGAAGAAAGGTGGTCCAAAAGCTTGATCTGGGAGAGTTCTGTGGACTGGCCGTACCCTATCACTGGGCAAGCTAAATCCAACCATTGGATTAGGAAGTGGCATAGGCTCTTCATGGCTACCGTCAAATGGCACTGGATTTCCTTGTGATCCACTTCCATATCGCTTTCTCTTTTTCTGACTTCCTTCCATGAATTTTGTTTTCTTTCTTCCAAAGGAAATGGACTCCGTATCCTGCAGAATCATGAACATGGTGCCAAGGCCATTACATTTAAGAAACAACAACAACAACAAAGCATTTCAATACCAAGCAAATTGATTCAGATGCATCATAATCACAAGGTACCTCATAGTCAGATAAGTTTGCAGAGTAAGCATTTCCTGCAGTCTCTGATGCATAGATTGAATCAACCAATACCTCCACGGAGGCGTCAAGACCTGGGAAATTTAAGCCCAACATAGACAGCATAAGGTCCCTTCCTGTCAAAGCAACAGATTCAATAGAAGCATACCGCATCTAGTAATAGCCATCTTCGCTTCATCTTCAGGGAAACCCATGCTCACTATGGACTTGATCTTCTCATCCTTCTGTGACATCTCTTGTAGGAAACCCTGCACAAAAGCACAGCAAATCAGGTTGAAAACATTTGCTACATCTCACCCATGATTTGCAGTCTGGACTAACATCCTAATAAAGCAATGCAGGCATCACATCTTATACACATAGCTTTTGAAAATATTTGAAAAGCCTACGATTTACTGCAACCAAATACCCCCTCCGATTCCTTATATAAGTCGTTTTATCCTTCTCGACTCTTTCTCAAATACAAGTTGTTTTAGAACTTTTAGGTATTTTCTCATCTTTTTTGCCATGTTTGCCCTTGTCAAATAAATGATAACCCTCTCACAAATAAATGACCCACCTTTTCAAAGCAGAATAAATGAGGGGAAATGATAAAACCATGCAACATTAAGGCCTCTGAGGCCGAAAAAGGAGCGGGAGTACAGCTTATCAATTATCAATACATGGACACAGTAGTTTATTTACACATGTATTAATAAGGATATGCGCGCTTTCATGAAACGGGTGCAAAAACGGTTTCCGCCTGATCAGGTAAACTGGTAAAGTAGTCAAGAAATAGACACAGCAAGTACATATAGTCACAAGGAGGGAGGCATGTAAATACCTCATCATCACCAGATCCATCAGAGTCAGTACCCCTGTCACAATTGCCAGCAGCAGCATCTTCATCCCAATTAACATCATCCTCACCATCACTTTCTTCAACAATTTGAGGAGCACGGACAGAAGCAGAGCAGTTACCCACTGAAGGGTCACTGCCTATTGCCTGCATAACAATTAAAACAGCATCACTTGCACATTAGAAAAATAGATAACAAACAAAGTGACATAACCACAAGGGCAAATACCTGATAAGTGAGAAGTAACTCAAGCAATTGCTCCGTATCAGCGTCACCTGAAACAATCAAAGAAAAGGCAGCAGTTGAAACAAAGATGCAATATGCCTGAGAAAATGAGAAGAAATATATTACAGCTATTGTTACCGTTCTCCTTGATAACTTTCAAGACCATCTCTTTTGTGAAACCCATTCCCACAAAGTTACCAATCAAAGCAGATGATTCTGGCCCGTTGCCATTGGCCTTCCCATTAGCATCATTTAGACAGTTCCAGAAACAAACACCACATTTTGATCATAATCATAGAAATGTAATAACACGGTATGAAGTATGAACAGATGACTAGCTCGTGTGTTCAAAGCTAGATTTCTATATCATACCTGCTTTGGCAGTGTGGACGGACCGGGAGCATCAAGGTTCCTTGAGGCTGGAGCAGATGAGGGCTCGGCATCACCATCACTATCCCACTCCAACTTGCCATCATCGTCACTGTCGCTAACCCAGTCCTGTGACACGAGTTAAGCACCGCATCTCAAGTAACTCGGCTAACATTGAAAATAAAGCAATTCATAGGTGAAAATTAACGCAGGGGTTGAATGTAGCATCTTGTATAAGACATATTGCTACCCCCGTATCACATAGCCTCATCAAATCTCAAGGGAACCGTCAAAAAGTTAAACCCTAGATCGATTCCGGTTCAAAAAAAAATGGCAATTTAATTATTGCGAAAGATAAGGGAAAATATGTTTTGCTCCGCCGCAAACCCGAAACATCCACGCGACATCACGAATCGAATCCTCAAGCGCGACATCAGCATAGCAAGAGACGATTTTAGGATCCAGGATGCATCAAACCAAAAAGGATCATCCTTCTGCGCTTAAACAAACCAGAAGCCCCTCCATCCCAATCTCATACGGAAGCCCCACCGTCACACGCACCAACCAAATCGCGCACGGAGCCACGGAGAAACACAAGAAGACGAACGGCGCAACAGCATCTTCCGCCGCGGTACGGTGGACCATCGGGAGCGGACAAACTGACGACACGGAGGAGAGGAACATCGCTTACCACCATTCTTGAATGTTCTGGAAGGCACCTCTCACCCTCCTCCTCAGCCTCCCGTTGATCGCCCGTGCGAGCCCCCCACGACGACCGACACCTAGGCGCGCGGCGGAGGAGAGCGCGACGGCGACCTGACGGCTCTGGCTCCGCGAGACCGCGCCCCTTTGTAACTTGAGATAGTCTCGGCGACGAGAAGGAGACGGGGCGGGTGTGCTCCTCGTGCCAAACAAGAGCGGTAGTGGCCTCGTTCTCAGAACTACTTCACTGAGCTGCGGGACCCAGCGCTTCACGGGCAGGATTGTCAGTGACTGTTTACCAGGGTGTCTAACAATCGGCTACGTGGATCTATATATACAGGATCTTGTGCGGAGAGATAACCTGTGGCCTCGGTAGTGTTTAGGGCAACCCAGCGGCGTCCAAATGATATTTGGCGGCACACCGAAGGGTTCATATATTTCCTTCCGCAGCTCACTTTTCCATGTATGTGATAGTGCGAGGAGAGAGAAAAAAGTAGGTAAACTTATTGTATAATAAGTAATAGTTTAAGCTAGCTGTTCAGCACGAAAGGAATATTATTTGATTGATGTTTAATTTTGTCAAATTTAACATAGTGTTTAGATCACCGCTCCAACTAATTTTTTCTACTTATCTATGATTCATTTCTTCGCCAAACCTAACCTAAGGTGTAGCGAACAAATTATTAACCATACCTTTAATAAGATTCGGTAAAGAAGTGTGATAACTTAGGCTTGGCGTATTGAATGTTTAGACATTAATTTAAAGGACTAAACATAAACTAATTATAAAAAATTGCGGAATCAGAGATTATTCACGAGATGAATCTATTAAACCTAATTAATTCATGGTTACCAAATATTTTACTGTAGCATCACATTGTTAAATCATGGTGTAATTAGGCTTATTAGATTCGTCTAGCGAATAATCCGTCGATTATAAATGAATTATGTAAATGGTCTACATTCAATACTCTGAAATCGTATGTAAACATTTGATGGGATAAGAATGAAAGTTTAGTCCATTTATCAACTTGATACTTTTACATCTATGGAATAGTTCCAACAGATCGTTGAGAGGATATATGCGAGCATGCTTTTTAAGACCTCGCTCGCCTAAGATGTTGGGACGGACGTGTTGCTACCTAGTTGTAATTTGGTGTAGTTTGATGCTGATGCCTAATAAGCGTGGGAATCGAAACAGGCATGCACACAATGATTTATATATGATTAGGGAGCTGAGGGAAAAGAGAGGTGTAGAAACACCGAAACAACAAATAACAACATGCACCTAACGCCATTACATTACTCCCCTCTCTCCTTGCTATGCTCGGTGGCACACGATGCCATTGCTCTACTCGTTGGGATCGTCCTATACATGTACGAGTAATCTCACTGCATCCTTTTTCTTTGCAATGACACCCGGGCTCTCAAATCTGATTACAATGTTCACACGGGAAGCAAACTGCAATCCACGCAACGCGGCCGATGCACTTAGGTAATGTACTAGATGTCCGGGGTATGTTTTATACTCACTCCGTCACACAAAGTTTTTCTTTTTAGCATTCAAAATTACTTAAATACTTACTGTTTATACCCTTTATCATTGTGGTACGTGGACGCCCCTATAGCTCAGTGGTAGAGCGTCAGTCTTGTAAACTGAAGGTCCGTAGTTCGATCCTGCGTGGGGGCATAAATTATGTTTTTTTTTTAATTTATTTTTACCGAATGCAAAGTTTCTGCCAAAACTTACGGCCTCGTCTTGATGGTGATGCCTGCATAACATTCGATTTTTTGAACGGCAATTCCCGATCAAAGATCCAAGCATCATGTAATGTATTGCAACTCACTTTCCTTTTAATGCCTGCTTGAGAATTGAGATATAACACGTCTGTTTGGTGGATCTTTGATTATGACAAATGCAACTGCACTTTTAATTATATATATATATATATATCTGAATATGAATATGAATATGAATATTCCACGGTGGATCGAGCCGTACAACTGAAAGAAACATAAACTGGAACCACAGGCAACAGTATAATGAAGCACGGATAAAGCCACCTCTTTATTACTGATGGGAAGAACATACATTCTGCTTGCTGTACCCTTCGATCTATATATTGCCTATCTGCAGCTCTGCACTGTGTACAAAAGAATAAAGCTCAAACAAAGGCCCAACTAGTATAAATTATAACAGGAAAACAACTGCAACTGCTTTGCTGGAGCAGATTCAGTACACAGTATGTAGTTAGATCTCTAGTGTATATTATATCCAACATGTCATTTTCACCATCTTGTTGCGGATTATGGAACAAGTGTTTCAGCTGTCTCAACCAGTTCTTCTGTTTGCCTGTGGAGAAATGAACCAACGCCGAACTCCAGGCCCTTTCTGCAACAAACCACCCGAAAATACAAGGCATACAACCAAGCTGTACACTTCACTAATCCCTGGCAGCCTTGTTTCTCCAAGCAGCAAGTGGATTCGGAATGCTGTCGAACAGAGGCTTTGGGATGCTGTCAAAAAGCAGGATTGGGAGAGTGAGGGTGAATGCATCTGGTTTTAAGATCCACTTGCTCTTAAGCCACACAGAAGCAATGCTGTTGTCTGAATCTTGGAATTCTGGGGTGCTTGATGACTTCCTCACAGCTTGCAGTCCATCACCATATGAAGGCGCCGCGGTCGCTACAAGATCTTGCTGACTGTTGTTTAGATCTGGTCTGTTGCCACACTTGGGCCTCAAGGCCAAGCCTGGGCCGGCCTTCATTAACACACCACCGTTATTTCCCTCCCTTGTCGAAAACTCAGCATCAGCTTTCTGGCGACGTCTTATTGGCTTCTCAGCATCGTCAGTCTCCAAAGTATCATCACCACTTACAACAGAAAAGCCAGTCGATAAGCTTCTATCTTTCATATGCTGACCTGGATGCAGTTCAGATTCATGATTTAGTTCAGCTCCATATCGTAGTTCATATGATCCGAGCAAACAGTCATGGGTTTACCTTTACTGTATGTTGCCATTTCGGTGCCTTCATTTTCTGGGTCTCCCTTCGGAGGTGGAGCAAGGCCATAGTATCTCTGCAAGAGGCTCAAGGATTGTGAAACTGTGCTCCGCGGTGGTTTCAGGAATGGATCCAAGGTACGAGTAGCATTTTTGGGAGGGCGACGCGTAGCCCATTCTCTGAAATAAAAAATATATTTTTTTTGCAGACAAAGCATCAAAAAATGTCCACAGATATTAAGACTCTTTAGTCAGCACTGTGGAAAGGCGTCACATGGTACAATCATTAAACTAGAAAGAGCAGCAGCTAGCATATGCAATGGCAACTAGAGGGAAGTAGTACTAAAGAATCTGCATAGTGGAGTGTCAATCAGATATGCTGTCCTTTTACAATGGAAATCTTCAGAACGAAAGAAACTTTGTATGTCGGAGGAGTCGTCGGTGCTATGAATTGTTCTCTTGGGACCTTTAAACTACTCTCAAGTTCTAGATACGTGTCTGTCAAAAAATACAGAAAACTGAAATGTGTGGGCAATGCATTGAGTGCAAGCATGTGGAGTACAGTGCGTCCGTTCACAGGTAGGATCGCATTTCCTTTCGTCGTCGATTTCCTGTGGATGTTCTCATCCTGTAGCACTTGCAACCCAGTGGCAGCCCCTCTTTTGGAAGGTTCAGAAAGTAAGAGCGTCTCAGTTGCCACTTGCCAGTTTGACACTATGCACTACGCGTCGAGTCAGTGATTGCGAGCGTGAGGCCAGCGAGAAGAAGCAGCCAGTCGGTTTCGTGTGGATTTCAGCCAAACCTGCCTACCTCACCGAGTTCTCGACTTCTGGCTCGTATAGTCAAATTATGCCCTACAAATGTGCGTACTACAATGGATGATACGATGCAAAGTCAGCCCAGTTTTCTTAACATCTTGTGCCTGAATTGACTTGGTAACCCAGTTTTCCTATCGATTTAAGTTTCTAGGTTGGACTCGGTAGACGACTGAGACAAGCAACCCAGTTTCAGTACGTGGAGAGGTTTTGGTCCTTCACCGACACAACCCATGCCTTCCAGTTGTGGCAGTTTGGTTTGCAGTAATCTCGGCGCGAGAAACAAAAGATGGGGTACTATTACAAGCGAAGAAGATTTGCAATCCATCGTTCAGTTGTATAGTGCAAATAACCTAAACGAGAAAGGCAGCGCGACTGGGCAAGGTGTGCGCGCGGCGTGCGTACCTGGGACGATCGGAGGCGAGTGGGGAAGACGAGGGAGGAGCGGCAGCGTCGTTATGGATGGGGAGGGGAGGAGAATGGGATGGGGCGGCAGCGGGTGGGTGCCGTCCGGGGAGCGGAATCCGCAGCGTCTTGTGCGCGAACATCTGCAGGTCCGTGGTGAGGCCGTTCACCCGCTTCACATCTGCCACCTGCACGACGAAGGCGCCGCCAATCCATGGCCATGGAAATCAAATCAAGGGTGCGCGACCTAAAACACTCGCGACAAAATGTACTTGGATTGGATTGAACGGGACGTGCCGAACGTACCTCGACGCCGTACTTGATGGCGACGCCGGCGAGGGTGTCGAACCTGCAGACGCGGTGCAGGATGTAGCGTCCGCAGGACGAAGTGGGCGGCGGAGAGGGGGACTGCGCCACCTCCACCACATCCCCGCCGACGAGGAGGAAGACGCCCATGTGGCGCGGGAGGCAGATCCGGCCAACGCCTATTTTTGGCGAGGCTGGCTCTCCTCTCTCCGGTCGCGTCGCGTCGCGTCGGTGGCTGGCGACGCGCGCGAGTCTGTCGACGGGAGAGAGCGAGAGCGAGAGCGAGAGGGAGAGGGAAAATAAAGGGCCAGCAATGCTAAGGGAGGGAAGGCAGGCTTGCAGCTTCGTCTTGTCTTGTGTTCCCACCATACTGTGTCAGTCTCGATTAGTTTAACTAGCAGATTGAATCATACATTTTCTTTTTCTTTTAGATGAAAACTCGAGAATTTATTATTTATATCTCACTAATATATGACATTATCTTAGGTAAATAACGTGTACTCTTAATTTTTATATAAATGGAGGATATATATCAAAATTTTCGTTTATCTAACTTCCTATTTGACAAAAACTACATAAATTAGTTTGGTGGCGTTTGACCATTACTAGTGTATACTGTACAGAGTACACGGACACTTTAGATTGGGGCTTCACCCGCTGTTGTTCCGACAGGGAGCAGCAGCAACGAAAACACCAAGACGACGCCATGTCTCCAACTGATGATCTTGCGTATGTCTGAAGCAGATTGTTAGTCACAAACGAAGCACCTTCGAGATGCGCCTCGCTCCTTTTAAAATTCTGATCACAGCATTGGGCTGTTCTGACTATCACTGAATCTGCAGCTACCTCCCTCGTCGCTGCTGACAGTACAGCTGAAAACTACATATGCAAATGCACATCACTTGGTTGACGAACATTGCCGCTCGTCTATCTCTTCTTTTGATTGCACAGTTCAGTCAGCTCATCATCTCTGAATGCCCTTACTGAAAACAAGTGCCCTTTTGTTTCCTTTTCACTTGCAGAGTTCAGTGTGGCTGCACAGTTAGTAACAACATAATCACCTGTTTAACATAGCAATCGTCAGAAAAGGAAGTAATTAGTATTCAGTATAAAGCGTGTGTACCCAAAAGCAAAACTTTTTAGGGCTTGACATCACTAAAATCAGCAACTGAACACATGCATGACAAGCATTGAGCAGGTCAAATATGGTTTGGCACGGTCAGGACGAACAGATTACTGTAGTGATGAAGACATTTAGTTCAATAACTACCCAACTTAATTAAGCAGACCCTTTCCCGATCACGGGGCTTGGGTTTAGTTCAACTGTAATAATACTAGTCTAGGAGTAATCAAAGCAGACTGATTCTGCCAGAAAAAATGGTCCAAACATCTTGTTTCATCTCCTGCCCTGGATTGCTGGGATGGAGAATGTGTCATCGCAAAAAAAAAAAAGAGATGGGCAGTCGCTGTATTAGGGTGCCTAAGCCTACAGTTTTCTATTTATTTTGAAGTCATATTATAGTTTGAAATCGTATCAGTTTAGATATTTCATTTAAATTCAAAATAGCCCTATGAACAAAATTCAAATGCACCCGTCATACAGTGGACGCGCTTGTTGCCCTCGTGGTTGCGCATGTCCGAGTCCGACTTGGACTCACATGCGAATCTTCTTCGCTGTGTAGGAGAAGACCACCTCCGCGGCGACGCGGAAGAAGGCGTCAAATTTGGAAGATATTCTCCAACCAATTAAAAAAACAAGATGATTCAGTCTATCAAACTGAACAATCGTTTCGTTTATTTTAAAAACAGATAGATCTATTTTTATTTTAGTTTAGTTTAGTATCTATATGACTTGGCCTTTGTGTCGGTGGCGTGCCAGCTGAGTGCAGCAGTACAGTACAGTAGGCTCGCTAAAACAAACAAACGCTGGGACATCTCATTTGTTTTAGCAACGAGCGAGATGAGACGTTTTTGTTTTAGCTAAACACGACACTGTTACGATATGTTTGGGTTTGCTTAAAAAAAACTCTAGTTAAGTGTGAGCTATAAAAAACAGCCACATACTATAGAAAAAAACAGCAAACTAATGATTTTATACATAATGAAACTGTTTAACTAAATTAACAACTTTTGCTTTTTAATAAAAAACGTTGATACAGTTAAAAACTAATTCTACCTTCAAACAAACGTAAACGGACGGAAGATTCCTGCAGCAGCAGGCTCGTGCTGTTTGTTTACTCTCGTCAACATGGGCATCAAACAGCAGTCAGTCAACATTTACATATATATATATATATATAGAAAATTCTGTACATGTAAATATGTCAATGAAAACTTATTGTTTTCGTATATATCATACTTGCATTTTCCATGTTAATGTATGCTATTACTTTTAGTTTTGACCGTTATTAGTCAACGTTAGTTTTTTAAAAAAATATATATATCAAAATTGTCATTAGCTCACTCAAAATCAATGATGATTTAAGCTTCATGATCAGCTATTACTTGCTCTAGTCGGTACACGCATACAAATCACTAATTCAATCCAGCGCAACTAAAACCGGTTGGAAGCAAAGCTTACTATCTAACTTTATAAGTTGAGGGCAATTTTGATATTTTTAAAAAAACTAACGTTGACTAGTCAAAACAAACGACAATGACATATATAGATACAAAAAATTGAAGTAGTGTCATATATGAAAACAACAAATTTTCAATGGTATGTATGAGAACCAACGAACGTGGTATATACGGATTTTTTCATATCTCTACTATTATAAAGCGGCGACTTACTCGTCCGTCCACAGCCTCCCTCTCCGTGCAGCGTGCCTCTCACTTCCCATAAAAAACCAATCAAAACTTATACCCTAAAAAACCGGTGCAACCACCGCCCCCGTCCCCTGAGCGCGACATGCGCCGTGCCCCGCCCCCTGTGCCCCCTGTGCAACCGCCCGCGTTCAGCATGCAATGTATGCGCTGCGCGCATGATTCAGTGCGTGAGAAAGAAAAAAGAAAAGAGGAAAAGAAAAAAGGAAAAAGAATAAAAAATAAAATAAAAAACCAGAAAAAGAAAATTGTATTTATATTTCAGTCTTTTAATTTATATATTTTGCGCGGACGCAAAAAACCTATTATAAAATAAGATTTTGTTGCAAAGCACAGGCCTCGGACTAGTATATATATATATATGTGTGTGTGTATGCACGTACATGTATGTATGTATGTATGTATGTATGTATGTACGATTTCTGCACTTCCTGATTCGTGAATGCCGAAACACATGGGTGTGGCACGACCAGGCGAATTGGAATGAATTTTGCGTTACGGTGAACTTCGGTTTGATAGGGTTGGTGACTTAAGGCCGATTGATCGGTTGGTTCGTCACCGTGAAGAGGACACCACACGCAACGTCGAGCCGGGCATCTACGGTGAAACTCTGGCACGGATGGATGCAACATACACGTACCATTGAGTAGAGAGTAGAGAGGCTTCTTCTTCATTATTGTACCTTTGCTCTAGGCAATGTAAGCTGTTGTCATGATGAATGTCTCAAGTGTTACAGAATTTAAGTGAGATATCATGCGCCATGTGCAACAAACCGAAACGAGGCTAAATTATGGTTTGTAACACAACTTTGTTTTTGACGAGTCTCGGCACTCGTTCTGCAAAGAAATGTTGTTGGTACATTTTCCATGTGTTGCGCAATTGATCTTCAGAATTATTCCCAACTATTCCGATGAAAACAGAAATACATACACCTGAAACAATGAAAACAAAGAAGAAATTCTTAAGCGTGTTGAAATACTTCACTTTGTATAGCATTTAAATGCTTTTGAAGAGATTTTCATATTTGTTTCAAGTTGAGCTCATTTGTTTTCTTTCAACGTTTTTCGATAACATTAATTTAATTTATTATCAAATAATTATTTTTTGATTTTACCGTATACGATAAATTCCCCCTTTTTAGAAACTATATTTAAAATAATCCACGCGATTTAATACAGAACTCGCTGAAACTTTGACCAATTAGCGAATTGCAAACTTGGCACAAGAGATCATTCCCCGGGGAGGAAAGTCATGTTTCATGAAATTAAAATCATACCGTATAAAACTGTTTCACCTATATTTTACAATTTACTTTTTAGATAAATTTTAATAAATTTATGATAGGACTAGAAAACAAAAATGTATTTTACAAATAACAAACTAGTATTATGAGGTGATAAAAACATTACAAAATAAAACTTGTTAATTGAGATGGGAGTAGCAGCGGAGCGCCTGCAACTGCAACACGACCAGATCGTTTTTGACCCTGAATTCATCGTCTCCAAAACCCCAAGAATACGGGGGCCCACCGGCCCAGGCCCACGGCCCACGGCCCACCGGCCCAGGCCCACGGACCAGGCCCAGCAGCAAAGATCCGATCCGATCCGCAACTAACCTAACCTTCCGATGAGGCTATAAAAGGCTCTTCTCTTCTCTTCTCGCCGCTTTATTTTTTTGAGTTCCATCCTATCGATTTTCAGGAAGCTCGGATTTCGATTCTGCGTATGCTAACTTCGATCGAACGCGCCGCGCGTTGTAAGCTCCCTCCTTGGCCTGTTGTTGAAGCCGGCGCGATTCTGCGCTCGATTTCGTTTCTTCCTTGTGGCTGACCGTCTAGCTTTTTCTCGCGTGATTTGGCTTTGGCTGGATTTGCTTGTTCCTGGCTTTGGGGATTTCCTGCCGGAGGAAGCTTTTGAGAGGAGCTGCCTTTGGGAGGAACTCTTCCAGTTCTGAGGGTTTAAGTGTACGCTGGGCTTGAGAAACAGACGGAAAATCTCGTTTTTCTCGTGGGTTTGGGTACTTTTGGGGGAGATTTTCTCCCTGCGATGCCCAAAGTTAAAATTTTGCGTTGTTTTTTCTTGCCGTGCACTATGGTTGCTGATCAAGTCTTGTATTGTGAAAATGTTAGGTTGAGGATTTACTTCCACTAAGGCGAGAGGGGGAGGAAGTGGGAGCGGATGAAGACTGGGAGGAAGAACATGCGGCGAGCGTGCGAGGGTGCTGTCACGCTCGCGGAGGGCGAGGGTTTCATGCAGGTCCTCGCTCTGCGTGGCTCCAACCTCATCGAGGTAGGCGCACTCTCCCCTTCAGGGCCTGTCTGCTCTTGAGTGCTTTGCTCTCCGTGAGATGTTTCTCATCGTCGCCTTGGCTGCTGTTAGGTCATGGACTCCAAGGGAGTGAAGTCTCTCGCCTTCTTCCCTGCCAAGTTCCACAAAAGCTTCTGGATTAAGAAGGGTGAGCGCCTTTGGTGTAGCGTAGTTGACCGCTGCTCCCAGCTTTTTCCACCGGGGTGCATGACAGTTTGCTTCTGGGATCTATGAATATGCAGGGAGTTTTGTGGTTGTGGATGCTAGTGGCCGTGATCAGGCACTCGAATCAGGCAGCAAGATAGCATGTGTTGTGTCGCAAGTACTCTTTCATGACCAAGTCCGGACTATGGAGAAATCCGAGGAATGGTGAGTTGCTTGCTTGTGTGATGCCTTACAGTTCCCTAGCAAACCTGTAGTGAATGCCGGTTCTGTAATTCTGTTACTAGGGGTATCTTTTGAAATTGTTTGCCAATTGCTGCAGTCTGCAGATGCTTCTTCTATAAATGCAAGATGGCACAAGAAATTCTTGAGAACCTTTGGTTTAAATTGTGTAACTGACATGACTAGTTTGATTCAAGCTATGGTCGGTACAAAATAACCAGAATATCATATCTCGTTGCAATGCTTGCTTCCTTATTTCAATGGTGGTTTGTGTTGAGCTGCAAAATACAAACTAACCATCTAGTGTTTTTTTTCCCTGTAGTATCTATTCACGGTCTGCTGCCATATGTCAGTCACATTGGGTTAGAGTATCATGGAACAATATTATATGTTCTCTCGCAGCTTTGGATTAAAATTGAATTGCCTTATTACACCAATGCATTTCAATGGTCTGAATATTTTTCTCAGGCTTTTCTTGATCAAGTATCCATGAAAATGAAAATAGATGTAATGAATTGATAACAATAGCACAACAAAACTAAGACTTAAACTTCATAAAAATCCACCAAAAGACAGCTTATCTTGTAAACCATCATGTTGTCCGTTGCTCCGTTTTTCCTTTGCACACGCTTGAATTGTAGATTCAGTTGTATGTTAGTCAAAATCAGGGTGGCTTGCCTAGACATCTTCATACTAGTCCTCTGATTAAATTATGTTTTCTTATATACTAGGCCAGATATCTTCAAGTCAACTCCTAAGGAAATTTCGGAGGCAAGAACACATGAAAGAACGACGCCCCAGATCGAGGAGGAAGCAGATTCTGATGAAGATGATGGCCTGCCACCGCTTGAGGCAAACACGAACAGACATAGACCATTTGAACCGGATACTGACTCAGATAGTGGTTCTGACTCTTAAACTAGTTTACATTAAAATAGGTTATTGGTGCTTCTGTAATTTTTTATGGAAAAATATACCTACTGTATTTATATTTATTTATGGTGAAGTTATGCTTATGCGAAATATCTCAAGAAGTTCGATGTCATTCAGTAGCAGGCACAAATCCTTTCATTTGGAATATCTGACTAGCTGCATATGTTGCTTTCATATTCTGAACGATAATGGACCAGGCTTTTGGATTGGTGTCTGATCCGGCTGCGTGGTTTGCTTATGCTACAATTATGTTATGCTCTTGCACCCTACGGTGCAACTTTCTGGATAAGTACCCAGTAAACTTATTGGTTTATATGTTCCCCTAACATCATGCTCATCAATTGTAAAATTCAAAACCTTATTCAGGGGAGCTTCGGCCAACTTTCTCAGAAGCTTCTCTGTAGCGTTTTAGTTGTACTAAAGTGAAATCGAAACAACACTGCGGATTTGGCCGATATTTCGGAGCTTTCGGATTGTATTTTCCTACTTGCTTTAGAGCATCTCCAAAAGACTCTCCATTTTTGCATCTCCATTTGTTCATTTAGCCAACTCTCCAAAAAGATTCCTTTCCAAATCTACTATATACTCCAAAAGACTCTCTATTATCAACTCTCTAAACAATTTATTCCCTCTTTTAAAATTTCAAAATATTTTCAAATATTTGATTTCTTATTTTAAAAATTATCATTTATAAAATTTTAAAATTTGCAAATTGTATACATTTTTTATAAAATTTATTTTTTTTATTTTTTCTCCAATTTCTAACCTTATAAATCTCCGAATTATAAAATTATAAAATTTTAGAAAATTTTAAAATTTTAAAATTTTACTTTTTCTCTTCTTTTTATTTTTATTTCTTTTCATTTTCTTTTTCCCTTTTCTCTCTTCTTTTTCTTTCTTTTTTCTTTCTTTCTTTCTTTATTTGGTTTCCTTCCAGAGTGCTCTCCCTCGGGTTCCTGTGTGTCTGCGCGTGGGGGCCACCGAAAGTAGCCAGCCAAATTGGCTGGCCATATTTGGCCAGCCGGAAGCTCAATTTGGCTAGCCGGATGGCTTGGCCATCCAGTTGGCCATTCTTTTGGAGTGCATTTTTTTGCTTGGATGGCTAAAATTTGGCTTGGAGAGCCAAATAGCCAATCTTTTGGAGATGCTCTTACGGTGGTTCCCCGCTGCATGCTGATGATTTCGGATCACCCGTAAAAATTAAATATTTGGCCAAATTTGATTGGCAACTTGGCATGTCACGAACAGGTCTGCTGCTAATCTATGGACTATGGTGCACCATACTACCATCTATGCTAAGATCACAGTGCCACATAATTCGTTGGAGAAGGCAACTTCACATGCACACACACATTCTTGAGATGAAAATTGAACGGCGGCTGCGCAGTGACGTCGCCTCCACCCGTGCCGCAACTCCAGTGGCCCAGCACCCGTCGGTGGCGTGTCAGCTGAGTGCAGTGCCGTAGGTTCGCTAAAACTAACACAATTAAGAAAGAAAATCACTTGCCGGGCCTTAAAAGCAAGAATTGATTTAGCTCAGGTCCTGATTTTTTTTATCAGCAACAGCGTGAAACTTTGAATGGCGTCGTTGAGATTACGGACTTTTGGTTCGAAAAGAGGGCAGGTCGCCTATTTGCGTATGCGGAAACATGCGTAGGACTGATTGATTTGTCCGGTGGTCACTAGGCTTTGCCTTGCCGGGTGTCGAACAATAATTGTGTCGGAAAAAGCTTTTGCATAAAGCAGTTTTTGTTTTAGCCAAACACTACACTGTTACGGTATGTTTGTGTTCGGTTGAATTGCAGATTAAAAAACTCTAGTTAAGTATGAGCTATAAAAAACAGCCACATACTATATTAAAAAACAGCAAACTAATGATTTTATACGTAATGAAACAGTGTAAACTAAACTAAAAACTTTTGATTTATAATAAAAAAAATGTTGAAAAAATAATTTTACTTTGAAACAAACGTAAACGGATGGAAGATTGCGCGACAGACAGCAGTGATATATATACTCCGACTAGAAAAATGTTAGTAGGTAATTCATTTTGCTCTTAGCTCTTACTACCAAAGTATCTTAATTTCATCCTCACCTTGACAAGTTGGAACATGCATAGGGATTAGGGAACCATCATAGTACGTAATGTCGTAATGTAATATGAGCAGAAACCAGGGGGCAATCCAAAACGCTACAGGCAGAAGCAGCCGCCGTCCTTGCCCTTCATCTGCTCCCCGACCTTCCTCCCCGTCGACGTCCACTCCGCCGCCATCCGCACCCGCGCCCACCACAGCCAGCCCCCGCTCGCGCCCTTCCGCTTCCGCCGCGACGCTGCCGCTGCAGCTGCAGCCTCCGCGGAAAGGCGCCGGTTTTCCGCGCGCAGCCTCTCGACCTCCACCATGCCCACCTTTCGCTCCACCTCCCACGCCGCCATCGCCTCGTAGCACTCGCGGTTCCGCAGCTCCAGCCCGTACACCTGCGACTGCAGCGTCTCGATCTTCCGCCCCAGCATGCACACGCGGTGGTCCTCCCGGAGCTTCACCACCAGCCGGGCCATCTCCGCCGCGCGCCGCCTTATGTACCCAAGCTCCGCCGCCGCGGCTGCCGCCTCCTCCTCGGCCGTCGACGCGCGGAACCCAAGCCGCGCGTTCTCGCCGAGTAGCACCAGCCTCTCCGACTCCAGCACCTCAAGAAGGCTGCCCTGCAACTCGATCTTCCTCGCCGACTCCGCCTTCCGGCGCTCCGCCTCGTCGGCCAGGATGTCCCGGTCGATCCACGCGGCCACCAGCTCCGCCACGACCAACTCAGCGTCCGCCGGAACGACCTCATGAATGATGGCAGGGGGCTGGAAGGATAGGGAGCTGTCGGCGTCGGACGAGCGGTCATCGACATCGGAGGAGCCGCAGTCGGAGGCGGCGTGGAAGTGGTGGGGCTTGTTAGCGAGGAGAGTCTGGGTGTAGCGGTCGGCGAGGTAGAGGTAGCGGTGGTGGAGGTCGGTCAGCAGCGCCAGCAGCTGCGGCCGCTTGTGGTAGTAATTCTCGGCGCGCTCCGCGAAGGAGTGGTCCGTCGCCGTCGCCGCCGCGTCATCAGGGACGTTCACCGCCAGCGAGCGCACTCGCTGCTCGATGTCTGCAAATGCACCACGACTTGCACGTCAGATTACAAACTAGCAACAACCAGTTCGATGCAAGCTCGCTGATTTTTGTTGGTTAATCTTAATCTGCTAATAGTAATGAATGGCTTGTAAGTTGGCAGTATAAACTTGCTACTTAACCGTAAAAGTCCAGATAAAGGTTAGCATAGTGTACAATCTCTAATCTCTATATAAATAGTAGAGACAAATGTAAGTGCCGTAAAAAATTAAAGTGTAAGAAAAAGGGAGAACTGAGCGGAATCTTGGTGTCATGGAGATGCCAAGCCTAGTATAGCTACTTGTCCATGTACTCCATAGTTCTTGTCTTTGGTGAAAGCAGGTTGACTTGGAATCATTGCTGCAGCAAATATTGTCACGCATTTCAAATTTCGAAGCACATAGTATGCAGGAAGACAGGAGAACCCATGGTAGAAGAAACAACCCAAAGATTCCAAGACGAAGCTACTGAACAAACGAGAAGCAACACACAACGACTTCTCTCTCACTGAAGAGGCTGTGTAGTGGCTATGCCGAATAACTGTAGCCTACGGCTACGAGCTAGCAGTTGGTCCTCGATGATCCATGGCAGGGCAGAACAGTGACACTAGAGTAGCTTGAACAGCAGCACAAGTACAGTGTGGTCCTCGATGATCCATGGCATGGGGTGGGGGTAGAGTGAATGCATGGATGGACATGAATGCGTATCACAGGACACCCGTGACATCTCTGCTTCAGTTCATCAGAGATTTCACAGGAAGGATGCATGATGGTGAGAGAATTTAACTGTTTACCCACAAGATCTCTTGTGTGCTGATGATATCCACTGATACCGTGCACAAGGGTTTAATACTGCCACCAACGTGCATCATGCATGATACTCATTGACGTACGGTGCATGCGCGGTAAATTTAGCAAGGGAAAATTAATGGACATGAACATAAGAAAGAAATTACAGTGATAAAAGGAGGGATGAGCAAGCATAAGCAAACCTGCAATGGCCGCTTGGAGCCAAGGCGGGCAACCCTGCTGCCGCTGCTCCGTCTCCATGGATGGGAGAGACATGTGCAGCGTACCGACGCCTCCTCCTCGAAGCGACGCCTTCTCTTGGGTCGGCCCGGCTGCCATGCAGGCACCTGTCCTGACAGATGTCAGATGATAGCAGCAGCCACCGCACCGCTTCGTCTCGTCTACCATACACACGACGATAGCTCAGCCACACTGTCGGTAGCCTATGTACTGTAAAAATAAAAAATCTGAAGAATATAATAAAAAAGAGGCAGCAATGCGTGTTGTAGCATGGTGCTGAACCCAGCAGATGATCAGTACTTATATCGTAGGCAGCAACCGGCAAAACCAAAAAGTCAAAAAGAAATGCAGCTAAGTTTTTTATGACAATCAATTAAGAATTCAAGTGGACACATTTAGTATTTAAAAAACTGATAAAAATTAAAAAAAATTATATGGAAACCCATAATTTCCCGAATCTCAACGCGCTCACCGGATGGCCCCTCCCTACACATCCTGTGCTACGGTAGGTTTGATTTTACAGTGACCGAGGCCGAGGCGTGTTGGAGTCAGTGTGCAAACAAGTCGTAAAAATCGCGCCTCTTCTCCAAACTCCAAAGGTTAAAGTAGTAGTACTACACCTTGTGTCAACTTCACTTGTTCCTTCAAATATATAGTTTTGCTTTTAATTTGCAGCTAGCTGGAGAAGAAACGAGTCTGTCGCAACGAAAATGCATTGCTTAAATTGTTAGAGTAACACGGCTGGCTCTACTTGAAGAGGCAAGGGATATGATAGGCACTGTCGTTTTCATGGCGCATAAGACGAATTATTCACTGTTTTCTAGTGCATCTCTTTACCTTTATCAGGAGAAGGGAGGGGTTTAAACTTCAAAATCTTCGCCCTTCTCGGATGACGAATAACTGCTGTCATGCTACTACTGTATCTACAAAACATGAGAGGAAGAAAAAAAATAGGATACCGGCGGAAATCGACGTCTTCAGAAATGATACGCAGCTGGGTTTACAACTATAGATGATTTGCAACATCGTAATACTGGGAGGGGGTTATGAAACCAAACACTAGGTGCAGTTTTTTTTTTTTTTTGAGGAATAACCGGCAGGAGAGGAGAGTCTCCTACTGTGGTTATATTAAAATAAGCGTGAAACATTACAGCAGGATTTAGGGATTACTACTGCTACTACTGCTCCTACTTGGTAGGCATTACGAACGAGGAACAAATGAACCACTTGGTAGGGATTCGATTATTCAGAAGAGAAGGGGAGAGAGAGAAAAAGATCACTCTAGGAAGAGGGAAGAGGGGGGAGAGGAGAACTTACAAGTAGGGCGAGCGGATGAGGATGCGGATGCGGATGCGGATGCGGAGACCGGGGGCTAACGGAGAGGAAAGATAGGCATTGTTGTTGGGAGGAAGACGCTCGAAGCTTCAAGCTTGGGAGCGGTGAGGAGGGAGAGTTGTTTGTACTAGCCCTGGACATATATACGCGGTTCGACTCTGCCAGTGCCAGGTACGGCCGGAGCAAGCGAACTGGTGCGCTCGTGAGCCGGGATGTGCCGTCCAGATTTGTTTGTACGGATAGAACGCACGGTGTGGATGAGCCTCGTGTTCGACGTTTGGTTGACCAGAGGCCGGGGAGGAACCCAACAAACCGACCAAACAAACAAACTTTTGAGAGATGACGTTACGTCCGAATTGTTCTTGTCTGTGTTAACTGATAGAAATTCAAACAGGTAAACATTTGAAGACAGTAGCCGGGATCCAGTTTTTTTTGGTAGTGTAACCGTATGGAAATTCAAATTCAGTAGATGGTTAACAGCTCTCTTAAAAACCAGTACGGGATAACAATGGGAGCGAAGCAACGGAGCTTCAACAATAGTTATAAAGAACAGAACCTCGATTAAATGGAGCTTGATACATCGGGTACACGGAGCGGTACACACACAGGAGGGGACCAGGGAGTAGGATTCAAGGCAGCGCTTCAAAATGTACAGGCACACGGATACGAAACAAGCTCTCTATATATACGTGTCAGGTACTAAAATTCGCGAAATATTAGTGTGTGCTCTAGCTATGTCTCTATAAATTCTTCTTTGAAACAAGCTTAGATGTATCACCTCGAGGTCACACCGACTCTAAACATGGCTGAGATTCTACGCCGTGTCTTTCAATGGACCGTCTTTACTAGCCTCAATTTTCATGTTATGTTCGCCATCAGCTTCAACCTCGCACTGCCCGCTTTCAGGCCCAGAGACTTCCTCTGGACTGTGCTTCCGACCATCGTCGTTCGCGGCATTATCAGAATCCATTGGCACAGCCCCTTCTTCAGGGTCAACGCCGCTGACGCCACCATCGGTCTCCGGTGTGGCCGAAGCAACCTTCACACAAGAAGCCATCCCAAAGATGTCACCATGTGCATACAAGTTATTAGTGCTCGTCCAAGTTTGATCAAGAAGATGCCCAAGTACCTGCTGTTCCTTTGGCTGGGTTGAAGTGCCTTTTGCTTCCTCCTTCTTAGGCCGTTTAGCCTTTTCAGCAGGCTTTGCGTAAAATTTGGCACGAACTTCAGCTGGCAAGAGTTCTGGAGGTACAACTCCTTCAATCCCGTAATCACAAAACTAGGATGGGATGAAATACTAGTCATTAGAGATGTACTGATGATATAAGCTGGTAATCCAGCATAGATAAATGAAAAGAAAATGTTCCTAGGCTTCATAGCATAATACATACTCGAGAAAAACCTTCCAAATCTTGCCTGGCTGAAAATCGTAACCCCTTCCAGCAATACACCTGCCAAACAAATGCTGCTCGTGAGACAAAATCATATTGGAGATACTCAAAAAGTCATGCCTGTTTTCATTATCAGGCCACATGCAAGAGAAAGAAACAAAATTCTTGAACTCAGTGTCCATGGAAGTACGAAATGAGGTCCTCGTTTTCATCAGCACTTCTGACAAATGCTCAGAATCTTTTGTTCCTTTCTAATGAGATTCGAATCATCCCTATCGTTGTGTGGGACATGTCATCTTGTGACCCACGAGCAATCCAGAACTATTATCATTTATCAGATTCTCTTTTACTAATACATTTGATAACAGTCGACAGCATCATCATTGTGTAAAGTGGATCATGGGCTTGATTTTAATTTTTAACAAACTGAAGTGTCAGAGCTGTTGGTGCCTATTTGACATTTTCTTTTAACCATGAAATGAAAAGTAGTGCATTTATGTAAAGTTTAATTCCCACATCACCACATGGATCAATGCACTTGTCCAATGCAAGCAACAAATAAAGAGTAGCAACTACCATTCCTAGTGGATGAATTGGGAGGGGGGAAATTCCCAGATGAAACTGTAACAGAATAAATAACTCCAAGACTTTTAGCCCTACTTTTGTTCAGAATAATAATTGGATTTTAGTTCCATGGAGGGTAGATATATCTTCCCCAGATAATCAAATCCTAAATAAGAATGACCTACACAATACCACGTTAACTAATTGGGCTCTAGTACAGTCATCACAAGCTCTAAAGGAAAAAAGTGTTGCTCAGATCTATGCTCACACGATTATTCTTGTGGTGATATTCCTCCTCAATCCCAGCAGATGTATCCATCTGTAAGTTACACAAACAAATTGACATCACAGGATTTCATTGATGCATTGTTTTACTCAAAGGCCAAAGCTAAAGGATGGATGAAAAAAGTGCAAGTTAACACTACAAATGGAAGCACTTACATCTTCTGCAAGTGGTTTCCAATATTCTGTTACTGATGGCATGCAAACACGTTCAGGATCCGTCAAAGCATTCTGCAGCTCCCATGAAAAAATGGAAGTGAGATCAAAGAAACAAATGCTAGAAATAATGGATGCTTTTAAATGTTGGAAAAATCGCAAGACAAATAAGAAGTTAATGAGAAGGGCACAGATAAGAAATTCCAAAAATGAAAGTTGTGTGCCTTTAAATGATGGAAATTTGTATGACAAAATAATGACAAGTGACTGAAAAGTGCACAGGTAGGAAACTTGATGAACGAAACATTGTTATTTCTTAAACTGGATTATGAAAATTTATTGGTAACAACTCAAACAGGATAGTTATGCGATGCTTGGTACAACATACAGGATTTTGTTCTGCCCATTTCCACAGTTGGGCAAGTTCTTTATTCCCCAATCTCCACCTTGGCTTACTACAAGGAAGGCAAAATATAGAAGAATTAGAAAACAAAATGATAATATATCAAATTAAAGAGTTAATGACATACTATACTAACAAGCTTTCCCATAATTATCACGTCATGATTTATGCATGATGAATTCTACTGTCAATCAATCAGGCAATTATAATAATACATCTAACTCTTTCAGGCTTCTTGCTTATGAAAAATATAAATAAAAAAATGACAGTACAAAATTACAAAATAACTTGTCTGTTTGCACTACGGTAATTAACATAAAGTTAATGCACACAGTGACACAAAGGCTAAGAGATGGTGCTCCCATGTCCCAATAACTACCATCATAGTTATAAACAGTAAGCTTTACCAGATGTATTATCAATAAGATAATGACACAGTTGACAGTTGCAGTTCTTTTAGCTATATCAAAATTATTTCAGATTTCACGAAACAGTTAGGGTTTATGCTAAGATGAGCAACAAATCAACAATAGAATCAATAGAAGACTAGTAGCAAATTCAATGAAAGAATAAACGAAGTAGATACCGTTTTCTGACTCCAGCTGGGCTGGGTTTCTTTTCAAAAGGTTGTTTTTCAAATACTGGACACCCATCTTGTTTCCACCAAACCTTCATGATGTAGCCAGCAGGACGGGAATCATTAGTAGTGAGAATTACTACAATTAAGGTAAAAAATCTTGATTATGTGCAGCTAAAAAGGATACCCAGTTTTTCTCCCGTTCAAGAATATGCTCAATGCTTTGTAGGAATTCCTTTCCTTTTGGTGGAATCATCTCCAGAAGCTTCTTAACACGTTCTTCACAGGAATCAATTTCCTCTTTCTGATTTAAAAATAAAAGGGGGGAAATGAGATGCAAGTATCTTATCTGCATGGTTAACATCATTCTTATCTGCATGGTTAACATCATTCTTATCTGCAGGGTTAACATCATTGACCAATTGTCTGAAAATTGACAGAACAAGACATAGGACAACTACATTATCATGTTCCTTTGTATACTCTGCGCCAATGATAAATGACAACATGGCAGAGAGCATACATCCAGTATAGAGTAACGTGTAGCATTGGGATTCCTGATCACCTGCATGGTTGTATGGCTGTACTAGCATTGGCAGAGAACTCAGTTGTATCAGACAGGCAGTTAGTATTAGTTGTCAAGTTATACTGGCTGTCGGCTGATGACTAGCAGTGCCTAGCAACTTCATACTATTTGAACAATTTGTGCAGTCAGTGTATGGCAGTTTGCTAACACTTGGAGGCCCAGTAGCACGCTGTGAAAAGTATACGGATGGATTATAGCAATTGGTCCTACCACTATGGACATACCTATAATAGCCTTGTCCGCGATTTCGCATATACGATGTACACTGTACAGAAAATGAAAAAAAAAGACTTGGGGTTTCATGACAACTAATGTCAGCTTTGCCACATTAGCTGTTGTGGATATCACAAATTCAAGATTAATCATGTAGCGATAAGTGAATACTAAAAATCTGCTAAGAACACTATTTCAAATGATCGTGTCTATGTTATATAGCTGTGCGTGGAAAACAACCGGTCGAGTCATTTAGTGGACTAACCATGCTCCCAGTAGGACCTTCTTTGTCAGTCTTTCCAGGTGCCTGAGGAATAGAATAACATTGTCAGTGGTCCACAGCTCACTAGCTCAGCAACAGAATCACACTAGTCAAACAACACGAAATGCTGCTGAAACGGTAAATCGGTAATAGATGAAAAGGGTAGATTTTTTTTTGTAAATTATGAGGTTCTGCCAACATCTTCTATTCAAATAGGAAACTGCATGACATAACTGCATAAGTTCCAAATTGATGTACCTTGAGAAAGTCGAAGAATATGAGGCACTGGACAAGGATATGACGTCGAAAACTTGGATCCTTCAACTGAAAAGAAGTAATTGTTATATCAGTCTATGAACAATCATAGAAAACTAGCATCAGTTGTTCAAAAAGTTCTTACCTCCAAACCCATCAACTTACTACTTGTCAGGTACTTAATACTGAAAGCAGCATCTTCCTCTTGGTCAAGATTATTAAGTTTTCCATCATCGTCGCTGAGAGGTTGAGCTTCAAATGTGCTTAGCACAACCTGCAATTCAGTTACTAGCAACATCAGGAAAACACAAAGTTGCATGTCATCGTAAATTTTTTGCAAAAGGACGTACCATCAAATTAGAAGCAAACTTTTGCCATTTTGTAAGATTTGCAGCCGTCAAAGCTGGATTACTGAAATGCTCCTAGAACATAAATGAAAAGAATGAGCACAAAAACAACACAATGTTGAAGAGTTAAGAAGCAGGTTGGGGATCCAATTATGGTTTTTGAATCCCAAAGAATGGCAGAAGTACAAAGTAGACACCTGTAGACTCCATAGGGTCTTGTAGAAGTTTAAATCAACAGAAATTCCTGATAAACAACAGAGTGCATTAGAGAGTAATATCCTTAATGAAGATTTTTTGTTGCATATATCAAAACTTGAATAAAACCATACCGATAAGGCACCACAAGAAATAAATAATAAATACTTTTGTCAGGAAGGATAGTCATACTCACCGTCTGCAGCATCTTTCTCATACTTAGTTTCATTTGATGTGTTAAAAACTCCTTTAATGTTGAGAGCTGATAAAACAGATACACAAGAAAATGATAGTTATGCACTCCTTGCCAATCAGGGGCCAACTAGAAGAGAGAAGAAAATAGAGAAGCAATATGCCAACCTGAACGTTCCGATAATGGGAAGAAATGTGCTAGAAACATGATAATACGTCCACAGAATACCACATCATTTGCCTGTGATATTTTAGAATGAAGGAAATGTTATTGTTAGTACAGAATACAAATTTTTATATCAGGAAAAACTCCAATGAATATAAAGATTGAAGAATACACTTGTTTTGATGCTCACAGAAGCTAAAGGTGCAGAACGATTTTTATGGTATGCCCAATAGCTCAATATTTTATAGTAAATATGCCATTACCAAAGATCTTACTGACATAGTATTAAACATAGTACCAAAGATCTTACTAACATAGTATTAAACATAGTACTACATCAAACTGGTAAAGTAGCTTGCAGAGTATGCACATGAAAACAGCTGAATCTAACCTTTGATAATCTCCGAAGTAGTTGGTTGCAAGTTCTTAGCATAACTAGCTTACCACGCCCAAAAAGCTCTTGCTACAAACAACTCAACAAGGTAGTCCTCATTAGCAAAACAATGGTACACATCATCTGTGCCTTACAAGCACCAGTTTAACAAAATGTAGTACAAATGACAGATGCTCAATTACCTTCCCTAAGACATCTTGTTTGCTCTCAATATATCCAAAGACATCTTTGCAGTCTTTGATAGTTGACATTTCTGTCAGGTCTTCTAACAGCTGGAATACCATACCTCCCTCAACATGCCCTCTTTCACAAAGGTAAAGCACAATGTCTAACAAGGAAAAACTTTGATTTCTCAAGAGAAAAAAATAGACACTAAAAAAGAACTAATCATTAAGTAGTGGTCAGGAACCAATACTAGTAACAAAAATATATTCCTTTCAATTAGAAAAAAAGAATTGTGAAAGGGTTATGACTAACCAAGAAGCCGTGTTATCTGGCAATTATTTTCTTCATTATCCAGTGAATTCCCATATTGCATAATTCTTTTACCAGACTGAACTGCATATGACTAAGAGCATAAATATAAAACGAAATCAGCAACCAACATTAATTTGTAGGATTGCATGACAAGCAAGTAACATGTAAAGTACCATTCAGGATGATAGTAAACGTTTGCCATCAGTTATTATCAGAAGATAGAAACTTGAGTGAAATATATATGCCAAAAGAACAGTTGTACGACACTAATTAGTAATTTCTAACGGTGAGTCAGTGACCCAAAAAAAATAATAACAGGTAACAGCCTAGCGCATTGCCTTGTAACAGTTTTGTTGTAGAGAACAAAGACTAGCATGGGCACATGCTTGATAAAGAAGCTTACTGCAAGTTCCTGGAGCAATGTTCGTAGAGCATTTTCTAAGGATTGGTTTTCCTCTAGAACCAGCACAGTTTGCTTCTGCAAAATCAGACGAGCAACTGACTTAAAACTTCACAAGACAGCACAGGGAGCAGCAAGTATAGTAAGGCAAAATAGCTGCAAGCAACCCATCATCTGAGAAAGTCACAAGCATTCTATACCTGAGGTTTGATTGCTTCCTGAACCGCCTGAAGTGCGAACGCTTCAGGGGATTCAATCCTAGACAGCGCATCCCGGAACACTCCCTGTCAACAAGCGAGATTGATTTTCAAATTTACTGCAGCACGCAGAAACAATCTGAAGCAAATTCACAGCAACCCTCCGTGCATCGACCCACACTGACCGACCACCCCCCACCCCACCCCCACCCCCACCCCCGGGCGGCGTAAGAGAGAAGGATCAAGAGCTCACGATGATTCGGTCGCGGTCGGTGTGGCTGGAGACAGCGGTGGGCGCGGAGGAAGAGGAGGCTGGCGGGCGGTCCTTGCTGAGGAGGATGCGGAGGCCGGGGTTGGACGGCGGCGGCGTGGGCTCCGCCATGGCGCGGTGGATCGGGATGGTGGGATAGGGTAGGGTTTGGGAGGAGCGTCGGACGGATGCGAGTTCCAAGTTGGAGGGGAGCGGAGGAGTATATCGCGGGCTCCGGCGGCGGGCAGGCGACGACGGATGGGAGGTTGAAGGGGATGGGGACTTAACGAACAGAAGAAGAGGCCGAGCCCACGCAATTCCGACCCATCCCCGTCCGAGCCCACCTTAGGGCTAGTTTGGGAGCCCAAAATCCCAGCCCATTTCCAGGGATTTTGGGCTCCCAAACCAGCCCTTAGGGCTTGTTCAGTTGACGGGGATTTAATCCCAAAGGAATTCAATCTATTAAATTCCTTTGGGATTAAATTTCTTCCTTTTAATTATGTGTTCTTTTGGCTAGAATTAAATTCCTTTGGGATTTATAACATCTAACAGCATCCACTAGACTAGAACGCATTCTCAGCGGCATGCAGGTGATAGTTTTTCTAATGCCTTGTCTTTCTATTACAATGCTAGTATAAGATAGAACTATTACAATGCTCACAGTTCTTAACGCAGGACATCGAATACCTGAAGCTTTATACAAAATTTAAAGATACAATTTGCATGCGTGTGCAGTTCTTAGCAAGTTTCAGAGCAACAGCAATGCAAATAAACTCCAAACTCCATGTCACAAAGCCAAGTGCAAGAAGCCAAGAACTGATCACCTGAAGAAGAAGATGGCACTGCCCATGAAGCTTCTCCTCATCCTGCTGCACGATAAGATTTTCCGTGTCAGTTCTTGATTTCCTGCGGTGGGGTAGGCGGCGGCGGGGGCGGCGGAGGGCGGAGGCAGCACGAGGGCGGCGTGGTAGGCGGAGGCGGGGGCGGCGGAGGGCGGAGGCAGCACGGGGGCGACGTGGGTGCGACGGCAGCGACACGAGGGCGGCGGAGGTACGACGGCTGCGGCGCCGGGGCGGCAGAGGCGCGACGGCAGCAACGCGGGGGTGACAGAGGTGCGACAGCTGCGGCACGGGCTAGGGCTTCACAGAGAGAAAAAATCTACTCTTGGGACGGGGTGGGTTAATTCTCGTCCCAGGTGAGGGAAAAACCCCAGCGCTGGGCCGGAAATAAATCCCCCAGTGGGCTAACCAAATACATTATTTTTAATGGGCTGGGTTTCTTTCCAAACCGGGCTGATCCCTGGGGATTGAGCCAAAATCCCTATCAACCCCAGCCGAACCGAACGGGGCCTTAATCTATTTTGTTTGGTGCCACACCTACCCGTTTAATTTTTTTTAATAATATATTTTTTATTAAAAGTTTCAAATCTCATGCGGATTTTAAAATTTGCAAAAATATGTTTCTATCTGGCTATGGTATAGGTCAATCCACTGAATCTGTTGGTGGCAGATTTCTATCGGTAGTTGAAACACCGATCTAGATCGTTTTGCTCTATATCTTGCACTTATTTCTTGTTCTCTATTTTGAAATTTAGTTTTAATTAGATTGCAGTATATATTTTGCAGGAAATCACCCATTTAAAAACAAGCTTATGGTGAACACATAGGGAGAGCAGGCACATAAAAAAGTTCTAATACACGTAACACAATATCCGAAGTTATTGGAAAGCAATCCAACAGATTACAAATGGCATATCCACAGTACAAACGTTAGGTCCTACAAATTTCTTCGTTGTCTTTTTTTCTAGCATGTATGGCTTATTTTCGTTCCTCTCTATACCTAGGCTCTTCTTTCCTAATGTATGCCCTATGATGCATGTCCTCTTCATACCATCTTGAACTCCTTGCTTGCTCAATAGTTCCCTTCTCATTGTTTCATACTCCGAGTGACTTTCTGTCTCTATGATTCAACCATCCTCATATGTAGGTGATGCTAACTCTAACTTTTCAACAGAATATGTATCTCCTTATATTTTGCTATTGTAACATACGTGAAGGTAAGTGTTACAGCATAAAATTATTTGAAAATAAATCATAATTTAGTTGTGATTCCTTACTATAAAGTGGGCATGTAGGTTGGGGCACATGAATTCTCCCATTCTCTTGAGTCCCCTCCAAGCAAGATCCTTAGGGTATATGGAATATTTTTTGTTAGCAGTGCATCCTGACATTATGGTCAATACCTGATAGGGGTGGGCACAAAATCACCGAAAACCAAAAACCGAAATGAAAAACAACTCATTTTACTTTTTAATCGGTTTTTATTTTAGGAAAGTTGGGGGTTCCGGGTTTGGTTCAGTTTGTCTTCGGACCGAGAGAACCGTGTTACCGAACCAAGAAATTTTATGCAGTGCTATGCTAGGCTAGTTGGTTTGCTCTGATTTGTGATTTCAGAAGAGTGCCATGGTCTGCATTTTCTTTGCCCCGTCCATGGCCTGGCGGCCAACGCATCAAGACGCTAGTGTCGGCCTGCCGCACAGTGCACTGCCCCGAATTCGGTTAACTGAAAAAACTGAAAAACCAAACTGTTTTTTTTTTCAATTCTGTTTTAGTAAATCTAGTAAGCTATTCTTCCTGATTTCTAATCACCGAACTTTTTAAAAGCCAAAAACACTAAATCAAAGAAACCGATAAAACCGACTACTAACCCCTATTATCTAACAAATATCCATCCTAACATTTAGGACATTGAAGCTATGGTTGCACTTCTATCGATTTGATTATCAAATCACCTTGTTCGGACAAGACACGATACTCGTTTTCCTCCTCCTTGTAGCGTACCGTGCGTTTGTTTCGCTAAGATAGAACCAACGTCCATACCCACTCAATGAGATGGTGCCCATACAACAAGAAAAGTGAGATGGTAGATTCCATCAGTTTGTGCTGTGCCATTGAGATGGTGCGCTGACGCAGGCTTGGTTCTTCCTGCCGGTGTTTCACCTCATCAGCTTCCGCTTGGTTTAGGAGATTATAGGCGGAAATGTCGCTCGCGGATTTTCGGAGAAATGGACGTCTTGACCCGTGGAAGTATCTATCGTAGCTAACACCAAACAAACTTACGATTACGACGCAATTTCGTTTTTGTCGACCATGCCATCATACACACGGACCTAACTATTCTATAGCTCATTTCATGATTACAACAGAATTCAGTATAGGTCAACAAACATCACCGTAACGACTACTCTACTCCAGTGCCGACTAAACGGTCATTAGGAGGCCACAACACACCAAAGCCATCCAATTGCTAGTAAGTACTATAGGGCGATCATACATTCTTTCATGATATATACAACTTATCACAAAATATGCAATAACAATTTGCAGCAGCAGCACAACCTGATGTGCTCTTGAGATGGGGAATTGGGCATAGCCTAAAGCAGCAAATTTGATCATTATACAACCCATACTAGTACAAAAAAAACAACTCCTTTACCTAATGTTTAGAAAATGCATGGTACAGTTTGCTCAAGCTCCTAAATCACTTGAACACGCAGAAAGTAGGGTACAAATTCAGGGCTTGTAATTAATTTAGATCGCTGAGGAAGATTTGATTGCATAACAAACCCAACCATCAACCACATGGCTTAGTCATGCAACACAGTAATGTCAATGAACGGTCATTATTAGTATAGCTTAGGGGTAAACCAAAATAATTAGAGCCATGTGAGAGTTCAGACACCACAATTCCACAATTCTTAGCAAACGACTGCATGACAAATTGACAATTAGAGGTTAGCGTTTGGCTGTTGGTTTCACATGTTCATAAGGCCAGGGGCATGGAGAGGTGCAGAGAATGTAAAGCAGAGGAGAAAAGACAAATGTATAATTTTGGATGAAGTATTGACTCAAAAAACGAAAAACAAAGATCTATGTAGGATACAAAAAACCACTTGAGATACATCTGCTGTAAAACGTTGTCTGAAAGTTAACTGGAGGATAAAAGCATCTTATAACATGTCAACTTCTAAGTTTATTTGAAGATAACATGCTTTTAAGTGCCAAATATGACATTGTATTACTTGAAGTCCAGAAACAAGTACTACTCTGTCCAACAAAGACTTCATTTTTAGCAAGTGTAAGACATATTAGTAGTGTGGGAAAATGATTGTGCCTCATTAATCCTGTTAGCTCTCATTTTTAGGAACCCTAATTAAGGGGTGTTGCTTGGTTAGCCTGAGCCCATTAATTGCACACACATTTTAAACAAAAAACATGATGTTTAGCTTGTTTTTTTGTTAAAATGTGTGTGCAATTAACGGTCTATAGCTAACCAAGCGATTCCGCAATTAGCGTGCCTAAAATTTAGAGCTAATATGATAATGAGACACCTATATCATTTGTCCACACTACTAATACGTCTTAGGCTAAAGATTCTTTGTGGGACGAAGGGAGTAGATAGCAAACGTCAATCCAATAAGTTGTTAAAGAAGTACTACTGTTTGGTCATTAAACTCTAGACAATCAAGTGAATCCCAATACTAGTTATTTCCTGAATTCAATGAATATAAACAAAAGAAACCGTGCTCATCATACTCTAATTCAAGACGTGCTGACAAACATACTGCAAAATAGATTGCAGAATGAACCTCATTGTTATGGACAAGTTCCAACATAACATGATACAAACACCTGCTGTCACTATACAGCACAAGGAAGAATAATAAGTAAAGCTTGAGAATGGCATACATCGTCATCGAGTCCATCAAATGGATGGATTACCAAACTAATAGCCTGTCATGGTAGTAGAAAACTCCGCACATTCTCTGACAACAGATGCACAAGTATGAAACTAGATACAATCCACCCGAAGTTGTAATATATTGCAATTTTGCTGAGCAGAATTGCCCCACACGATGTATGTTTCATGATCAATAAATAAGGACGCTCCAATTTCACTTTAATTATGTAAAACACAGCAAGCACGTATTCATAATTTGTTTCTTCCCCAAATCACACAGGCACGAGTCAGACAGACGCAACACATAGGAGCGAAAATTATGTACCCTGCAAACCCACACAATCATTTATCACAAATCCTTAATCTGACCAAGGATCCTCACCCTAGTTCTTACCGCCGCCGTACCCTTCGGCGTCGTGGATGATGACGTATCCAGCCTTCTTGGGGCTCTGGGAGTCGGAGAGTTCGTCGTCCTCGTCTTCGCCGTAGACTTCGTCGTAGGAGGTTGCGCAGATGGAGGCAAGGAGGGACCAGACGAGGTACATGGTCGCTGCGGTGAGGGCGCCACAACCGAAGCCGAAGAGGAGTCCGGAGACGACGACGAGGATGTCCTTAGTGCGCTCCTGGACGGAAGAGACGGCGTCGGAGTCGGCCGGGAGGGTATCGGGGCGGCGGATCTGAAGGGGCTGGTGGGGACCGAGGCGGCGGACGCGGAGGACGGTGACGACGGTGGTGGTGAGAGGGGCGGGATTGGTGGGGTCAGGATTGGGCCTGGAGACAGAGGAGAAGGAGATGAGGAGCGTCTGTGCGTGGCCGCAAGGGCGCCCGGCGACCGCGGGGGAGGCGGCGAGGAGGGCCATCGCGGCGACGACGGCGAGGAGGAGGAGGCGGGCGGCGGCCATGGCGACGGTGGATTTGGGGAATCCGAGCGATGGTTGGTTAGGAATAGGAGGTTTGACTTGGTTGCGAAAAATTAGTTGTTATTTATGGGCCAAGTCTGCGGAAATCGGAAGAGTCCTTTTACGGTTTGGCCCCTGCACTCTTTCGTTATCACGATATTTGTTCTTTTGACTCTCAAAAAAGTGATTTTTCGCCTTTTTGACCTCCGAACTAATTTTTATTGATTCAGGTGAACTTACGTGTCAGCCTCAAGAATATCATTATAAATAAAATACATATTTTTGAGATGTTAAAATAGCAATTGTTTCTTTGTTGCGAATCAAAATGATTTGTCAAATCGAATTTTAGGCCCTGTTTGGGGGAGCTGTAGATTCTCAGAATCAGCTAGTCCGAGTATCTAGCTGGCTAGTTGGAGTAGCTAGCTGTTGGGTGAGTGGGTTTTATTTAGTGATATAGTGGATAAATAAAAATTTGCAGAATCTAGAGAAGCTGGGGTTAGTCAGCTTGTCAGCTACTTGCTTCTGCAGATTTTAAAAATTTAGGCTACCCGAGATATTGTTTGGAGGCCGCTTCTAGATACCAGAAGTATCTAGCCAGCCAGATATATAATAATATTATAATTAAGATATCTGACTTTTATTTTAAATTATAAATAAAAGTTAAAGCAAATTAGATGGATATTCTCGAGTTTGCATTTGTTCCATAATTCAAATTTAATAATTGGCCATGTTAGATCGATATTTACACTCAACTACCCTGTTTATTAGACTTCAGAATTATTAAATCCTAAAATAACTATAAGCCAATTACAATTCGGTATTTATTAATAAATTTTAGAATTTTGTTAAACATGGAAAAGATATCAGTGAGAAACCAAATGCAGTATTAATTAAAATTATAGAATTATTAAATCATGAAAATATATAATATATCCAGACTCTATAATGAGGACACATATATAGTTATTAATTTTAAACTTCTAAATTAAATTAATAACTATAATAAACTTAAAAATAAAACGATTTATATATATAGTAAGTCTGCCACATCACTAATTATTTTAAAAAGAGAGTATAATAAGTAGCTATTAGTATATTTTTGGATTTTATATCTTCTGTGTTTCACAATTTTGAAGAAAATTCTTGAATGTTTGTGAGCTGTAGATTACAGGGTAGTGGCAGAGTAATTTCAGGATTAACCCGAACAACCTGTGTTTAACACCAGGAAAACAACGGAAATTCCGAGTAAAAAGATTCATGATCAACTACTTCTTTGAAAGACTTTGATCGATACACGTTACACTAGTTTGATGATAAACACATCTGATCTCTCATCTGATCTGATGAAGAAGAGAGGAAGATCACTTCCAGTTCTGAACTCTCTTTCGCGCCAGGAACATGACCATGCGCGGGAAGAACGTCGCCTTGTGCTTCGCCTCCCCCTCCGTCGCCGTCATCTCTGGCCTCGGCATGTACCCTCTCGGGCTTAGTATGTGCGGGTTTCCGCGCCCGTCGCCGCTACCGGACGCGTCATCGAACACGGAGATCTCCGCGAGCCCCGTGCGCGGCGACGCGGTCTCGCCGGTCAGCCGTCGCTGGTGCTCCTGCTCGGCGCGCCACTGCCTTAGCTCCCGCTCTGCCGCCAGCTTCCCGAACTCCGCTTCCTCCGCCTCCGAGGTCGCTGCCTGGAGCGCCTGCCTCCTCTGTTCGGTCTTCTTCACCTGTTGCGCCAGCTTCTCGAGGCTTCGCATCTCCGCGTCCTCGGCTTCCTTGATCAGCTTCACCGCCTCGGTCACCCGATTGCCGGCGACATCCTCTGTCTCCCGTGCCCGCTGGCTCAGCTCGTCGTACTCTTCCACCGTCAATGTCACGCTGCCTTCCACGTCTTGGCTTTGTGCATTTCTTGCTGGTTTGCCTTCCGTCATCAGCGCCGCCGCCGAGGCAGCGGCGACCTCCCCCGACATGGTCGCGGCTAGTATCTCCTGCTTCACCGCTTTCAGGCGAGCCTCCATGGCGAAGACACCGGCCTTGGCGACTTCCACATCTTCCCTGGCCTTGCTGACATCCTCCCTTGCCGACTGGGCCTTGGCCTTGGCCTGCTCTGCCTCTCGCCGTGCCTCGTCTATTTGTGCAGGCATCTTGGTTTCCTGGCCGCCCTCCTCTGCTCTTGCCCCGTACGCCGCTGCGAGTGCGGACTTCACCCGGCTCAGCTCCTCCTCAAGGGACGGGATGGACGCCGCAATGACTCCTTCTTTCCGCCGCCGCGCGGCGAGCTCAGCCCTTTGCATCGCCAGATCAGCGTTCAGCGAGGCGGCTGCGACGTGCAGGCACTTGACCTCATCCTTGGCCTTGTCAACGTTCTCCTTCACGTCCTTGAGCTCCTTCTTGGTCTTGTCCAGCATCGCCCGTGAGCTCACCGTCGGCTTCTCTTTCTCCGTCGCCTCTTCGCCTAGTGTTCCTTCGACCGCGCGGGCGAACAGTTCGGCTCTTAGGCTCACAAGCAGTTCGGAAGCCACCGCCACCTTGGATTCGAGATCTCTCTCTGCCATTAGCGCGTCCACCAGCTTCTTCACCTCATGTTCGGCTAACTCCAACTCTCTCTGGAATTGCACCTTGTCTTGCTCCAATGCAAGTGCCGTTCTCATTCTGTTCTCCTCCGCTTTGTCATGCGTGTGGTACGAAGCATCCAGCTCTTCTTTCAGCCCAACGAGCTCGGCGGTGAGCTCCTCGACGGCCTTCTCACCCTCCTGCGAGGAGTATACAGTCCCTCGCGCTCTCGCCGCGGCGGTTTCTGCCTCGGCTGCAGCGGCCGCTTGGTCCTTGCGCAGAGCCTCCAGCTCCGCTTTCACCGACTGCAAGTCAGCGAGGGCGGTGGCATGGCGGTCCCTGGCAACGTCGAGCTCTGCCTTCGCCGCGATCCTCAAGCTGATGCCCTGCTGCGTCTCCCGGAGCCGCAGCTCGGCGATCTTGGAGTCCTTCCGCGCTCGCGCCTCGTCAACCTGCGCCTTCTCCAAGTTCAGCGTCAGCTCATCAATCGCACTCTTGTTACCGCCAAGCTCCTGCACAGCTTGGGCCTTGCCGGCCTCCGCTTCTTGTGATCTCTTCTGGTACTCGGCGATCTCTTCCTGCACCTTGTCGAGCTCATCCTGGACTTGATTGCGCCTCTGCTCCAGAGACGGATCACAAGAAAATTAAATCTAATCACTTAACCAGAATTAACATTGGCAGCAATCGAGATATAAATATGTAATTGTTGAGCACCTCTCTCCAATCAAGAATCCCTCCAAACTTGCTGACGGCGCCCTTAACGGAATCGATAGGCGCCGTGGTGTCGATGTGCACCTTGCCGTCAACGACCTGAATGAAGCGATCGGCGATCTCCGATGCTTTGTAGCTGATGATTCCTGCTTGCACTCCATCAGCCGAGTTGCTGCCATTGGATGCAAAGGAGACAGCTTCATGCTCTCGACCTCCTTCCGGCTGTTGGCATTGATAATCTTGGCGAGTTGGGGATGCATAACCGAGAGGTGCCGGATCGACCCGGCTTCCCGCCAAATCGGACGATGCAGGAGGAGCAACAGACGGCTGGCAAGTCCCTTCGTCCATCCCGCAGCATAAGTGTAGGACTAGATCGAAGATATATCTGACGGCAACATTAGTCAGATATTAAAGATCAAAGCTGTTCATATCAAACCTACATCTGTTCTCACTGAAACTTGTAAATCCGCTCTCTAATTAACAGAGCAGCAGAAACTGATAGAAGCTAAATCAAGAGCGATTCAGCTATCACAATACAATATCACAATGCAAGCGAAGTAATCGAAAAGAAAGAACAGGTTGCAATGTTCAAGGCGAGGGCTACAATGAACTAATAATATTCATAGTTTCATACATGCTCGGGACCAGCACCAACCTCATGACTTGCAATTGAACTGACAAGAGCGCAAGAGCCGGCCTTATCGGTTCAAGATTTCGTCATGCTTACGACCGTATCTACGATTCGGAATCGTATATACAAAAATAAAAATGGCAATTTGATGCTGTGTGAAAAGAAGTAATGTGGACGAACAGGAAAGGAGGGGCGAAAAGTTGAGAGAACAGCACCAGCAAAGCATACCTGATCGTCCCTACCGAGTTTCTTCCCCGGACAGGAAGCCTGCCGATGAGAGAGAATCAGAGAAGAGGGGAGAGGAAGAGATTGAAGGGAGGAGGAGCTTGTAGTCAGCCTAGTCTAGCTAGCCTTGGCTTGGCCGTTGCGGAAGAGCGTGGTGGGGAGAGAATCTCGCGCGCGAGCAGCGGACTCTTCTTTTTTGAGGCCGTCGTTGAGCGAGATGGAAAATCCCCGCAGATTTTGTGATTTGCTCGTGTTTCTCCTGGAGCCGTGGAGGCGGTTCCTGTCCAGAGCGGCCAGATTTAGAGGCTTTCGATATGGGCCTCGGGGGTTCCAGGCCCGGTCCAAGAAGGAGGAGGAGCTCGAGCAGAGGCGGAGGAGCCGTCATCCACCGGAATACCGGATCGCCGCGACTCCATCCACTGGCCACAGGCCACAGATGACCTGAGCTGAGGCCGCATCGTCGCCGCAGCCGCCCCGCCGCGTGGATAGGAGGGACCGCGACCGGACGAGACGAGGTTTCGGAGATGAGGCCTACGGTGAGCAGGGTCGCCTTCGCGTCAGGGCTGCTGGCGCCGCGCGCGGTCGGGGCGTCGTTGGTCACCACCCGCTGCACCTCCTCCTCCGCCGCCTCCCCGTCGATCGCCGCCGCCTCCGCCACTTACGGTGAGTGAGACCCCGAGCTTTGCTGCTTCCCTCCTACTAGTGAGGTTCTGATAGGTTCGCCTGCTGAAATGCAGATCATGCGTCGTTCGTTAAAGAAATTGCCGCGACCGATCCTCCGGAGCATCTTCACTCATTGCTGAATCTGCTGCAGGCGCGTGGTATGGCTTCACTTTTGATGCTGAACTATGCATATACGGAGATTTGCATTCATGTCACACATAAGTTGATAAAATTTATTATCAAACACACGGGATGTGGCAAAAAAGTAAACACCACTTAACTTTGTGGCATAAGAGCAAGAATTCTTTTTTACAGCGTAGTAACACTGTGCTTGGGCAGGCCTCGCTCTTTGGGTTCAAGCAATAACCACCATCTAAGGGCCCAGCTCCAATTTTCATGCTGAGTATAATATAATAAAATAGTTTAAATTTTTATTTTTAGTATAAAATAAAAACTAAATTACTTAACTAAATGTTTTTGATCCATCCACAGCTCTAGCTTCAGGATTTCTTGGAGCTAGTCTGAACTTGCTAAAAAAATCCTGGAGCTAGAGTTGTCCAACTGATTCATTTATTATGGATCTGTCTAATTGATTTCATCATCTTAAGTAACATTGTGAAATGGATGTAAGTAACATAACATCGAATCCCATCAGAACTCTGAAGTTGAGCATCTCAGGTGAGAGTAGTAGTAGGATGAGCATAGTTGTCATGGCATCGCTTAGGCATCGGGGCGGACTTCGGCGGACGACTCGCCACAATCGAATGTGGCGTCCGCCACAGAGCATATGGCGTCCACCTAAGCTCATATGGCGTCGTGTCATAGTCGGCGCAAACCCAAGCCCCAAAGAGGCCCAGGTCCAGGGCGCACAAGGGTAGAAGAAGGTATTAGATAAGTTTGTTAGGTAGTTAGGAAAGTAGTTATGGTGGTTAGGCTGTTTTCCCTATATATAGGGATGTAATCAGACCTGAGAAGGGAAGCAAGAAGTAATAAAGATTCCAGTTTCCTTCCTGCTAGTTCCTAGTCCTGTGCTGTCTTCTTCCTCTCCCCGTCGGCGCCCTCCCTAGCGTCGTTTCCCCTCTTCTACAGTGACAAGACACAGCTACAACCTGCGGCCAAGGCCAAGCCGTGACAATTTGGTATCAGAGCCTCTTCTTGCGCCTGTGGACATGTCATCCGGCAGCAATGGATATGCTCTTGCCGTCATCGCCGCCCAACTATCGAACCTGCAACAGAAGATAGAGGTGATCGAGACTAGGAAGCAAGCACAAGAGGCCAAGATGGACCGACTAGAGGCAAAAAAGGATGTTGCCCGTAAAGATCAGGATGTTGCCCGCAAAGATCAGGCAGAAAGGAGATTCTTGGACGCCCCATCACCATAGGGGATAATTCACAAGAACAGGGCCGAGTTCCCCGCTACCACAAGTGGGATTTTCCGACCTATGATGGGAAAGAAGACCCTCTTACATGGCTCAACCGATGCGAACAATTTTTTCGCGGTCAGCGAACCATGGAAGAAGAGAAGGTGTGGCTCGCAGCATTCCATCTCACGGGGGCAGCACAACAATGGTACACCCAAATTGAGCGCGAGTACGACACCCCTTCATGGAAGCGTTTTACAGAGATGGTAGAACTACGGTTCAGACCTCCCCTTCAGCATAACAAACTCGGGGAATTGGCGGCACTACGCAAGACTGGGTCTGTCTCTGATTATCAAGAACGCTTCTTGGCCCTTCTCAGCCGAGCGGGAGCACTCACGGAAGCACAACAGATTGAATTATTTACACAAGGTCTACAATGCACATTGTAGATCGATGTTGAGCTCCAAGCACCCGCTTCTTTGGAGACTGCGATGAGCCTTGCCCGTGCATTTGAATTGCGCGCCAAGATAGATGAGGCGGCAAGAACAGAGGCCAAACACAATCAGACCCGAGCATAGGACCATCGGCCAGCCATGCAGCAACCTCCGGCCGATGTGGCAGCGGAAATAGAGGCGACAACGGGCCATACAACCCTGGTTTCCAGAGAAGGGCGTTTCCAACGACGTACCCTAACACCAGAGGAAATGCAGGCACGACGAGAGGCCGGATTATGCTACAACTGTGATGAAAAATTTAGCCCAACTCACAAATGCAAGCGTCTGTTCTGGTTATGTGCTCCATACAGCAATGCAGGACCTGGTTGCCTGGGAAATACAGGAAAAAGAAGAAGAAAATAGGCAGTTGCTACTTGAACACTGGTAAATTTTTTGTAATCTGCTAGAGTTGTTACTTGCTAGAGTTGTAATCTGCTAGATACACAAAATAAAAATAGGTTATTGACTTGCTAGAGTTAGACAGTTTATAGTTGGTAAATTAGTATTGCTAAATACATTATATACTGCACCTACATCATTTGTGAAGTGAGTATGGCGTGGCCTCACCGCACGCCATACTCGCCTAAAAGGTGTGAAGGTAATTTGGCGCCTCGCCTCGCCGCGCCGCCGTAACAAATATGAGGATGAGTGATCTTATAGGAAGTTCTCGTATCATATCTTCGTCACATGTTTTTCACAAAAAATGGATTTCAAACAAAATTGGATCTGTGTGACCTTCTTTTAAAAAAATCTTAAGTAACACTTCTACATCAAAGTGGTAAATTCCCTGCAGCTACTACACTATATCTAACTGTTTATGCTGTGTTGAGTTTGATGTCAAATATATTTGGTAGGTGAAATGCTAGTTTCTCCAGGGGCGAAAAGGGGCCTGATTCCACTTGTTGTTCCCTTATCAGAAAGTCCAGCAGGTTTGAATGTGTTCCAAATTGGCTGATTCATTTGAACAAAGACCACGGACAATTATTTTTTATGTTGAGAAGTCTCTGCTTCTGCCTGACATATTAGTCCAAACGTAGGTAATTTAACATCCCTACTGAGATGGCCAACTGCTCCAAGTGGGTAAGTTGTTCCTTTGTATGCTAATGTTTCGTAGGCATTGCACCTCTGGCGCTGGTCTCTAAATTTTAGGTATGTATACCTGTAGGATGGAAATGCCTGTAGTGGAAGTTCGTAATCATGGGCTATGGCTTATGGCGAAGAATGTGAGTTATATTGTTATTTGCTTATAATATTCATTTACTGAATGTAACCATGCAACAGATTACTGTTTACATTTTACTTGTATTTATCAGGTGAACCAATATATTCACAGAATGCTCGTCGAGGCTGATATCAGTGGTTATGGTGATGATGTATGGTCTGCTGTGGGTGACGCTGGTGAAAACTTTTACACAAAAGGTGATTTCAAAGAATCGCAGATGGCCGACGTGGATGCCTATTTGCTGAAGAAGGTTGAGGGATAATTATAACATCTCAGTTCTCAATTTCTGGCTTAGGGGACAATCTTTGTACTGATATTCTACTGTAGGTTGGCCTTTTTCCTGATGTTATAGAGAGGAAAACATCACTCCATCTAGAAAAAGGAGATCATGTAAACCTCCTGTTCTCTCCTTAATACATATCCTCTTGTCTATGTGGTAAAACTTCAATGTGCATTGTTTCCCCCTTCAGGTCTCAGCTCTTATTACTGGAGAATTCTACACCAGAGATCACTTTCCTGGATTTGGAAGGCCTTTTATGTTCAACTCAGAGGTTTTAAGAAGGTACCGGTCTACAAAGAGCAGTATAATTCTGTGAATTTGTTCTCATCTAGCAATAATATATTTTAGCTGGGTTGTTGCAATTTCTATCAATAGGTTATCACACTATGTAGTTATATGCATGGATTTGTATTTTGTATGGCTTGTCAGTTGGGAAATATGAAAAAATTTGTTCTGAGGCAATTCTTTGCTCTGTGCCTCTAGTTATGCTGGATTAAACTGATTAGAATACAAGCCTTTGTATGGTGTTAAATTCAGAAGTCTAGAAATACGGTGTTAAATTCATAAGTCTATAAGTTTTCTAACGTTACAAACAGAGAACAAAACGAAAACGTGCTAGTTTACGGCAACTTTTGTGTTATCTGTCATATTAACATAGGAGGGTCCAGGTTTATTTTAAATTTTGAAGTGTAGTGTGCAAAGAAAGAATTCTCTCTTCCTAATTTTGCCTTTTGGTTTGTTGTTCCAAGAGTGGGGCGTACAACTGAAGCTAAGGATTCAGCTCGAGTGGCTTTGAAGTCACCATGGTGGACACTAGGCTGCAGATACGAAGTATGGTCTCTTCTGTTGTAAACTTTTTGCATTACTGACAAGCAGCATTCCCTATATTAAATTGTCATTCCTCTCAGATGATAAAACAAATTAATAGACATGATCTTGTTTTCTCGTGACAGGAGGCAGCTGAATTAGCTGGGTGGGAGGATGAGCAAATTGAGTTTATAAGAGAGAAGGTAACGGAGGAGGGCAAGCGCGAGGATCTGAAGAAAGGGAAAGCTCCAGAACAGGTCGTCCACCTTGTCATCCAACATCTGTGTTGCTTTGCCTCATTGTGTTACCTCACTCGGGGGTGGAGCAAAAAGCCACCTTGTTTGGAGGGGGTTCCCATGAACCCCTTCCAAAAAAAATCAGTTATTATTAGTAATTTTTCACTGTACCTTCTTAAATCCATTTACCTTGTTTAGTGATGCACCCCCTTCGATTTTTCTCTAGCTCCGCCACTGACCTCACTCAAACTGCTGGATATGCAGGTCGTTCTTGACGAGGCAGCGTTTCTAATGGATTTGGCATCAGTGGATGGTAATTGGGACGATGTCGTCGATCGAATCGCTGAATGTTACAGAGGAGCTGGGCTTGGTGCCATTGCCAAGTTCATTGCTTACAGGGAATAGTTGTTTTGTACACGTTTTTACACATCCCTCTGAATTCAAATGTAATCAATAATATAATCAAAATTTTGACTCTCGTGCACTCGGCCTGAAACAAATTCGGCGGTTTAACTAAAAAATTCTGAATTCAAATCGAATTGCTGAATGTTACGGAGGTGATTTGCCAGTTGGATGCTGAATTTAAATTAGTATTTTTTAAAACAAAAATATTATTTAAAAAAATTCGTTGGATGCCACCCCAGCAACCGATTTTCCTATTTTTCCTATTTTGACCCACATGTAAGTTGCAGGACACAGGGGTAGTTGGAATTTGTTACGACGCGGCCGCGGCTGGGTTTCCTCCACCGCGCCAATCTCTACATAGCTTTGCAAACTCTTTTGCTTTGAAAACGAACAACTAGGGGATTTATTCGTCGACAATCTTGTGTCCATCGGTTGCCGAAAATGAATGGCAGCATGGAAGCGACAACGCCCTTCCTGCAGTACAACGGCGAGGGCTCGTCCCTAACACCGATGATAGGCGGCGAATACTGGGCGTGGGCGGGTGTGAACAGCAGGAATCTGGGATTCGGACCGAATGGTCTGAAATTCGCCTATTTCGGTGAGTTCTGAATTAGTATAAATTGGGTAAAAAAATTAATATAATTTGAATTTTTAGTCTAGTCTAATATTCACACAAGTCTACCAATGCATCCCTTACATATAAAACTATAGAAAATCTAGTAGCTTCATATATTTTCTTTATGTTTATTGTGTTTTTTGGTGACTGCACTGTTTCTAATGGCTAAACAACTCCACTTCTTTCTGATTGTTGTTCTTAATACTTCAATATCCCTAGTAGTTGATGAGATGATTTTTTTATTACTTTTTTTAATAGTTTGTAAGTCAAACACAAGCATAAGGTTATTTACCTACTATGTTAATAATCACTCCATCTACTATAACTTATAAGAAAAGACTACTTATTAATAAAATAAATATTACACAAGAGATTAAATAATTCTTTAGGTGATTTTTTATTTTTTTATTCTCACACTATTCAATTGGCAAAGAGGGAAGTGTGCCTTTATTTATAGATTACAAGACTGTTGGATGATTGACATGTGACAACATATGAACTATTGATTTAATTTCCACACTCATTTCAAAAAATATCTTATCTTTAGATTCTTCTCAAGTTGCTATAACACTCAAGATTCTACATATTTTTACCTAAATATTTGTAGTCATTAATATATGAGAAACTTCTATAAATCTTGCTCTTCTCAACAAATTTAATTCAAGTTCATATGCAACCTAAAAAATCTAAGAAGAAATAAATATCTGAATTAACATTCGGTTCCTAATCTGGATATAGGACAAGAGGCTAGCTGACGACACACGATGCCTATCATCACTGCCGCCGTCTCCACGCCTGCTCACCGTGCCCACGTCTCGTCGTGTGCGTACCATGCAGAACTCCACCGCCATAAACCTCACACATGCGACGCGCTGCTTAGGGTGAACGGATACTCGAGTCGACAAGGGTCCAAAGTCTTCGGCTACATCCAAGATTACTCCTTTCTTATTTCTCATGGTGTGTAATATTCTTTACGTAAATCTTGGTTTTGACGTAGCAAAATTTACGGTTTACGCTAAAATTATTGTGCATCCTAGGAAGTATATAAAATTATAAAGTATTTTCTAATTTTGATGAGTAGTACGTAAAATATACTAACAACAATAATATCTAATTAGTTCATTAAATTTATTATAAATATATTTTAATAATTTATTTATTTGATATTACATGTGTTTATATATATTCTGACAGAATCCCAGAACCCTGGTGAACAGTATGGAGGAGGCAACGTTCTACGGTGACGGGTTCACGCCGGGCGGCAAAATCTTTCCCGTCCCCCCGTTCTACTGTGATGGGTTCACGCCGAGCGGCGGAATCTTGCCGGTCGAGGATGAGGAGCTGATGTTTAATGACCCGTGTATACCTGCCCCGGGCAGCGTGGAGGGACACAATCAATGTTTGTCGGGCGGCGATCAATGGATGCTGAACGGCAGCGGCGTGCAGGAGTTCCCCTTCCTGATGGACTTCGACATGTTAACCTGGCCGATCCAATGCGTCGTCGACTCGTTGGGAATGAATCAAACGCCCGTCGGCTCGTTGCGGATGAATCAAACGCCCGTCGGCTCGTTGCGGATGTATCAAACGCCCATCGACTACTCGTTGCGGATGAATAAAATGCACGTCGACTACTCGTTGCGGATGAATCAAACGCCCATTGGCTCGTTTTGGATGAATCAAACGCCCGTCCGCTCGTTTTGGATGAATCAAACGGCCGTAGACTCGGCGGGCAGCAACTCGGTCCAAGAGTCCTCTTTCTCGAAACCGCCAGTGTTGGGCTATCCGTAGCCGCTACCTACAGCTGCCGACGTGCCGGTGTCGCAGGTGCAGGACATGCTCGCTAACGAGGGTGAGGAGATGACCGAGATTTTCCGCATGGCATCGGAGTGCGGCGACGACGAGGCCTCCTCTTTGGTGTGGTCACCTGACGAGGACAAAGTATTGCTCGATGGGCTTTCTCGGTACGTGCAATGGACCGTTTGTGTTTCTTGTGAAAGATTATTTCATGATTATTATGCATATATATATATATATATATATGTTGGACTATGGATAAAAGCCCCCACCTCTCCCACTATAACGCCTAGGTTTTATGGTTGAGTTGGCTAGGTGGAGTGAGCCTAACATGGTATCAGAGCCAAGGTACTGGGTTCGAACCCCCTGGCCATGCATTTCCGCCTCGCGATTTCCCCTGTGCCTCTTTCGTGTGCTGAGACGTGCTGCGGGCTAAGCCGGTTCGAACCCCCCTAGCCATGCATTTTCCGCTGCGCGATTTCCCCTACGCCTCTTTCGTGTGCTGAGACCTGTTGCGGGCTACGCCGGGCTCGCACACCGTAGGGGGAATGTTGGACTATGGATAAAAGTCCCCACCTCTCCCACTATAACGCTTAGGTTTTATGGTTGGGTTGGCTAGGTGGAGTGAGCCTAACAATATATATATATATATATATTCCAACTTTTAGGTTGAATCCTCGTTCACTACTTGTCTAATTTTGTAGGTTGGCCAACCGAGATGTTGTCAACATGTGCCTCGAAATTGCATTTGGTCTTCCGAAAAAGACTACATTGGATGTTGCAAAGCGAGCCCGGTGGTTCTATGTAATATTTCATTGGATATTCATAGATGACATACATCTCATTGTCTTCTGTCCAAATGGACTAACATATACAACTATAACTGGATATACCTCCATTAATCAAGTTTTTGACCTTGTAGGACAAGAGTAGAGCTTCTAGCCAAGCAGGAGTGGGATCAAAAGAATCTTCAGGAGGAAAGACTACAAAGGTTGATGCAACAAATGCATACAACCTCTTGTGAACTTTGAGATTTTTGCACATTCAGTAGAGTATTGTTGTACAAATCTCCATTTTATGAAAGAAACATATTGAGCTCCAACATATGGTGATCAGGTGATGCCTATAAATTTGCTACTTTTATTGGACGACTATTAGCTGAACCTGAAATTTTCTTCATATCACTGGCCGGCCTAAGTTTGTTATGATTTGTGTAAATGTTCAACAATCAAGATCGTTCATCTTTACACTGATCTTAGGTTAAGGGAGCATGGCAAAGTTCAGTCATGTTTGCTTGCGACATTTCATTGTATGAGCTACTTCATCTTTTTGTAATAGTAATGGACTCGATAATAAATTTTCATGTTTTTCTCTTCATGTTTATTGTGTTTTTTGGTGACTATATTGTTTCTAATGGCTAGACAACTCCACTTTTTCTGATTGTTGTTCTTAATATTTCAATTCTCTCTGTTATACCTAGTGGTTGATGAGATGGTTTTTTTTATTTTTTTTTTCTAGTTTGTAAGTCACACACAAGCATAAGATTGCTTACCTACTATGTTAATAATTACTCCGTCTATTATAATTTATAAGAAAATACTACTTATTAATAAAATAAATATTACACAAAGATTACATAATTCTTTAGGTGACTATTTTATTTTTTTACTCTCACACTATTCAATTAGCAAGGAGGGAAGGGTGTCTTTATTTATAGATTACAAGACCGTTGGATGATTGACATGTGACAACATATGAACTATTGATTTAATTTCCACACTCATTTTAAAAAATATCTTATCTTTATATTCTTCTTAAGTTGCTATAACACTCAAGATTCTACACATTTTTACCTAAATATATGTAGTCATTAATATATGAGAAACTTCTATAAATCTTGCTGAACTCAACAGATTTAATTCGAGTTCATATGCAACCTAAAAAATCTAAGAAGAAATAAATATCTGAATTAACATTCGGTTCCTACCATGGATATAGGACAAGAGGCTAGCTGACGACACACGACGCCTAGCATCCCTACCACCGTCTCCACGCCTGCTCACCGTGCCCACGTCTCGTCGTGTGCGTGCCATGCAAAACTCCACCGCGATAAACCTCATGCATGCGACGCGCTGCTCAGGGTGAACGGATACTCGAGTCGACAGGGGTCCAAAGTCTTCGGCTACGTCCAAGATTACTCCTTTCTTATTTCTCATGAAATGTAATATTCTTTACGTAAATCTTGGTTTTGACGTAGCAAAATTTATAGTTTACACTAAAATTATTGTGCATCCTATGAAGTATATAAAATTATAAAGTGTTTTCTAATTTTGATGAGTAGTACGTAAAATATACTAACAACAATAATATCTAATTAGTTTATTAAATTTACTATAAATATATTTTAATAATTTATTTATTTGATACTACGTGTGTTTATATATATTCTGACAGAATATTTTTCTCCCCTGAACCCTGGCGAACAGTATGGAGGATGCTGCGTTCTCCGAGCCGTTCTACAGTGACGGGTTCACGCCGGGCGGCAGAATCTTGCCCGTCCCCCCGTTCTGCTGTGATGGGTTCATGCCGAGCGGCGGAATCTTGCCGGCCGGGGACGAGGAGCTGATGTTTAACGACCCGTGTATACCTGCCCCCGGCAGCGTGGAGGGACACAATCAATGTTTTCCGGGCGGCGATCAATGGATCCTGAACGACAGCGGCGTGCAGGAGTTCCCCTTCCCGATGGACTTCAACATGTTAACCTGGCCGATCCAATGCGCCGTCGACTCATTGGGGATGAATCAAACGCCCGTCGGCTCGTTGCGGATGAATCAAACGCCCGTCGACTCGTTGGGGATAAATCAAACGCCCGTCGACTCATTGCGGATGAATCAAACGCCCGTAGACTACTCCTTACGGATGAATCAAACGCCCGTCGTCTCGTTGCGGATGAATCAAACGCCCGTCGGCTCGTTGCGGATGAATCAAATGGTCATCGACTCGGCGGGCAGCAACCAGGTCCAAGAGTCCTCTTTCTCAAAACCGCCGGTGTTGGGCTATCCGCAGCCGCTACCTACAGCTGCCGACGTGCCGGTGCCGCGGGCATAGGACATGCTCGCTAACGAGGGTGAGGATATGACCGAGATTTTTCGCATGGCATCGGAGTGCGGCGACGACGAGGCCTCCTCTTTGGTGTGGTCACCTGATGAGGACAAAGTGTTGCTCGATGGGCTTTCTCGGTATGTGCAATGGACCGTTTGCGTTTATTGTGAAAGATTATTTCATGATTATTATGCATATATATATATTTCAACTTTTAGGTTGAATCCTCGTTCACTACTTGTCTAATTTTGTAGGTTGGCCAACCGAGATGTTGTCAACATGTGCCTCAAAATTGCATTTGGTCTTCCGAAAAAGACTACATTGGATGTTGCAAAGCGAGCCCGGTGGTTCTAGGTAATATTTCGTTGGATATTCATAGATGACATACATCTCATTGTCTTCTGTCCAAATGGACTAACATATACAACTATAACTGGATATACCTCCATTAATCAAGTTTTTGACCTTGTAGGACAAGAGTAGAGCTTCTAGCCAAGCAGGAGTGGGATCAAAAGAATCTTCAGGAGGAAAGACTACAAAGGTTGATGCAACAAATGCATACAACCTCTTGTGAACTTTGAGATTTTTGCACATTCAGTAGAGTATTGTTGTACAAATCTCCATTTTATGAATGAAACATATTGAGCTCCAACATATGGTGATCAGGTGATGCCTATAAATTTGCTACTTTTATTGGACGGCTATTAGCTGAACCTAAAATTTTCTTCATTTCACTGGCCGGACTAAGTTTGTTATGATTTGTGTAAATGTTCAACAATCAAGGTCGTTGCAACTTGTAACAAGAGAGATTTGAGAATTTGACACTTTCAAGAAATGATTTTGCATTTTTACCATTCGTACCTATTGTCATTGACTCAAGGTGGTCCTACGTGTTAATCTTAGAAGCGACATCATAATCAAAGTATATATTTTGAGAGTGACAAGTTATCATTTTTTTCAGTGACACTACTCTGCACTGACTGCTTAATGCACTTGTTTGCAGGGGCGGAGCCAGGGGGCGCACAGGGGCCTGGCTCCCCCTACCGATTTTCACCAAAGTGAACCCCTCCTCATCGCTGCATGGGTGTTTTCAGAAAATCAGAAGTTAGCTTTTACTCTTTTTTTGGTTGTGGCGTGTACATGCTTTTGCCATGAAAAATCAAAATATTCATTTATGAATCTGGGTCATCTCCGTAGATCTTACATCATAACCTTACATGATTTTTTGCTTTTGACTCTCTCTCTCCCTAACAAGAAAAATGAATTGTTTGAAGTGAAAATATTGTACTTATCTAGTTTATTAAGGTTAGTTATAAGTCTTTCAATATCAATTGTGACTACCGAGATAATATTTTTTCTATAAAACTAGTAAAGACATGTCTATGGATAAAACATGTGATGATTTTTTATGAAATTATATGATAGTCTATATTAAAAACAAATTAGTAGTGGAAATCATCTCATCTAGTATTACTAAATATTATAAAATTCAAGTTAATAAAAATATTTTTTTCTATTATCAACCATATAATATATTGTCTTGTGACCATGTGTTAGAACTAATTACTATATAAGATAATTATTTTTTATTATAGAACATATGTTACAATAATTATTATATATAAGAAGAATAATTAATTATTATTATCAATATTAATGAATTGGCCCCCTCATGTTCTATTCCTAGCTCCGCCCCTGCTTGTTTGAACACTAAGAAGTAACTAATTATTTCTGCTATTAAGTTTTTTTGGTCAGCGGATGCTATAGGTCAAAAACGCTATATAAATTATTCTTGGTTGTTCTGATGCAACATCACTTAAAGTGAGTGCTGCCTTGCTAATTGATCTTTATATAGCTGCATAAACATGCCTGGATAAATAATCCTTCTCACTTGCTGTTTAATAATGTGGATATGTTGATCAATTATTTTATGGAAGGTCTTGTGCTTCATTGGTTGTGATATAGTATTGTATTCAACAGGGAGAAGGTATTAAGGATCCTGGCATGAAAAGAAACATTCATTCCTCTTCCCAAAGTAGGTTTGGCCCTCCAAAATCTTTGACATTTTCGATTTATCATATTATCAATTATGTTACGTTGTTGGTTCAAACAGAAATTAATTCCCGTGTCGAAGAACTTTATCGATTGTTCTCCTCTGATGTACTTCATTTTTTTCTCTTGCACCGTCAGTTCAAAAAAATACAATATTGGTAATTAAATTTTTATTTGTAGTTTTTAAGTACAGATTACGGGCTTCAATGAGGCTCTGATCCTTTATGTTGTGAATATCTTGCTTCTGAACCTTATGGTCTTTGATCAAATTTGTGTGCCTCTATACTCTTCTTTTCTTTCATGTTGCAGAGGCTCTCATTCGTACTAAGGATCTCATTCGACGTAATGATAGGCTAATTGATCGTATAGAGAAGAACTTGGGAGCAGAACAGGTCTGCTTTGCGTTGCAATTTCCCCATTTCCCTGTGCTACGCCTACATGTTTATATTAGAATTCTGCCTGGCACTAGTTTGTTGATTTCTTTTATCTGTACATTTTGTCCCGAATCTTGTTTTCTTGATTAATGTGTGTTTCGTTTCATAAGAATCTTCCAATCATTGCAATTTAGCTCGGTGGTTTACAATTTAGATGGCTCTATTGGCTTTGTTTTGCCGTTTGTACTTTGCGCCATAAACACATCTTGACATTGGCAAGAGAAATATATATTACGAAGGAGACATTGATGCTTGACTCAATACTAACTTAGTTTATCGTAGTTTGATCATTCCGAGCTTATTTTACTCCATGAAAATGAATTTGGATGCTTTACTGACAGAGTAAAACGAGATCCCTACCAGTTAACAGTATCTGAATAGATCCTTTAGTACTCTAAATGTACGGTGCTTTTTACAGAATCAAGGATACGGGCATTAGCACGGATGGATTGTCAATAGACGAGGAAGCGCTTCAAGGGATCATGCTGAATTTTCATTTATCGGTAACTATCAATAGTTCAATACTATACAATCTTCGTTTTCTATTTAGCTTGACGTGACAAGTTATATCCTGATGATGGTGTTCTGTTTTGCTAATGCTGGCGACACAATTTTCAGGGTGAAAACTCAGACGATCGACTGACCCGGCCTGGACGAGACAAGATCAGAAGATGCATGCTTACAACTGCCTGACACGCAATTGAGCTTTACAAGCTACAAACTACAAAGGCTACGCTTAGTTCGTTCATCTTTACACTGATCTTAGGTTAAGGGAGCATGTCAAAGTTCAGTCATGTTTGCTTGCGACATTTCATTGTATGAGCTACTTCATCTTTTTGTAATGGTAATGAACTCGATAATAAATTTGGACATTTGTTCACCGATGATTATGCATATATAATATTTCCTCGTATGTATCCGGTCGTTCCATGCATTTTTAGGTGAGAAGGAGTATCCGATCCGAAAGTACCCGTCTTCCCTTCCGTGCATTCGACGGCGGCAGTCCACTTAGAAAAAAAATCGGACGGCCAAGATTGCTCCTTTGTTAAAACCCTAACACCCGGCTGACTAGCAGTGGTTGGGCCTCCCGAGCCCTATCTATACTAATCCCCATTCCCCATTCCCCATTCCCTCTCTGCTTCCCATCCGCCGCCGCCGCCTCCTCCTCCTATCCAAGGTGAGACGGTGACATCTCCTCTCCTGCAGCTACTAGCACTATGATTTTACTTACTTGAACGGTAGTGTGATTACGTAGTGTCTGGTTCAATAGGCAGGGGCAGTGTGATTTCTGTTTACATTTTTGCTTCTCGGGTTGCACGATTGGGGTTGTGGCACGCGCGTTTGGTTCCATCCATGGCTAGATTTGCTTAGTATGAAAGTAGCGGAGCGCTTGCGAGGTTCGATTTAACTGCTCCGCTGCTTCGTCTGGAGAAATCATCCCTACATTTCCCAAATCCTAGCAGAGTTACCATTTGATGCTGTTCGACTTGAGTGTCGCCGGTCGGTTGACTTATCCTTTTTGGTTCCTCTGTGTCGTTACTAGAGCAAAGTATCATGTGTTTTCATGCAGATGAATGTGGAGAAGCTTCAGAAGATGGCCGGTGCTGTGCGCACCGGTGGCAAGGGCAGCATGCGCAGGTGTTTTTCTTGTTTATTCTGATCGTCCACAAGTAATATCATCTGTTTCGCAGCAACACTGATTAATTTATGCCACTGTCTTGATATCTTCTGCCAAATGTCATAGTTCCTTAAGGGAATCATTTGTTTTAGTTATAAACAATTTTCTCATATAGACATATGCTAATGTGCTTATGAAACATCTTGAGTACGATGCGCTTATGATGCTCCTTTTCCCAATAGTGTCTCCACCTCCTCCATTTTACTATCATATCTGAAGCTTTTGTCATACACAGAGCAAGATATATCTTTGCAGGTCTAGTCACATTTGTTATTACTTATTAGATATCAAACCATTTAGACATGCCAGCCTTTGTATTTTTTGGATTTCATCTTTTAAATGATGTCATGTACTGTGGAGTAATATAAAAACTTGCTGTGCATCAATGGCAGGAAGAAGAAGGCAGTTCACAAGACTACTACCACTGATGACAAGAGGCTGCAAAGCACCTTGAAAAGAGTAGGAGTGAACGCCATTCCTGGTATCGAGGAGGTCAATATCTTCAAGGACGATGTGGTTATCCAATTTCAGAATCCTAAAGGTGGAATGCCTTCGTGCTGAAACTTGTACGGAATCAATACTCACTCCCTGGTGTATTCTGAAACTGCTTTTCTTTTTCTTGCTTTGCTGCAGTGCAAGCATCTATTGCTGCAAATACATGGGTAGTGAGTGGAACCCCACAGACGAAAAGTAAGTCATTGCTTTATAATCTTCATGTATACTGAATTACTGATTTTTTAACAAGACACGTGTAAATACTTTTTCACAACAGTTTAATCTCCTGCATAGTTGTCATGGCGTCGCTTAGGCGTCGCCTAAGCGACGATTAGGCGTCGGGGCGGGATTCCATGGACGCCACGGCGAACGCCTTGCCACAGGGGAGTGTGGCATCCGCCACAAGGCATATGGCGTCCGCCTAAGCGGATATGGCGCCGTATGGACGCCATATGCCTTCACGGCGACGCCAGGCGCGGCGGTGGTCTGATGGGCTTAGTGCACGGCGAAGGAACAGATGGGCTTCTGTGAATGGATGACCCGAGCCGCGGTTCTAGACAAAGAAAACCCTAGCTGGTTGGTGCGCACCTTTTCTCTCGTCTGTTGCTGTGCGATGCGTCGCCTCCGCCTGCGCCCTTCCGCCGCCTCCTCCGCCGGAGCCTGCCACTCCCTCCCTCCGCCGGAGCCCGCCGCTCCCTCCGCTAGAGCCCGCCTGCGCCTGCGCTTGCAGGTCTCTTCCGCGGCTCCCTCCATCGACGCAGGGGTCTTCCTCCTGGATCTAGCTTGAAGTGCGCGGCTGTGCACGCTAGGCTCCAGCGGCTCTGCGCGTCGACCGTCGAGAGCTGCTTAGTGTTCTCTGTGCGTCGGCTCTTCTCCCGCGGTATTCCTCTATATATGCTCTCTATTATGTTCTCTGTGCTAGTCTGCTGCAGTGCTGCTTAGTGTTCTCTGAGCAATTGTTCTTCACTAGTTTAACTTCTTGAGTAATGTGCTATACTTGGCTACTTGCATCCGGTTGATGAATGATGATTATGGTTGATGAGTTGATTTGGTTGCCTGATTAGTCATGCTTGTTATTTGTTGGCTATATATGTAGCTAGAACATTTGTGTTGTTAAAGATAAATGGAATAGTTGTTGCTGCTTTGCTGCTTTGCTGATTATGGATATATAGATTATGGAATAGTTATATTACTGAAATTATTACCAATATTGTGATGAACATCATATATTGGTTATAATGTTGCCACAAAATCTGTGAAGTGAGTATGGCGTCGCCTCGCCACACGCCATACTCGCCTAAAAGGTGTGAAGGTGGTCCGGCGCCTCGCCGCGCCGCCGTAACAACTATGATCTCCTGTTTGTGTTGACTTATATGCTATTTTAACTAGACGAGCAGACTCTTTCAATGCTAATTTTCATGCACATTATTGATGCTATGGTATTCTTCAGCACCTTATAGCAGTGTTCTCATATATTGCTTTTCTAATTTGAACAGAGCTACAAGATCTGCTTCCATCAATCATCAATCAGCTGGGTATGACTCTTTTCCTGGTTTTGTTGAATATGGGTTCAATCTCTTGCAGAGATATGCCATTGTATTGTTTCAAACATAACCATAACTGAAATATGTGAACCTTTAATTATCCATCTCCAGGTCCTGATAACCTGGACAACCTGCGGAGGCTTGCTGAGCAGTTCCAGAAGCAGGTACCTGGTGCTGAGACTGGTGCAAGCGCAGGTAATGCTCAGGATGATGATGACGACGTCCCAGAGCTTGTCCCTGGAGTGACGTTTGAAGAGGTTGCAGAAGAGAAAAAGGAGCCTGAAGAGAAGAAGGAACCGGAGCCAGAAGAGAAGAAAGAATCGTAATTTTGTTTATCTTGGTCTATTATTGCTGTGATGATGATTCAGTGCTGCCCCCCTACCACCATGCCAGAGACGTGCTGTGCTCTTCGGTGGTCTCCGGCCTGCCTTACTCGTTTACATGTGATCCGGTTTTGTCTTGTAAGAGGATTTGGTCCAATCCAACGGTGGAATTGAGTTTTACGACCGTTAATCGTGCTTCCTGTTCGCACATGGTGTTTGACTGACACGGCCGCCAACGTTTGTGTGGCTATTTGTTCAAGTAAAGCATGCACGTTTGGTTCCTGAAATGTTAAACCTGTGAAGGATAATTGATATCAGGGTCTTGGTGAATTCTATGCTTTATCTTCTTTTTTTACGCTGTGAATTTGATCATAATTCGCAGTCATGTGAGACGTGAGTGACGGCGTTGAGCAAGAGCAGCAGAAGCGGCCAGAAAGCAACGGCCGAGATGCTCCCGATCTTCTCACTTCACATCGTCAAACTCGTGAAACACTTGCACCTCCGCGCCGCCAAAGAAGAGGAAGAAGCATGGGCATGGGTGACCATCGACGAACAAAACGGCGATCAAATGTCGAAGCATGGACAATATGTTACCCAACAGCCAAATATGCGACAGGGAAAGTAGCCATCATCCCAACATTCACAGGCCACATAGCAACCGTGAAATTAATAGATCAACGTGCACCCCCGGCAGCTGCAATTTGGACTGCATCCTCAAGTTATTTTACACGCTGGAACGTCCGCATTGCCATAACAACTGTTGTCTACTTGATGCATGGGAATTTAGATTTACATTATCACAAATACTACTAGATTCCCCAAGTCTATATCTCTCAGTGCAGCTGCAAAACAAGTTTTTTTTATCATCCCTAGTCTTTGAACAAGCAAAAAATGAATTTCTAGTCACACAAAGGACCAGTTCACGAAACACAAGGCCAGGCAGTGGACATTGCTGTCCTCCCCGAGCACTTTCCATGCCACGGCCTGATCGAAAGAAACATGCCGACCCATTCCTGACATGCACACGCCTGACGGCAGGTACACATGGCCCTGAACACGTAAACAAGGTTAAGAATAATTTTTAGTAAAAGTCATGTAAAAGGAACGATTTCTGGTCTGCTGATGGATGACATTGTCTCCATGAAAAACTAAAGCACAAAGCTAAAAGCAGTTGTACCTGTTCCATCAGTTTGGGGATGTTTGAGAATAATGCTTCTTTTCCAGACTCATCAAAGATCCTGTCCAATGTAAGGTCTTGTAAGGCAACAAGGGAGGTTTCTAGCATGTCCAGTCCCGCCTTGTTGGCAAACGTAAACACCGGTTTTTCCTGAAGAATAAATGACACGGGAACTTAGCTGTCATGCAAGATATCAAACAGTGTGGTCTGCAGATTGCATCAGTATGTCAAAAGTGTAAATCCAAGACATCACTAGAGAGCATTAGTTGGAAGGCATACATGCTAAAAATCACCCTGTACAAAACAGGGTGCAAGGGTCTAGGTAACCATTAGGCCATTAGTGACAGAGCTAGTAATTGTTAGATTTAACTATGCACCCAAACCTTGTAGGGCAGCTGGACAAGTGACAAGTATGAAGTACATGGGTAAACAGTATATATGGATTAAACGAGATTAGATCAATGAATGACAGAAAATAAAAGTAAAGCAAACTTGAATCTGAAAATTTATATGTCAAATTCATCAGATACCTTGAAAGAGCAGCACAAAATAGCATCTTGGTAATGCCACAGCATCTTCAACAACTGTTCCCCATCTCCATCTGATTGACTAAGTAACTCTACCTCTAGATGGTAACTGTGTGAAAAAATAATTTATCAGCTCGAACTAACATGGAAAAGCATCAAATTACTCTGATTAAATATCACTTGTGACACAGGAAGAAACTATAGGTACACTTACTGATAGCTCTGGCAAATCCATCGAGCAAGTGTTGCTGCTTCAGGGAAGCCAGAGATAATCCTCTGCCCAGCATTTAGACCAGATTGAGAGGGAGAGATAGCCATTGACACTCTTTGCACAGCAGAAACAATACTACGGACATATTGACGAGCCATAGCTGCAACAGTCTCTTGGAGATGCATCTCATAAGGGAATTGAAAAGCGATTGTCAACACAGATCGCAAATTACAATCATCTGGAGATGCATCTCCAGAGGACTGGGTTGTGGCTGAACCAACTTCAAGACTAGATGCCAAATCTAATGTCCTACCAGAGGATGCACCATCCTGCATAAAATGTGATGGTTTAAAATTTGGGCAGACGAAGGAAATAGAATACATAGAATCAAAAAAATGTGGATTGCAGCTGAGTGTCCCTATTAGTTCTTATTAGCATCACCATCAGAGGTAAATATGAAATTATGGGAGTTTACAAAGTAATAATCTGTTTCCCTCTCTGCACAGAACCGAAATATTCAAATCAAACTAAAGGGTAAAAACATGAAACAATATAGCTTAACAAGTTTTTTCCCATCCAATTCAATGTTTATTTCACACAATTGACATGTGGCAACAGATGTGACTTGTGAGCCTTTCGACATAAAAAAGGGAAAACATGTATGAAACAGACCAAAAAGGAAATCAATTAAAAATGTTGAATCCTAAAGGATTTCGAAGAGATGATTTGTCTTAGAACCACCACAAATGTCTATTAAGAGTTTTACACTTGACCATGGTTAAGTTACAGAACATAAATGGATAAAACTGAGGTTAGCTGTAAAAGGTAAAAGACATCAATGATCCATTACAGATTATTGTGAGAACAAATTAAGCAGTGAACTAGGGAACAGTCAAAAGGGTAATGGTTAATGTAATTGGAACCGGGAATGCTTAACTGTTTTCATATCGAGTGGTATAACACGGAAACCAGAAGAAATCAATGGAGTTTCATCTGGGAAATCATCAATTGGTGCAAAGACAAGCTGGAAGGAAGATCCCACAGACTTCTCATCTATTCCCGTGCAAAGCTGCAAAATAAGAAGACATATTAGCAACTTGGTCCTATATAAATAGCTTGCAGGATCAAATGATACATTCAAGTGATTGAAGGGATAGTGTCAATGACAAATTTTAGTAAACTGGAATATTTACATGCTTTGTAGAAAGCTTTGCACCTTTTACTATAGCAATCAATTTAATATGTACAGATAAAGATAGTACTTCCTCCGGTGTACAAATAATAGTCGTTTTGGTGTTTAGGTGAGAGTGTACAAATATTAGTCACCCCGTCAACCGAAGCGTTTCTAGCAATAAAAACACTAAAAATGGGGCATGTGTGGCCACCAAGAGTTGAACTTGGGTGGCACCACTAGAAACTTGCCACAGTAACCAGTTGAGACAGTTTGTGTTGCTCCCCAATTTATTAAAGAGAAAAGGAGCAATCGAAGAATTAGAGAAAGATCTACAAAAGGAAGTTAATTCTGTAAACCAGAGACTTAATATTGGGATCGAAAAAGTAAAAGAACCTTATAGACAACCTAACATTCTTGCAGAATATATAGCTTTCCAATTAAAAAATAGAGTTTCATTCCGAAAGGCAATGAAAAAAGCCATTGAATTAACTAAAAAGGCAGATATAAAGGGAGTAAAAGTAAAAATTGCAGGCCGTCTCGCGGGGAAAGAAATTGCATGCGCCGAATGCATCAAAAAGGGTAGACTTCCCCTCCAAACAATTCGCGCTAAAATTGATTATTGCTGCTATCCAATTCGAACTATCTATGGAGTATTAGGAGTCGAAATTTGGAGATTTAATATCACCTTGGTATGTGTAATCCTGTCTAAGACGACTAATATTTATACACCGGAGGGAGTAGTACATACTAAGCCAAAGATTAGCAAGCCACTTTCAAGAATAGATACAATGGTAACATATTAAGCATGAAGTTACTTGTTTTTAAAGCTACTGTCTGTTTTCCCAATTGAGAAGCAACACAGGACATACCCAGAAAAAAGTAAAGAAATGACATTCAGGGTGTTACCTGAAGAAGGTGGATATCCCTTGAAAGGAGAGCTTCATCATGAGTAAGGGGTTGACATTCAAGACGGACAACTTCAAGAATCTGTTCATTATTTGTTTTTTTCATGTTAATGATGATAAATAAATTATAACAGAGTTGTGTTTGATATGGAAATCAAGTACTTAGATGCTATCCACTACGGCAATGTGACCAGATAATAATTATAATCAGTAGTTTATTATAGCCATTACTCAATCAGTTTAATAGCAATAAAGCTCACAAACAGTACTGACTTTCCACAGATTCAGGAAAATATACCTCCTCATTCTCCACTGTGTGGGCAAGTGGTATGATGATCTGGCCTCCAGAATATCTCATGGGCCGCAAACCAGGAAGTGAACATGAACTTGTTTTCAGTGCTGAAGCCAAATATGCATCAATATTGTAATCGGCCCATTCAGATCTATGCTCCCTCAGAAATCGAACCAGTACTGCTGGAGGAACACTCTAAAATACCAAATAAAGGAAGAAAAATATGAGGATTTAACATGGTTTAACAGCTAAAAGTCTTGAAGATAGAGATTTAGTTCCAAATCACTCAAATCTATAGTGTTCAATACTTCAATGTCTATGAGGAAAAAAACTTTCTATGACACTGCTTTTCTCTTTACACCAGACAAAATTATCATCAGATCCATTACCAGACAAGAAACTTCAGAATCTCAGTAGGATGTCTAGTGTTCAACATGCGCTTGCATATGTTGAATTGCTGATAGAGTTTTTACCCCTTCCTTTTCCAAAAATCCATGCCGCATAAAGGAGTCATTTAAACCATAATGAACTAATTATTACCCTTACCTGCAGTAACATTGATGCCTTAGCACATATAATACCTCCAGGAGCTCCAAACGCAATGCCACCACTGCTGGTAGTCCTAATTTTTTTAGTTGAGTTGCAAGTAATGACTACATCTTCAACACCGTCTCCGCCCATTATAGACCACCCATCATCATTGAAACCACTGATCGCATCATTAAAGCCTCTACGAAAAGCATAATACACGGTGTTATATTTAGCAGGTGAAAAAGATGTGCTTTTTGGTCATCGAAGGAGTGGTTATTTATCCAAAATTCACCTGCTCAGCCTTTGACTAAAAGTCCGTAGGACTGCAGGTTGCCTTCCCAAGGCATACGCCACTTCCCCACTTGTTTCTTGAGCAATTTGTCTGATGTGCCGTAGTGCCTTGACATATAGAATAGATTGTAACAAGTGAGCATAAAGTAGATTGCAGAGAATGAACTGTCCAACATGTCTAAAAGGCTAACACTAGCATTAATTGTATCAATCCTCATAATAATTTCCACTAAATAATAAATATCCAATATTACAGAACATAAAGAGTTAATGAAACAAGTTTCACTTGAAATAACGAGCCTGTTATTATCAATGAAATATAAAAGTAAAAAAAATGAGTTGGACATTTCACAAATGCTCACCGCAGTGGTCATTTTCTGAGCAACTACCCTAGATGACTCATAGAGTGGTCGAAGCACCTCAGGAACACTCCGTGCCTGAAACATTATACCAAATGACAATATTACTTTGACAGAATATAAAAGATTCTACATCAAAGAACAGAAAGAATGGTTCAAGGGTACAAAAGTAGGAATCATGCCTCAAGATCTAGGTGATCCACAATGTGCACAATCGAGCCCCCTCCTTCACATGGACGAACTAGGTATCCACTTGGAAGCATTTCAGCTCTCACAAATTGCTGGGCAGAGGCTGCACTTGGACCACCCCCTGAACCACTCAAGGATCTCTCACAGACCTTAGAGATGGACGAATTTTATCAAGGGTAACATCCTGGCATCATACTTAATATGGGTAAAAACAGTGTTCATGCTCATACATACCACAAGGCTACCATCTTCTGTCGTGCTTGTGTATCTTAGGGTCCAAAAATCACGTGCAGGGACTAAAGTTGTTGGAGCATACAACTGTATGCAAAAGCAAATTATAATGCAAATTGCTAGAGGCTGGAAATATGTCATAATTCAACAAAAAGTTAAATACGGCTCACCTGCGTGTAGACAAGTTCAACTGTTCCTCCATTTCCTGCTGGAAACATTGTAAAGACTTCCAGGCTTCGACAATCACGGAACCAAGATGGACGATCTTTCAATATCTCTACCACCTATGTAACAAAGTGCTGTCAGAAACAGAGAGCTTCTCGGAGTACTGAAAAGCAAGTTATCAACTTGTCTTAAAAATTAAATTTATTCAAAACTGAGAGCAATGTGCTCCATGAGGGTGTTTCTGCTAAGGTATTTTTGTTTTATAGCTTTCTGTCAGAGAAAATCAAGTCCAAATCACTGGTGGGTGGTGGAAGAACTTACTGTCAAAAAATGTGTGCATCAGAAAATACAGACAATGAATCTTGAGGTAACATAAAAATACCAAACCCAAGTACCCACACAGCTACAGCACTTACTTTTGTTGGTTCTAGGTTCACCAAACCACAGGCACGGGCTGCAACACCACGGCAACCATGTGAAATGGCCACAATACCAACTGAATCCGGACCAGGCTAACCTCATCAAAACAAAATGTAAATTAGAACTGTGTGTAACAATCTTTTAGCACAAATCACAGAACACACACACAAAAAGACAGTTCTAGCATGGAACCTTCATCCCAGGCATCTGGACCCAATCAATAGCTGTCCCAGTAGCCTTTGAGAGGAACTCTGTCAAGGTCTCCTCTGCGATTGAAAGGAGCCTAAACAAGAGAAAAAGCCAGTTGAAGATAGCATGATATTGATAGAGAGAGTTTGATGCTTAGAACTATTTACTTACCCAGAGGGGTTACTTGCATCTCTTAGAGGGTTTTGGGGGGTAGTCACATTTGATTCACAGCTTGTGTCATTTGCCAATGGAATCTGAGACCAAGCAAATGATGTTATCAGCAAAAGCGAGGTAAAAATAGAGCAATCTAACTATCTTGTTGACATTCTGAATATTAATTCATCAATTCTAAAGCAGCTGATGATATATGCACTAGAAGATTCCGATGGAAGTAACATACATAGACTGTAGATTCTCGGTATTTCACATACCTACCTCAAAAAAACAGAGAGTGGATTCAACACACTATCTGGTATGGCAACACATGTATCAACTTTTGAAAGTTATACACAAGTAGTATCAATATCATACTCATCAACAAAACATGGTTGGACAGAACTACACGTGCCCAAACACACCATGTACATTACAAATGCACAAACAATAGATAAGAATTCAGTGAGAAAATGTATGTGCATTGGGAACAAAACCAGCACAAGTAGATGGAGAACTTACATTCTGCAGCTGCTGTCGCATATGAGCATTCTCATGAACCAATTGGGAGACCTGCTTCTGGAGTCGCTCGTTCTCTTCCATAAGAAGCTTGTTCATTGCCGTCAATTTTCTGTTCACAGCCTGAAGCCGTGAAGACTCCTTCCGCTGCTTATCCCGACACCTACAGCAACAAAGGCAAAGGCATCCACTTCAGCGCACATGAAAAATGAAAACTCAACGCTAGTAATATGCTCTGCTGGTATGCAAATAAATGAAATGACAAGCAATTGGCATTGGAATTTCGATCATCGTCAGGACAGTAATGCGGCATTTTTGAAATTGGAACGTGTTCAGATGGAAACCACCGCGACATTAATACATTATTTTAGATGGGGTGATAGGGGGGAAAAGAGGAAAGTACCATAACATTGTTTATCATAATGAACAAACCATAGCAAGATTCAATCCTGTTTTCATTACCTTCTGTTCTGGAACCAGACCTTGATCTGCTTTGGCTCAATGTTGGCAAGTATAGGGCACTCACGCAGCAGTTGCTGTCTGCGTGAAGAGGTTGGCTTGGGGCAGTCGGCGTACACCCGCTCGAGTGCCTCCACCTGCTCCGGCGTGTAGCGCACATATTTCCCAGAATCCATGCCGGAAATCTTATCATACCCACTTCCGTCACTGCTACCCCCTCGCATCGCCACTGCCGCAGCCATTGCTACCTCAGCAATGCAAACGAGGGTCTCCTCTGCGTGCAGCTAATGAACCGTTCCCTCCGCACACAGTTCCTACTATTTGCCCGCGCTTCAATTTTGAGCTCGCGCAGATCCCTGGAACAACAAAATGAAGAATTTTGTTGACAAATTTTGACTCGGCATTTGTGAAAAAGTCGTTTGGGAATCAAAATGTAGTGCAAAAACACAAACGAGGGTCTCAAGATTGAAGTGCACGCAACAGAAATGGTAAAGCTGATTAACTGAAGAAAGTGGGAGGAAAAACAAAGGCATGCCAAAACAAACCGCTTCCTAGAATGGGGGGAAGGCGACATGGGCAGGTGTAAAAGGCTACCTGATCGAGTTCGTTCAGAAAATCTATAAAAAATCGCACACAGATAGATATGATAAACATTATTGAGTAACCCGCAAACGATGAGCAATAGAGATGTTTTTTACAAGAGAACTTACCACGAGCGGGACGACAGGCAACAGAAGAGAGCAGTTCCGGTGGGGCGAAAATGCAAAAGCAATTAGGAACCCTAGCCTACGGTAGATCTCGGCGCGCAGAGGCAGACAATCACGGCGATGTCTCACCTTCACCTGCACCGACCCCCCTCGCCGGCAGGCGCGGAGGGGAGCAGCTCACAGCCTCCCCCAGCCGAAGCGACCCCCCGGAGCGACGGCCATCGATCGCCGGCGCGGATTGGCCCAGCACGACAGCAAGCCCGGGCGGACGAATCGAACGGGCCGGGGGCTGAGCCTGAGCCTGAGCGGTACAGGTAGGCCGTAGGCAGCAGCTACTCCGGCGTGGATTACTAACTAGGGTTCAGGTTTGGCCTCGGCTGTGGCGTCGTAACTGAGGGGGGGAGCACGGGAGGGAGGGGGAGAGAGAGAGAGGAAAAGGTGACAGCTTTAAAGCGGAGACAGAGATGTGGATGGAGCAGTCGCCGTCACAGGAGAGAGACGAGCTAGATCACTGCACGCGCATGCACGGCTCCACTCTTCTCTTCTCTACTACGCCGAGCAAACAAACGGAGGAGTAGCTAGCTCAAGCTGAGCTGCACAGTGCTGCGCCTATATATGTAGGAGTCCACCATCGCCATGGCGGACAAGGAGCTGGCTGGGCGACAATGCCATGGGTGCATGTAGACTTTTATGTGTATCGGGGCCCGCATGTCAGTGATTGTGGCTCGCGTTGAGCCGGTCTTTTGCGGCTAATTGAATAGGGCCCGGGACCACGGGAGGGAGGGACGCAGTGTGTGGGCCCCGCGTGACGGGGAAATGGACGCGCGTGTGGGGGCCTCGCGCAAATCGGTGGCCAAGTTACGGATATGCCCCTGTGCTCGGCTCGCTCCGTGGACCTGGTGGTGGACTCGGTGCACGGTGCCCAGGAACAAGTGGACCATGCCAGCTGCTGCAGTTAAAAAAAAAGAAACAAGAAGATCCCGCTTTTTACCGTTTTACCCTGAGTGCCTGTCGCCTTGCTCACTTGCTCCCAAACATTACCTTTTCCGTCCTTTCAGGACATTATTATAAAGTTATAATTGAATTTTGTTATACAACTCTACTAATAATTTCTATACATATTATAAATACTGATTCATTTTGAATACATTTCTAGCATCAAATATTCACCGTTATAATCTCGACCCACCACGACTTAATGATATATAATTTGGTTTTCTATTAACATAATAATTCATAACCCTGCATAGATAATAAAATATTTTCCCATTTTTGAATGTAAGTTATCATAGTATTGTATAATTATATATATATATATATATATCTAGTGTTAATCACCTTGGATTCACTCTGCGTCAATCACCGTTGAATGGTGCTCCACGCGTCCTGCATGGTATATTCATATATATATATGACATGTGCCACTAATAATTATCCATTAATAATTACCTTATTAGCGATGTGTTTGTATAGATCTAGCATTAATGGAGTGACAAACTAATAATGACACATGTCGATTAATAGCAGTAACGTGCGTCTTACTTATTAAATACTACTATTGATGTGGTATTGACCTGTAGACTGTAGTAAGTAGTAGTAAATGCAAGTGCCTAGTTAGACTAGTACGTAGTAGCAAGCTTGGTGTTTCGTCTAAGCAAAGCTATCTATGTTTGGTATGGCTTTGCTTTGTAGTACTGGTCACACTCCGAACGTGCGTGCGTGCGTGCGTGTCCGATCGAGCAGGTTGTGTACATGCACATGCATAGATCGTACATTACCGATCGATCCATTTTAATTTGTACCGTACCCTGGCTGCATTATATTAATTTCACGCAACCTAATAAGCTGTGGTACGGTACATATATAACACGTACGTACAGTCACGCGTTTCAGGTAGCTAGCTTAGCAGTGTCAGATCGATACGGACATGCATCGACATTATATATACACACGGAGCTGTTGATCTACATCCACTATATGGATGAATTTTGTTGATATACAAATTTTTGATCATGAATTTGTTCCACAATTTATCATTAGAAAATTTAAGATCAATATAACATAAAGATACTTTCATATATAAATTTAACATATACATCTCACCTACTTATAACACAAAAATTCGCATCTCTGATCTGTGTATGGCACTGGAGCCTTGTGCCCTGCTGTGCTTCCTCCCCAATCTCAATCTGGCATTTCTCTGTCATAAACTGTAAAGGTCAAACTAAAACAAATGTGGTCGAGATTAGTCAAGCAAAGACGTACGATCGAGTTTGAATTAGTCTTGTTTTTTATGTCAACCTAACCTGGAGGCGGCCTGAGACAAGATAATTAAGCTGCTGACCGACCGCATCAGCTCAATCGACCAACACACTTCCAATCTATCAGGGCGGGCGTGTACAACTCATTTAATAGGTGATCTATTGAGAAGTCTTTAGAAGGTTAACTGAAAAAAATACAAGAGATGTGTTCTTCGCTACACGATTCTCCGTACGCATTGTCTCTTAGCTACATTTATGATTCAGGAGCTTAAGGTTATATCATACAGTTTTTTGTTGTCTCTTGTACTTTGAAAATTGTTTCACCGTCTTATCGATTGTAATAATCTCGGTTTTATTAACCCTACTATCTGCATGCACATACATATATATATATATATATATACATACATGGATAGGTGGTTGCCTATATATAGTAAAAGAATATATTTTACCGGCGTTAAGATCAAACAGTGAGTAATCAAGATCTTAAGTAACTATATAAAAACAGAGTAGATCAGAGTAATTAACAAGCGTGTTGGCGGTGCGTGCGTAAGATTAAAAAAGTAATCTTACGGTGTACGCATGCATGCACACGCCGGAAAAGAAAGCCACGCGTGCGTTCGTACCAAGCTATCTCCAACCACATCTGCACATTCGTTTTCTCTTTTCCTAAACAAAAGGACGGGAACGGATATACATGTACATAATAAACAGTTGTTAGTAGTTTATTCGTCATAAAGATTTTATTTTTAGCATTCAATGTTTGTCTTACAGATTATTTATTTAGGTTAATTTCTCTGTATTATTACAATTTACACGGTTTACTAATATGTCACTACATACACGGGCGTCACAGTTTTTAACAGTGAAATATAGCACATTCCTAAAAATTATAATGGCACGTGAGTAATTTTCTCTAGCTATTTATTTATTTTCTCTAGCATAGATCCAACTATCGTGATGCATATACTATTAATTTAATATCACTTCTCCTATAACGCTTTCAATATTACATAGGCCCTAGGTTCCACTGTTTTTCCTTGTTTAATACATCAATATGGTATTTTTATCAATTATATACTGTTTAATTTAATATTATACAAACATGCATCTAGTTGAAGTATTGTAGAAACATTAAAAGAATTGGAAGTGCCATTAGCTTTTTTCTTGGGAGTTTGGAGACCAAACTACAAACATTCCCTCCTGCCTCCATGCATGCATGTTACCCCTCTCCACTATCGACGTTTGGTATTCGATCCCGATGAACTTTTCTCCATCACTTTCTTCACATTAAAGAAACAGTAAAAGCATATGTTACTCCAGCTGTTTGTATTTAACAACGAATCCCCGGTAATTAACTAGTGTACCGCAACTGTTCTACCAAACTTTAATGTAATGTATCCGTGGTGAGCACGAGCAAAATTACTCTACTGTCACACTACCACGCACAAAAGTACTTTCTCCACTAAAAAATACCACATGATTTTGGTTTTAAGAGTTTTAAAAGTATGACCATATTAGAGTTTTGCGCATATTGGTTTCTATTCATTGTTTTAATTAATGGGTTTTCTCGAAATATGTCATTACATTTACTGTGCTTTGGAATTTTGCCACTACAATTCGTTTATTTAGATATATGTTATTCTGGAATTGCAGCTCTCACAAAATATAATGACATATTTCAGATTTCTCTAAAATTGTAATGACATATTTTGGAATTTTCTAAATTTGTAATATTATAGTTCGGAGTTCTCAGAATTTGTAACGGCGTCTCTTTAAATACGTGAATTGTAATAGTATTTCTCTAAAGTTGTAAAAATTAATTTGCTTGCGTGGACGAAGCAGGATACAGGAGGAGTTGAAACTAGACAAATCATGGCAATTCAGATTGAGGAGCTGAGGGCCGGTGCAGGCTCAAAACCTTCAACGACTGAATGATTATTGTCTGCGAAGCAATTCAGAACATCGAAATTAACCACTGCTCGCTCGGAGTACAACTAATGGGTAATAAACAACATCAGCTTTTGCCACTAGTACATTACTATCACAGCTTCCTGCTTCCACTTCCAGGGCACATTTTTCAGCATCCGAAATTTATTCTGTTCTTACTAATGTTCCGTATTTTCATTTGTTCAATCCGTACCATCCAATTAAAAGATTTAACAGTATCAGTATGATACCTAAATTATTTATCCACGTTATTAATCTGTCCGAAAAAACAAATATGTCGGCGTGAGATTGAGATGGATTGCTCCGTTTGGACTTTGCAAGCAATTAATGCACAACGAAACGAAACAATTGCGTTCGCGTGGCTACAAGCTAAGTGTCAAGTGGGTACACTAGAGTGGTGAACATGTGAGCAGCGATACATATTAGCTTACCCCTGGCATGGGCATGGGAGTTGTTGTGGAGGCAGAGCCTCACTTTTTTACTTTTCCTACCGGTCAATGCAAACCAGAATCGACAAAAACGGGATAGAAATGGCTCGATTTCTTTCAGTTCATTCTCATCCAAAGTTACTGTCCAGCTCACGTTGCAGCCAGTTTGAATGAGCTCTGTTCCAGTAGAGACACAAGGATTTCAGGTTGAATATTCATCAATCATCGTGTCTGGTTCAGGCTCTGTTGAGCTTGTGATCAATGGAGCCTAGTGAATAATGCTGCAAGTTGGGCCGAGCCAGAGCTACACTGGGCTTTCATTTGCCATCGAGCCAATAATTGGCCACATGAAGCCCTATTTTTTTGGCTTCGATTCAGTATGATAAGCATTGTTCAGTTAACTAACAGCATCTTCTGCTGTGAACTTGTAATTTTTGGCACTTTGTTCAGTGTCAATTCTCAGTTGGAGGATGTTGAACATTGATGACTGAAGAACATCATCCCACGCAAAAGGACTTTACTAGCTATCCTTCCGTTATCTAAAAAAGGTGAAGTAGCTACTACGTAGATCGTACACGATTAACTAGCATGTTTGATATGCATCGCGCTGAAATGTTGGATGCTTCGCCTGCCTTCACTGATAGTGATAGCTGGGATGTACATCTTACAACTCTAGATCCCAGTTGAGCCCAGACGCAACCCTATCATGGTATGGGACGTACTCCTGCATAGATTGATGCGATCGCGTACAGAGTAAAAGCAAGTTAGCAACTAATCGTCCATGATGTCAGAGCTGAGATATCGGTTGGTTCAGTGTACCTCGAGCTCCTCCATGAGTTCCAGTGCCGTTGGAGCTGAGACGATGATGCGGCGAGCACTCGGGCTGATGAAGCCTTCCTCGACGGCTTGGTCGATGAATGTGAGCAGGGAGTTGTAGTACCCATCAACGTTCAGGAGCCCAACCTGAAGTGAACATACATGCATGCATGGTTCATCAGCCAAAAAAAAAGAGCTTGCCAGGCCTTGTTGTTTTGTCAATCAGTTTGAACTGAAGTAATGGTTGGTACTCCTGCTGCAGACTATGTAAAGTTCAGAAAGGAATGCACATACATGTAATGCACTACTAGTGAATTATACAGGACAAGTACCGGCTTATGATGGATGCCTAACTGTGCCCATGTGATCACTTCAAGCAGCTCTTCCAGTGTTCCATACCCTCCTGCATTGTTTCTCACACGGTTAGTTTTTGGTAAAGCAGCCTGCCTGGCTTGTCCTTAACTGAATAACTGAGCTGTTAATTTCACGCGTACAGAAAACATGCCGGATGTTATTACTTTTCACAATATTACAGCATTAAAGAAGCATGGATCTTGATTCTTGTTGCCCTGACCTGACAATTCAGAAATTGATGCAACGCACAGGGTAATAGGGTACGGAGGAGGAGAGAGGGGTGCTCACCGGGCAGGGCTATGAATGCGTCAGACTGCCTCGCCATCTCAGCCTTCCTCTGGTGCATGTCGGAGACCGGCCTCACCTCCCCGACTGTCTCTCCAATTATCTGATAACAACAACATCGATGAATCTCCAATTCTAGGACAACATTATTGGGTTTAAAAAAAATTGTACAGGAACATCATTGTGCCGGCACCCCAATTACATCGACATTACTGCTATCATGTTCATGTACTCCAGTAACAGCCAGCTCAAGGATAGGAGTGGACCAGTCTGCTATAGAATACAGTACGGTACTATATTTCGCTGGAGGACTGTACTGTACATAGCCTCAGCTGTGCCTGTGAGTAAGTGCAACAGTAAGATCAATGCTCATGCTGAGTCATCAAACCGCTTGTTTTAGGATATTATCGGCACGGATTTATATAAAAGACGTGTTTTTAAACGGTTAAACGATACTGTACTACAGTTTTCTCAAAAGATCTAATAAATCATTTATCATTCGAGGAGACAGGCAAAGGCAACCGTCCGTTGCCTCGAGTCGACTTCCAAGGGAAGCATGTCTAATGTCTTTGTGGAATCATCTGCAAAGCTGCAGAGCTCCTCTTGTTTACACCCACGCCCGGATTTGGATTTGTGCCGCAGGCAGGCATGGCCGCATGGGTACTCCTACTCGACGACGACTACAACTACATCTACATGGTGCTCCGGCCAGACAGTGCATGTTCCCCATGAAACACGCAATCTGATAAGAGTGGCTGGCAATTAGCTCTGGGACCTAGTAACACAGCTGAAAATTATCACGTGTGCCACGATCGAAACTTTACTGGTAGCGATAGCATACTAGTAGACATCTTTCAGTAGTCGTGGTGAAATAGATTAGTAGAGCTGAGGGAATGCAGTTCATACCTCGGGGGTCATGAGAGTCTTGGGAATGACCCTGCACGCGCATGCATGGAAGACAACAAGACTCAAGCGCATGAAACAAGCAACAGCAGAGTGAGCACTTGGTTGTACTGGCATGGCATCAATGGACGCACGCACTAGTATATACATATATGATTCTCTTGACATATATAGCTAGAGTTTAACATAAAACCCATGGCAATGGCATGCCACAGTAACAGTTTAGTAGCCAGTAAAACCTGAAACTACTATTGTGCGTACTCATCAGAGAGAGAATGAAGAAGAAAAACTTGAAGAGGTGGATGCGTACCCAATGACGTGCCGGCCACCATCGTAGACGGCCTGGGAGACGAGTCCCATGAGGCCGATGCTGCCGCCGCCGTACACCAGGTCAATGCCCCTCGCCACCTGTAAGGAAAGTTCGAGTTTATTACAGCACCAGCGACCAATAATGCCAATTCGTTGCAGATCGAGAAGAAGGGACAGTACTGCTAGTCTGCTACTGTAAACAGCTTCATACAGGATGGGTTGCCATTACTAGCTTGCATTGATAGGAACACATCAACGCAAGGCATTCCGATCCGTTGCAAGATGTAATTAAACCTCTCCTTTGTTTTTTGAAACAAATGGATCGGAAGCATGCATGCAAACTATGAACCTAATTAGTTTCACTAACTACCTTTTATTTCATTCAAGTTATATCCAATGCATGCAACCACTGTGGTGTTTCTTATTGCTGGAATATCCTGTACGTGGTGACAATCTAGAGAAGAAAAGTATCTGAAAACACGTCAGTCAAGAATCTCTTGAGTAGTACTGTCCGATACTATTGCTGGCCGGACGTGCACTGTGATCTTGTTACCTTTTTGATATAAAACAGATATCTACTTGAGAAAAAAGGGGTATCAATTAATCTATGGGAAGTAGTACATACGTATACGATGCCACCACCGATTCGATTTCAACTAGCTACTACAGTACGCTTGTCTCACATGACGAAAGGCTAGCTATCTTCGCTCGGCTGTATAGTATGATCGATCAAGAGGCCAGGCCAGCAACTATAATTAACCTCTTGCTTTAAGGTGTAATTATATGGAAAGGTACAGGACGTATATACTCCAGTTCTGGTTAAGAGAGAGATAGAGATTGTATTTGCGGTGATGTGATGGTGAGAGATATATGGATATATACGCACTGCACGTACGTACCAGCTCTTTGGCGAGGTCGATGGCGGCGTCGCGGTAGCTGGTCTTGTTGCCCTGGCTGCTGCCGCAGAAGACGCACGTCGTCTTGAACCTGCTCTCCTGCTGCGGCCTCATCCTCTCAATCTGCAGTTGTGCACTGCTACAGCAATCTATCTATCTATCTACTAGGATAGCCTGTTGTATATATGCAGTGACAAGCAGCTAGCAGCTCGCTGGAGCCTTACTTGCTGGCCTGTTTGTTCTTTGGGTTTGGGTGCTTAGTGCTTATATAAAGGATGGCCTCGATCGGAACGGATTGGACGACAGTGCGATATGATGCGTGGTTGATGATGAAACACTGAAACAGACGTCCCAATCCCATTCGGTTCACAGCCTGCTAGCTAGGTAAAAAGCTACTTCACTATCAACACTAGTAGTGGTGTTTAGTTTAGCAAGCACACACATATATATATACTCCGCCTTCCAGTGCAGTGGTGCATGTTTACCTGGTAGATGATAGATTAGATAGCTTTTCTTGTGGTGAATTAAATATAGGCCGGCCGGCATACCAGTGTTTGACCTCAAAACAGTAGACACATGTTGATTTATTCAATTGGTTCGCCAGCATTTCATATATATACCAAACAAGGTACGCTCTTAATAATTCGCCCTCTCCGGTACACTGACATCATCCACAGCTCCGTTCTGCTTTACTTGAGCCTCCCATCCTTAAACCGAATGAAATACATGCAGCTCTAATTTCTGTATATGGAACTGACGTTAGTTATTAGTTACTCCTACTGTCATAGGAACACTAACATTATATTATGGGGAAATTTTACTTGTTACAGCAAACTATAGGTGACTTAATATCAACAATTAATTGCTTACATCTATGGACAACAAAACTACCAGTTTACTGGATGACAGGGCTCTGAAATGCTCCAATATAATCACACGCCACATCGAAAATATATATATTTGTGATCTGTCTTTGAAGCTAATAAGGGCAGCGGAACTGAATACTAGATCCTCAAGTCTTTCCTTTAGACGCAGATAGACTTACTCGATTCTATATATAGCCAAATGATAACTGAGTTGAAAATTATTAAAAGGATGAGAGCTAAAGAGCAAACAACCCTATAATCTACGACGTACTTTTCCCCTGCCTTTGCTTCATCACTTCTATTTTATGCGTCAACATCTATCCTGAATCGAACCTCAAATCGAGCTTTGTCCCTTACTTTTATCCTCAGGATATCATGATAAGAGAATGGCTGGTCTGCTATACATACGAATGCATTCAGCATCAATTCTAGCTCATATATATTTGGAGAATTTCATGGTATACTAAAATTTTGTGGACCTTCTAATTTATACAATCCAATAACTTAGATTTAATATCGATTTGGTATGTGCAGACCCACCTACATACATGCATACATCAATTAATTTATTTTTCCGCGTGCTAGTAAATTAATTATTACATGCCCTAGAAAAAGGAAATAATCAACAAATTTCATGTACGGGCAACATGAGTACATATTATTTTCCATAATCAAGCCAGTTAGCCCATTTTTAATTACTTGTTTTAAATAAAATTAATCAACGGTACATATTAGTTTCAACTATTACCTCCATACAAGACAATGCGGGTACACTAAATGAAGTCATATTACCAGGGATATGATCCCAGCTACCTCACAGTTGGGCTTATCAGATCTGACCAAGAGTAGACTATGACCACCATTGACAGTTCGGTATGACCCATAAGTAGGGGTTTGATTCCGATAAGGAAAGATACTTTGACATATTATCAAGATCATCGTGACTAGCTACTGTCTTGGTTAAGTTTGATCTAGTTATTATGATGATTTTCATGATATAAACATGTTATCTGACACATTGTGTTTATTTCTGTCGGAGTACAAGCCGACGGGTTATCTTCAATTCGATGTCACAGCTTATAAGCCATCGGAGAGTGTCCATCGGCTCGCATGCATAAAGCTATCGGCCGATGGTGCGCCTGCTGATTGCTTTGGCACTGGTCATCGGCCCTATGGTCAATAGGCATGATATTCCACGATTTCACCATCTTTGCCGTAGTCATTGGCTTGCCAACCGATCGGCTATGGTACTGATGTTATATTTTCTTGTTCCCTTATCAGTTGCAGGGCCAAAATGATTGGCACACCTTGAGCCCTTTTTCTAAGAACGTAAGACTTGCACTGGAGTTAAGTAGATCTCTCAGGCCACGCGTGTATCAAAGTGTGACCAAAAAACACACCAACACATCGAAATCATTGTAATTAGGGATTTAGTACCCGTGTTTGATAGGAAATCCAAGTCTTACTCAGTATAGAGTCTTAAGATTGTTAGGCTTACCTCGCGAGCATATAAAGGAGACGAGATTTTAGAAACAACTCTTACAACTCATCTAAATCATTATCAAGCTCTAGCATATTTTTCTTTCTTTTGATGTCCAAGCCTCGATAGCTTGGTTTCATTGTATTTTAAGATCCACAATCATAATATATACTAAAACGCTAGACATAAGACTATTATTGTTTAGGAGTCTTGAACCAATATAAACATTGAATTTTGTATTCTAGAGTTGATCATTGGATTTGAAGGCGTTGTGTTTCCCTTACACACATCTAATCATCACCTCGGGTATCCCTTAGGTGGATTGGGCGGTGATTCACCGACACATATATCTAATCATCCTTAGTTGGAGGGTTTAAATGTATGAGATGATTTTCATTGCCCAAGGCTATTTTTTGAGCAAAGTTGAAACTGAAAAATAGACAGGATACCTCATGAAACACGTGCGATCAGATATATGTTGTATATTCATTTTTCCAAATTAATTAGGCAAACGACGACGACATATGCTACATGACAGTCGGCACTCGGCAGTGCATCACATGGATGAGTGCGAGTGCGAGCCCAGTGGATGGATTGATGGATGGACAGATGTGTTTTCCTAGAGAAAACGCAACAGGGAGACACGAGTAATTGGGGGTCGTCCATAAATTAAAGCGACAACTCCATCATGCATGCATTCTTCCTTCAATTCCTTGTCTACCCATTACCATTACCATTACCATTACCATTACCATTACCTGCCGATCAAATTACTCACTCGCAGTCATACATAGCTGCTTACAAGGGAAGAGTACGTACGTCTAGTTTATATATCAGCAGTATCATATCGTAATTATTTATAAACATGCATGCAGTTTATCGACGAGCTTCATATATATATATATATATATATATATATATATATATATATATATATATATATAGCGTTAAATTCGTTGGTTTAAAGTGAGTGTCATGTATGTGTGATTGGAACGTACAGTAGCTAAGTAGGCAGGTAGCAGAGTGGAGGATGCGTATACGGAATTGGAATTGGAATTGGAATTGGAATTGGATTCGTGTGGCCTAATAATGATGGATGATGGATGATGGATGATGCGTGATCTTATCCAGCACTGCATGCACCCATAAATCAAAGGTAAGGCAAATAAACAATAACAATGACGTTCATCCCGGGCAGGTTGGGGCCGTGACCAATGGGAGCCTAGCTTTTGCACGCACGCACTCACTCACCTGCAATGCCTTAAGGCCGGCGTCAATCTCTATCTGTCTCGTGTCTTTTGGTCACACGCACGGCGCCGTAGCACGACATCGTTAAGGACTCATCATGTACGTACGTACGTACGTACGTACGTATGCATCGGCATCGCTCAGTTCACTGGAGAGGTGAGTGCGGAGAAGAAGAATCGAGGTGAGTGCGTAGGAAAGGAAAGGCAGCAGGAGATGGACAGATCCGTGCCATCATTTCGTCGCCAGCGCCCAGCATGCAGGCAGCTCGAGTGTGCTGTGGACTCCATCGACCATGCATATATGCATGCATGCATGGCTTTGCACCTTCGGCCACAATAATCTCACCCCTTCCCAGCGGCTACGCGTGAAAAACAAGCATACCATTTCAATTAACTATTGCACCATTATTATCTATAAATACTTCAATGAAATACAGAGTTTTTTGGCCACAAAATCAACCTGATAAATCCCCAAAAAACAAACTAAAGATACCCTAATTCCGACTCACAATATTTCTAAGTCAAAAAAACTAAACAAAATTTTTACATGCAGATCTGAGCATAAAACGTCCGGCCCATTAACACCAATGCAATTCAATCCGAATAATCTTAAATTGTTTGGGCTCGGGCAGAGGTCCACTTCCATTTTGGACCAGCGAATTGGCTTCAGGTTTGGACTTGACTATTTTCCTCCTTAATTAGCCACGAGTTCTATTTCTCTTGCCGCTAACAAGACAAGAAAATTATCGAATTTTAAATGGTGAAGCAATACCAATGCAAGCTCTTCCTCCATCTCACACTAGGCAAGTAGGCATCCCTTCTCTCAACTCTCAAGTTGGATTGCCACACAAATCCGTCAATTACGTTTCTGACAAATAAAACTACACAAGTAGTTTTCAGTTTTTCCAGAGCTTGTTTCTCTACAACTTAAATTTGAAGGTACATTTAAAGTTTTTTTTACAAAACACATTTGGCTGTGGAAGGTAGTGCTGTTATTAATATAAGGAATTAGGAAATATAAAAATTATCACCTAATGTTTATTTTTTTGCAAGGATGTCAGCACCATGTAGTCTTAAAAACTTGACTTTTCAGTCGGTAAAGCTGCAGCAACTAGAAAGTCAATGTATAAAGTAATTTTCTTCGCTCAGTATCAAAGCTGGAATAGCTCAGTTGGTTAGAGCGTGTGGCTGTTAACCACAAGGTCGGAGGTTCAAGCCCTCCTTCTAGCGGAATTTATTTTAGTTTTTTTGTATTCCTCAAACAAATAACCCATATGTTTTTCATTTTTTCTTCATCCATCACATATTTTATTTTTTTTGTATTCCTCAAACAAATAACCCATATGTTTTCATTTTGTATTCATTCATCACATATTATAATTATATACATTACACTCTTTAATCCATTTTTCTTCATTCCTTCCACAATATTATATATAGAACACTCTTTCATCATTTTAATTCCTTCATTTTTTTTCTTGTTCCTCCCACAAGTAACATACTAACATCCATTGATCCCCCGCAAACAGTAAATTACACTACCAATTTAATTCATTTTCCCTTCCTTCATGGAAATTAAAACATCCACCCCAATAATAATATGTTACAGTACTACTGAGCATTGAATCCACATGCAGCTACTTAATTTGTTGCTGCTATATATCTTATCAGTTGGCCAAGATAAATAGTTACCAAGCATTCCGCGCCCAACTATTGATTTAAATTAAACTATGGTAGTATCAACTGCTATATATATATTTCATCCATATATTAATAGAGCGGCATGTAGTACTCGTAATTGGCATCAGCTTGCAGCGCACCGCAACTACTGGAGGTTGCGATCATGCTCTCCATCTCCGTGATAATGTCCATGGAGGAGAAGCCGCCGCCAGCTGGAGCTGGAGCTTGCTCCCGCATGTCCATGGAGCTGCTTGGAGCTTGGAACATTGCAAGATCTAGCAGTTGATACTGATGCTGCTGCTGCGCATCCTGCGTCCCTTGCGGCTGCTCATCATCATCATTTATGTAGATCATGTAGTGCTGCTGATCGTCTAAAATGATGCGCTGATTATGTTGATGCAGCTGGATGCCGATCCGATCCTGGTTATTGCTGCTAGCGCTCATAGTTGTTGGAACTACTGGTGGTGGCCTGATAAGTAACTGGCCGTCGAGCTTGTAATCTATCTGCTGCGGTGGCGAAGAAGAGCTGGGCGTATTACTAGTAACGCATGCAGATGCAGCTAATAATTGTTGGGCTTCTCCATTATAATTAGTACGCTGCTTGTGGAACACCCTGCAAAGCACCCAGTCCTCCTCCTGATTCAGCGTATTATTCTGCTTATTGATCAGATTAGCTGCAGTATGGATGGGGATGCTGGCTGGCATTCCTGCATTACGTACCTCCTGCAACTTATATGCACATGATGATAAATACATGTACGCGCGTGTTCATTCCTATATAGTATATATGATATGATATATATATACGTACGTACGTAGTATGTACCTTATTATTTGGTGGTGAATCAGGCGTGGTGTGAATGTGATGAGCTGCAATATGATTATTAAGGCGGAACTCGTGCATGATCCAGCCGCTCTTCTGGCCGTGTGGGGCGCGTCCAAAGTAGAAGACCAGCGTCTTCCTCGTGCCGGCGAGGACAGCAGACGCCGAGCCGTCTTCCTGCTGCAGGATGGCCTTGTCCTTCCCGGTCGCCTTCCAGTACCCTTGCTTGGTCGCTCGGTTCCTGCGCGACCCCGTCGCGTATTTCCGGTCTCGACAGCTAAAGAAATACCACTCATCCGAACACAGAAGCTTCGCCACATCTGGATGATGGATAGATCGATCGATCATATACTACAGGATGTTAATTAAGCATGCATATATAGCCTAATACTGCATTGGTAGCGGCTAGCTAGCTTAATTACCTGGTAGCTCCCATGGCTCGCATTCATGGAGGTCAACGTCCACGAGCATGGTTGCCGCCGCCGACACCGCCGGCGGCGGCTTGGTCTTGTTCCGCAGGTAGTAGCACACCAGCTCGTGGTCAGTCGGATGGAACCTGAATCCCGGAGGCAGCCTCGACTCGATCGCTCGAAGCCTCATTATCGACAAACGATCGAGCAATCTATCTATTTTTATATATGTGAACTTGACGATATATCTATCTTAATCAAGACAGATATATCGCTTCTAATTTCGATCTCTGATCTTGCGCGCGCGGGATAGATCTCTTTTGCTGATAACCAAAAGAAGCTTGCAGTGCTATTAATTAATGATGAACTGAACGCTAGCTAGCTATACTAGCTGAAAAACACATACATACGTACACAGCTTGCTATGTAGCTAGCTGCTGCATGTTGAATGGCAGGTAGCAGCTGTTAGAAGGGTATATATATACAGATGAACCGATCGAGATCGAGAGAGAGAAGCTAGCTATCTTCATATATCATGACGTGCTTGTCTAGCTTGCATTGGCTTGGCGCTAGCTACATTCATGATTCACGCATAGTTGTCGGTACCTTCAATTAATTCCAGGCCGGCAGGCTGGATGATCTTGGAAGATAGCTAGCAATATAATGGATCCGATCCGATATATATATGCATGACCAATGCAACTATAATCAAATTAAGCTGTACGCACTGTACACAAGCGTTGTCGTTGCTGCTCTTGTCTCAATCATCTCGATCTACAGTCAAATAAGATCGATGATAGGTACGTAATAGTCAGCATACTATCTAGCTTGTGTACGTGTGATTATCAATCACTTGAGTATGTGTGCATGCAACAGTAAGGCTAGCTCAACGATAGAAATATACATTATATTTGACTACTATATATATACTGCACATATATTTATTCTTCCAGATTAACGAATTTTGGACACTTTTGCGTGAACAAGGAAAGATGTCATACACACTCTATCTTTATTTATGAACCCCTCATTAAATGATGTTTAATCCCTACATCCAAACAAGAGGACTAAACTTTAGTCCGCCCTACTAAAATAAGTAAATTTTAGTCCCTCAAAATAAGCAAGGTCATCCAAACAAGGCCTAGTCACGTGTGAGATAATATTGTGTCGTTGCCCGCAGCCACAAGAAAGTAGATGAAATTCCTTTCCTTTCCTTTTCATTTCTCCTCAAATTACTCCTTGTTAGATGATGATAATGTATTTGTCCTTATATATATCGTACTACTTAAATGCGTGCTATGTTGTATCGATCGCTTCATCAATTCATGATGTATTACTTTATTTTAGTGATCAGCAGTGTGAACAAATTAACAGTCAGGGTTTGGGCAGACTGTTTAGTTCAGTGCTAACATGCAGCTTCAGTTAGTTCAAAATATATAAACAAATAGTCACAAAACAACACAGCTGGGGCTAGCTCCAGTGAACTTAACCTTTTGGAAACAACAGTGATTCCTAGCTAGATAGATTGCATAATGCATAGGCCGGCCGGGACCCGAGGAACAGTTAAAAACACGTACGTACAGTCAGATCGACAAGGTACGTACATGCTAGCTAGCTGTTGTGTCTCGCTTCAATTCATCATCAGAAAATAGAAAAAGTATTACAAACCTAGCTGATCATTCGTGCATGAGCTTGTTGCATGCATGTGGGAGCAATCTTAGCTTGTCGATCGGCAGGCTGGTGCTTAACCATATATATTCTTCCATAGTTTTGCTTCTCCGGCACTAAGCGACAGAGCTTTCAACTGTACGCATGCAGACTATAGGACGTACCGATCGATAAGCTGAAACTTGAAAGCAACTTGAGGTTGAGGAGTAGCCCTGAATCTCGCTCTCACACATTCAGACAAAGCAAGCTTATAGTAATCATGCATGTTCAGGTGGCATTCTTTTCTCTGTGCATGCATGCTTGCTTGCATACTGAATGTAATTTGGCAGCAAGTGTACGTGATAGAATCCCTGAAAGGGATTAGTGATCAATCTAGCTAGCTTATCCTAGCTGGTGTGTGTGCGTAGACATACTCGATTAAGAGATAAGAAGCGTGTATATGTATATATGCATGTAATTCTGACAATATCTATATATGTTTGCTTGCACTTGATCGAGTTGGACGCCCGTGGTGTCCCTGTCAGAAGATTACTTGCAGCTTGGCAGCACATATCGGCAGGCCAGGTATCTCGACAGTTTGTCTCACACGTACAGTACATACGCATTCAGGCATAGAGCCGTGCTTATACGGACATCATGAGGAATTGAAGACACCCAAGAAATTAAAGCTAGCTAGGGAAACGATCGAAGGCTCGATCGATCGATCAATAATTAGCTGCTCTCCATGATTGGATTGCAATCTAGAGATCGATTAAATTAAGAGTTTCTGAGCATGCACATTGATCTCAAACACTGGCCGGATATTGAAGCTAGAGCTAGCTAGCTAGCTAGTTGTGGTAGACAGTACGTATAACTGCCATGCATGGAGCAATTAAGCAACAAGACGGCTTGCTAGCTGCTAGCTCCTGTATAGTAACCCTGCCCTATGCTGCATGCGTACGTGCTTGGCTTTGCTGTTTGTAAAAGTCCGGCCGTCACTAGCTGATCTGCGCGCAGTTGCATTGTTGAGAGCGGCCTGCCTGCCAGCTGATGATGATGTATAACGTTCCACGTCATATCATATCTCTGCATCTAGCTGTATATATAATGCATATATATAATTCAGTAGATATGATATGATATGATGTTGCATTCTATATATCAACATCTAGCTCATCATCTAGCTCGGCAATCACGCATGAGAGTCGTTGTTCTAATTTAATTTCACGGGCTCTCGATGCCGGCCGGCAGTAGTACAGCTGGAATTGTTGATGAACCTAGCTAGCTAATAGCTAATATAATGAATTGAGCTGAGCTTGCTGGACGCATGGAACTCCGGAGTCAAGTGTTTGCCGACAGGGCCGGCCCTGGTAGTGCGGGCGGTGCGACCGCACCGGGCCTCCGAAAGTAGGGGGCCTCTAAAATTTAGGATGTTAATAAGCCTCACAAGTATTAATAAAACTCAGTTGCAAATTAGTCATAAGTCACGAACAGCAGGCCTGTTAGAAGAAATTGTTTTAAATAATCTAGAGATATTTTTCCTTTGTATTTAAACTTATTAGTGTGAGATTTGTTAATAGCGCTAAATTTTTCAATATTATTTTGTAATAGGGGCCTCCATTTTTTGCTTCGCACCAGTCCACAAAAATATTAGGGCCGACCCTATTTGCCGATCGACCAAAGAGTGTTCAGGCACACACACATATAAGCGACGAGTAGTAAGTAAGAAATTAAAATCACAGTTCGATTTCTCCAAAAAGAGAAAATATTTGACTTGCTTATTACTGATCAGCTATATACTATACATCTTGGATCTATCATATCGTTGGAGACCGGTTTGGCCGACCGAAGTACGTACGTAGCATCATATCGATAGATACGCAGAATAAGGTTGCCAATCAAATCAAATCAAATCAAATCAAAGGGTTGGTTAACTCTAACTCAAACTTTAAATTGTAGCTAGAGTTTTTTTATAGTTACAAATTCATGACTCTAGTCAAAGCTGAAGTTGGACTGTTTGGAGTTAGGTAAGAAGAACTTGAATATAAAAAAATATGAATAAATAAAAAATATTTAGTTGACGTGTGATTTTGTTTTGAATTAAAAACAAAAGTGTAAAGTAGGCGAAAGTTGATATTCAAATGTAGCATCACGTTGGTCGGAATAAATTAAAAAAAAAAAGCCCACCACGGGGTCGGGGCACGGCCTGTCTTCTTCCTTTCCACTTTCCTCCGCCTCCCACCGACCAACGCAAGCCGGCCTTGAGGCGATCACTCAGCGAGATGATGGAGGTGGCGGCGGAGAGAGAGAGCACCAAGCGCATGCGCGCCGCCATGGTAACTACCCCTCCCTCGATCTCTTCCTCCTCCATCCTCCAAGCCCGCTTCCGCTTGCGTATAGTCTGATCAAATCAGGAGTTGTTTAATTTCATTGTCCGCGCGAGCGATTCCGTCCCAACTTTTGGTGATTTGAATCGCAAATTTTATCAGTGCGTTTGCTGCACGTTAACTCTACTGATTTGGATGCGCGCGCGTGCAGAGCAACCAAGAGGACACGGCGAGCCAGGGGAGCGCGGGAGGGGCCGTCACCGCGGCCGCGACGGAGACGGAGGAGGAGGGGTTGGGGGAGATGGCCGTCGTGGCGGAGGTGGTGGGGTCGGCGGAGACGGAGGAGCACGTGCAGCGCATCCTCCTGGCCATCGACGGCTTCACTCGGCAGGTCTAACCGTTAATTCCTCAATTCGATCATCCTATTCCTCCCAGCGAACTCTGCCGTCCTGAGATCGATGATGGTGTAAGTGTAATGACTGCTGCAAACGCAGGTGTCGGAGATGTTGGAGACGGGGCGCGCGCTGTTCAAGGACCTCGCCGCCGACTTCGAGGACCGCCTCTGCTCGTAAGACATAGACATGCTCCTCCTATATTGGTTGCTGATGAGTACTGTAAATCCCTAATGCAATGCGATGGGCAATAATGTGGTTGTTGTTAATCATGAAGGATCCACAAGGAGCGGGTGGAGAGGTGGGAGGAGGAGATCCGAGAGCTCCGCGCCCGCGATGCCGCCAACGAGCAGGGCCGCGCTCTCTTCCACAACGCCCAGCTCCACCTCCTCGCCACCGTCCGCCACGACCACTAGACCTATGCTACTACTACTCTCTCCGCTCCTTGCCAAACCACGCAATCCACGTAGCCGCATTCTCCGTTGCAATTCGATCGTTTGTTCGCTGTTCTTCTGATTTTCCTTCCGCTCCATATGGACGCCGGCCAGTAAGTTTAGTCTGTCAGCAACTTTTTGAGAATACATGCAAATAAATATTTAGCAAGTGGTAATAAAATCAACTAAATAAAATTATACCCGAGAGGCCAACCAAGTTGATACAGTTTCACGCCGCCCCCGCCAGCCGCAGCCGCAGAAAAGCTCGCCGTGTGCCGCGTCAAGCCGAGCAGAGCCCATCGCCGTCGTCCGCCTCGCGCCACGCAGCGATCCTCACCGTCCATCGCCGTGCCTCATCGTAGCCGCCGTACCGCGCGTGGTGCGTGCACATGGCATATACGACGCGTAGGCCCACGTCGCTGCTGTACTCCGCCTTCTTCCCAATTCCTATTCGATAGAGAGCGGACATAAACTGTTATCCCTCCGAGAGAAGCTCCTATGGACAATCTAAATATTTCTTTAAAATAAATGATCCTTAAAATTAATCCTCTTCTTCTCTGATTTTAGGAAGCATAATAAAAGACTCCATTGGAAATATATTTCAAGTGATTTGCATCTAAAAATAATCTCAAAAAACTATATAGAAATATATTTTTGAATATACTGGTTAAATACTTAAGTGGCAAGGTTACTCGTTGGCCTCTTAAAAAACATGAGTTAAGAATCGATCTATAGAATGAGAATTCTTATGTATGGGGTACGACATACTGCTTTATTGCCTAGACCGTGTAATATAATAATCCTTTTTACAAATTTTATAAGGAGTGAAGATGTTTGTAGGTTCAAAACATCGGCAAAAGGGCTACCAAAATCAAGAAACACTCAGATTTCAGAATAGTTCAATTTGGAAGACTACCAAACACTCCCTATCTCAACTATTATAAAGCGACTACCAAACACGGACGCGCAGTGCTACAACCGCCAACACCCACCTTCCCCTCCCTCTCACTCATGGCGCGCATTGTTGCTTCCCGGCCCCCATCCTCAGTCTACGCCGCCTAGCCGTTCGCTTCCTCCACGACGCACTCACCCCCTGCATCTGCCATCCTCGCGGCGCCATCCTTCCCAAGACCCCAAATCCCCAATTTGATCTCCTCCTCCTCGATTCGATTCAGCAGCTCTGCTTCACTCAGATTTGTGCAGACACTGGTGCCGCGCGCGCGGTAAGGCTGACAGAGCGCACGACGCATGGATCAAGGCCGGTGGGGCGCGTGGCGATGCACGGGGCAAGGCCACGCCACCAGGGTCGCTAGATCTGGGCATGGAATCATGTTCTAATGGTCTGGGCTACCGAAGACCCATTGCATCATGTGCTTGGCCGCTTGCGCCATGGCTATGAAGAGCATAGAGATGAGGGTGTTGGCGAAGGCAGATATGAAGGTCGGGTTGGCGTCGAAGGGCGTGACGCGATCAATGGTGGTGCACGTGGCCAGGAAGGAGGCCACGACATTCTCACCGTAGTTGACGCCGACTGGCAATGACGGATCCCTCTTCAACTTTGCCCTCTCCCCTGGCCCCTACTGCTCTGGCTTGGTTGCACACTTGCACTTGCACTATTGTATGGTCATGAGAGACATTCTCGTCTTTGATAACCCTGAAATAATCCTTTTGTTGAGAAAACTATTGTTTCTTGATAGATTGTTTGTGCACACCAGTTGTTCGTAGAAATGCTTCACAAAATTTATTTTCACATGATATGTTCTGTTGATTAATTTGGTCATGCAGGCACTTAAACAGGGCTTAATCCAATCCAAGCAAAGCAGGAGGAAACTCATCAATGGAGCAGACTGGAATGAAAACTGGTTGATGCTCAAGGACTCTCAATAATCCCTCTCTCGCTTGCTTCTCATGTGCCCCTACATTGTTCTACCCCCTTGGTTAATTCACGGTAGCAACCAGTAATAGCCATTCAACATCATTCAATGAGAACAAGATAACCAAACTGAAGCCCTTAATAAACAACTGATGTCATATCACATAGTACTACTTTTATCAATAAAAAATATGTTATCATATTTCTATTTTGTCGGTCTTGACTCTGCTACTCTAAGAGTAGCCAGGTTCCCAGTGTTTATCCATGATTAAATTCATCTCACAGAGTGACAGGAATGTTTTGTTTCCTCGTGTGTTTGCAGGACACGGTGACTGGGTTTTTACTGGCTGGAGTCGACAATGTTGATCTAAGGAAAAAGACAAACTATCTTATCATTGATAACAGTAATAACTTCAACTTGCTAATATGCAAAGTTGCTTATTTTCTCCATTAATATCTTGTTTTAATTGCCCCAAATTATGTCTCTATATGACTGGGGCATTGCATGATACTCTGTTGATCATCTCATGTGTAGAAGTTATGCATATAGTATAATCACCCAATTGTATGTTCCATTTGTAATCAACTTAAATAGATCTTACCATAGTTGGCAGATATTGTATTGTCACTGTCTCTTATTGCAATACGTAGATCTACTTTGCCAAGTCTTACATCTTCATGATAAGCATTCATTTATTGGAGTTCTGTCAATGTGACATGTGTTAGAATGTACAATGTAGCATACTCCTTCAATTCCAATACCTATTTGGTGTGATATTCATTGAAACCAGTGCTAAAGCTGGTGTTAACATTAAGGTGTGCTACATAAGTAGAATTTTTTGCATATCTTTTGTACGTTAAGAAGTTTGCTTTGCATTCGATCATGCTTGAAGAATTGAAATATTTTCTGTAGTTCAGAGTATTCTTTTTGGGGAGATGCTGAAATTTGATTTTATTTATTGTGTATGAATGATTAGTTCTGAGTTCGATACATTTTTCTCATGCTGATCGGGCATTGTTCCAAGGTCATCCACCGAACGGTCTATGTATTGTTTTACTGCTTGTCATTAAAAATAAGTCTCGTTGCAAAGCACGGGCATTTTACTAGTTAAATGAAAACGCTCCTAATTTCAGAATAATTTCAGTCATCATCCATTTTTCAAATTCATCTTTTATGTCAACAAATAATTGGTCATACGCACTATTGAGTTGATTGCGCTTTTTTAAATTCACCAATAAACCAACATAAAGAAAGAGACAAAACCTTCCAGATTGGTATGAGGAACATTTCCTAGCTAGAATCCACCAGCCAGCTAACCCGAGAAGGGAACAAATATGCATGTGTAGACGATCTAATAATCAGGTTCAAAATTAAATTGGTGTTGGCTTATGTGGTCACCATCTTTTGTTTTGGCCAAATTTCAAGGCAATCAGAAGGAAGCAATTTTTAATCAGAAGAAAAGCCGAGGTCAAAATGTATCCTGTCATCAATACTTGCAAATATTTTCTGACAAAGAAGCACAAACACACACACATACATATATTCACATGGATGGATGGATGGATGTTTGTACGTAGTGAGTATATTTGAATATGCGTACGTACGGGACGTCTGGACCGACCGACCGACCGACCAACGTGGCATGCTTGTCCTATTCCCACCGACCGTACGTGCTACAAAACTTGTACATTGTAGCCACTGTAGTGCAATCCATCGATCGGTCCCCAAACATACTGCTGCTACCTTATCCATATACGCAGTTATGGAAATGGAATCAACCCAGTATAAATTATTATGGAACAAGCGTACGGAACGATTCGATAGTGGATGAACACAGTATAAATTATTCCAAAGCTACCTCTAAAACAAGGGTCCTACTTATGATTGGATCCGACAACTCTTGAGAAGATGTTTTTTTTTTTGCTATAAGTACTCCTAAATCCTGACGTAAGTAGATCTCGATCGGGTCGCCGGAGAGGTACGTACCTGGCCGCGAGAAATACGTATAATGCTCTCGTATTCAACGGCGGCCGACGCGGAGGCGGCGCTGGGGCGCGCCATGACGTGGGCGGAGGCGGCGTGGTTCCGGTACTCGGCGGCGATGCCGGACTACTGCCTCTATTGCCACAACGTAGCCATCCTCCTCGTCGTCTACACGCTGGCGCCGCTGCCCCTGGCGCTGCTGGAGCTCCGCGCGTCGTCGTCCCTACTGCACAGCAAGCTGCAGCCAAGCGTGCGGCACGCGGCGGCCGTCTTCCTCCGCTGTTACATGGACACCGCGCGCGTCCTGCTCCTCACCGTTGGCATTCTCCAGCTCGTGTCGTACCCGGCCGTAAAGGCGGTGGGGATCAGGACAGGGCTGCCGCTGCCATCGGCGGGGGAGACAGCGGCGCAGCTGGTGGTGTACCTGCTGGTGGAGGACTACCTCGGTTACTGGATCCACAGGCTGCTGCACACCAGGTGGGGCTACGACAACATCCACCGCGTCCACCACGAGTTCTCGGCGCCCATGGGCTACGCCGCGCCGTACGCGCACTGGGCGGAGGTGCTCATCCTTGGCGTCCCTGCCTTCGCCGGCCCGGCCATCGTGCCCTGCCACATGACCACCTTCTGGCTCTGGTTCCTGCTACGCCACCTCGAGGCCATCGACATCCATAGCGGGTACGTACTGCTAGTGCTCTACTCTGCAGTTGACACACACACCAACTAATCTATACTGATCAGAGATACTGGGCGGACAGGTTCAACTTCCCACTCAACCCGACCAAGTATATCCCCTTGTATGGAGGCGCACAACACCATGACTACCACCATTTCGTTGGACGTCAGAGCCACAGCAACTTCTCTTCCGTCTTCACCTTCTGTGATTACCTATACGGGACTCACAAAGTGGGCTACTGCTGTAACTCCACAGTTACTAACACATAAACCTTAGCTATTCCTGACATCAAAATCTTGTCCGTTTCAGGGCTACAGATACCACAAGGCAAGCTTGTCAAAGGTAACATGCACTTTCGATTGCCGTCTTCTCACCTAACTATATTATATTAGATGAAATTATTTCTGCCACATCAAATTAAGACATGATTAACCCCTGGTGTTCTCGGACGATAATTGGTTACATATAGGTTACGATGAAGAGGGAAAATTCGTTACTATTGTTATCCAAGCTCATGTATCTTACGCTCTCTGTTTCCATCTTCCCTCCTGGTGGAACAGCTGAAGGAGATGGCAGGAAACAATGTCGAGAAAGCACAGGACAATGGATTTAACGGCGGGAAACAGGATTAAAGACCAACTGCAACTGTGCAAGTTTCGCAGGTTCATGCAGCATCTGCATCCTCAACACAGAAAATTAAATCTGTATCATCAACGATACAGCACTTGTACCAAGGGAGAACAAGAATTTGAATGTAAAGTCCCTGATGATCATTATAAATAAAGCAGTTAACAGCAAGTTTATTATCTAATCTAATAGCCCTTGCGATTCATTATGCCGCTCTGTGATCGACCCATCCATGAGCCTACAATGAAAGATGGGCTTCCATATGACCCATGAGTCATGACTGAGGACTTGGAATTTTTTCCCCAAATAATATTTTTTAAAAGAAAATTTCAAATTTATATGGCGATTTTGAAGAATTACAAAAATAGGACCGGTGTTACGTCAACTCTAGTCGGCACTTCAAATGCCGACTGAATGTTGCCCCCCTATCAAATTCTGCCACGTCAGCTCCAAATGCCGACTGGAGCTGACGTGGCATCCAGTCTATTTCTGCAATTTTCAAAAATCACCATACAAATTTAAAATTTTCTTTTAAAAAATATTATTTAAAAAAATCGAGGACTTGTCCCTTGACCAGTTGGCTACCACAGTAGAATGAAGGGGGGCACATGCTATATTGCTAATGCGATCACCTCAAGTAATCGCAACAAGCCCAATCGGGCTGCTGCCCTGGATACTACACTACATCAATCAGGGCCAGTTGATACCTGTGGACGACCACTCGTTGCCTTATGTTCTCTACTAGCAGTATATACCGTTCAAAGATGAAAAATAAGTCTAAATGAACCCATTAACTATGGGAGTCGGTCTACTATGCCCACATTAACTATACAAAACCATCAAAATAAGTGGATTGCTTACTTGAACAATGAACTACCATGTGGGCCTTAAGTGGGGTAACTGGTGGCAAAAGGAACAAACAGATGACAGACAGGCATGAAGTGATGGAGAAATTGTACGTCATGTGGGTTTAAAGTGACATGGCATTTCACATAAATAATTAGTTATTAGTCCACATGCAGGAAACCAGCTGATAAGGCTTATTTAGACAGCTATGGATAGTTCGGGTCATTAGGTCAGTACAGTTTGAAAACGAAATACTAGCAGTACAGTTTGCCAAGTAAATCCACTGGTACTGATATATCAATATGTCATGATAATGCTGCATGCTGGTTTAATGTATTCTTAAGGTGATCCAGAATATATGCATTTGAGAATGGAGGCAAAAGGCGCAAGATTTAACTTTGAGCATTCATCTATGACAATCCGTAAGTAGTTATGGATGCCTCCCAAGTCTCAGCCAGGTCAGCAGGACGATATTGATGTCACGACATATATGTATGCACAATGAATGTAAAAAATTACAGGGCACACAATAAGTCTGCAACTGAACTTGAACAATTGTGTGCAGGTGAATGCAGGTTGTGGGTATATTTGTTTGTTAATAACAGCAAGGGGTGTCTATTTGTGATATAACACATACATTATCAAGTGGAGTATAATACAGTAAAACACACCAATGATTGCTTCAGCCCTCTTTTATGACCTCACTTTGGCGAGCCTTTCCCTTATCTTTTCAAGCTCATCATCATCATCAATGGCTTCCGCTATCGCAGTTCTCTGCACATTGATGCAAGTTCGATGTGAACCATTTCAGAACTCCATACATTATTATTGAAACAATACAGAACTCCGGATATGAATGGAATGAGCATCTAATATTGCAAAATGCATAGGGTGTGTATGAATTATATGATACTACCTCTGCAGGTTCACTTGTCGAAGGTAGCTTCGTTTTCTCCTTCTCCTTTTGGACAGAATCTGGAAGCTCAGACACAGTCTCCCCAGCAATTGCAGAGAGAACCTTGTCGACCTCCTCTTCAATCTCCTCTTCAATATCCTCATTGTCCAGTGCTGAATCCACAGCATCGTTCACCATTTCTTCCATTACACCAGCCTACCCCACCATAATCATGAAATAAGAGCTAGTATAGGTTTTGAGGGCAAACATTTGGGAGAGGTATGGCCATTCATCATACCTTGGTCATCTCTTTGCTGAATTCCTGCATTGTGGCAGCCACCTCTGGGGCTTTCATAAGGTTGTTGACAATTTTCATCACTTCGGTGCTCTTGGACAAATGGCCAACTGTCCTGGCAGTAGCTGAAAGATGATAGGAAGCAACTTATCGTCAGTAGAAATATCAGTCTGAAAAATGAAAACACACCTAGGTTTGATATTCAGGAATGTAATACTCTCTCGTAACATGGAAACGAATAGGAGCTTTGGAGTATCTATACTGTCCCCTGCCAAAAACCAAAATTCTGACCTGCACGCTAATCATAACCCCTGTTAGTTCACTGTAGTAACCAAACGAAGCCAGCGGTAGTATTGATAAGCTTAACCATTCTATTTAGGGAGATTGGATCATATACCCTCCCTTTATATAAGAAATTGAGGGTTTACCCTCCACATCTCATTGATATGTAAGGTCATCGGGTCAATAAGATGTGGTCTAAGAAAGAAAATCCTCAATTTCCATGTAAATGGAAGGCATACTTAGAGTTTCGGCAGGGGCGTAGCTAGGGGGTGGTCCAGGTAGGCCCAGGACCACCCCTGAAAATGGCCCATTAATACCCTAATATGTTTATTTTTATGTTCAATTCAATTTCAAAGTGTACAACAAATCAATTTATGTTATTTTAAAATATTATGATATATTATTGCTATATTTATATCTAATAGTTTTGCATAAAAATATTTTATATGTATATATAAAATTTATGATAGTACATAAAATTGAGCATTTATTAACTAGGCCTACCCAGCAATTTCATCCTGGCTACAACACTGAGTTTCGGTGATACTGTTCAATCTTGTAAGCAAAGTGAGAGGAGATGGGGGTTTGGGCGTTTGGCTATATGCTAATTCAGTAGGTTAGGCGCAATGTAATGTAAGCCAGTTTTCCGCAAATGCGTGGCTTGAATAGCGCATCAAAATGCGCAGCGGGTCCTGCGTGCTGCACTGCTGCTCCTGCTCTACGTGAGGGGATAGAGGGTAGGACTGTAGGAGGCAAGGCGACAGCGTGCGAGTTGGATGAGAGAGATGCGATGGGGTCATTACCGACGATCTCGCCGAGATGCATTGAGATGGAGTTGAGCTGGGCCTTGTTCTCGTAGAGGCGGTTGACCGCCTTCCTAGACCGCACCACCTCTTTGGCCAGCGCCTGATCAATCCGTCACCAAGCAAGCAAGCAAGCAGTTGAATCGAATGGACTATGAATCCATGAATGGATAATTGCGGCGTGCGCGTGTACCTTGGCCGATCCAATGTCGTTGCGTTTGGCGGCCTCCCTGATGGACTTCTCCACTTTCTTCTCCTCCCTCTGCACATCTGCGCTACGAATTGATCATTCAACATCGATTCATCCGAGCAGCGCGGAATGGAATGGAATGGAATGGAATGGAAGCGAAGGGAGCGGATCCAGCAGGGTCGAATCGAATCGAGATTAATAACCTCGGATCTGGCGCTCGATGTTGCGGCCCTCGTTGCGGAGGCGGCGCTGCCACTCGCGCAGCTGCTGCTGCGGCGTCGGCTTGGGCTTGAGGAGGCTCTTCACCGCCTCCATCCCGGTCCCCGGACCTCCGCCGCTCCGATCGGGACTAGAGCAGAGCTGGGTGTGTGCGTGCGTGCGTGGGGAAGACGCGGAGGGAGGCTGGGCGGGCCGGGCCGAGCCTTCAAGATGGGCTTCTTCGTCTCTCTCCACCGTATTCACGTAGCAGTTTCTTAATGGGCCGGATTTTACAGAAGCACAACCGGGCCGGTTTGATTTTAAATTAATGTTTGGATTTCTAAATTTACAAAAAAAAAACTCCTATAAATATCTGGTGACTTGTTATTATTTTTTATGAATTTGTTTTATAAAATTATTTAAAATTTAAATAGTTTTGGAACACAAGTTGGGTAAAATAAAAAATAATTTGGGCCAGCACAATAACATGCCATTGCCTTTTTTGTTCACAAAAATGACTTTTATTAAATGTGTGACTTTATACCATTTAATTCATCACAAAATGTACGATATTTCAATTTTTTATCTTGTCCTTGTTTTTTCTATGACTTAAAACCAACATGAGTATTGAAGCAAACCAGATTATATATATATATATATACAAATGTTATCCTACGCCGTGGGTGTAGAATAGCTACTCTACCGAAAAATCTACTATTGAGAAAAAAAAAGTAGTACTCAAGTGATATTCTACTGAGAAAATCTACAACTGAATATATAAATGATCGAGTCAAACAGCTTGTTAACTGCACGTTTTGTTTGTTCGCGCAAAAAAATAAAATAAAAATCCGGTAGTAGGACTGTCGGCCTAGCTAGTTAGGGCCCGTATATATATATGCAAAGCATGCATGATTGATTGTTAGTTGTGCAACAATATAATGTAATCAAGATTGATTTGCTAATCGTCATAATGTATTAGTACCTTCAGCTTAATGCATGCATGCATGTTAACTGATGAGCGATCATCAATTAATCTTAATCTTATCTTAATTACTCTATGTACGTGTAACCACTGCACACACACATATATATATATAGTGTTTACTACTAGGGCTTAGAATAAGCTGCTGTTTTAGTTTCTTGATCTGACCGCCGGGAAGTGTGTAGTAACATGCATGCAGCTTAATTAACTGACGATTAAGCTAGATGCAGCCCTCGTAATTTTACACACTGCACGTATAGTATCATTGCATATCCATAAACTAAATATATAAAATTATTAACAGAAGAATATAATTGAAGAAGAGACGGGTGTGATAGCTTAACTTTGATTAGGAGGAGACCGGGAGGTCATCCGTCATTGTCCAAGTTGATAGAGGAGGTACGTAGCTATTTGCAGGTGGTTGCATTGTGGATCGGATCATATCGAAGCATGCATGCACGCACCGGCTAATGTAATTTGCATTATGTTTTTAATTCAGCTGCCGCAAATTAGTCAAGCAAGGAGATTAAACATGCAAGCTAAGGTTCGGTTCAGACGTTACAAAACATCCATAAGTTGACAAAATGGTGTTAGGCCCATGCATGCATATATGGGCACATGCGTGGTCGGTCTTCCACGACCAGCCACTAGCAGCTACTGCATCCATGCATCATTAAGTTGTTAGTTTGCATTATATTCATTCAGGTCGATCAGGAGTCCCACTGCACGTAGATTACATAGATAGATATAATCGATCTTCTTGCAATTGTCTCGATCGTATAATTAAAACGTCGTCTATTATGCATGCATGAATGTATTTGATCAGTTCTGTGCACTTTAGTCGGCAGTACGTCTCTTAATATACCACAACCTTACAAAACTTAACAGAGCAAGCTTCCAAGCAACATATATACATACGTACGTAGCAATTATACTTAACAGGATAGATCGTCTGCATGCATCTCTCTATATACGATCGATTTCCAGAAACGTGCAGTGGGTCATCCACAGAGCTAGCTCCAGTCCAGTACGTTACATCGATAACAGTAACTGCTGTTTGTTTCTGTAATCAACCGGTAAGGTTTAAGATTTCTTCCATGCACAAGTTAAGAGCAAATGCGCAATTCTGATAGCAATATAATGTCCTGTATATATAGCTTAATAGCTAGCAACCGTGTAGTATCCGTGTGTGTATGTATATGTTAATTGATGGAGTATGTAACGACGAATTGTGATCGAAAAAGATCGAGATGCATGGAAGGGCCGTCCTTACTTATATTAGGAGAGTAACCGCTCCCAACTGTTTCTGTACGTCTCGATCGATCGTATCGAACAGCAGCTTCCTTTTTTCTCCGATCGATTTTTTCAACAAAGCGAAATCAATCATGGATACCGGCCGGCCGGTCGCACGATTATTAACGCAACAACTACCCTGCTTCCAGCTGAAGCTAGTTGTGAATTTCTATGCATGCGACCTCTCACTTCACTTGAGTTGCAGATATCGTCGACTCGATTCCATTGTAAGTACGATGGATCACCGGGAACACGTTCAAGGCTAGACAGTAATAAAAGTGTCAATTAATCCATCTCATTTCTGACAAAAAGACGGCCACGCACACCTGGCCCTTATGTTCAGACGATATATATGTGCATGAAATTAAAACTAATCAATGCATGCCTCGTTGATTAATTAGTCCCCTGATTATTTTGTGTTGGTTATTAGTGTATAGCTAGCTAGCAAATTGCAACGTGGTAATTAATAATTAATCAGTGAAATTTATGCATAAAAGGGGAGGGAGCTAGCGGCTCATCGATCGATCATTCATTTTGTGTCTGGAGTGGACCATACGTACGTCAATTCAATTGAATTGGAGCCGAGGCAGCTGAGCTAGTGAGCTCAGCTCCGATCCTAGCTATATATAGCCGTCGGCATGCACGCTGGACAGGCACTCCAACAACAAGAAGCTAGAGCTAGTGATTAGTGAAACTTGAAAGATGGAGCAGCGAGGGACGCTTCTTATTTTTGTTGTTGTTGTTGTGGTGCTAGTGGCAGGCAGTGCTGTGCAGCCGTCAGGAGCGCAGCCTTCTCCTGGGTACTACCCGAGCAGGACGATCAGGTCCATGGCGTTCGGGGAGGGGTACAACAACCTGTGGGGCGCCCAGCATCAGACACTCTCGCCGGACCAGAAGGCGCTCACCGTCTGGATGGACCGAAGCTCAGGTACACATGACATGCATCATCTACGTCTCTAGTCTACTACGACTACGAGTAATATATATATTGGTTCGATCATGTTGAAATAAATATAATTAAAACAGTTCCGTTCCATTCCACTGCAGGCAGCGGATTCAAGTCGAAGCGGTCGTATCGGAACGGCTACTTCGGCGCCTCCATCAAGGTGCCGCCGGGCTACACCGCCGGCGTCAACACCGCCTTCTACGTGCGTCCTTGCTTAATTTCTTGCTCACTTCGCGTACAGTGTGAAATGTGAATCCCTTTCATGCAATGGCCAACTAACAATTCGCCCGTATTAATATAATTATATTTCATGCGTGCGTGCGTGCAGTTGTCCAACAACGAGCTGTACCCTGGGAAGCACGACGAGATCGACATTGAGCTGCTGGGCACCGTGCCGGGGGAGCCATGGACTCTGCAGACCAACGTGTACGTGCGCGGCACCGGCGACGGCAGGATCATCGGCCGGGAGATGCGCTTCCACCTCTGGTTCGACCCCACCGCCGACTTCCACCACTACGCCATCCTCTGGAACCCCGACCAGATCGTCTTCCTCGTCGACGACGTGCCCGTCCGCCGCTACCACCGTGAGGCCGCCTTCACCTACCCGGACCGCGAGATGTGGGCCTACGGCTCCATCTGGGACGCCTCCGACTGGGCCACCGACGGCGGGCGCTACAAGTCCGACTACCGCTACCAGCCCTTCGTCTCGCGATACAGCGAGCTCAAGATCGCCGGATGCGAGGTCGGCGCGGCGGCAAGCTGCCGCCCCGTGCCGGCGTCACCGTCGGGTGCAATGCTCAGCGCGCAGCAGAACGCCGCCATGCTGTGGGCGCAGCAGATGTCCATGGTGTACTACTACTGCCAGGACTACTCGAGGAATCACGCCAACTACCCGGAGTGCTAAGCTTGTTGCTAGTGTAGTGGTTGAGGCATGCATCTTCCTCCACTCATGTGTTGTGCACCACGTACCAAACAACACGTATACCTGCAACTTTGTTAGCTACTACAAACACCTACACTACATGAATGGATTGAGGTGTGCTGTGTCACCCAAATTTCAGTTTAACTTGGCCATTGCCAATTGCCATGTCCAAAATTTCCATGGTAGGTAGCGTGCTGTGTGCACCTAAGCAACTCTCAATATTTATTGCAAGTTCAGCTGTCCTCACAGTTAATCATGCTTCATCCGTCGATTGCCATTGCAAAGCACGGAAGCAGTAAGCTAGTAAATGACATGAGCCCACAAGTGCTCTCGATCTGCTTTCAGCAACACTGTACATAGCAAAAGGCCTGTTCCTAGCTTTGTTATCAGCAGAGTGAGAGCTACAAAATTCTGAAAACCTGCAACCTCTCCGTGCTTAAACACCCAAGATACCTCCCTCCAGCTGAATCTTGTGCATACCTTATATCAAGGATTGGTTCCTGGTGGGGTTTGAGATCACTATACATCTGCATCTCAAACGAAGATAGTGGCCAAATCCGGACCCCACGCAACGACTCATCTCCATAGGCGAACAGATGTTGGTTGTTTCCACAGGGTATGATTGCAGATTTTGGCATGCGTACTTCGCTTACGTGTCCGCACCATGTCCTCTCTTGAGTGAAGCATGATGAGTTCCCTGCCCTCCTGATGAGGGCATGATGCCCTAATTTCCCTCTACCAGAGACCGTTCGCGTTGGTGATAAATACACTTGAGATGCTGTGGCATTTTGGGATGAATCGACCTTTGCCCGAAAGGAAGCCACCAAGAGATCACTTGATGGAGGTGTACATGCAAGAGAAATGCACACCAGTTGATTTCCTGTCCCTACTAGCAATTTTGGCCTGCAACCAAACCAATAGGCAAACATCAGAACCACAAGAGACCAAACTACATGTTTACACACGTTTTTCGTGGAACCTCAAAGCACGATGGCAAATACCAACCGCCATTAGTAATAAGAATTACACAACATATTGATGCTTTGAAAGTATCCCTGTTTCACATACCTGCCTTGATTGACATCAGGGTCCCACATGCAGGAGCCTGTAGAAGAAGCAGAAACAAATTTTCTACAACTCTTGTTATCAATAACCGCGTGGAGTGTATGAACCGGATGTGTAGATAACCCCGCCATAGAATGCAGTGGTCTTGAAGTTTGACGGATATCAAAGATGATAAGGCTGCCGTTCTGCAGTACACAAGAAAGTGGTTCACATAAAACTTTGCAAATATATGAACAATCTTCTGAGCAGGAGATACTGAAAGATTAACCTGTAATCCAGCACAAATCTGATGTGAAGATTCGTCCGCAGAGCACGACCAGCCAGGAGACTGCATGGTATTACAATAGAGATGGTAATATTATTGAGGAAGCTTTATCTGAAGGTGCTTCAGATAATTTTCCTACAGACAATTCGAATCACTTTCATCCAATATTGCATTTTCATTTAAGTAGCACTACTGCATTAGGCCAGCTACATATACGCTAATACATCTTTCCCTTTTAAAAAAACATTTTCATTGCATAACTTGAAGGGAGTAAAAGGATTTGCAAATATAGTAGACAAGGACTCAAGGGCTGCATATTTTGCAGGGTCAAAAAATTACCGGCAAATCACACTGAAGAACGACGCTATCAGTCGTCATGCTGGATTTAAAACATAATGAAGTGTTAGAACAAATAGTGCTAAAACAAAGTAACAGCCTATTAAATTGAAGACTGACCTAAACGATGAAAGCTTCCTTCCCAGCGATGTAAAAATAGCAGAGCCACTAGGTAAGATACACATATCCCTGACAGCTTTAGTACCAGGAGGAAGTTGTATTCTCCGAACTTCATGACTGGAAAGCATGTTAATCTGTTGACATTCAGAATTGCAATAAGGTGAATATTGTGATAGTTAGTGATAATAAGGAAAAATAGCATGTATTCATTTTGGCAAAGCAACCACTTTAAAATATATACCTTAGAAAAAACATGTTCCTGTCCTACACTTGATACCCTTCCAGAAGCAAGTATTATTTGGTTAAATGCATCTATCGCCATGACTCGAGCTCCATCGAGGGGTAATTCATTCTACAAAACATGGGTATCAACTGAAAAGAATGACAGGGTTCAATTTAGGATGAAACAAATGTATACAAGATTCAGTCGCAAAAACAAAAAGGTTTTTTCAATATACTATCTTTGTCAAACAAATGATTTTTTAGGTATTTTTTTGAGGTAATTGTCAAACAATTATAATCCCCGGAGAATTGACACTACAAATTCTTGAAGCCACTTGACTCTTATGAAAACTGAAAATTCACCATAGTAGCATCAAGATACTTTAATTACTCCAAAAGGCATGAAGCCATACAGGGGCATTATTGGTTATTGGCCTATGAGCAGATGATCTCATGAGTCAGGACCAAATGTAATGGTTGTCCGCCAAGCCATGAATTTTAAGAACAATAGTTTCAGCAAGAACTAGGAGAAAAAAAATCAAATTCTTATGTGCAAGTGCAGGGCAGATGTTAACAAGAGCCATGCAAGGAAAAAACATTACAAGATGTTTTATTACAACACATATGATAAACTATTATAAGCACCGAAGAAGTGAGAAACATAGCAACATAGCTGTCCATGATTATCACTGTTTTTCTAATTTTCCTTTAAAAACAGATTAATAGCAATGGCCGCAAATTAAGTTACTCTTGCTATGGATAATAATTTTTTTGCCAACCTTCCAGAAGCACAAGATGTAAATCAAGCAATATTTACCAGTGTTAGTTCATAGTAATCAACATAGATAAATATTCTCCTTTTTACATGTCATAAAAGATGTCATTACTGGATTCCATTTTTGCTTTGAGGTAGTAGTTACCCCAAGGATCATATGTTTCAAGTTAGCATAACACGGATGAGTAAATTTTTGGTAAATATAAAATGTCATAAGCTAGGGCATGCCAATGGAGACTAGAACATAAGAACTGCCTTGAATTAGTATAACAAGTACATATGGTACTTTAAAAAAACTAACCTGTAAGAAAAATTGGGAACCGTTGCTAGAGCTACAATCTGCTGTGGCTGATGTCCATGGCTTGAGATACGTCATTCCAACAGAATACTCCGCCATTTTCTGTAGTGGAATAAAAAAGTGATGTAAATGTCAGATATGGGCCATTGGAAATTTAAATGACACCACCTGTCTTTTTGAGCTATCAACATCCCTTAATCTCTGCTCTGACATAATCTGCCTCTGCAAGGCACACAGAATAAGTAAATATATGCACAAGATTCTAGTGAAGATGACAATTACTACACATATTATCTGACACAGGAACAGTCAGTGAACAAACATTGCAGGATAATGTGTTGGAAAAATCGGTTATCGGTAAATGGTCGGCCAGCTAGGGATTAGAGAATAGAGATTCATTGGTTAATTGGGGATTAACTAAATTAATCGGTGAACCAATTAATAGGTTGGCATAAAATAGTTAACTAATATATTAAGATATTAATACTGCAGATCTAGTCATACACTCCTGCCTATCCTATCTCTCATTCGGTGTGGATTTTTATATCTCATTCTGTCTGATTGTCTTTCCTCTCTTTTATCTGAAAGAAAGCTCTCTCTTCCTCTCTCATTCAGCCTGGATGCCTGGTCTCTCATTCTCTCTCTCAGAATGCTTCCTCTTCTCTCTTTTTCTCAAGGCCAGCGTGAGGCTGCGGGAGGGAGGCGCCAGTGTGAGGCTGCAGTGCAAGGCGAGCCAGCTAGGCACTGGATCTGCTTACTCCGGTGGCAGGCCGACACGGGCACTAGATCTGCTTACTCCAGCAGTAGGACGGCGCAGGCAGCAGTGCAAGGCCGACACGGGCTGTCATGGCCTCAGATTATGGGATGACATGTTGAAGGCTATTATGCAACGCCTAGATGCCATAGAAGAGAAGTTGCAATCACTGCAACCACTCCAGGCGAAAGTCGTACAATTGGAAGCAGTGGTGATGAAGCGGGCGGACGCGATTAAAGAGAAGCTACAGCCGACCTAGCCCTTGGAGGAGAGGGTAGCCACGTTGGAGGTGCTCGTCCAGAATCCTGTCCTGCAACATCCTCAAACCACCACTGATCCCGTGGATCCTCCTCCACGCCACCAAGGAGGGAGGCAGCGAAGGCCGCTTCAGTGGCGGTGTGGGCAGCCTCGGCAGGGCCAATTCAGGCGATGACGGCTCAGTCGACGATGTCAACAGTGCTGCGGAGGCCAACGCTACTTTCCTGACCGCGCAAAGCACACCCTCCCGAGCACGGATGGCGGCCTAGCTAACGGTTGGGGGATCAACGTGGGCTGCCTTGGCGGCACCAGCAGCCCAGCTCGAGGACGAGCTGGTTTTCAAGGGGGGAAGAGATGTCATGGCCTCAGATTATGGGATGAAGGGCCTGGCCCGCCTGTGAACAGTACCGCGTGGTACTGTTCACGTGAACAGTACTAGCAGTTAAGACTCTATATCGGTTAGGATTAAGAGTTGGATTAGATTAAAACTGAGAGTTGGATTAGATTAAGAGTTGGATTAGATTAAGAGTTGGATTAGATTAAAACTGAGAGTTGGATTAGATTAAGATTTTGGTTGTAGATTAGATCAGCCTTGTGCCTATATAAACAGGGCTGATGCACTAGGATTATTGTGGAGTATTCAGTTTGGCTATTGCCTTCTTGTATTCCTGCCTCCTCGTCGCGTCGCCGCAATGACGTCGTCGCGATGGAGAGGTCCAGGGCCTCGACCAACTATCGCTTTTAAATATATTTCAAGGCGATTAGTCTCTACCAACCGATGTGTTATCCTTGCCGGTGACACGGGCACTGGTGGTAGGACGGCACGATTAATCAGCGATTAATTGGGTTGACCACCCAATTAATCGTCTGGTCCATTAATGTGCCAATTATGCTATAAATTAACTGATATGCTACCAAGTACAACTTAATTGGACGATTTTTTCCAACACTAGATAATAGATCTCTCAAGATGAAAAGCCTTGGATACCAATACAACAATACCAAATATCATCTTCACATATTACAGTACCATAAACCAAATATCATATAGTGATCTGTTTATTGACAAGGCTGTCTTCATTTAGTATTTGAAAAACGCAAGATGAAGCTAAAATGGCAACAGGGGACATCATACCTTCTGCGTATTTGTCACCTTAAGCAATTTCTCATTTATATCCTTCAGTAATTTCTCATGTTTCATCACCTTTCCTCAAGGAAAAAACAAAGAAAGTGTATAAAAATCACCAAATCCAATATAAAAAGAAAACGTTACTTTTTGTATACATAGTAACTGAAGGGGGGGGTGGATGTCAGGGTCCTAAAGGAGCTGATGACACAAAGATTGTACCTTTTCCTCAAGGGATTCAGATTTTCCCCTCAAATACAATATTTCCTGCATAAATGAAAAAAGGTTTAGACCACAATGGAACAAATGCCCGAGGGAAAAAAAATACAACCTTTTCTAGGTCGGTATTTGGAACTGAAACCTCTGGTGCATAGAGATTGATAATGTCATTATGGCTGAATCTTTTCCCACATTGAGGGCACTAAGCAATAACAAAGGAAAATTTGATTATGAATAAGGATGTCCCTCGACAACTAGATTATCAAAACCATTGTTTGAAACTAAGATCCATTGGCATACATACCGTTGCACTAGCGTTCCCACGCTGCGTCAACCACTTCTCCAGGCAAGATCTTCCATACACATGCCCACAAGGAATACAACTACACATACAGTATCACCTCTTGAAGCATTTATTAAAAAGAGCATTGAAAACTAAGGCTAAGGTAGTGTTTGGTTAGTTGAATGAAATTGGATAGTACGAGATGGTCCTAGATAGATTGATTCGAGATGAGATAGTCTTGAATGAGATGATACAATTAGATTGTTTGGTTGGATGTATGAGATGATACATGATAATAATTAGTTATAATTATTAATTAATAACATCTAATTATAATTATTTTTCACTAAAAATACTTAATAATCACTAATCTTAACTAATTATAAATAATTAGTATAGTTAATAAAACTGGACGACATCATTCGCTTGTTTTTACCGCATGAAATGGTTCAGCATCTAGAGAGAATATTTTAAGAATCTGAACCAATCCATCCTAAATGGTTTCGTACAGTACATCCAACCAAACAAACTTGTTTTTCAAAGCTGTACCGAACCATCCAGGATGAGTTTGGTTCAAGCATCCAAACACTAGCTAAGATAACACATTCCAGTTTTGTTGGATGGATGAAGTCGGCATTCATACAAAGTAGTAGAAAATCGTACAGGAAATGCTCACCAGATGCGATGAGCGCCTTGGGCTGTCCAGGCCTCCATACAAACCGGGCAAGCCTGCCTCTCCGCAGCGGCGGCGGGGGAAACCCTAGCTTGGACAGTTGGGTCGCAACCCTCCCCAATGCTCTCCTGGCTCTGCTGCTGCTGCTGCTGCTGCTCCTCCTCCTCCTCCTCATTGTACTCGTCGGCCGCCCCTTCATCGTCCGAACCCTCCTCGTCGGAACTTTCCCCATCCGAACCCTCCTCGTCGGAACTTTCCCCATCCGAACCCTCCTCGTCGGAACTTTCCCCATCCGAACCCTCCTCGTCGGAATTTTCCCCATCCGAACCCTCCTCGTCTTCCTCGGTTGCCTCTTGGTCGTCCTCGTTGGCATCGCTAAAGTTAACCTGTACATCGAAGAATTCGTCCTGGAAGAATTCGTCCTGGATTATTGACGGAGGAGACCGGCGCCTGCCGAAGGAGCGCAGCGGCATGGCGGCGGGCGGCGGCCGGCGGAGGGAGACTAGAGGAGATGAAGCCAAGAGGTTGGCACAAATAAGAGATCATCTCGAGAGCTCTTATATATAGGTTACTAGGATCACGTTAAACTCTATCTCTTCTTAAAAATTAATCAATCTGCAAAGTTTTTTTATAATCTTGATCCCTATTTTTTAAATCCTACAGATATGATCTATAATATGTAATAATTTTGTATAAAATTTTGATACATTCAAATATATGTATCGTCCAACCTATAAGAACGTGTAAGGGTATGCAAGAGAACAAATATGTGCAAATGGAAATAGGGACATGCTAAACTAATCATATATTTGTGAGAGAGGAATGGTGATTTAGAGAATGGATTAGGAAAGAGACTCGTTTAGGGGGACTCTCGGAGCTTTATTTTTTTACCAAAATACCTAAATTCAAATTTAAGTAGTCATATAAGTAATCTATCGGATATGCTCTAACATCCCTAAACAAATCCTAATCCTAAACCATTTATTAAATCCCTTGTTATCTAATCTAAATTTAAGATTAATTTCTCGTTCTTTTTTAAAATTAGGGATAGGAAAACGGTTGAAAATCAAATTAGTTTTTAGCGATTAATATGAATAATACGACCCATGTATCAAAATTTAGAGAATAAAATTTAAGACATCTCTCTGAGATTCTCTAAGGCCCACTAAACATTTTCCAAATCTTGATTTTGAATTTTGAATTTTGAATTTACAATAATATCTTAAAACTAAATGAAAAGGTGTTTCGTTTAGTTAGATTAAAGAAAGCACATGCTGCTTTGCACTTGCACCGCTTGCGTGCGCCATAAGGAGAGGAATGGCAGTTGTGTTTAATTTCTTTAAATTTAAACTTGTTAGATTTGGAAAGCTGAAAGCAGTGAGGTCGTGCAATAATCTATCTATTCGGTTAAACTGTTGGATCCAATCTTATGTCGATATAAAAGGATTCTCGTACAGCAAAATCATTCAATCGCCGCCTTTTGTGTTTGTTGGAGCTGGGAGTGGTTTCTTTTCAATCTTCGGCTGTTGAGAATTGAGGTTGTATAAAGGTCGGGGGATGAAGGAGGATAGTAACCATGGTTCTTGTATATGCTAACTTTAACAAAATATATTTTTCTGTGGATTAGTTGTTGTAATTTGCATAGAATAACAGTTTAATAATGTTAGCGTGTGTTTCTTCGTTTACCTTTTCCCCTGTCCCAATCATTTTTAAGTCATGTTTGTTTCAGCTTTGTATTATAACAATCTAGCTTTTTTCATGAGTTGGAGGTAGGCAACTTATCCTGTCAGCTTATTGTAATCTTAAACAGATAGAACTCAACTTTTTCTATAAGCTAAATTGTTATAATTCAAAGTTGAAATAAACAAGCCGTTCTGTCCCAACAAAACATTCAGGCAAGATGCGCAGAGATCATGTATCGAGTCAGAGTTTATAATTCAGATGCCATGTCTTCTTTTATATCACTTGTTATCACCGAAATCTCAATATCATTTCCCCCAAAAACAATTGGACACACAATACAACGGCTGTGCAAATATATCTGCACAACAACTTCTCAGATCACCGTTCTATAAATACAATCTTTAATCTTCCTTTATCTAAAAAAAAGGAGGCTCCCACAAGAACAAATGAATAAAGTAATTTCCTGTACAGACCTTGTCAGCTTGTTAGCCCAGAATGCCATTCTATGATTGCACTGCCACTAACCACTCAAATTACTACAACACTTGCGAGCTATACAATTGTTGACAACTCAAGGTTGTGATTGAATGTCAGAACTGCCATTCCCAATTCCATGGATGGTGTCGGTCAACTGCTGATTTCTTTTGTCAGTTGTGTGGCATGTCATTGTTGTCAGAGCTGCAACTTACCAGATGCCACATTTCAGCAACTGCGATCCTTACCAGACCAACGTGCTTGGCCCTCTGGTCTCACCTCCTCCATGATCCAAAATACCTCTTGTGAGATCGGTCTAGCAAAATCTCAAGCTCCCTCAACACTTGCCATGTGGCATCTCCCTCTTCCAATGGACGGTTAAAAACCAGCGCATTACGCTTCACAGGGTCCCACAAGTTCTTCTGTATTACAGTCAAGTTGGTTGCCACAACATGGTCTAGCACCATCTCAAGACTGGCAACATCCTTCTCAGCCACTTGCAACGATATGTCTGACCACTGAAGTACAGAAGGGAATGGCAGGCGTATATCATCGGCTATTATGACAGGAATGCAGCCAAGGAGAACTGACTCGACGAGCCGAGGGCTCCATGGAGCCCATCCCAATGGGCAGAGGCAGAACAAGGAGCGAGCCATCTCTGATCGATAGTTGTCATACCGTTTTCGCTTAAGATAGAACTTGCGATTCCGACCATACCGTTGTAGAAGCTCAGTCCTCACCTTCCTATTGAATGGAAAAGGTAAGCGCTAGTTAACTGTAACTGTGATCTAATGAAGTCAGATTTGCTGTACAGGATTCCACTATCCATATGAAGAACTGATGAATTATGGTAGTTATGGATGATGCCTCAACCTAGGTATTTGTCTTTCAATTTTGCCAATCAACTAGAACTCTAGAAGAAACAAAATTTTATAATCCATAGTTATCTAACTTTGACATGATATTTATATTATTAGCCACGTGGAGTGCTAACTGATTTTCAGCTATATGTTAAGGACATATCTAGAATTCTAAAACCAATAAAATGCAAAACGCAATAAGACTTCTATAAGAGACAATTACCCCCCTCCCCCCAAAAAAAACTCCTTGCTACTCCATTTGGGATAATTGCTATATGAAGCAACCGAAACGAGAGTTTGCAGAATATGCTTACTTGCTGTAGAAGCGGCCACTAATGTTCTTGGGGTGGACCTCCATCTTTCCCCGGAAGAAGGCAAAAATGTCTCTTTGGGCCTTCTCTGGCTCGAGTAGCTCGAGGGCCACCTCCGGAGGAACATGAGGAGGGATTACCACATGTTCCACCTCCTGACACACGTGGGTGCCTTGTACGCCGAAAGTTTGTAGCAGGATCGACCTCTTCAGGAATTCTGGTATGCCATCTGTAATAGCTACATCCTCCTGATCAAACAAAAGGAATTTTCATTGTAGTGGATGTGTTTCCGTGAGCTTGCATCTCAAAGCAGTCAGCAAACTGAGAATTCCAAAGCAATTATTAAACTGCACTGCAAGTTGTGACAACAAAGGAGGAAATCCAATAATTGGTTCTAATATATGTAAGGGATTGGCAGACTGTGTTGAATTCAATTCCAACGAACTAAGTTCCATTGTGACAACAAAAGAGAAAATTTGACCCCCGGTTGGGTTGAGAAATTTGTTCGCTCAGACTCAATTAGGGCAGGAGTCAATGACTATGAATCTTCGACTGGCCCAAATTTGGGATCCAGGATTGGACTGTTTTCTCTAGAATTAGGCTGGACTCCATCTTGACCACTTTCCTATCACCAACTGTTTCTATGCCATTCAGGTAGCAGGAAGCAAACAATCAACTTGCATCATACAAGCTCCTATTTGGACGCGAGAAACACAGGCACCTATCCACACGCAACCTCGCACCGAAGCAGTAGGGAAAAGATTGAAGTTTTGGGCTGGTACTCACCATGGGGTGGAAGCAGGCGCCGAAGTCGTGCGACGCGACGAACACGTGGTCCGCCCCTTCGGAGCGGTTCCAATACGGCATCTGCCGCCGGACGAGCTCCACCGCCTCGGCGAGCAGCCCGCGCGCGTGCGACAGCGACGGGAACCCGTTCACCGTGGAGAAGTTGCAGGACACGTAGACCGGGACGAAGAAGAGCTCGGCGTCCTCGGGGCGCGCGGCGCGGCCGGCGTAGGATAGCAGCGCTTCGTGCAGCGCCACCTCGGCGGCAAAGAGGTGGCGCGAGCACCGCGCGTCGGCGGCCACCCAGTCGCGGTTGAAGCGAGAGGGGAGGTCGTAGACGTAGATCCGGACGGGGGGCGCGGGCGCGGAGGCAGTCGTGGCGGAGAGGGTGCGGTGTTTGGAGGGGAGGAAGGCGGGGCGGAGCGGAGCGTTGGCCGGCGGCGTGGCGGATAGGAAGAGGTAGACGGAGAGGACGAACCACAGGAGGAGGAGCCACGCGGCGTGCTTCCTGAGCTTGTCGACGAGGTGGCGGGCAGCGCCGGCGTGGGATGCTCTCCGCTGCTTGGGTTGCTTGGGATCTCTCATGGCGAAGCGGGGGGCTGCTGCGAGCAGCTATGCTTCCTTTGCGCATGGATCGGTTGGGGTTGGGGGCGGGTGGTTCTCTTGACTTTTGCAGCTGCCTTACCTTTCCCTTCGTTTTGCCGTTTTGGTAAATTATTAATGCAGTTTTGATGGTGTTCTTGAGTTAATGCTTCAAGATAAGTAGATTTATATGATTAACTCTTATATCATTGTCCAAAGTTTTGTATAGGTTTAAATTTTCCTCTCTATAATTTGATACGCTGAAATTTTTAATAATTTGGAGACCGTGTATTTCGGTAAAGAAGGTAACTCCATTCTATTTTCTAAAAAAAATAGTTTTGTATAAGTAATAATAGATGCTAAGCTATTTTTGAATTTCAAAATTGAATTTGTAAGGTAGTTTATGTTGAAAGTTCAATCGCCTTTTTAGCTGTTGTAAAAAAAGTTAGGAAACTAAAGTGACGGATAATCTCTTAAAATCACATCATAAAATTTTAAATCAGTTCCAACTTTTATTAAATGCTACGTCAAATGGATATAGCTGAGCGAGCCTTATAATTTATGGATCTACAAGGTTTTCTAAATCAAGTTTTGTCTCAGTATATATACGTTTCACTTGTGACATGCTATCAATGGCATAAAATTAGCTTTTATCTATGTGATCGATCTACTAATCCAGAGGAATTACATCAGTAAATAAAGGGTCTCATTTTTAGACTTTTCTAATTGCTCCAAACTATATCTCAGAGTATCCATTAAATCTCAGTCATTATATCATTATATTTCAGAGTATCCATTAATTCGATACTCATCCGCTTCTAGTTCAATTTTCTGTAATCGAATTCGGGTTGCTCAATGATGCCTCTACGCAATTCTTTCGAATTTTGAATAGTACTCAAGACCTCTGTTTTCGATTATCTAATAAATATTCTAATGAAAGTAGATTACTTTGCTATCAAGTTTACAACTTTTATGATCTCTTCCCGAAACAAACACGAATATTTCGATTCATTTGTTTCTCACGCTTCTTTCATAAAATTTCTCATAGAATCAAGAATGAAGTTTTCATTTTGTACATACCAGATCATGAATTAGTAACTACGTCCACGAATATTTCGATTCATTTGGTTCTCACGCTCCTTTTTTCGCTTTCATAAAATTTCTCATAGAATCAAGAATGTAGTTTTCATTTTGTACATACCAGATCATGAATTAGTAACTACGTCCAATCTCCGAAAAGTCCCGATTTATCTAAAAAATATTCTCTACCATGTTACCTTTCAAATATGAAAAACAAATTTGACTTAAAAATTTAACAAATGACAATATTGTAGTGGTACAGATTCTTCTTAATGACATATGTATATTTTGGATTTAGGGGGTTAAACACATCAATGAATGATATCCAACTAATTTCAGGGATCTTGCATAATATTATGTCATCTCTTTTGTACATTATTATATCTCTTAGGCTATTCACAACGGGGGTTTCATGGGGTGTTTCATGGTATTAATTACTATGCCACATCAGATTTTTTGCTTACATGACATTCAATTAATGAAGAAAGAGAAAGAAGTAGTGTCATCACCATGACATGATGCTAACCCATTTTCAAGACGGATGAAACAAAATAAAACAATCATTGAGAGCTAAATTGTTTCATCATAGAGAAGGTATTTTATGAGAGTTAGTTACATTTAATTACACTAGTTAGCCTAGGAAACAGTGAAATAAAACTCTCCACTGAGAGAGGGTATTTCATTTAGTTGTAAAGCTGACGTAGAATTCTAGAAAACAGTGCTATGAAACTCACAATTGTAAATAGCCATAGATACGTTAAAAAAAATCTCAAAGTGTAAACAATTGATGTATGCATATGCATCGGTGGGGATGAGACGCGAGACGACTTCATAGTTCATTCCCCTGGACGTAGTCCACAAACCGTGTGACCGAGCCCGTCACCCCTCCCCGCACAGCGGAGAGACCGGTACACCGGGTCCACGCAATCGCGACCCACTCCGCCTCCGGCCTCCCCTCGTCCGTTTCCCTTCCCCTCCTCGATCGGCGAGCGGCCGTTCCCCTCTCCTCTCCGTCCTCCGATCTCTCTCGCCTCGCGAGATATTTTTCCGTTGGGATCGCCCTCCCTCCTCGTCCTCTGCTCACCGTCGCCCGTCGCCCCCGCGCGATCAGGGAATCCATGGACTGCCTCCACAACCTGCTCAAGTAAGTGAGTGCGTGCGAGACGTCTCCCCGATTCGTTTCGCCTGTTCGTCCTTTCGATTTCCTTCTGCACAAACATGCATGCTATGGGACCAGGTGATTCAGCGTTACTTGGATGTTTCCACTTTCTATGAATGCCCGCCCATTCCTGAAACTCTTGCCTTTTTCCAGACTTGGAATGAACTACAACTCTTCATACGTCCAGACTTGATGGTAGACTCCTACTTCCAGGGTGGCACAATATCATCTCAACCATTTTATTGAAAAATCACTTCTTAACTATGTCTGATTAGGTGCATTCATCTGCAGTCCCCACTTGATGTTGATAAGCTTAGGAAGATTGGTGTAAAAGCAGAATTCTTCCTGCAGTCTGCACTCTGCACTCTGCAGAAAGATCCGGACCTTGAGTATCCCTTATATTGAAATTGATTTTGTCAACATTCTTGTAAAAACAAAGGAATGCTTTTACCACTACCAATTGCGCTGCCTGTTTTTGAAAACTAGAGCCTCTTGATTCTTCAAATGTATGCAGTTAGTTACTTATTGGATCGAATTCATGCAAGAGAAAAACTGGAAAAATCTAGTGACATCTTTTTATGCAGGTAACAATTGGGATAGGTGTGACTTGATGTCAATGTCTTGCTTTTTAATTATGTCAATGAGTTATTGGACAAAACCCACAATACTATAACAAAATTACATGGCCTCTCCTTTTTCTGCAGCTTTGATAGTCTTCGCAATGCATATTAGACTTGTTGTAAAAATATTTATTTTTAAAACTGATAGCATTGTTATTTCTTATTTGCTGTTTCTTTTAGTGTGAAGTGTTTTCTTTCAGTGAATAGTTGTATTCCATCCTTCACCACACCACTTTGTTCCGATGTTCTGGAGTTTACATTCATGCCATTCAATACTATTGTCTACAATGTAAGGAAGCACTGCCGTGCGGAGATTAGGTATCCAAAGTTCTATAACTTCATTTTATTTTTGGAACTAAGAATTTTGCTATATGGTGTAGTATATGCCGAATGAAATTTAGAAACTCCTCGTTTTCATTAATAGCATCTACACTCTACAAGATGGCATGATGTGGATATCATGAGAAAGTAAACTTTTTATGACATCTCCCCCCTCCTCTTATGTTTTGAATCATGATTCTTAAATTCCTCCAGTTATGTAGCTAGATGAATAATCTTTCCTTGAATCAGCATTCATATGTCAAATGTAGTTTCCCTGCATTGACTCAATTGCATCTACAATACATTGAGCGATAAGAGGTTAGCTGAAATGGTCTAAATTCTTATGTTGCGACATTTTTGCTGATATTCTTGTGCACAAACAGATCATTCGGACTGTACTGCACTAAGCATAACTTAAATTGCAGAACTTTGACATAATTGGGTGTGGCCGATTCTTGTTGGGCTCGCTATTTAACTGGATAAACGATGAACAGGCTGATGAAGAGAGCCTGGAGCTTGATGAACAGGCTACGGAGCTCCGAAATGTTGCGAGCCTTGGTTGTAAACAAATATGCTTCATAAACGAGCAATATGTGTTGCTTATAGTAACACTGTGATGATATAACAAATAATGTTTTAGATTGAAGTCAAAGCTGTCTGTTGATCTGCCTACTCTCATGTCATGGGTCAGTCTCTTGCTGTCTGTCGAGCCGAAAGCCAAAAAAGAACAAGGCAACTCCTTTTTTGACGGTGTAACCATCTGGAACGGAGGCGCAGCTCGCAAGATGAGAAACATCAAGTGATTAAGAAGAACAGCTAGTAGTCCAAGTAAATCTAGATGGTGCCACGACATGAGAGTAGGCAGATTAACAGGATGGTGCCACGGTGAGTAAGCAAAGCATCCATTCTATGACTAAATGATGAAATCACAAAATGATCCCACTGCATACAGCTTTGATTGCTGATACATACAACGCTTGGTAGCGATGATTACTAGAGTAAAATTCTATCACTAGTGTGGAGGAGCAATATGTATGATGAAGTTGGAAGCTATCATCAATAGATGAGCGGAGGGGCATGTCTCTGTGCAAGCCGGTCAGGCGAGCCTGGGTTTCTTGTCGGGAGAGCAGGCCGTGAGGCGCTGCGGCTGCGGCTGCGGCTGCGGCGGCATGGGCCGGAAGAGGCGCTCCAGCTCGTCCAGGCGCAAGGTGACGACTCGGGCGGGGTCGAAGTTGAGCTTCCTGCAGACGGCCGACTTGGGCTTCCGGGGAGCCGGCGGGCACGCGGCGGGCTCCTTGAGGCCCGGCGAGGGCGTCCGGTAGGTGGTGTACTCGTCGTCCGCTCCGGCGAGCGGCGAGGCGCACGGGGGGAAGGCCGGCGCCGATGGCCGGTAGAACTCGGGCGAAGCGGCCATGGATGGAGGGCTAGAGAGAGAGAGAGAGAGAGAGAGAGAGAGAGAGAGAGAGAGAGAGAGAGAGAGGATGGTGGTGGTGGGTGGTGGCTTGGCTGGCGTGGCGTGGTGCGGCGCCGCGCGCGGTATATGTAGAGAGTGGCGCCGCGCGCGGTGGGCGGACGTGTGAAAGGGAGATGAGAAGCGCGTGCACGGCGGAAGCTGAGGGGAAGGATCTGCTGCTGGTAGCGGTGGCGGTGGCGGTGGCACTGTCTCCATTCTTCTTCTTTTCGGCCGTATCCGGTGTAGCTATCTTTTATGACACCAGCTTTTCTGTTTCAAAAGCTACAAGTTCTAAATAGGCATAAAATAAAATCAACTTTTCTAATTATAGCATCTAACAAATTGTTAGTATAAAGTGATCTCCATATTTTTCTTATCTTTTCTATGCTATGCTATGCTTATATGGGTATGTTCTAATCATCTTTTTAATCAGGAAGTTACTAGTTAAATCACGGTAACTTTTATAAGTATACTCTTACTCTATGGTTTATGGTGTTTGATTCCTTGGTGTTAATTGAAATGTAAAATGTAAATTCAAGGTTGATAAAATGGATGTATTCAATAGTTATCTGTTCGCAGAAAGTAACACAGGTTGCTCGCAAAGCAGAGCAGAGCAGAGCAGAAATGCAAGGAAGCCGCTTCGTCAATTATTGGAGCACGTTTAAGATATGGATGGGTACGTCATCGTCATCTGATACGCATGCATGCCCATGGTCCATGTCTACCCAAATGCTATCAGGACAGGACCCATAATTACCATCAATAAATTACTACTTACTAGTCACGAAAATGCAAACTGTTTTATTAACCTTTTAATATTGAATGTATTAACATAGCTATTAAATAATCGCTATAAACGTACTAGTATGTAGCAGTAATAATAGTAATGCAATCTGGATTTCTCTTCCAGCCAAACATAAAATCAGTGGAGTCACGGCACCAGTAAGTAATAACACAACAGGCAAGTAATGAATACTACTTACTAGTGATCTCACGGATCACTTTTTATTATTATTCCGCTGCAAGGTTACTGGGTTAAAAGATTCTACAAGAGCACATTATATTAGCTTGGAGGCTGTCAGGGTCAGGCAGCAGAAACCCCTAGTGTAAGTAAGGTACTCTTCCTCTGTCTATCTAGGCCTTAATCCCTTGTCACATTATGCAGTAAGCTCGGATTACTTCCACGATTGGCGCACGGCACAGTGGGCATTTGCCGACCCCGTGGAGCAGCTCGCTCGCGCACTTTGAGCAGGTGCACATATGCCCGCACCTGCATCACCAAATTATACATAATAGCATCACCAAGCACATCATTATTCTACTGCTTCTGACTGACGACTAGTGTTTCTCAAGACCAACCTGTAAAGAAGCGAGTCGATTTGCCTGTCGCAGCAGACGCAGCACGTTCCTTTCGTTGCTAGCTTCCACTGTGATCCATCCTCCGACATCCCTTGGCCTTGGGCTGCTAAGCTCAAGTTTATAGTCTTTTGTCACACAGACATGTAGTGTTTCTCAAGACCAACCTGTAAAGAAGGGAGTGATTGACCGACCTGGAACGGCGGCTGAGTGGTTCAGAGCAGCAGAAACTTCTTGTTTGATGGAGCGCTGCAACTCCATCTGCATTTCCATGCACGCTTCTAGCATCTGCTGCATGCTGGTCATTCCTCGCTCTAGTCCCGTCAAGTCGTCTCGCAGAGCATGGATGCCATCCCATTCCTGCTACACACATTCCAGTTATGATCGCTGTCGATCTATGTATCTATGTGGACTTTTCAACAAGAATGGGGCTCACAAATTCAGAATTGCGCACTGTTTGCTGACTCCAGTTATGACGAGGCAATTCGATCTGCCAATGCGGAAGAATCGAAGGCTGGGCTGAAGCGTCATCAATCCCGTGTTCAACACGCGTGTCTTGGTTCGGTAAAGCAGTGGTCGTTCCCTGCCTTTCAACAGGATCATGCTCCTGTCTTCGAACATACGATTGTATGAGCTGGTCAAGACTTTCGCGAAAGCCACTGCTAAGAAGATTAGACACGCTACGCCTACAACATACAACCGGTTAGGGTTAGCCATTATTCAACCAAAAAAAGGTGCTAAATTAGCTGCTTTCATGCCCCTTTTTCCCTGGAAAAAAAAGCACAGTACCTGGTAAGGAGTTCTCTGAGCTCCACTCCATACACATCATCATCTGGTGGACTGAACCTATTATTGCTACTTGGGTTGGAAGGAAAACTCCATTGTGGTTCAGCTCCTTGAGAATTAATAACATGCCATTCCAGCTCATCTCCATCCTCACCCTCCCTTGACCATTGCAGATCACGGCTCTGTTGCTCGTAAGTTTCCGCCTCCTGTTGAGCGCTGTTGTCAGATGAAGCAGCAGATCGCTCACTCGCCTGTTCTGAAGACCCTGAATCTGAATAGTCTTCATATCGCTCAAGCTGTTCTTGATCAAAATCATTTTGCACAACACCACCGCTGGTTGGTATAGTACTGTCGACATCTACATGTCCGTCTTCCAATGATTCAAGTGTCTGGATTTCACTGGGAGTAGCAGTTTCTTGGTGATGACCATGCCGAGTATCCATGGGCCCAGAATGGTTAGTTGCTCTGTCATTTGTGATAACTTGTGTGCTTGAGCCAACTTCTTCCCTAGTCAACAACAATATCGTGTCAGTGCAACTTCACAAGAAGTGATCCTCGCTCTTTGTTGGGAATAAACCCAGTGGCGTCTGTAAGTGCATATGCACAAGTTAGCAATTAGTTTGTTAGTTATGCACGTCGCGAGACAATTAAAGCTATTAAGTCTGTGCGGTAGGGTAGCAAGTAAATTTAGGACGCGGGTTTAATAGTGATTTAGTGGCTCATACACCCAACTAGTGCATTTGTACGCATTAAGGCTGGTAGTTCTACGTGCATGTGAGCAAGACTATTTACGCACTTGTGTAGCTCTCTATTGGATGCTGAAGTTATAAGTGTCATGTAGTAATTATTAAGTCAACTAAATCACTGAAACCCTATTAAGCAAAGCAAAGGTCCAATGTGTGACAGGCAAGATAAGCAACAGATCATGCCAGGCAAGGGTCGATCGGAAGCCATACCCCAATGCAGAGACTGCTGGATGAGTCTGCCTTATAATATGTCGTAATTCTGTGGCTGCCACAGAGCAGAGAGGTCTCTCATCACGCACAGGCCTTCCACTATGGAAGAACCTACCTCGTAGAAAAGACTGCAAAACAATATTTATCAATCCCATGAAACAATAACATCGTTTTTTCATCACCACTTGAAATGGTTTGTTTACTCTACTAGCGACCTGTTTCAGTCTTTCACATATGCTAACTAGCTATTGCCATCTTCCAGAGAGCAATGATGAAATAAAAATCATCATGCGGATCAACAAAAAAATGCATTTTTTCTGAATCTGCTGGCCAATAAAGGATTTTTCTACTAAATAACTATGTGCAATGCAGGAAGTACAGCACAGTTGACAAAACAGAGGCCCAAGCATGAAGTACAAGTGGGGACTTTTCAGCTGTTTGTTGGGCAGGCACAGCACATCAGAGTGTGCAGAGGACCCCAGGCCTTTCATCAATAACACTCTTTTTTGATGATATTCCTACCTTGCAGGTTGCAGCAGCTGCTAGACACGGTATGCCATTGCTCGACAAGAATGCAACAACATCAGCACGCAATTGCTACTAGTAGCTAGTGCGTACGTATCAGCAGTTGGGTTTAGGTGAGAATAAGTAAATACACGCATTGATTTCAACCGCAAGGCACCTAGTATATATGTATATGTATATCCGATTCCGATCCCACTGTCGATCAGTCCATTTCATCAGATTTTCATTCAGAATCAACAAATCTTACGTGAAGAGTTGGCAGTTGTAGGTGTATTGACTATTGTAGTGGAGGTTTAGGTTTTCACCTGAATGCGGCTGCGGTGAGCGAAGGCGGAGACAGCGCGGTGCTCGGAGAGGCCCTGCAGCTCGCGCTGCCGCTCCATGGCCATGCGCGTGACCACGTCCGCGCGCGCCTGCCGGCTGCGCAGTCTTGGCAAGGCTGCGTGCTCGGCGTGCGCGACGCCGTCGCCCTGGCTGGCCATTCGGACGCGCTCCCGCACCGAGCGCACCCGCTCGCGCTCGGTCTCGCCCAGCCACTCCTCGCCGCGCGCGCGGGGGGAGCTCCTTGGCGCCGTCCACTCCCGCGCGATCCTTCGCACGAGCGCCCGCTCCGGCGATCGCGCGCGCCGGCCACCGTCGTGGGCGTCTTCCGCGCGGAGGAAGGAAGCGTCCAGCATGGAGACGGCGTGGAGGCGCGCGAGCGCGAGCAGCTCTGAGTCGCGGTCGCGGCGATCCATCATCTGGTCGCACGCCTGGCGGCAGCGGCGCGCCGCCCACTGTGCGATGATCCTTGAGGCCGCAGCAGCCGACGTCTCAGCGGAACACGCTCGGTCCTTGGCACGGTGGTCAGGCTCCATGGCAGTTGAGTGCTGCATGATGGTGTCCACCAATGTACAAGTCAGTAAGTGATAGGATAGCTAGGGCGGGTATAAGTAGAGGAATGGAAGGGGCGGCTATGGCATTTTCCGCGGGCGGGGGTGCAGAGGTGGAGGAAGAGTTGTAGAAGCTACATAGGGGGATTGAAGCGAATCCCGAGGCGATGGTGGGATGGAGCCTGGAGGAGGAAGAGGGCATGCATGCAGTTGCGTCGTTGCGCGCCATGCATTGTACTCATCGCACGATGAGATGATAATGTTGGTTATCAAAATAATCCTGAATTCCTGGTGCTGCCACGCATATATATGACATTATTTTCTGTATGCCGTCACTACTGACTAGATCATGGATAAATAATATAATTGACGGCCAAGCTAAGCATCAGTACGTACTCAGTTAATAATTAAGCTGGCCTTGGAGATCGATATCACGCGCATGGACGCAAACCGGGGTCATGCTCATGCATCAACAGTACAATGGGCATGTACGCAACGCATGCAGGAATATAATTACACTACATAAATCAATTGGCGATCGATATCACGCAGCTGTACGACCTATCCAAGCAGATGCATGGACGGCCACTTGGAAGGATCGAATTGTACGTAGAGCTTAATTCCCAAGCATATAGCATGCATGTTTTGCAGCTAGCCGGGCATGCAAGCAATAAAGCAGGCATGTGCATGTCTGCAACTCTGCACTGCATGCGCGAGGAGCGAGATAGATGCATGGTGTATGTGTACACACAGCGACGATGGGCCGGCCGGTAGGATGAGGATGATCCATGCACAGCGCGAGAGTACATGTTGTACATTGTGGGAGTAGCTATAGCGATCGATCTCATCATCTGCCATGCATGGCATGGCCGGCTCCATGCATGCATGTCTGTTCCCTGGTCGAGCAGCTTGCTAGCTTGTAAGCCCTAGCCGCCAAATCCACGAGTAATCTTTCCAGACATTGCCTGCTTGTTGCTTACTGCCAATGGCTGGATTCCAGGGGATCCAGCTCCCCTGTAGCCTTGCATATGCACGGCCATCACTGATATATTGACACTGACGCACGGCCGGGTCACTTCTCTGCTTGCTGCTGCCCTCTTCTTTCTTCAGAACGTAACATTCATCGTTTCATCCTTAATTTCGATCTGGTTGCACTGCACGCTTTTGGGTGATGTGTTACATATATACTTACATCTGATTGCATTGCTACCTCTATTAACTGCAGTTAAATATATACGGATATCCTTTTCTTATCATAAACATATATATCGACCAAATAAGATCGATCGGTTCTTAACTCGTTAATTTATATATATCATCGACCTGTTGCTTTTCGTTGTGCATTTTTCTATCAATCTTGCATTGTCCTACTCATATGGCACGTTTCTCTAGCTAGCTTACATGTCAGAATGAACGTGCAATGCGTCCTTTTTGTTATCCAATACGTACTATTCAGTACTGCAGGGGCGCTACATGTTTACGTCCCACTGGGCTCACGGATTGTTAATCACGCATGCATGCATTATCTATCTATCTCAGGCTCCAGCTAGATATATATAGCTCATCGTATCTATCTTTCTTGGCATCGTCTCGTCTTTAGCTGCTGTCTGTTTGCAGAGTTTGGTGAGCCTGTAAATCATTTGTAATCATTATTAGTGGTATCCAATGTTGGTTGCTGCAGGCTGCTTGCTCAACGCTTTTGCATTTTCATGGGAAAAATAATTAAAGAAGGATTATAGATATTACCAAAGTGATCATGGTCAGTAGCAAGTAGCAACGTGTGGGCGAGCTAGCAATATAATGCACTTGTATCTGGGTTTATTTCCTTGCATTGGAATTTGGAAGTAGAGTGTCAGATCGAGGAAGATGGTGCAGATGCATGGAGACAGGCAAGAGGGAAGACCGGAAATCTTGCAGAGATCCATAGAGAGGCCATGGTACGTACGATTGGAGGAGGAGAGGAAGGAATGCTGGTGCTGGTGCTGTCCCCCTGGCCACCTTACATGCCCTACGGTTTCAGTGACGATCCAAGTCCCGAGGGCAGTAACTTATTCAGGCCATATGATCCACTGCCTGCTTTCACTCCTTTCTCCACAGCCAGTGCCAGGATCTTCTTATCTGATTATTCTTGCTTTGCTTGGCCTGTGTAAAAGTGGACTTTAGCGATCCAAGAGACGCAGCAGGGCTCTTGAGGTTCTGGACCACCAATGGGAACTGGGAACAGCAACATGAAACATTGCACTTTGAGGCAATCAGCACGTAGCAGGCTTATACTAGTACTTTTCTTATTCTAGAGTTGCGATCGTGTGGTAAAGAAGCTGGCAACAAGTCGGCAAACAGATGACACTATAACTGCACAATTATTTATGAACATGCAATAACAAGTGGACGTAATCACGATGCCAATACTTAACCGGCTGGGAGCTGTGAATGGCTCACAGTCACAGGTTCCTATTGATTATGATTTATGAAAGGCAGCGACACAGAAAAGTAGCTCGTAAAATATATGCACACTCATCGGCTCCTTAGTAACAGTATACTCTACAATATACATTCAACGGATATTGTACACATTGCTTTCATTGTTACAATAATAAATAATGTAGGAGATTTGGTGACTGTACTAGTGTACTACTAACTAAACCTCTTCACACAATCACGTACACTGATCTCAGAGGAAAAGAAAAAAAAAGAATTACATTTATCAACAGTTATGTTCACTCTTGTGGGAATGCATGTAACCGTCGGGTGATCCGAGTAGCCGTATTAACAAATAACGTTCACCCTCCGGGTCAATTGAGAAAACCGATACACCGGACAAAAATAGACAGTATCACATGAATAATAATGAATTGGTTAAAGGGGATTGTCTTGATGAGGCTTAGTGGTGGCCTTTTTCCCCAGGGACAACTCACAGACTCACAGTTAGCCTTACCAGGAAGACCTTCAGTCTTGCTCCAGTACGAACCAGCAAAATCTGGTGCACATCACATCTGATTCAGCACTTGCTTTTGCACTCACATGATAACCCAACATGTGTGCCATATTGTCATGTTGCGGAAATGGCGCTGGCTCATGATGTCCATCTGCAAAAGTAGAAGGGTTTTACGCCAGGCACTAACCAGAACAGCCGGAACGATAAGAACATTATGTGCACTGAGGTACACCATGGGATTCCATTGGTCGCGACATTCAAACAACCTCACTAGAAATTTTGGTGTATGCATCCAAACTACATGTTGATGATTGGAACCTGTGTAGCAAGAATGTATAAGCAGGTACCTCCGTACCTGTGATATCAGTCTTATGTTTATGGCAGGCTAGAACCACCGTCCCCCTTTCTTGGCAGCTTTCAGTTCCATGACTAATCGTTCCCTCTGAGCCTCTACCTCTGCATACTGCAAGCTCATGTTGAGTAAACGCTCCTTCATATCTCTTAGCTCTCCTTCTAGTTGCAAAACCCTGTCGTTATTACTCTCCTTGCCATCCCCAGCAGCAGACTGCCCATCAGGCATGGAACTGTACATACAAAGGAATGAAATGTTGTGATCGTCTGAGTGGAAAGCAGCAGAAATTACCAATCTAGCCACGCAAAAGGTTTGCCAGGAGATATGTCACCCAAGTTCAATAATCAACAGTATTGTCTGTATTGATGATTTATCATAACAACGATATGAAATATCTAGCATTTTAATGGAAACATATGGCTTCAACATTTACGTTCATTGGCAATCTGTAGTTCAGTTTCAAATCTCAACAGCAGTTCAGCACATTATGTTAGTATCCTAGCTAACAACCTCACAAGAATATTAATTTTGATTGAAAGGTTAAATGGATAACCCTTACAAATGAAAGGAATGCACTTTTATGCTTTGGTCGATTCTAGACCGGGTAACACATAACAAAAAAAAACATATAGGTTTGGGCCAGAAGGGATACCTCTTTTGTTGAGCTCTGTACATCTTATTTTCCTCCAAAGCCTCTGCAAGCTTAGTTTCCAATAATTGGATCTTCGAATGAATGCCAGCTTCCTCGTCAACGGGAGAATCCCCAATATCCTGCATATACAAGGAAATACATGCACAACCAGACATTAAGAACATCAATAAAGTGGAAAAAAACAATCATATAATAATAAGTACTCTTTAAGGCTAACCTGCTTTCCAGGGTCCTCTTCTTTGATGTGGGCCATCTGCTCGAGCTGACTTCTCTTAGTGAGACCCTCATTTTCCTGCTCAAGAGATTGTATCTTTCTCTGATACTCACTGTTTGTTCTCTTGATTCTACTAAGTTCGTTCTTTAACTCTGCTTCATGTACCTGTGATGCTTCCAGTGCAGATAGATCACTCTCCAGCCTCACAAGCTTAGCCTGCATAGCTATTCTGCTTCTTTTTTCTTCTTCGCCGTTGTCCAAAGTCTCCTGCATACTGGATACTTTATCTGTTAGCATAGCCTTCTGTGCCTTCAATTCTTCACATTCCTCGGTCATGGAGCAAAGCAGCTCCTCCAATTTTCCTTTTGCAAACCTAGCCTCATCAAGAGAACTTTTAAGTTTCAAAACTTCATCTTGAAGGCCCAATATTTTATGAACTTGAAGTTTCAAACCAGATATTTCTTCCATCATTTGCTGCTTCTCATAATCACTCGATTTAAGCTTCAATTCTAGTTCACCAGAAGATTTCCTTAATTTATCTTCATGGGATTTAGCAACTTCCATCAGCTTTTTCATATGTTCAGCATCTGCTGTCAACATTTCCTCGCTTTGTTTAGATGCATTAAGGGAGTCAACCAAGCCTTTAATCTTGCTTTTAGACTCCTTACGAAGGTCTTCCAATTGAGTCCCATAATGCCTCAACTGTGCACTGACATCCTGGAGACTAGCCTCAAGTTTGACCTTGTCTGCTCGTAGGACAGAGACCTCTCGAAAGGCATCCACTGTGGCATTTTCTCGCTCCTCATGTGTGGAGGAGGCCTGTGCAGTGAGGCTCATTACCTCCCTCTCAAGATTCTCCACCTCAAGGGTCTTTTCTTTCTCAATTTTATTTAGCATGAAATGTGCACGGTTTATTCTTTCTTCTTGCTCCATGTGCTCCTGGAATATACTGTCCAGTTCTGATAGTAAATACTGCTCTTTGGAGGACATGTCTTTCTGAAGTGAAGAAAGCTTTGCCTCTAGGAATTCCACTGTTTTGCAAAAGTCAAAGTTCTTTTTTTTCGAGCTATCCAACTCCTGCTCTTGTTGAGTGAGACAACCATGCAGCTCCAATTTCTGTCTCTTCAGATCTGCAATTAGATTTTGCAGAGAACTGCACTCTTCGATAAGGCTCTCAACAGTAGATTGCAGTTTAGAATTAGATCTCCTCAGGACTTCTGAAGCGTCTTGTGCTTCACACAATTTTCTCTGAGCTTCCTGTTGTTTTTGCTTGAACTCAAGCCTTTGAGTTTCCATCTCTGCTTGCTGGCGCTCCACCTTATCTTTTAGATTCACGATAAGAGATTTAGAATCGTGCATTTGCTGCTCCCTTGACTCCTTTTCATTGGTCATGTATGTCAATTGGGCTTCCAATCCAGAAATGCGTTCCGACAGATCTATATTTTCATGTTCGAGCTCCGATATTTGTAACTCTAGTTCAGCTTTGCAACTCTCCAGTTCAATTATCTTTTTTTCAAGAACCTTATTTGCAGAAACATGGGAATCTATGCTAGTCGAAAGCACAAGGATATCTTGCTGCACTTCACCCAAGCATTTTGAGGTAATGCTACTCTCTTTAAGTGATGCTTCCAGGCATTCCTCCAACCGATTCTTCTCTGCCTGAATTTTAGAGATAGCACTTTCCATTTCAACTTTGGAGCATCGCAAATCATCATTTTCTTGTTGTTGTAGCTGAATTTTAGCCTTCAATGTATCTGTTTCAGGATCACTATCCTCCACAACTCTTCTAGATTGGTATCCTCTTGCACCACTAGTCTGTCCGCTTTCCAATTCCGTGGAATGGGAATTGTCAATCTTCCGCCTCAGCTCTGATAACTCAAGATTTCGTTCTTCTAGCTCCTCTTGGCTTTTTTTGAATTTCTCTTCTAGGTCACAAGTTTGAAACCTAAAATTCAGCAGCTTCAGCTCAAGGTCAGCACATCTTTTCTGTAATTCTTTTGAGCTTGATATTGATGCCTCAGAAAAACTTCCAGTGTGCAACAATTCCTTGTTTCTAAGCTCCTTTTCCAGTTCATATATCTGGGATGTAAGTTCTTCAATTTGCAAATTACTGTTGTTTGGAATACAAGGAGCCTGACCTTTTGTAACCCCGCCTACTTCTCTCAGCTTGTATATAAGTTCCAAATTTTCATCTGTTAGCTCTGAACAATCTCTCTCAAGCTCTTGTACTTTAACCCTTAAAAGCTCATTTTCTTTCTCCAATTCAAGATAAACAGCATCAGAACCTGCATTTTCATTATTGAGTAAGCGATTCAATTTCTCCCTCAACATTGTAATTTCATCTTCTTTAATTGACAGTTGCTTAGCCCATTCCATGTCTTGTTTGGCAAACGAACCATTTCTTAAGGCATCAGGGTCAGTGACATTCTTGACCTTAGAAATCTTATATATTTCTGCTTTCTGTCCTTCTATGGTCTCTTCCAACTCCTGAAGAATAGAAACAAGCTCTATATTTGCTTCTTGGGTATTTTTCAATTGTATGGCTAAGTTTGCATTCGATTCTTTCAGAAACTTCACATCATCTTCAAGTTCCTTCTGCAGATCTACCCAGTCCCCGTATATGGAGGTTCCTCCAGTTTTTTGCCGTGTGGCAACCTCTTGCATAGATAACTTCAGCTCTTCAATTTCTTGCCTGTAGGAATCCCGTTCAGCATGCGCAGCAGACAGTTCAGCTGCTAGCTCAGCCTGTTGCTTGGATTTCTCAGAACATTCCTTCTTCAACATCTCCAGATCAGACTTCAACTTGCGAGAATGCCGTTCCCACATTTTTGCCTCATCACGGAGTTCCTCAATTGTTTCTTCTGCTGCTTCAAGAAAATCTCTGGATGAATCAGATGTCCCCATTGAAAACTGACCAAACCCATTTCCAAATGATTTTGGAGTATTCCCATGCAACACATTTGGACCTGATGCCCGCGAACTGAAAGGTGAGTTATTTGATCTAAATCCATCATCACCACGACTGGCGCTAACATAGCCAACATACGAGCTGGTAGAATCCTGCCTTCCAACATGCAAACCCCCATTAGAGCTGTCTCTAGGGGAGAAATTTGTTCTATCTGCAGTACTGTCTCCAGAATTAGAACTACGGTGGGACCCTGATGCTGAGAAACTCACTTCCTGAAAAAAAAGGGCAAGGAATAAACATGCCACATAATGCTCTGATAAACATCATTTATAAAAACAGAAGTGCTATTTCTTGCTTGTGAATTTGTAGTGCATACAAAACAGAACATGTAGACATTCATGGATCCAGAGTTCCATGCAGTATAGATGAATATTTAGAACACAGGGTAACATGAGAAAGAAAGTTCAAAATGCGTGCTAGTGAACAAAGGCGAAGGACTTCAGAGTCAGCAGTTGGCTACTTGGCTTTAACAAAAGGTCCCTCGGTTGGATATTTCTTTCATTTCTTTCCAGGGTATCTACATATCAGAACATAGAAACTAAGGTGTTCCAACTTAACTATTGTCCTTTTAGGGAATTAGAGTAACTATATTGAAGTAGCTACAAGCTAGATGGTATAGAGATGGAACAAACATAGAGCTTACATCTGTAACCGATCCAATTAACATTTCGAGTGATTGAAATATTTTTAGGCAGCATAAACCGCCAAATGAGAAGCCAACTCAAGAGCCCCTAACAAGGCTGACAAGATTAATATTGGAGATGACTCCAAAAAATCGAAATTACTTTCTTGACAGTGAACATAATGTTGAAGGTTGCCAATGGACTGGCAGTACACATGGCTGAAAGCATTGATAGATTTTAGAAGAGAATACAGATGAACTTAGGATGGAGAAAATTGTTCTGAACATCTGCATACCCTGTTTCCAGATTCATCTTGATTAGCGCCACCTAAAGGGTTTCCTGATGAAGAGCGAACACTCCTGTTTGCAATACTATCAGAGACATCTGACTTGTTGTCTATGTCATCATCCATTGGATTGCGGTCATTGAGATGAGGAGACAGGTCCTTCCAAGATGATCTCACACCACTGCATATAAATGGGAATATGGTAAGGGGAAAATATAATGGGAAAACAGTTAGTGGGGGTAACAGCCGGTGCTGTAGGGCCAAAAAACAAGGGGAACAAACTGAAGCTTCAACATTAGTTACCTCAACTTAGACTTGGTGCCGATACAATGAACCTTAAGCTGCACAGGAGGAATTCATGACAACATAAGCAGAGAAAAGTTTGTAAAGCAACATAATGCTAACAATCGAGCCAATGCATTGAACGAAGAAAACCAACTTTTAAAAGGTAAGGTATAAATAACTAAAACTCGCCTGTAAAACCGTTCCAAAGTTGCATCTCTTCAATGGTAAAGAGATAGCAGTGGGGTCCGCCAAATTCAGAAAGTTTGACAGATTTAGGAAAATCTCCCCAAGAATACCACTTTTTATAGATCCCTGCAACATGAAAATTGTTGGTAGTGACACAAATAACAGTGTTCAGCAACAGAAATAGCCAATAGGATAGCCCACGTTACACATGGCTGAATGCAAAAGCATAACTATGCAGGCAATATTTATACCACAGAAACAACAATCTTGTACTGGCACTCATCATATTCTTTTGACACTTCATCTTGAGAAAAAGAAATCTGTTCCAATATGGAGTCAGGCCATTGGCAAATTCCACTGTGGGCAGCTGCTTTACTGGATTTGGCAACTGTTTTTCCAGTATCCACTGAGACAATCGAAAGGAACAGCTTCTCCGATACTGCAGGGACCTGTCCAACACAGATCAGTAAGGTATAGATATAGTCCAATATGTGTACCAAATGTAGAGCGGAAAATGAAACTGAAATCATAAATCGACGAACAAGAGGAAATAGAAGGTAAAATTAAGATGCACATTTCGCAGGCTAGGGTGATAGCACGGTTCTCTATTCATTTACGAGAACCACTACATGTGGTCCTAATTTTACATGAATTTGATTGGGAATTAAACTAAATGCTCCAAAATTCCTTTGAAAATACTCTATTCCAAATGATAACTAGTATGGCATTGCTCTCAATTGGGGTGTGGTTTTGTGCTATTTCGTAGAAATGAACATGCCGGCTCACAGCTACATGCCCTCTGAAGTCACGTAAAGCGGCAATCTATGTGAATGGTCTCCCGAGACGGCCCGTGTGATTGCATACAACGGCGCCCTAGGCAAAAAAGGTGTCTTTTTTATTGACTGAATTGTGTGTGGATGCGAAGTATGGTGTGACAGTAGTAGATGCAGGGAATGCAACAAGTTTGGATGGTAGTGGTGTAGTATGTGTGTTGGTGGAGTAACAAGGGACGAGCATGCCCCAAGATGAATCGAGCGAGCAAAGCGATGATTAGTTGGTTGAGATCCCGCAGCTGAGGAATCCCGGCCGGCCAACAACGGCAGCAGGACAAACAGTAAAACGGATCGCGAGCGAGAGCATGGTTGAAGTCGTGTCGTACCTGAACGGCGCGGAAGCTTGAGAAGCGGAAGTCGAAGTCGAAGCGCTGGCCGACGCGGTCGGACGACCGGTGGCGGTGGAGCTTGAACATCCTCGGCGGCAGGTGAGGGCAAGACCAAGGCGGGATTGAGATTGGGATTGGGGGTTGCTGGTGGTGGTGGCGGCGTCAGCGTCGGCAGGGTACAAGAAGAAGAAGAAGAAGTCATTGCGTGGCACGGTAGAGGAAAAGGTCATGGATCCGGGCCTCCCCGTCGCGCGGCGCCGGTGCCGGTGCCGGCATCTCTGTCCGTCTCGGCGGGGCGGGGAAGGAGAGAAAGGTTGGATTCCCCTCTCCTCTAGCTACACTTACGCTTTGTTGATGGAGTAATTAATGGAGCCCCAGGCCAGTCCACCTCCGCCGACCGCCGTGGCCCATGGCGACGCAACAACACACGAAGTGCTTGGGAATTGGGATCTCCGTTTCATACTGTAAATGTAATAAACACATGTATATACACACACACTCTCTCCTAGTGACTAGCAAGCAAAAGCATGTTGTCTTGACTGACAGTGTACACATTAACAGCTAGCTTTACAATCAGTGCATCGCCATTCATTTGGCAGCTGATTGATTCACTCGTACGTATATGAACTGGGCTGCAGCAGCTGGAATATTTGGTTGCTAATACTGAGGAGCTTGTCTTGTCCACTTGTCAGCTTGTACATGTTAAGGGATTCCTCCATCTCTCACAAGGCAGTTTCTTTTTTCTTTTCCTCGATCTGAGATGTTCACTACGTACAAGACTGTATTATATTCTTCTGTAGAATACCGAATTTTAAACGTGAATTTGTCTTATATGTCCAGTCAACACAGATATATAGCACCGTGACTATATATATATATCCAGCTTGGCCACGTGAGCGCCTAAGCTAATCATATGAGCCTTAGTGATAGATATTAATTAACAAAGGTACGGTACACAGTTTTGCAAACAAAAATGCATGTTACCAGTACTAGGTATGAGCTACAGCCGGTTAACTGAGATGCCTGGCCTGTTAATTAAAATAGTACAGTAAGTATGACGATCGATGGAGCCGCTAATAATAGCTAGGTTAATTTGACGATATGAGAGAGAGAGAGATAATGTCCTAATGAACTAATCCGGTTGACGCATAAGGTCAAATCTCGATGTGCCGGCTTTAATTAATTAATTAATTAATTAAATAATTCTGGTACGGTGTCACATGCATGCTTGTCTTTTCTTTGGCATTATATTCCTCTCTAACCAGGCCAAACATTAAGCAGTAATCGAGCCGTAAAAAAACACTTCACTTTTATCAAAACACTTCATTTTTCATAAATCATAAAGTATTCATTCAATACGTACCCTATATTATGTGAATTCGCATGCTTCTTTCAATTCTTATTAATAAGTGGTATTTTTTTCATATTATCACTAATTTATCGGTTTTATATTAAAATAAATTATTTATTTCACACAGAGAAAGAGAGCCATATTATTGTAGCCAAGAAACACACCCTCGTTTAGATTAAAAAAAATCAAATTATAAAACTTAATAATTAATAACTATAGAATCTAAAAATAAATTAGAATACAAAACAAAAAACACATTTCTATATTTTTACTTGCCTCTCAGAATTAATGCTTCCCAGACAACGTACGTACACCTACTTGCCTTTTATGTACTGTAGCATATTAATTAAGCATAATCATATCTAGCTAACTAGCCGGTATAAGTACATCATTGCTTTTATCATTATCATTTTCCCTGGTCATGCATCGATGATTACGAAGGTCGTTACTTGGATTAAAAGTAGCTAAGCTAGTAGATATGGGCGATCAGCTGGGGACGACGACCTGCATTGCATTATATATTGCCATATATGCATGGCCATGATCGAGTTTAGCTACTTATACACATTCGTATATACGCTGATCTGATCGAACTCAATTAAGCTATATATACGTACCTTACCTACTGTCGTGTCGACGTATAGTAGCACGATGATCATATCGGTTGAACGTTGTTGGATTAATATAGTTAATATAATCGATGGAGTACCTAGCTTCGGCCTGCTTGCTTGCTCGAACCCTCAACTCTCATCGCGTGTTCCATTTGGTCATCTTAGGGCGTGTTTAATTGGACGGATCAGGTTCTACCGTATGTCAGCCAAAATATGTATGTTTGATTGCTCGATTTTATTGTAGCAAGTCATTTCCACCGATTCAAATATACGATCCCATCCGGGATGGGGAGAGCACCCCAAATCGTCGTTCTCCGCCGAACCGAGACCGAGAGAGCAATTAAGAAGCTGCACGCTAGGATTACCTCCTGCGAGATAAGCTCTTTCGTCGCAGCTTACCCCCTAACATCGCCTCCCCATCGGCCACTGGTAATGCCTTCCCTCCACTGCGGCCCGCTCGTCGCCTCCCTGTCGACCGCTTGCGTGCTGCCTCCCCGGTGTTGGGCCCCACCCTCCTGGCTTTCTCCGTCGTGGCCCACAAGGTATGCCAGGTGGGCCATGACATACCCTGGGCCCAAGCCTACAGCAAGGGTATATATATGTCATATGTGTTGGTTTCTAGAGATTTTTATGATTTAGTGAATTTTTTCGGTTACTGTCTCCCAGCGATCCAGCGAATCTCAGGACGCACCCTGTTCACTGTGGGTCCTGGCCGGCCACTGCTCGACGACTGCACAGCAGGTTGTAGTAGCTTTCTCTCATGCCTTGTCATGTTCAAGGCGGATCCCAACTCTCGCACGACACGAGGCACGCGACCACCGGACGCAGCACCGGCAACACCACTGCATCCAGAACGATGAGACATGTTTGCCTTTTTGCCTCATCCAGTCGGCCACCACAAAGCCTAATTAGGTTTGCCTTTTCTTAATTAGTTTTCCCCTATATAATTACGTAAGGCCACACGATGAGACATGTAACAAGGAGTTTTTAATTTAAATTAGGAAGTACATCTAAATTTAATTAATTTATTTATAGTTTAATCTATTTTTAGATTTATTTTATTATATCTTTCTAATACATTTTCAACTTACCAACATTGTTTATTGGAATTATTTAGATATGAAGAGGAATGGAGACATTGTGTCTCTTTTTCATAAACATGTAGCCAAGAAGGCGGCTGCTGTTGCTTCAAATGCTTCCCTATCTTCGGTTGAAACTATGGAAGAACAACAAGCTCAAGAACAAGTGAGAGTAATTAATGAAATTGTGGATGATGTGTCTTTGCCCCTTCCACCATCACAATCGCTGTTTTATGATATCAATCGCCTTCCGAATGATCCAAGTAAAAGGAAACCCATTTAAAATTATCCGGTTAATGATCAAGATGAAATTCGAAGAGTATATATTATTAAAGGTCCATTTCAGCCTTACACACATGATTTTCAAAAAATAAAGATTGGAAATAGCGATCGTCAGTTTAATTTTGTATGGTTTAATAATCACGAGGAGTGGATCGAATATAGTATTGAGAAAGATTCCGTGTTTTGCTTTATATGTGACTTGTTTAAGAAAGGTACCGAGCCAGATACATTTACTATTGGTGGCTGGAGAAATTGGAATATAGGAGAGAAAACACTTCTAAAACATCTGGGTTCTAAGGCACATAATGCAGCTCATGAGAGATAGATTGTTTTAAGAATCCTAAGGTAGCAATTGATTATCACATTGAGAAGTGGACTAATGAGGATCTTCGTCTTTACAAGAAAAGATTGACTTATTCACTTAGATGTATCAAGTTTCTTTTGCATCAAGGATTAGCATTTCGTGGACATGATGAAAATGAAGAATCTACCAACAGAGGAAACTTTCTTGAACTTTTAAAGTTTCTTGCCGAAAACGGTATAGAAGTGAACAAATATGTGTTGGACAATGCGCCAGGTAATTGCACCTTAACTAGCCCAAATATACAAAAAAATTATTCAATGTTGTGCCATAGAAACTAGAAAGAAAATAATTGAAGAACTTGGTGATGAGACATATGCAATTTTGGCTGATGAGTCAAGTGACATATCGCATAAAGAACAACTAGCTCTTTGCTTGCGTTATATTGATAAATTTGGAAGGCCTTGTGAGTTTTTATTGGAGTTGTTCATGTAGATGATACTACCTCTTTATCACTGAAGAATGCCATTGAAGATCTACTTATTACTCATGGCTTGACTGTGACTCAAATTTGTGGTCAAGGTTATGATGGGGCTAGTAACATGAAATGAGATATTAAAGGGTTGAAAACACTGATCATGCAAGAGTCACCTTCTGCTTACTATATCCATTTTTTTGCACATCAACTCCAACTAGTTCTTATTGTTGTTTTTAAGGGTAACACTGATTGTGTGAGTTTTTTGATCAAGTATCTCTCCTGTTGAATATTATTGGAGTATCTTGTAAGCGCCATAGCATGCTTCGAAATGCAAGGCTTGAGAATATAAAGAAATCTCTTTCTTTTGGTGAACTTGAATCTGGCAGTGGATTGAATCAAGAGATGAGTTTGCCTAGGACTGGTGAGACTCGGTGGGGCTCTCATTATAAGATTATATCCAACATCATTCAATTTGATTTGACTCTTTATGAACTTTAATCCTTCGAACTCATTTGATTTTTTTGATGCAAAGAAGGTACGCAGACTAGCCGAGTTCTACCCTAAAGAGTTCTCAAACAATTATTTGCTCAAACTTGAATTACAACTTAGTAATTATATTGACGACATGAGACAAGCTAACAACTTCAAAGATATAGACAATATTGTTGATATCTCGGTCAAGCTTGTTGAAACAAAGAGACATCAAGTCTATGATATGGTGTATATGCTTCTCAAATTAGTTTTGCTTCTACAAGTGTAGAGTATTTTCTACAATAGTTTTAGTGAAAACAAAGCTAAGAAATAAGATGAGTGACAATCTTTTAGATGATTGTCTAGTCACATTTATTGAACGTGATATTTTCTTTGAAGTGAATGAAGATGATATAATCGAGACTTTCATGTCCCTTAGAAAGCGACGAGTAAAAAAGACAGACAAGTAATATTATAAGTTTTTCTTTGCTTCATATTTAAGACTATTGTCATGATGTTTTAACTATTTACATTTTATCGAATTACGTATATATTTTTTGATGTGGTATACCTAGTGGTAAAATCTTGGGTCCGCCACTACTGCCCGGGAAGAAGCAGAAGAAGCTGGGAAGGGGAATGAGAAGATGACATGTTCTAGTTTGTGGCGATGTGGTGGAGAAAGTGAGAAGAATTTTGTGTGTTCTTCGACATGTCATTTTTTTGCATTTGGTCAAAATGGTAGGCTACTGAAGATTAATTGATATTTTGGTTAGATTTTTGTTGATAACTGTAGGATGTTTTAAGGTCATTTTTAGCATTAATTGATATTTTTATATTAATTCTTAGTAATTGTATTCTAAATTTGAATAAAAATTAATACCATAAATAATTTGATTAAGTTCAAAAATTTTAAAACTTTTGTAGAGGGGTAATCATACCACCTCTCATATTCAAGGTAATCATATCCACTGAAACAACCAACTAAACACATACTTGTTCAACATGTATTTACTCATACAACCTCATATACAATCTATCAAACACTCTCTTTTTTCAAAAATACGATTCTGCTCATCCAGCTTCCCCACATTCAGGATATACGATCTCACCTCCCAAATGCAACCAAACACACCCTAACCAAATCGATCAGGTATCATAGTAGGAGTATCGACGACATCGCATATATATGATGTTCTAAAATATGTTATTTTTAATTTTTTAAGGTACATACATTTTTCTAACTTGAACAAATATTATACGAAAAACCAAAACATTAAATTTTTTATTAGATATAAATATATGTGTTGTAGCTGTTACTTTAGCTACAAACATATTTCTATAATGTGGATATTGTACGGAGAATGCGGATCTCTAGAGGGGTTCATTCTAGAGGGGTTTATGAGGAGAGAGGGTTTTTATATTGATTCAGGCCTCTTTGGAGGATAATAATCCTACATCCAATTCATAATTACTATTGGGGTGTCTCCCCTCTTACAAGGGTAGAGCTTTGCCTTTATAGACAAATATAAAAGGAAAAGTCCACATTATCCTCTATTTACAGGGCTCTAACTACAGAGCTTTGTAGGGGTAAAAAGGGATAAAGTCTAAGCTATTACAAGTGCCAATACCAGGAGCAGGGTCCTCTGGTTTTGGTCTTTACACTGTAGTAGTATTGAGATATTTTACATTTGTGCCGGAGCATGAGGCGTAGGCTTCGATCCGGGGCGGTCGGAAGGAGCCTCGAAGAGGACCTCATCGGTGATTTAGCTTTTGGTCTTGTGGTTTATTGAAGCAATCTTCGTAGTGGCCTTCAGAGTGGGCTTCGCCCGAAACAACGAGGCCGTGGGGCCTATTATCGGCCTCACTATACCAATAGTTTTTTCGAAATTTATTTTTCATTTGATCCATATTAGGTTAAACTATTTCCCGCAGCAATATGTTCCCGAGACGAATAAAGTTAGAGAATCTTGCCTTTTTAAAATATAAAACAAAAACAACATATGATATAAAAACAATATATTTTAGGAGGGAAGCTGAGCCTGAGACTGAGACTGAGACTGAGAGCGTAACAAAAACAGGTACGTACGTGGCGTAGCGTAGGTGGAGTAGCCCATATAATGCGAAGCACTGACGGAAAGAGGCCCAACTATTTCGCCTGCTCCGGCCTGCCTCCGTATGTATCTATAAAAACATATAATTTTTATGACAGATCTACTTAATATCTTTTTATATATCAAATAACAATGTAATATTTTGGAATTTGATATGATTGCACTGCACGCACTTGTTTCCCGACTACCATCTGTTAGGTTAAGAATGAGACACAGACATTAATTATATTGGTGCGGATCGGACGGGAGTATGTATGCATACAGCTAGCTAGTACTGGATTATAAATTATTATTTGGTATATCAACCGAGTTAAGATTTCTGACACTTGAATTTTCTTGCATGCTCATGTTAGTATATATATACTCAGGTCAGCTCACTTCCACCGTTTTATCTTCAATTCTGACTCAGTTTCACGTTAGTTAGTTGTAAACTTCTTTAATCTTAATTAATTTTATACAAAATATACCAAAAATAAATCTAAAATCAAATTAGTTTTATTAAATATATTTTAATAATGTATTAATTTGATACTATAAATATTAATATATTGTATTTAAGCTTAGTTAAAGTAAAATAAAATTTGACTTGTACAATAAAAGCGGGGTATGTAGACATACAGATAAAATGTATATCATAAAGATGGATCATGGATTGGATGATGCTCTCTCTATCAAAATTTTTAGATGAAATTAATAAACTAGTGACAAAACAAAAAAGTACTTTATTAATAAAAACAATTTTAATTTATGATACATGCACGCACGCACTGCACGATCGAGCGGGCGTGCATGCAGGGCTTAGCTTGCTCAGAGAAGCCGATCATATCGATGGAGCGACGAATGACCATGCAGCTAGCTGTGCGTCGTATGCATGCGTGTGTGGATGGCGACTTTATTTATTTGTGTTATATATAATATAATATAATATAATATTCTCATCGTTGCATTGCATGCAATTTGACGATATTTACTACCGCTAATACGCCCTTCTCTGTACCTGCTTTGCTAACTACTTTTGCTAATCAGCGGGGTAAAATAATGTCATGTCCAGTGCAGGTTGCATATGTAGTTACGTACATACTATACCTTGTACACTACAATACTACATACCTCGCATCCTGATGATGGGCGCAGTAGTGCAATTAATGCCTCGATCTAACTTGTGTTTGAGTTGTGTGTCTTGGACTTTGGAGTATATACGAATTACAATTAATATAATATAATTAGATGCAAGGAACTAAAGAATATACAAGTAATCGTGAAAATGGATAGTCCTCATTGCAAGAACTTAAATGTTCTTTTCTAGGGCAAGAGAGAGAGAGAGAGAGATCGTCGTCGAGACTCGAGAGATAGCACACTTAGCTAATATAAGGGCGGCGATGATCGATGCCGACGATGCGTCAGCTGACAGCGGCAGTGCAAGCTGATTGTATGCTCGCTTTAATTAGTCATTAAAAATAATGTCGAACTTAACTGCTCCATCGATCCATCTAATTATATTCATACGTACGTAACACTGAGATCGATCGATTGATTATAGATATATATGTATATATATACCAGGAAATTAAGATATATAGCTTGTCGATCGATCGTCTGCAATATGATTAACACACACCGGCCGACGCGTGATGCCTTAATCCCCGTTGCTAATTTGGAATAGATCGACACTAATTAACGTGCCGTCATTTTAAGTCTGATGTTTTGAGCAAGCGCGTACGTGTGTGTGTAATGCATGGATGCATGATAACTAATAATGCGTGTGTACGTGCAGTGAATATCTATGACACAGTATATATCGATCGATCCATGATAATTAATAAGCTGCACACAGTGTCATGACGAGATCGAGGGCCGCCGGGGATATGCATATGCAGCAGGATGATCTAGCTAGCAGTAGTTATCTGGCCTAATTAGTTTACATTACCCTTTTGATATGATCTCATGCATGGGTAATTTGACCCCGGCCTTAGGCCTTTGTATGTAGTTTAGCTCGCTCGCTTGTATTATACATACATACATACATATTGCATTAATTAATACGCGCGAGCTTAACTGCTAGCTATTAGCTGCGCGCTATATATAGCCGTGGCGAGCAAGCGACGAGACGAAGCACCAGCAGCGCGCGCAATTAGGCAGGCACTAGCACACCCTTATCATCAAGTGTTGATCAGCTACTGAGTGTTGCTGCTGGCGAGCAACAGCTAGCTAGCTAGTTTATTTGATATCGATCGAGATGGGTGAGCTCGCGTCGGCGTCCAAGGTGGCGCTGGGGTCGGTGGCGTTCGCCGTGTTCTGGATGATGGCCGTCTTCCCGTCGGTGCCCTTCCTGCCCATCGGCCGGACGGCGGGGTCTCTGCTCAGCGCCGTCCTCATGATCATCTTCCACGTCATCAGCCCCGACGACGCCTACGCCTCCATCGACCTCCCAATCCTCGGCCTCCTCTTCTCCACCATGGTCGTAGGGAGCTACCTCAAGAGCGCCGGCATGTTCAAGCACCTCGGCCGCCTGCTCGCATGGCGCAGCCAGGGCGGCCGTGACCTGCTCTGCCGCGTCTGCATCGTCACGGCGCTCGCCAGCGCCCTCTTCACCAACGACACCTGCTGCGTCGTGCTCACCGAGTTCGTGCTCGAGCTCGCCGCCGAGCGCAACCTCCCCGCCAAGCCTTTCCTCCTCGCGCTCGCCTCCAGCGCCAACATCGGCTCCGCCGCCACGCCCATCGGCAACCCGCAGAACCTGGTCATCGCCTTTAACAGCAAGATAACCTTCCCCAAGTTCCTCTTGGGCATCTTGCCTGCCATGCTCGTCGGTATGGCCGTGAACATGGTCATGCTGCTCTGCATGTACTGGAGGGAGCTGGGCGGAAGCGCCGACCTCGCCGACGGCAAGCAGATGGAGGTCGTGGAGGAGGGACGGTCGCCGTCCGTCGCGTCGCTCAAGAGCCCACAGATCAACGGCGGCGGCGCGCTGTCGTTGGAGATGTCGGAGAACATCTCGACGAAGCACCCGTGGTTCATGCAGTGCACGGAGGAGCGGCGGAAGTTGTTCCTCAAGAGCTTCGCGTACGTGGTGACGGTGGGCATGGTGGTGGCCTACATGGTGGGACTGAACATGTCGTGGACGGCCATCACGACGGCGATCGCCCTGGTGGTGGTCGACTTCCGTGACGCGGAGCCGTGCCTGGACAAGGTGTCCTACTCACTGCTGGTCTTCTTCTCTGGCATGTTCATCACGGTGAGCGGCTTCAACAAGACGGGGCTCCCGGGCGCCATCTGGGACTTCATGGCACCCTACTCGAAGGTCAACAGCGTCGGCGGCATCTCCGTCCTCTCCGTCATCATCCTCCTCCTCTCCAACCTCGCCTCCAACGTCCCAACGGGTACTATATATATAACCATGCATGATGCATGCAACGTCGTCGTAACTGACAAATCAAAGCAATAATTACTAATTAATATAATTAACTTGCAGTGCTTCTGATGGGCGACGAGGTGGCGAAGGCGGCGGCGCTGATCTCGCCGGAGGCGGTGACGCGGTCGTGGCTGTTGCTGGCGTGGGTGAGCACGGTGGCTGGGAACCTGTCGCTGCTGGGGTCGGCGGCGAACCTGATCGTGTGCGAGCAGGCGCGCCGGGCGCCGCGCAACGCCTACGACCTGACCTTCTGGAACCACCTCGTCTTCGGCGTCCCCTCCACCCTCATCGTCACCGCCGTCGGCATACCGCTCATCGGAAAGATCTAAGTGGCCTCCGATACGATCCTCTCAGCTCGTTCTACTTCTATATATCACGCATCGCCGATCGGCCGACCGTACCTCCGAATTAAGGAATTGACGACGGCCATATATGCATGCATGCATGCATGCTGGATTGATCAACCGTACCGTACTCAAGTGAAATGTTTTGTAATGCTTTCTTTTTCTTTTTTTTTCTCGTTCCCCGGCCCCGTAGTTATGTAGTACGTATATATATATAATTATATACGTGCATGCAGTGTTGTGGTGGTGGTGTATGGCCGGATGCGAGCTTGAACGTAACTGGCCCTTTGCTTGCTTATTATTAATCATCATGAGAATTGAAGATGGAATCAAGCTAGGGATCAAAATTTGAGCTCTACCTATCGTATCGATCGTACCATACATATTACATGCATATCAGAGTGTGATAGCTTCTAACAGTAGTACTGTACTGGTGCCATGCCATGCATGCGTGCTCTTCCTCACGCCTTGCTTGCTTAATTCAACAACAACGACGCCATTACATGCTATACATTTGTTGATATAATGAGAAGTTTGGTTATCTTGGTTATTTATTGGTAGCAGGTACGTAATTGTGGTAAATCAGACAATCAAAATTCAATTTTTGAATTTTGAATTCCAAATTTTGTATACGAACAAACCGATCGAACGCCGGTTTGAAACTCAGTTCGGCCGGTGTTGGCAACCTGTCAGTTAGTCATTTTAGCTAACTGATCAGTTTATATTAAAAACCATTCATTTCTAAAAAGTACAGAAAACAGAAAGAATTAGAAAAAATGATAATCTGGGGAAATTCTAGAAAAATATAGGAATGTAGAGAAAAACATTGTGATACAACGATTAAAATTTGACATTATTACAATTGTTAAGTTTGCTTCTTGGATGAATTAGACAATAGAATATCATAAATTTAGTAATGCCATTTTTATATGAAAATAATTGTCAGTGGCAAGCTGTTGGGCCAAACAATTGTTTCCCCTAGCCTTAAATTTATTTATCGACCTCGTTTTGCTAGAAAACTATGTAGATTTTCAATATTTTTGAAAAAACACCAAAAGTTGCATAAATAACATATATACTATTTATGAGATTTCTAGTAAATTTCAATTCGAAGTTTAAATTTGGTGGTTACCACAATCCGCCGACCAACGACAATGTTAGTGTGGTTTGGGAATATAATATAATCCTGCTGACGATCACTAATAAATTGATTTATCCCGTGTCATGCAAAGCATGCATCAGTTCTTGCTCATATATGCTAGTTGTAGCTTAAAATATCAGCATTATATCAATTCCCTTGTCGTCGTTCCAAAAAAAGAACATTGTGAGCTGAGGCAGTTGGCATTATATTCCCACAAACACGTACGGAATTAAAGGCAAATCTCACTTCCCTTAACAAAGGCGAGTGATAATTAAGTGTGCTCTTAAGAAAGTTAGAAACGATAAGTGCGTGCGTTGCTTTCCAAATTAGGCAAAACTCACTTTCCTTCAATTCAACGACGGACGGACCCAACGCTTGCTTGTTCTGAATCTATATATATAAACTAAACTAAGTTAATATATTAGCAGACAAGGGCGATACATACTCGCTACCTTGTATATTTGCTTTAATTTCCAATGCAAGCACCGAGCGACGAACCACTGATTACTTTGGAGTTTTAACCATTTATTTGAAAGCTCTGAGCTAGCTGTGCATATTTTTTTAGGCTATATATGGAACCAGCAACATAATTTAAACACCATTATCTATCCCCCCCCCCGAAACACACTTAATTATATTAATTTAAGCAGCTTTGCCGATGATGCAAGTAGCCGATTCAGTATTTGATTCAAGTATTTGATTAAATTTCAAATCAATGACCAGAATATATATGAATGGGATTGATTTATGTGAATGCGGACGATGGACCGCTGAAATTGAATTAAGAATCTTAACTAATCGATCGACATATACTTCTTAGGTCGTATTTTTCTAAATGGTATCATTGAATTTACAATTGCGATGAAAGACAGCTACTTGCCTTACAAATTAAAAAAGAAAACAAAAGAAGAAGAATTGACATCTCTCGGAGAATATGCAATGGCAAGTATTCACATATAGATCGGTGAGAAAAACCTTATGAGCTTCACTCTCTCTAAAGGCTTTTGTAATTTTTTTAGGGTGTTGGGACTCATAACAAGACATTCCAAATGAAAATGTGTACAGAAGATGAGCTAGAAAATATATATTCTTCTCACCGGGATTACTCCAGGAAAAGGGTCAACAAAAAGTGACATTGAATTAACAACATTTGTTGATAGGTTACTTTCTCCTATGTAACGTGATATCTTCCTAACTACCCCTTTCTATAATTCACAGGATGATGCAAACCTTGTTAGTTTCTACTCCAATGGCCATCCGACAACACATTTTTAAAATCGGTCCATATTTTTTTAAGGTGATGCAATCTTCCAATTGCAACAGACTAGCTGTGCATCCGACAACACATTTCAGTATTTCATAAATATTTGCATTGCACTTCTTAAATGGCATGACACTACTTTTAAGGATGATGTATGCAACAACATGCTACCTCAATACTGGCCTTGTGCATCCGACAACACATTTTGTCAATGTATATTTGTTTCTATAATGATCATAATTGTATGGGGGTGACGCTGGAAACTCACCTGCCAATGCCATCATCCGACGTGCATGCCAACTGCACCACCATTAAAACTATAGAGGCAGACACCAGTTGATGCATCTGCTTCCATAGTTCTCTCAGCCAGCTAGCTAGTTCACGTGCATGCCCTGCACAATTGACAATGTAATCACTAAATTAACTACTAATCTATCAATATAATGTATCCACATGCATCACTTGAAAGTTGAATGTAATTAACCTACACTGTTTCTGTACTCTCTACATAAGTCTTTTCAGATGACAGCATGGTACCGAAAGTCAGCAAATACTTGAAAAGGTTTAAAATCCACAAAGTTCTGTTTTGGAACGACAGAATCAACAAACTGATTTAATAACAGGACAAAAAACAAATTATGATAATACGAGTAGTCAAATTAAAAATATAAAAAATCAGTATGGAAAATATACTTCATTAATGAAAGGACACTCGCAAAAAGGGTGAAAATCTTCGATCCTGAATAAAGTTGGAGTACGAATTGTTTTCGAATGGGAAGCTCAAATGATGCTTATTTTGTTTACCAACGTTTTTAACTGCCAAAATCTTAGTATGCAAATACAGAATGAAGCTCTTGCAACATTTAACCAATACAAAATGTAAAAAGTACATAACAAGCTTGCACATCGTGGATGCCTTGTAACTGTTGTCACCTCAAGATCCTTGAACTGACAATCGCATTTTCTGAATCAAGATTCAAGAGGGATCAATCAGAAGTATACTTTTGCGACCGAGATTTATTTACTGTGAAATGATATAATACAAAAATGTTCTTTAACTGCAGACAGGCTGCTGTAGCCTGAAATCAAGTATAATGTACAGCAACCAGAGCAAAACTGTATGTAGGATATCTGAATGCACGCATGCTGCCAACAATTTTTTACAAGCAAATTTTGCATGCTTCCATCTGTGACCTGCCAAATAACAGAAAATCAATGGTTACAAAAGATGATTGGAGAAAAGAAAAAAATGAGCAATTTACAATGCCAACTTCCCAAAGCATCAACCTACAAATCAAAACAGGGGCAAAGAGCAGGACAAAGTTGTACAACCATATCAATCCAGCCTTGGGCCAACCAACACCCTTTGCCACAGAAAAATCCAAGTCACCTTGTACAGCTTTACAGGTTGCCACCTGATACAAAACATTGATCTGATTGGTATCAAGCATGTAACAACTCAAGAGGTTTTTTGGAGTGAATTACGGTAAGCAGCAGTCTAACTGAACAATTCACAACTAGCAAAAGCTTTAGTTGATACAAATGGTTTAACTCTGACTGCAAATGTAAATAACTGTTTGGCAATGCTGGTAAAGAAAACCTTTAGACAATCATCCTTAGCCACAAATGCAGTGATCCACTGCTAAATTGTGGTTCTGACAGTAGGTAGAAGAATCAACAGACTTAAGCAAAAACAGAAATAGAAAAGTGAAAGGGCTCACAATCTGGGTAAAAATATAAACAAATGTGACAACAGGTCCAGGACATCTGATAAGGCAACAATCATCGGAATGAGCAAACAGTGCAACGGTCTGGTTCACTCTGCTCATCTGGAGGAACAAAGCAGCTCTAATTTCCTCATCGGTGCTCATCAGCGATTTACCTTCAATTTTGCACTGTCCACGTCCTAAATATTCAGCTTATTCAAATTTTCAAACCAAAATGAATCTTTAATGACAAGAAAATAGGCTTACTGAAAATAAGTCTGTCATTGTTGCAACCCTGAAAAAATTGGCTGTACTCAGAACTATGTAACTACCAAACGCAGCACCTCTAGCAATGATTTTCTTAACTCTCAGTATATCTGGTGACTTACTCAGTTTCATCCTTTCAAATAACATTGCAAAGGATGTACCTGAAATCAGATAGAAGTCACAGGTAATACTTACTAATCATAAAATGAAACAAAGGCACAGAGAGTATAAATTGTAAAGTAAGGTTACAGCTTTTTGTAGATGAAACTCACAATAATTAAAAGCAGCGATCACCAGAGCCAAGAAACTTGTTAAGTCAAAGTTCCATAAAAGTAAAATGGCACAGACCCCGAACTTCAATAAAATATAATGATTAATGTTAGCTTTGCACAATGCTGTAGTTTTTAAAACATAATTCACAATCTGTATTCACAAGATGGATGGTTGATGAGACAGTGTAGATCTGCAATAAAAGCAACCCATTTCAAGTGACTACCCATTTATCATGACCTAGATGTCAAATGCCTTGCCAGCAAAAAAAGCACTTGAAATGCATCAAAATTGACTTACTATGTAGCCTTTCATCATCTGACAAATCTCCCTGCTTATTTTCACAGCAGAAGAAGCAGGTATCAGGGAAGGCTGAGTCAAAACAAGATCAGATTCATTTTTAGTGTAATCAGTGGCATCAGCTACTGAAATTCCAATACGGCTTTCACCTATGGCATCATGATCAAGAAATTCACACCCAACCATGGCACAACGATATCCAAAATTTCTGAGTCTTCTCACTATATCACTATTTTCCTCTGCACTAACAAATAGAGAGAGCAAAATGGTAAGGGAATTGCTTCTATGCTTAAGAAAAAAAAACTAAATTACATAAATCCTGGAGTAGCATTGTTCGTAGTGTAGTAGGTGGGTGTTTGCCAATGGTAAACAAAAACCTGCAAATAATTTCTTAGCTTGGAGGGACAGAAAGAATCATATAGAACGGGCATCGCTTGGAAGATAAAGATAGACCTGGAAACAGATCCGAAATCCCATTGATGTTTAGGTGAGCTTCTTGGTTTGTATGAGCTAACTCAAACACTGCATGTGCAGGTAACACATTGATGCCTAATTTTCCAAGACTTCCACACACTTGCCTTGCAATCAACAATGGGCTTTCTGAAGAGAAGGAAGGAAATATCATTTGATGAAGAACTACTATAGCTGATTTGAACAATTGAGACATCAACAGCAAGACAGCTGAACTTCTGCATCCCCTGTGAGGAGTAATACATCCAAACCCAAATCAATGAGGCTATTGATAGCATCTGCGCTATCACATCTAAGGTCATCTTTGAAAGGTAGAAGACCAACAAATTCCCAACATGAGTCTACCTGGAGGAAAATAAAAAAAGTTAAATGATAACTATTGGATGCATCATAAGTTTGCAAGTTGCAGGGTGTTAATATGGTGTCCAATTGCCTACCTAATGTCCTACAGCTACAGCTTGATACCCATCAAGTGCAAGGTTATTCATTATCGTGCTTATTTTCTCTTTGACTGCTTTGCTACAGCTGCATTGATGAGCAACCTATATCATGAAAACAGAAGATGACTGATAAACATCCCTGTACCAACAAAATACATGCAATTGTACGTTTAGTGATAGTAGAGGGACTTTGCATGCTTCTCTCTTTGTGTGAATATTGCAGTAGTGACTTGCCTTTGCAGGATCGCCTTTGAATACACAGCATTTAGAGCCATTTTCATTGATATATGTAGTCAGGAAAATCAGTTTCACTGCAACAAAGAAGCGGGCATGGTGATCTATGACCTGAACACTGGCCCTTGCCTACAGATTCAGTATATAAAACACACACACACAGGGGGGGGGGATTAAAAAAGCAACATGGTGATAAAAGGAACCTGTTCTGGATCATCCAAGAGGCTCAGAATAGCTGCATCAATTGGTTCGATGTATAGTTCGTGTTGGGATCTTGATGCCCGTGAAGCTAAAATGATAATTTGATCTTTATTAACACCACCTCCAAACAACTCAATCTTGTCCCCGGCAAAATAGGGTTTATTACACGTTATGGTGCCAGTCATGTTAAAGAGCATCACATCCATACTTGCCAGATCTTCAAGGGCAACTGTTCCTCTGCTAGCAATTCCCAGGAAACAAAGCCTTAGATATCCGAACGACAATGCAAGGTAGAGGACAACAGGCATTGCCATTGGAACCACCCCAATTAATGGCATAAGATGGCCATTGCATAGGATGGCCTCTGACCTGTGTTTTTGGAAGAACAGTCTTAAGACTACCTCAGCAATGGTACCAACAAGCATAAGAGAAAAGCAGAAGCAGCCAGCAACCATGATTCCCTCTTTAAGTTGCCCAGGACAAGTGCAACGTTGTGGGTAGAGTCACAGTGTGCTCCTGGGGATGGCACGACCAGTCGCAATAACAACAGCAGTCCCTTGGCCACAGGACACAGTCCAAGCATAGTATATGAGGAAACCATGCACACAATCAACATATCTGTTGGCCCAACAAGTTATTGTGTCAATTTTTTCAAACCGGAGGATACGAGCATTGGCAGGGACAATGTCCCCAACCTTGAGAGATATGATATCCCCAGGTACCAGATTCTCTGCATGCACATCAATCCACTTTCCATCCCTCAGTACCTTGGCCCTTGGTGCATTTGCTTTTGCCTCCAATGGAGCCTTAGCATACTCCACAACAAGCTTCACAGTCAAGAATGCTATCAAGCCTGTAGCTAGTAAATATATAGTGGTGGACATCATGAAGGATCTCTGGACAGCTGAGGCAATGGCGAGTAACATAATTGTAGATAACACTGTAACCCATGTCATGGAGTTAAGTATGACACAGACCATGTTCCTATACTTGGGGAAGACATGATTCCATCCCTAGAGTGAGAAGAGCTTTATCAAGAATTTTTTAAGCATGCTGCCTGGTAGGAGCAGAGGAGGAACTAAATAATTCCTTCTGCTTGCTTTATTCCATAGCCCTGAAGGGGTACTTATAGTCCTAACACAATCTAATCTGCTAACCTTATCTCTATCTTTAAAACAGAAATAATACTAACTAACTAATCTTATCTTAACTAATTCAATCTAATCTACTAATCTGCACATTGCAATCTCTCCCTCCCTCAGAAATCAGCTCGTCCTCGAGTTGAAAACCAAATAAGAAGAATCGTGCAACGGTGAGTGTTGTGACGCCATTTTTTTGTGAACCCGGACCGTAGAAACCACGTCCGCCCCTGCTGCGCACGCGGTGACGACGTGCTGCCCACCTTGGTCCCATGTGATGGAGCAGAAGACCAGTGAACCAGCCTTGTGCACCACCCAGAGAATCACGACGCCGCTCCCGTCGACGACCGGCAGACCTTCGCACCCCGCCCAGACTTCCCAGCCGACGTCCACCGCGCAAGGCTGCAAGATGAAGAACGCGGCCGACGCATGCGCCACGTGTCGAGCCCACGGTAGGAGCGGGTTGTACAGGTGCGGTTTGTGCACAAGCACGTGCACTAGTCTCCCTGTCGTGGCCCGTACACCTTGCGCGTGTGCCACGCAGCGCACCCACGACAGATGCACCAGCACGCGCACTGGCCTCCCTGCCACTGCTGGCCCACCTAGCAGCCGTTCCCACCGAGTCCTCCTTCTAGCGCCAGTCTTCCCAAATGGCCCTCCACGCCTCACGCAGGGGATCGGGTCGGACGCCGTTGCCCTCGGCTTCTCTCCGCCGTCCACCGCAACTGTTGCCCTCGGCTTCTCCCCACCGTCCACCGCCATGCCGCCAGAGTCGAGGAAGAAGACAGCATGCTGGTCGCGACGGTAGGCGGCGCCACCTTGTGCGAGGAATCGGCGGCCAGGCCGACTCGGCGTGGGGAAGAACCGGCGGAGTCTAGTGCACCGGCCGTCGCTTGCAGAGGCGCCAGACGCACGTGGAGGGCGGGCCCTCCTCGTGGCGTTTGCGTTGGTACTGGGTGTGTGCGGAAGGCGGGCCCGAGTCAACGTCGTCGAGCGGAGGTAGGGTCGGAGGCTCGCGCAGTGCGCCTTGCCTGCGTCTTGCGTAGGCGCGGCGGGAAGACCGAGTGTACTACGGGCCCTCCTCAGCCACTTCGCTGGCCCACCCACCTCGTCTAGAGCCACAACCACCGCGGGGGAGGATGGCGTCCTTATCGTCGATCTCGCCACCACAACCGAGCATGGCGTCCTCGTCATCATCCTCCCCCTCCTGACCTTCGTCGCCGCTGCCTAAGATTGATAGGAGCTGAGGAGGAACTAAATAATTCCTTCTACTTGCTTTATTCCATAGCCCTGAAGGGGTACTTATAGTCCTAACACAATCTAATCTGCTAACCTTATCTCTATTTTTAAAACAGAAATAATCCTAACTAACTAATCTTATCTTAACTAATTCAATCTAATCTACTAATCTGCACATAACACTGCCATCCTGCAGCATGGGTAAATTTGATCTTATTTAAAGAAAATGATCTTATCAAGATCAATCTGAGTTAGAAAAGTAACCGGTATACGGGTATATGACCTAGCTAACAATTAACCAAGGTGTGTGTTAAAATTCCATGATAAAGACTGAAACACACACTTCGAGTAGCATTCTTTTAATAAATGAATGGTAATTTAAAACACACTAGTAAATTTCCAAACTTGTGGTCATAATCCTGATATCTGTCTCTCTTCTCCAGAACAATAATAGAAAACCGTCCCTTTTAGCAAAATGAGGGAAAGTCATGAACTCCGTATTACTGATCAATAGAATTTTTCTCAGATATTCTTTGAGACTGGAAATAGGATATTTATTACCAGATTGAGCCACAACAATAATTATTGGGAGCCATATTATAACATATACTCACAGGTGGTTAATCCAAAGTGTATTATATATTCTCAATACTGTAGCATTACCCCAAATTCTAAGGAAGCACGACAAATTGCCGATTGTCATTTTACAGAACAAAGATATTAGTAGTTGCATTTACAGTAAATCAAATTTATGGTCCAGCAGCAAGAGTAGTGATGGTGCTTGCTGACCAGGGGTTGGAATTTAGGTAGTTTGATTTTCAACAAAACACACAAAATGGAAGTTATAAATTTCGCCTCTGGCGAATTTGAATGTGCTAGACGGATTAACTATCCCTTGTAATACATTTGAGGCAGCTGAGTATCTGTTCAGTCGTGAACCTACTGAATTGGGGTTTACTGAATCATCCTGAATATGTAGGTCTAAAAACAAAATAATCTAGAAGGAAAAATTAATCATATACCCTCCATTTAGATGGAAAATGAGGATTTACCCTCCTGACCGACATGTTATTGAGATGCAGTGGATAAATCCTTAATTTTCAGGTGGGTATATGATCAAATTCTCCAATCTAAGAAAAAAAATCAACGACCAATTTGGTTTCAAAAGAATAAATAGGGAACCCGCCATTGCCAGGTACAGAGCGGCATGTATCAACGGTATTCAAGTATTCAACAGTGTGGACTGTGTTAGAATGAAACCGCAGATGCCGGAGCATTCGATTCATCAATGGGAGGAAAGAGAAATGGAGTGAGGGACGCACTTGGTGGGGTAGGATGACGACGTTGGGACCGTGGAGGTGGAGGCGTCGCGCCGCCTCCTTGTCGGTGAGACCGGCCTTCTCCCCCGTGCCGAGTCGCCGCAGCACCTCTTCCTCCTCCACCGTCTCCTGCAACCGGACAGCGTCGCCACATCACCTACCGGGCAAGCAGGCAATCAATCATCAAGAAGAATCGTCGATACTGACCAGCTCCGCCATTGCGCTGTCCTCCGGCGACGCCATCCCTCGGCTGGACCGCCTCCGGCCTCCGCTTCCAATTCCTCGGAAAAGAATAGGGAAAAATGGTTGGGCAGGCCCAAGGAGTAGTGGGCTGTTGGGCCCAATAAGGCATTGCAGGATAGATAAGGACTCCACCGGCCGCGTCCCCCATTTCCGTTCCTTCCTCTTCCCCAAACCGCTGGCGCACCCCCACCAACCAAAAAACCACACCTCTGACCTCGCCGCCGCCGCCGTTCGCTACTCTCTGCCTCTCTTCGCTCCGGTACGAGGTATGCTCCCGCCCCCGCTCCCGCCTACGCGTGCAATCCCTTCCTTCGTTTGCGAGCGTACCTCGAGCCTCTGGGTTAGGGTTTTGGCCGTCGACTGGGATTCTAGGGTTGGTACATTCCGCAATACACATGTCGTTTGATTCCGCGGCGTCAATCTTTGTTTAGTGTCTAACCCCATTTCGCTTGCTGCCCCGGGTTGTAGTGATTCACGCCTTTCTTGCATAGTTTCTTGTCTGTCTCGTTGGGGATGTATATGATAGGTGCAACAAGCCGCGGGCTTCTTAGTTTATGGTCTATTCGGTTTAATTAACCAAATGGGGCGCCTCGCAGACCAAATTCTGCCGATGTTGATTACTCGCCTTTACCTTGAGTAGAAGGGCTGCAAACATTACATCTCTATTTGAAGCTGCTTGTTCTATGTTTTTTTTGTTTCAGTTTAGCTTCCTATGCCATTTTCCTTTTCATCCCTTGTAGCTAAAATCCTGTGACTTACTAACTTATTATGCATCTTTCTTTTCTTCTTTTGCACTCTAGGTTAACTAATTGACTGAGTACATTGAACAATGTTGTTGGAGACAACATCCATTCCAGTAGTCATAAACATGATGTCAAGATCATAGTTGAATACTCAAATCAAAAGAGAAATACGGCTGCTGTCCAATTTTAAGAGCAAATAAAGGGTGCTGTGATTTCTTGTACAGGGTTAAAGTTTTATGGGATAATTTCTGAGTTCTGACCATTGGAGTACTATTGGTGATTTGGTGTTGTACCCTGAAAGGAATTTCTTGTAAATTTTGTGCGGTGTTGTATTTGTGTCTTTGTTGTTTCTCTGGCATTGCCAATAATGTCAGAAAGCGAGTTGGCAGTAATAAAGCCAGAGGTATGAACTCTATGCATTTCTTAATTATAAATGTTTTTCTGTTTATTTGTGGGGACAGGGGAACATGTGTCCTCCAGCCTTATGAAATCTGTTGAATCAGCCCTTATTTAATCCCATTGTGAACTCACAGGCATTGAAGAGTTATATTTGGCTTCAGTGCTTTGATGGTTCCATACAGCAAGTGGAGGAGGAGGTTGCCATGTTTTGTCCTATGATATGTCGAGAAATAGTAAAAAATGGGACAGGTTCATCAAAAAACCATGCTATTGTTCTCCCAGAAAGAGTTAATCCAGCGAGTCTGAGTTTGATTCTTGATTATTGTCGGTTTCATCAAGTCCCAGGGCGCTCAAACAAAGTATGTCATGATTTAAGTTTTGTACTCAGGCAACTCCCTTTTTATTACTTTCTCTTGTCTGCTCGTTTCATGGATTCACATGTTCTAACTATAATTCATTATATAATTTTGCTTCCTGTAACAGTCATGTTGTCCTGAAGTTAATTTTGTTACAAGTATAGTAATAGTATTGTAATGAATCTGCTTCATGTAACAATCTTATTGATAAATTTCACAAAACCCCAGATTTTGTTTCAAAGAACCCTAGATTTTAGGTTAAAATGTTTCATAAAACCCTAGATTTATGCAAACACAACAATCTCACTACAGTATATGGTATTTTATAGTGTATACTTACATATTTCCTGCCATCTACTATTCTACTCAATCTCCGTCATGTCTCTCCCAATTCAAAATGGCAAAGATGGGAACACAAACCCTGGTACGTGGTAGCAGTAACACATTAACTGGTTACATAAACACACAGAAGGGCATCCCATTAGCAAACAATGTTTGTTGAGAAGGTGTCTAATGTGTATAAGTGTATGCACTTAAAAGAATAGCACATGCTACTTTTATATAAGTATTATGCATGAATAACATAGCAAAATAAATTATTTAATTGTGTACATGGGGTTTTATAAAACATTTTGCAATAAAACTTAGGGTTTCTCTAAAGATAGTGCAAAATCTAGGGTTTTGTGTTATGGCTGCCTCAAAACCTGGTGTTTAATGAAATTTACTCAATCTTACTTTTATCATAATTATTCATGAAGATCATGGCATCACTAAGTTTTTGTAGTTAGGAATCTTGGTGGAGAGGATGTTAATTCTGTTTTCCACTTAGGCCTTGACTTTATTATTAGTGGGTGATATTTATTCAATGAATTTACATTGCCTCGTTTATCTTATTATGTCAGATTTATTGTGCAGGAGCGGAAGTCGTTTGATGAAAAGTTTGTCAGGATAGATACAGAAAGACTGTGTGAGCTGACATCTGCAGCTGACAGTCTCCAACTAAAGCCATTGGTTGATCTTACCAGTCGAGCACTTGCTCGAATAATTGAAGGAAAGACCCCTGAGGAAATTCGTGATATTTTCCATTTGCCAGATGATTTAACAGAGGTATAAATTGCATGTCTGCTTCTAGTTACCAGCATATATGCTGCTTACCATCAACTTGCATGCATTCAGGAAGAGAAATTGGAACCCCTGAAAAATATAAATGATGATCCCAGGATCCGTTTGTTAAATCGATTATATGCAAAGAAGCGGAAAGAACTACAGGAGCGCCAGAAACTGAAGGTAATTATGATAAATTCAGTCTGTTTTATCATCAGAACATGCTTTGCTATATTAGGTCAATAGGTCATGTGGAAATTGGAATGATATTTGTCTTTCCATCCAGCCGTATGCCTGAATGGTTTATGTTTGAATGTCACATGTTAGACTTTTATACTTGTTCCTTTCCAGGATGTACAAGTACAAGAAGAGCAAAGAGATGAGCGGTCATTGGATGAGATACTATGTTTTATAAATGGGGATGGAGGTATAATTACAGTGAGTTATATTGACTATATAACTTATTTGTTTCCCTTTGATGCATTCAACCATCAATGCATGATTATCCTGTTGTGCTGATTAAAACTAAGCAATCATAAAACTATTACTAAGTTATCATCCAGGGTCGAAGCTGTATTATAGTCAATTTTAACTAGTGAGAGTACAATATTTACACAAGGTTGCAAACATGCAACAAAAGAACTTGTTGCATAAGTTGTTTCTAAAAGAAACTTAGCAATCTCATGTAAATGTTTGTTCGTTTGGTAGGTTCTGGAGGTGGAAAAGCTTCTAAGAACAAGAAAAAGAACAAAAGACGGAAGGACCATGCTAAGAATCCCCCAAAAGCTAATCCTGTACCTGTAAATAAGGTTAGGTTTCCTTGCTGTTTTTTGCTGTGTTTTTATGTGAAAAACAATCAAATTCTTAGACTTATCTATTGATTTTAGGAGGAAGCTGCTTCTGTAGTTCCATGCAATGTGGGCAGTGGTAATATTTCTAGAACAAATTGCCAAAGCTCAGATGTGCAAGATGATGTTGAGTACCCCTTTGAGGATGCAGACGATGATGGACTTGATCCTGCAATGCAGGAAGAACTAGATAGGTGAGGATATGAGAACCTGTTTTGCACAGTTTTTGCCCTTTCTGTGTCGGTTTATTCTTTTTTCCCTAGTACGTTGAATTCTATGGTGTGGTATTTTGCATATGTTATTCTGATTTGGTTTGAATTACATGTTTTTGCCCCCCTGATACTACTATTCTTCTATGGTGTTTGCCCTAAATCCGTAAATCGTAGGTTGATCAGTTAAGAATTCACATCTGAAAAACAGCATGTTATAATTCAGTTGTAATATGGGTCATTAAACTCAAGTTCTATCTGTACTTGCAGTTGCTTGCGTTCATGCTCATTATTCTCCAGTCTGTTGAGAAAGCAATCAGAATCATTTACTACTGACATGGCTGACAAGCTTTACTTTTAACATGCAGAGAAGTGGAGGACTTCGCAAGGAGATTGAATTCTGTTTGGCCTGACAGAATGCATTTGGGCCAAGAAAGAAGGATCGAGCCACATATGATTGGTGGCAATGGTTCTCTGCAAAGATTTTCTGGTTAGTTTTTCTATATGGAATTTTATTAAAGAGGATTAGGCCAAGCATCAAAGTTGTTTGTAATTGTTCTGCTCTCTTGTATAATCTTATTTGTGTATGTGCAGGGTTTAATCACAGGTGAACGTTAAGCGTCAGGATCAACAAGCAGAAGCAGAGGAAATTTGTGCACTACAGCTTCGAAGAGAGCTAGAGACCGAACTGGCCACCTGTTACTTGAGTAACTGCTCGCCGAAAAGCCTTGATAACTCGGCACCCGGCGTGCAATTTGATTGCCTTGGCCATTTTTGGTGCAGGGGCTCCTCTAGTTGGGATGAAGCATAGCGAGGTTTAGATCAAGGAACAGGGAATTTTTGTAGACGTTATTTCATTGGAGCGTTGGAGGTCTGTTGACTCGGTTTTTCTTTGCTGTGTTGCCAAATTTTCCGGAATAGAGCGCGTGTGTTGATGATAGTTGCAACTGTAACAGATGATATCAACTGTTGCCAAAGAAATTTCCGTTGATAAACTCAATCTCAAAGAGAGAGAGAGAGGGAGCTGCTGTTTGGTTCGATCTGTGCGGGTGCTCTAGTTGATCGACTATTTGTTGCGACGACAATAACCAATTCACTGTGGACGGTGGTAGCCCTTCCGATTGATCCCCCGCATGCATCGCTGCTGAATACATGAACTCTTCAAGGACCGGTCGGTAAGCATCTCGTCTACATCACCAACATAAACTGCCAAGGACGGCAAAGAGGTTCGACACCCCAAGCCGATAAAGGGCCATCGACACCCCAAACTCCCCGGCCCCCGCCGACGCCATCTACAAGTCAGAAACTCCAGCTTAATGGACTAATCATATATGCTTAAATTGTTGTCTACTCAGTATATATACATATATATGCAATGCAATGCAATGCAATGTATGAGATGCTCAGTATCACAAGTAAACAGTATTATCAAATGGTGTCGTAACAGAAAAGAGTGAACGACATGTTTAATATTCATTGCTTCAATCAATCTGTAAGGTTTAAGTCTGATGCTAACTGATGAATTGAGAGTGAGGTAGAGGGAGAGAGGTCTGTGCTCCGTCCATGGCGCACAATATAATACAATGGCTGCCATGCTGCTACCACAGATATCGTATACGTACGAGTGCATTCTTGAACGCCTGCTAATGCTCTTATAATACGCCACTAGATATATATAATTATATATTCGATCGTTCTCAGATGTTATATATGCTAATAATCAAAATCTGACGCGCGAATAATCAAAGTAAAGGTTGAAAAAGAAAGGCACTTGCTTAATTTGTTACTGCATACAGCTGGATCTCTATATTTATTTATAAATAAATGTACATCACTTTAGCTTATAATCTGGAGGCGGCAACCGGTTTACGCAAGATGTGGGACCCACGAAACTTAGATGGGCCCGCTTGTCGGTAACACCAAATCTCCAAAATGACTCACTGGTTCGTGGGCCAGCATCTGGGACCAACTCGTCAGCCTTCGCGTGTGCCGTACTCGTGTGTACGCATCGCGCTCGCCGCTATCTATTCAATTCAGACGGCGGCTTCACCGCCGCCTCCGCCTCCGCCGCCGCCACAGCAGCATTGTCTACTTTTCTTCGCCTCCCTCCTCGCTCGCCTCGACGACCTCTGCGCAAGTCCTCCCAGTGCGACAGCTAGCGCTGAAAGAGCAAATGGAGCTCCACCTCGCCTCCCGCAGTGCCCTCCAGGCCGCTCCGTCGCTCGCTGGCCAGCGCCCGCCTCCATCCCCGTCACTTTGTGTATTCTCTTATCAACTCGCCTCAGCAATTTTTCTTGTCCGCCTTGCACATTGTGGGTCTGTGGGATGCCGTGGATTTGAATCAGAATGGGGAGCTAACCTAGCCATACAAGGCGCCCTGCGATTAGATTATAGGGGACCTTCTAATCGTACTTACAGGCTACCGCGATTAATAGGTCGCGTGTTTCTGCAATTGTTGTTGACGAACGGCCACTGGAATGCGGTGCGTTCAAATCACCATGACCATAACAAAGTTGTTCGCTTTGGGTATTCTCTGACCACCAGTTAATGCCCCCAAACTCTTTTTACTAAGTTGCCCAGCCTATGAGGATTGCAGCATGGTCGTATACTCGTATGGCAATGGACCAATGGTTACTCAAGTGGTGTAGCCTGTAGGTGTAGATGCCATCTCTGTGGTCCTTTTCAGTAAAATTTCCGTTTGACTAACCTTACTGGTCCGATGAATAGATTCAAACCCGATTCATTTGTTTTCATTTTGTATTTCCTTGCAAAGGTGCGTCAGGAGTTCACATAATTTCAACTTTTGCTAGCCTTGTGATTGTGATCTAATAAAAGGCCGTTCCTTTTTCACCTCTTTCTACTGCAGATCCGGAATCACACCTTTAAAGTTCCACCTCTTTCTTACAAGGGCCGTAGCTTGATAGGATGTCAAGCTTCTCTGGCAACTAACTACATGTATGTATATATGATACAACTTACTGGCATGGCTTATATTTCAACTGAACCCATAAGAGATAGATTCATGATATTGACTTTGTTCTGATGGTAATGGTATCCGTATAACTCGCAGGGAAACATCTGAGTTGGCTGATTTGGACTGGGAAAACCTTGGTTTTGGCTTTATCCAGACTGATTTTATGTATACGGCAAAATGTGGGGAAGATGGGATCTTTTCCAAAGGTGAAGTGGTACCATTTGGACCTATAGCAATGAGCCCATCTGCCGGTGTCTTAAATTATGGACAGGTTTGTTGTGTGTGTGTGTGGGGGGGGGGGGGGGGGGTCTTGTTTCTCATCGTGAAATGTGAATTCTTTGAAGTCCTAATGGAATTTATTGTGCTTAAACAGTGATTGTTTTGGTACATAGGGATTGTTTGAGGGCCTAAAAGCATATAGGAAAAAAGATGGATCCATTCTACTATTTCGTCCAGAGGAGAATGCCATAAGGATGAGAAACGGTGCAGAGAGGATGTGCATGCCTGCACCAACTATTGAACATTTTTTGGACGCAGTAAAGCAAGTCGTTTTGGCTAATAAAAGATGGGTAAGAAATTTTATGGTCTCACTGTTTAACAAAGACTTTTATTATTACATAATCGTCTCACTGTTTTTTAATACACTATATTGTTTTTAGGTGCCTCCCACTGGTAAAGGTTCGCTGTATATAAGGCCACTACTTATGGGAAGTGGAGCTGTCCTTGGTCTTGCACCTGCTCCAGAGTATACATTTATGATTTTTGTCTCCCCTGTTGGAAATTATTTCAAGGTTTGTATTGAGGTTTCAACCTTCAACTTTTAAATTCCACCAGATTCTTAAGGAGCTCATGCTGCTCATCCAATATGTGAAGGACCATGACACTTTTTTAAGGAATGTGCACGTGCAATGAAATACAATTTATTTTGCTGTGATATAGGATAGCAGAATGACAGTTATGCCACAAGCAGATTTGCTTCTCATAATTCCATCCACGTAGAATATAATCTCATCCCCTTTATTGTGTCTATAATAGTTAATTAGTTGTCATAGTAACATAATGGTGCCCTATATGCTGATTATAGATTTGTTCGTTCTACAGGAAGGCTTAGCTCCTATTAACTTGATTATAGAAGATAACTTTCACCGTGCTGCCCCTGGTGGAACTGGAGGTGTGAAAACCATTGGAAACTATGCCTCGGTAACTTCTGGCACCTGCATCTATGAAAGCTATAATTTCATATATTCAATCTATAACTTCTGTGGCCATCATCTAGTTGTTATATTTGCAACCATGTACACTCTAACTTCTATTGCTTAGGTTGTTATCTTTATTCTTTAGAACTATGTACTCTCTAACTAACATTGTTTGGGCAGTTGGGCCTCGACATGATGACAGTACCCTGTACCCCAAATGACTAAGTGTACTAAATATGGTATAATATTGATATATCTTGTCCAAAATAATGGTACAAATTACAGCAATATAATATCGTCTATCTCAGCTATTGAGGCTTATTTAGTTGTTCTTTTTCTTGTACTTACTCTTATGATAACTGGAACATGTTTGAATAGTAAATTAGTAATTGTATTCAGTAGGAGTCTCTCCTAATGATTTACTTCAAAAAAAATAGTAATTGTACTTGAAAATTAAAATGCACACCCTTTTGTTCCTATGAAGCTATCATTTAGGGTTGCTAAATGTTGGATATCTATATGGTATTTCATATTATTTAGTGTTAAATGCTCATTTCACCTACTTCTTTTATTCTTTTGTTTGAGACAAATATTCATACTCGTTGTAACTTGTGGGAAAGGGATGTTTTTGGTAAAATTATCCTGAAAAGGAAGTTAGAATCAGCCAGTGATGAGTTGTATACTGAATACTGATACTATTGACATACATACATTATGTGCTATTAATCAGATTGTTTTGGTTTTTGAATATGAAAAGATGGTTTCTTAATTGCCAGATTTGTTGCCAACATATAGGTATTAAAAGCGCAGAAGATTGCGAAGGAGAAAGGATATTCAGATGTCCTCTATTTAGATGCTGTTCACAACAAATATCTGGAAGAAGTGTCTTCATGCAATATTTTTATTGTGAAAGTATGATCGTTCTCTTACCTGTGCTTGTTTTGGCAATTATTTTTCTGTAACTGCTGTTAGATGTAGTTTTTGCTTATTGAAGTGTACGATGTTGATACACCATACTACTTAGTCAGCATCATGTGACCCACGCAAGTTACATAGAAATTATGACCTAATCAATGCTCTTCTGTTGTGTAGTCTCATGATTAACCATTCCCTTTTGACCAATCTTCTCATTGCATATCCTTTCTCATGACCCACGCAAGTTACAGCAGTGAAGTGGCATAAGTTCCCTTAGGATGTAAAACCGTTTAGATTCTTCTTGTTTGTTTGTCATCTTAATTGTGAGGAACATCTGAATTTGCACCTGAACAGTTGTTTGTTATGGCTTTTTTTTGCATCAGGGTAATGTTATTTCTACCCCAGCAATAAAAGGAACAATACTGCCTGGTATAACAAGGAAAAGTATTGTTCAAGTTGCTCAGAGGAATGGCTTCAAGGTAAATTACTAATCAGCCTCTTGTCATGGACAAGGAACTGAGGAGCTACCTTACCTTGTACACTACTGTACTAAAGTCTTTTTTTGCATGAGTAGTTCAAGTATAATTAAATTTAATAACTAGACCTATTTTCTTATGGCATCTACTGGGCCTTGAAAAGCTGTTGTTGGCTCATCATAAGGGTCATTTTCTCATTGATTAGAGGAAGAGAAATGATGTTCGTTAAAGACTTAGCAGTTTAGTGGAAGTAGCAATATATGTTAATGGAATTGACCTTTTGCAAGGTTGAGGAGCGCCTTGTGTCAGTAGATGAGCTGCTTGAAGCTGATGAAGTTTTCTGCACGGGAACAGCTGTTGTGGTGTCACCTGTGGGAAGCATTACTTATCTGGAGAATAGGTGAAACTTGTGCTCTTTGCCTTGGTTGCTGTTTATTAATATGCATGTATGATGTAACAGAAGTTTGTAGCTTATTTCTTTAAACACATATCACACCAGTTTCTTGATAGCATAGGACATTAGGACATATTCTAGACTGATACTAGTTGGGTAAAACATCAGTCATATGATCTCAAATCACATGATTCAACCTTGCAGGGTAGAATATGGCAACCAAGGAATCGGCGTCGTATCTCAGCAGCTGTATACTTCACTTACAAGCCTCCAGATGGGTGATGTGGAGGATTGCATGGGCTGGACCGTGCAACTGGATCAGTAATAACGGATCATCGATCTCATCTACACAGATTAGGAACGGATCAAGTAGCTCCCCTTGTAGGTGTTGGCGCCATCTAGTAATAATATCAATCAATAATGCAAATGTTGTTCTTTTTACGGCCACACCAAAGTACAGGTGTGCTCAATGTACTGCTTAGCTTGCCTGGTTTCCTGATCACAAATAATAGAAGCTGGAGTGCAGCATGGTTGGAATTTTGTTTTACAGTAATTTTCTCCATGTGTTGTCTTGTACAGTTTGATTTTTTTTTATTGAATGGCTGCATTTTATTCACAAAATTGGGGCCCATGTGTCAGCCTCGGAATGCCAAGTGGTGTCAGTGCCTATAAAAGGCCACGGCCACCATTGTGCAGGAAATTCAAATTTGTGGTGCCTCCCCTTCTCTCTCTCCGCCGCCTCGAGCCGAGGCCCTCTCCGCCTCCGGGAACAGGCGATGAAGCTTAAGATCAACAAGGCCTGCGACATCGGCTCCATCTCTGTCCTCCCTCCTCGGTAAAGTGCTCGATCTCGCTGCCCTGTCCAATTCCATCGCGCTTGATCACCGTTCGGCTCAAGTGTGTTCTGCTCCGGCTCTTGCTATTGGTGTGCCTTTTGTGGTTCAGGAGGACTGGAGGCAGCGGCAGCGGAGGCATGAGTGCGTCTGCTTCCGCGGCGGCCGGGGTGGTGTCGTCTCAGCAGCGGTCGCAGACGCTATCGCAGCAGTCCTTCTCGCAGGGCGGCGTCAGCGGGGGCGCCTCGCTCTTGCACTCGCAGTCGCAGCTCTCGCAGGCGTCCCTCGACGAGAACCTCCTCAGCCTCCAACTCCCCTCCCCCGCTCGCGATCAGGTCTCATGACTCATATACGCCTCTCTTTCTCTCGCCGCGGTTCACGTGTGTTGTGGTGAACTGGTGATCGGTATTCGGCGACGCGAATTGTTAGTTTCTGCTCAACGGATCGTTGGATTTGGGTATTTTTGATGGAACAGTGGACGCACGAACGGCAATAGGATTGAGGATTCCATTACTCATGTGTCCGTTCACGCTTCCAACGAATTGATCGGTTTTCATCAGTCGCTTCCGCTGAATTGTCTTCTGCAGTTCTGCGTAGGATGAATAGTTTAGATCACGGTGCCATTTTTTTTTTGTGAAAATAGAGTATTGCTACAGCATTTGTCGGGTTTTAAATTTGGCTGTAGCTGCAAAAAGTCTGTATGCTTGCAGAGCGACACTGCATAGATAATCCAAGCTCCAATGGGTTAGTCTGTATGGTCTGGTTCGCACCACATTGGTATCTCTTTGGTGCATGCATGGACTGAAAAATCAGACTCCATGTAGTTTTGTCCTGTTAGATTGTCCGAAATTGACATCCTTATCACATTAATGCCTGTTCTTCAGAAATTCACTCAACTATATTTTTGCATTATTCATGGAGTCATGATGGATGCACTCATGCACAAACTGATAGTTCTATAGCTGCTATTTTCCCTTTCTTTTACTCAAGACTACCTGTGTATCTAATTACAGCTTACTAGTTAGAAGAGGTGTATAGTTTTTTGTATCTTTCCTAATAGTGAACCCCATTTTCTTTTCATTGTTGGACAGAGATTTAGTTTGTATGACGACTCATCAAAGAGGGTGTCTTCTTTGCCAGCCAGTTCAGCTTCTTGTGTGCGCGAAGAGTCTCAGCTGCAACTGGCAAAAGTATCAAGCAACCCAATGCACCGCTGGAACTCCTCTATTCCAGATACTAGATGTAAACCCTCAGGACTTTTGTGTTATATCTGATATATTTTCCGTTTAATTCATACCAGAGTAGCAGCATTTCACGTTAGCTCCAAGCACAATTATTTTTTAATATTTCCTATTTTTCTTGTCTACTGAAAATGTAAGATGAGTTGCGGCATACTTTTATAATAGAAAGTTCAGTTAAACTGTTCTTTATCTGGACTCCACCATCGCTAAGATGTGGCCCTGCCGCAGTATTTTTCTCATCAGTCTAACTGGCAGATAAATATCAACAGATCAGGTTGCTAATGAGGATGTTGAGCGCAAATTTCAGCATTTAGCAAGTTCCGTACATAAGATGGGGATGGTCCTAGACTCAGTCCAGAGTGATGTTATGCATTTAAACAGAGCCATGAAGGAGGCATCCTTAGATTGTAAGCTCCTAACTGGTACTTTCAATCATAAAAGTTATTGCACAACTTTTGTTTATGAACTTGGAACTCTAGTCCTGTCCTTATTCAGCAAGTGGTGCATCAAATAACTGAAAGTAATTGTTTGTAATGTTCAGCTGGTAGCATACGGCAAAAGGTTATTCTCCTTGAAAGCTCACTTCAGCAAATCGTAAGGATAATTGATGGTTCATCCTTTCTTCCTCTCTTTTTTTCCATTTGGCACAGTGACAGAGTTAACATACTAGCATGTTATCACAGCTTAAGGGGCAAGATGATCTCAAAGCACTCCTTGAAAGCAACACAAAAGTCAATCCTGATCACACAAGTGTTCTGAATTCTCACACCAGCAAATTGAATGAGATATTCTTGGCCTTTTCAACCTGGCAGACACAAGTGCAAGCAGATATCAGACAACTGCAGGGCGACATCTTCAGAACTTTTACAAAAGAGATGGAGGTACTTCTTCAGTTTCATCTGCTATGACTCACCTCTAGCTTCAATACAACTCTGATAAGTCAAATTGTCTTTATGAATTATTCTGACAACTATCATCAGCATATAAATAATTGGCGTGCTTGTGTAATTACTAATTAATATGTGATTTTTTCTGTTATATCCAAATATGTCATCAGTTCAGCTCCATATAAACATATAAATTAGTTTCTAGCATTTTCTTCTATATTCATGACACCTGATAACCTAACATCCAATATATTCAGCATGTGATATCGTTCAGTTTTTGGTGTTTTTTAATATTGAGTCTGGTGGCATTCATAGAAACACGCACAGGTCTGAACTTTGCCATGCTCAAACCTCATCAATTTGCATAAAGGCAATCGCTGAGGTGTTTTGGTCTCAATTGGCTGATTTTTGTCTATTTGCACAGGGGATTGTTAGAGCTATCCGAGCTCTCAGTAGTAGGCCTGCTGTAATGCAAATGATGGTAGGATGTATACTCATGACTCAAGTTATTCTAGCCATATGTCTTCCAGTGTCCTTCTCTAACTTCTTTTTAAAAAATGTCTTGGCTGAAGGATCAGAGCTACGATGCTAATGAAAGACTGCCGAGGAACCAAATACCAGTAGCAAATGGAAAATCACCGGTGAATCAAACATCAGTAGCTAATGGAAGATCCCAGATGAATCAAATACCTGTACCAAATAGAAGATCACTGGTAAGCCAAATACCAGTAGCAAATGGAAGTCCTGCAATGAACCAAGTAACAGTTGCAAACGGGACTCAGATGAACCAAACACCAGTAGCAGACGAAAGGGCCCCAATGAAACAAGTACCAGTCGCAGATGGAAGGTCCCGAATGAACCAAATACCTATAGCAAAAGTGTAATCTTCTGCCCTTGACTCCTTACGAAGTTCAGTTATTAGCTAACTGCTAATTATCTATTACTGTAGCGTGGAGCATTGGACTGAAAGTTCCCTTTATGGAATCAAAATGCAAATCGATTTTAAATCCTTGAAATCAAGTTCTTATATACACGATGTTGTGATAATTTGCTCTTTTATCTGTTACGAAGCTGGTTAATACTGCCAATTCAAATCTACTGAATAGTAAACGTTCTAATTTGTGTGCCATAAGGAACATTATCCCTCTTTCTATTGGAAGGATTATATTTGTGGCTTCCTTCCAGTTGTGTTACTAACATGACTTGAGCTATTAACTAGTTTCTCTTTGAGTGTTTGTTGGATTTTGGATTCTGATGAGGCTTGTTTGTTAATGCCAGCCTTCCTGCGCCATTGGTTTATCCTGCAAAGGTGACAGATCTGAAGCCAAAGGTGGAGCGGGGACAAGTAAAAGCAGCTCCACAGAAACTGTTTGCTTCGATCTACAGGGTGGCACCTAAACAGGAAGAAGTTGCGAATAGAAAGTTCAATCCACATGTGCTAGCTAAGAAGGTGAGCCATGCAGCCTGGGCCCTGCTTCTTTCTGTATTAACTAACGAAAATGTTTTATGGTGCTTCATCTAAATGCTTGCTTGCTTGTGAGTGCAAAATGCAGGCACCGGTCTGCATAACAATCGAATCGGATGATGAGAGTGAGGAACGTGCTTCCTGCGTGATTCTGAAGACGGAAACAGGTAGCTACCTAGGATGTTTTAATCAGTGAATCTGCTTCGCTGGCTTTTCAGATAAAGCGAGCGATTGCGCAGTAGAGTGGCAATCATCTAGACAAGGAAGAGGGAACCGTTCATCATCTTCCTGTATGCGTTTTTTTTTACAGCTTGGCACGCATGTGAACATATTATGGTGCAGGTGGCACGAAGTGGAAGCTGACGAAGGAAGGCACCGAAGAAGGCCTGGAGATCCTGCGGAGGGCGAGGAAGAGGAGGAGAAGAGAGATGCAGTCCATCGTTCTCACATCCTAATTAACGGTCAAAATCGTTTCAAGGAAAGGAAACGGTAATTAACGATTAAGAGAAGTTAAGACGACAAGGGAATCCACCACTAACTAAACCTGATTTCTGCTGTTGTGTTAGTTGTGGTCAAGGTAACTTACTAGATGCTGGCTGCCATAGCACATCACAGACAGACACCACTTGGCATAGCAGTGAGATCGATGTCACTCCTATCTAATCTAACCCACGATACCATGGACAACTAACGAGTGAGCAAGAGCAAGCTCCATATCTACTGCTGCTATGCAATATGCATGCCTTCTTCTTTCTGAGTTCTGACGGATATGCCCGGTTGTCATGGAGGTGGTGGAAGGACACCGACAAGTGCTCGTTGTCTGTCTCTGTCACGGTCTCTGCATTTCGATTTCGTGCACAGAAGTTTTCTGCGATGGCCTCGCGCGTTATGGCGTTATGAGTGCTCGTTGCTTATTCGTCTCGAACAAGTCCCCTTGTTTGCCCCATAATTTTCAGGCGCCTGCATTTTAAGCTGGTATTTCATCTCGGGTAGAGAAAGATGCATATGATATGCGTGGATAGATCGGGACTAGATTGAGATTCTAGTGCCCTCTCCCTTCGAACTAGTTCACCAGAATTTATCATGGCCTGCTGCCAATACATTGAGATTGTACGTGACGACCACACAACGTATGGATAAATGATAACCCTCTACGTACGGCTCTACTGCATTTGCGGTTCATGATTCGCACAATAACAAGCCCCCCGTCTTATCCATATCCCGTACACACCAACTTATCAAATGCCGAATAATTCTCCGTTTCTTCGTTGAAAATGCTGTCATCAGTGGATGCAATGCCATTCCGTCTTGGGTAGGCAGCTAGTACAACCGTTGCACCACATGTCAGTTATTATGTCACGGCACTTTTGTCCCCCCTCCCCTATGTAAACTACATTGCTGTATTGCAATTGATTGTTTAATTCACGAATGAGCAGTATGGCTGCTTTGATTTGATACCTTACGATCCTTCAGAAACTAACCTAGTTAGCAAATTTTCGGCCCTGTTTAACAAGAAAGATCAAGGAATATTGGAGGTCTGTGCTTCCAAAAAAAGAGAGACGATCAGATGGGACAAAGGACAGGCAGTAATAATCCATTCCACACTCCCAGTGCATCTGCCCTACATGCACCTCGCGCGCATGCAGGCATTATGCATATCGCATTGCCGACACATTTCAGAGTCCACAATGCAAGCAAGGTCTAGGTACATATTGATTTTGCAAGAGATTATCAATGCAACTAGTGATCCGAAATGGACTATACAGTGAAGGCACGTCGATTTGTAGGGCTCACCTGTCATTCGTTGCCCTGTGCACTATAAGTACTACTGTGTAGATAAATTTTTGAAGAAAGCGTTTCGCCTATTTCTGACGACAAGAACTGGACATCACTTTTAAGGCTCCTTACATGCATGGAGCAGCTAGCAATCATGGTGTTCATCTCTTGCATGCCCACAAGCTGCCTCGATCGCTATTACAGCCACCTTGTTTGCTCACGTACTGCCGCTCTACGTGATGCCTGGAACTCCTCGGATTCATCACCCTTGGATTATGACATAGTCCATCCTGGTTAGAGTAAGGCATGGATACAAACGTGGACCCACGTACGTGCCACATGACATGATGCACATGCCACAGTAAATTTTGATTTAACCAATAGTCTAGACTTATTAAGGAGGAAAAAGAAATGGGGTAATATGTTGATGATCTGAGTATCGATCTATTTAAAAAAATTAGCAATATTTTAGTCCAAAATTCTGTATTTTTTAATTTGTCATATAGTGATATACATAATATACGAAGAAACATGTCAACCACCACCCAAATAATATAGAGAATTCCGTAGATGCACCTGGGTAGACCGAATCAGATAGAAGGAGGCATATTGCAACAGTTTAGTGCACTACTGCTGGTAGTTGTTAAGCTGAGGTTTGCTTTACTATGCCCTGTAATAAGCAAGACGAAGCCCACAATGGAGCGGTTGGTAACATGTCATACACGGCATGAGTAGGTAGGTTTGCAAGCCATGATTTGGTCATCTAATTATATCGTCTTGCAAACCCAGCTGCACTGCAATCCACATCATAGCACCCTTCCGTAGAACACAAGGGTAGTTTAATTGCGGAAATACGCATCCATTTCCAGCTTGTTGTACTTCAGACACCAGGCAAGGGACTGACTTTATACGCCACTGACATGAGAATGAAATTGCTAGGTCCACCTAGCACTAGCCCCCAACTATACAGGGCCGACCATATCTAAAATTAGGCAGTAAAATTAATAGTTACTTTTTACTTATGAATTTTAAACCATTAGGCAATTTTTCTTAAATAATTACTGGAGTATTCCACTTAAATAGACAGTAAAACTAAATGTTGCTTTACGCTTACGGTATGCGTTCTAAACAACTAGCTAACCGAGGCTAATGCTAGCACACAGCCACGAAGAAGATAAACAAATACTGGAGTATTCCACTTTCAATGAACTGAAGTGATACGTCTTGGGAATGGAAATGGCACGCGCGTTGGATGAAGCCTAGTTGCGATTATTTTTACACTGGAGTAAACAAATCGACAAAATCTTGAAGTTGTTGGTGGTGGATAATCCATCCGTAGCTAAGAAAAGCACCATCTCAGCATTTGACAGAAACTAGCAATGCAAACCAACAAAACGGTAGATATCACCCACAAAACCAAACTCTTCCTACGAACACCTCAAGAAACCCACACGAGAATCTATCATTGCTACGCTACAGGCTCAGCACGCAATTATCAAAGGCTCGGTTCAGCTTTTGCTTGCCACTTTTTTTTCCGAGGGTGGGGAAAAGTGTGGCACACTAGCCGAAAGTCCAGTTTTGCTTGTGCATGCCATGTGGTAGCCAGAGCTATCTTGCCTCCATTCTTCAAAGTTGGAGAAGATAACTAGGGAGTAACACGTAACAAAAGGGGAGAGGGACCGATCGAGGCTTGTGCTTCTGATTCCTTCCGTCATCGTTGCTAAAAGGATGCACAGCTCAGGGCTTCAGGTCCTAGCATCTCTTCACATGGCCACCAACTACACTACTGAAGAATTTTAATCGTCGTCTTCCTCTGGTTTCCTCTTCTCTCTCAGTTATCAGGTAAGTTTTGCATGAAGCAATATCTGTGGATTAGAGGAGTTTTAGCATATCTTGTATCTTCCTTCTTTTGATATTTTTTCTCGATTTAACAGCAACTCAGCAAGTTAACAACAAAACACTCGAACCTGTTGGTTTATATATGTTACCAGTTTCCTGCATTTCCTCCGAAATCTCAATTCTTCTGTTCTTCCTACTTTGACATGCATGGTTTGATTTCTCTCAGGAACCAAACTTAATTGCTGCAAGAGGATTAGCTCAATGAACTAAACTGCAAAGAATACAAGGGATATATTTCAATTTCAATTGCAAAGTGCAGAAGAAGGAAGGAGCCATCCAGCATGGGGAAGAGAAGACAAAGATCAGCTAGGCGCCAGGAGAACAACATAGGCTGCATGTGGGGCCTCATCCGCATGTTCTATTTCCGACGCGACGCCAAGTTCCTGATGGACTTGGACAGGAAGCAAGGAAACACAAGGCACACTTTCAGTGGGTTTGCTGGTAATATTCTCTCCAGCCTCCAGGGTTTCATTTACTATCAGTCAAAATTCTAAGGCTTGTACTAGGCATTTTGTGAAATGTGCCAAGTACGTGCATCAATCTAAGTACTGCAACACCTGCAAGGAAATACAGTACTAATCTATGATGTTTGGCCTTCAACTAACATTTTTCCAATGTTATGGACGGTTAATAAATCCCTCTAATCTACATTCTACCATCACCTGGCAAATATTAAGGCATTCAACAAAAACATTACATGAGCTTGCTGTAACTTTTTATCATAATTTGTACGTCTGCTTATGCAACATGCATGGTCGTTGATCACAGGTAGGGGGCACTCCAGGAAGAAATCCAGGGACTTTGAAGATATAGACGGCAATGGGGATGTAAGTTCTCTTTTAGTAACCATGATGCATTTTCTAGGACAAAAACAACATAGATATATGTTGGTGCTTATTGTTGTCTATCAAATATATGCTTATGTTAACACCACAAATAGGCAACGGAATTGTAGTGATCCTAACCATGCTTGACTACTTGGTTACTTGTGTAACAAAATAGCTTTGATGTGTGAAGCTGAAAGTGCCAAATTGTTATTAGTGGCAGACAAGTCCTTCGTGGTAAGTGCTTTATGTTGAGCCAGAATACATCTAGACAAAGTACGGAGAGAAAAAAGCAACCCAAATGCAATATGTGAACCTGGTACCACTTCAAAACATACACAAGAAGGTGTCGTGTAATGCAAGTTGTGAAACAATAAACATAACAAAAGCATGACGAAATGATCCCACGAATACTTTTCATTTTGCTAAGCAGTGGGAGGAATACCTACTTGTCATGTATAGACTTAGACATCACAACCATCATCCATTCTTTGATGAAAAAGAGACTTGGTTCAAGCATTCTGCATTAACCAGAATAGAAGAAAAAACTTGAATGGACAAACAACAATATTAGCATTCTTTAGTCTCTACATTACAATCTGTTGGGCATGTTCTAAGATCAGTTTTGCTTCAAGTGTACATTGGCATGGTAAACATAAAACAGTATAACCGATCTAGCTTGCCATCAAGTTTCTGTTTATCACATAGTATAACTTTTCCCGGTATTCAATTTCATGATGTTTCATTGTTTTGGTGCATGTTAAGCTTATTTCCTGAAAAGAAATAAGTGTATTGTTCTTATATTTCTCAGACCATAGAGGAATGCAGCACACGGAAACCAACTGTGAAAAGACTCATGGAGGATGAGCTGGGTAAGGTAAAACAGGTGAAGAAGATACCCAGTGATGAGGTTGAAAGAATATTAGCTGACCTAGGACATGATATCTGTCTGGAGAAAAGTTCAATGCATAGCAGCAAACAGAATGGAGCCAAAAGTCACAGCACAAGCACAACCATGGCTTCTCCATCTGGTTTGCTGGATCCAAGTAGTTCCAAGTCCATGAAACACACAGAAGAAGATGATCTTCAACTTTCTTTAGCAGATTTTCTGGGACAGATCCATATGTACCATGATGAGTGGCCACATGATGATTGCAAAAATAAGAATGAATTGTGTCCTGAACTGAAGTCCCTTATCCATAAGAAGCTTCATGAGTTGAAGAGTGCTCCTTGTGCTGCTTATGAGAAAACCCAAGATAGTGAGCAAGAGGATCCTTTCTATGAAAAACATCTTCGTAACAGTAGATCATATCAATCTACCAAATTCATAGATGCACCAGATATTCTAAGCCCAGAGAGGGAACTTTTCTTGAAGACGTTTCAGAAGCCCAATCCACATACTTGGGAGAAGAAGAACACCCAAAAGCATCAACACAAAACCACGTTAGGCCCCATGAAAATGCTTGAAAAAGTTGATGATACCAAGAATTCAAAACAACATGAGGTTGCCATCAAAACACATAATAAAGAGAGCAGGAATATATTTTTCTGGAGGAGAGATAAATCAATTAGAGGGGGTTCATCAGAAGGAACTAATAGTGATAAGGCAGTTAACAAAATAGTTATACTAAAGCCAAATCCAAGAAGAGGAATCAATACTACCGTAGCTACTGCCCCAACATGTTTACAGCAGCAGTCATGTACAATTAGATCTCCAGAGTACAGTGCAACAGAAAGTTCAAAGTTTTCAATTAGGCAAGTCAGGAGGAGATTCAGAATTGTGGCTGGCGAAACTAGAAAAGAAAAACCATCCATTTATGACGATGATTTTCAAAGAGATCCATGTTGGAGCCAAGATTCAGTTTTTACAATTAAAAAGGATTCTAGACGGGTCCATGAACAAACTTTGGCACAGAAAGCTTCAAGTATAGATAAGGACGATTTGAGACCTTCAACCAGTGGTAAGCACAAGTAAAGGAATGATGGACTAGAGGAAATTAACAGAGATATAATTACATCAAAGGACACATCCATCTTCTATGAAGATGCGAAGAAACATCTAACAGAGATTCTGAAGTACAAAAGTCAAACAACCAAGCATCCAACAGTTCAGACCTCAAAATCCTTGGTAGGAATGCTTACCCTCCCTCAATACAATTCATCACCACTTAGGAGTAGTCCCAAAGTAAAAGACTGCATTGACCTTTCACCTGAAGAGACAAATATTTCTGGCATTCACAAGGCTGGGATGAAAGAATTTGCAAAAGAAATAAATCAGTATGATGAAGATTCAGGTAATGTTGCATGTGGTGCAAGTGAAGTGCTGGATGATAAGGCTGATCAGGAAAGCCACTCCATGAAACAAGAAACCACACAAGATGGTGAGTATAGAATAGCAGTCACTAAAATTATAAAATATTACATGGTTGGTTATTCCCTAAGGAGAAGGAATATTTGCAGGTGACATTATGCACGTTGAAGAAATTACCAAGCCAGATTGTTCTGAAGCAATTTGCAGTGAACAGACGACCCCACTAGTATGTTCATGCCAATACTTAGTGATATTCCATCTAGTCCCCATTGTTGTTCAAATTATAATGAATTTATCTACATTGCAGGAAATGATTGAAGGAGTAGAACCTGGTAAAGAGCATGTAGGGATGTTTCTGAGCTACCCTGGGAATGCAGTTGAGAGCCTAGAACACCAAGAACCAAAAACTCCCAGATCAGGTGCATCACTTGAACTTATATCACAAATTTCTCCTGAAGGAAACCATGAAAAGCAAGAGCAACCCAGTCCTGTCTCTGTCCTCGATCCATTCTTCCATGAAGATATTGACAGTCCTGACCGCGAAACCATGACAAAATGTAACATCTAATCTGAACAATATCATATTTTTATTTTCTGTTGAATATATTATAATATAAAAATGATGTTTTTCCAGATGCTATATCATACCAACAGATCTTCTGGGAAGACGAGGATGCCAGACTAGCTTACATAAAAGCAGTGTTGGATCTATCAGAACTATGTACATACCAAAACATAGAGGTGTGGTATCTAGAAGATGAATTGACCAGCCCTTGCTTGGTTGAAGAACTACATCAAGGCAATCCAACAGATGATCTCAAGCTCCTATTTGATTGTATTTGTGAAGCTATAACAATAATCCAGGAGACATATTTTAGAAACCCTCCTTGCTTATCTTTTGTCAGGCACAAGATACAGACACCTCCCATGGGACAGAACCTCATCCCAGAAATAAATAAACATATCGAGAGACATCTCTATGATCAGTTTCCGAGCACATTGCATGAGCTAGTAAACATGGATCTGGAATATGATACTTGGATGAATCTTCAATCGGAAAGTGAAGAGATTGTTGTTGATATATGGGACTTCATACTAGATGAACTATTAGAAGATGTCGCCACTGATTTGTGGATTTGAAGCTCCTGTTCCCTGGTCACTGCTGGCATTTTCCTTCACTATTTGTAGATTGGATATAGAATGGGTAGAGTCATGACTCGTAAGTAGAGATTGTATTGCTGACAGTAATTTGTTTGCATGGCAGAATCAAGATTCAAGAGGACCACAAAAGCATTGTTTGGTTTGACTGCTTGTTAATTTGATTGATAAATCTTATGACTTAGGAGCCTAGGTACAGTGAGATCTTCCTGACATTGAAAGATGACATTGTAATGCCACAAGTTCTTGAGCCATGCATTGCACATAGATTTAACAGATTTGGAAGGTGATGGTTCTGCACAGTGTGCTTGTTGCTGCAAAAAACACATTATTTTGCAGCTGACTAAATGATCTTGTGCCTATTCTTGTTATTGTGTGTATGCGTGTAAAACAGTGTATCAGTTGTGTGCAAAAATCAAAGGATACAATTTTCAGCAAAGCATGCATGTGTTTAGCCTATGCCAACTGTGGGGCAAATCTGCAAGTGCTCCTAAACTGTGGGGTGTCTCTGCAATTTCCCCCATAACTAATCAAATAATATATTCTTTCAGTTATTTCAGATGGGCCTTTGTTATTTCTTTCTTGAGTGCGTAGTGCTAGACTGAAATTTGGTGAATGCAGATGCCAGATATACAAATTTACCTCTAGTCTTTGAACCATCCTGGTTCAATAGTATATCTAATATCTTGGTAATTCAAATTGTTGATTGTCCCAGAAAACAATGGTGCTAAGTTCTGGCAAACAATTTATACTTTCCTGACTAACTATTAAATAACGAACAGTTTGGCACAAATGATCTTGTGAATAAGAGATGACAAAGAAGAGGAGATGGGTTCTGGCATTAACACTGCTAGCATCATGCAGTCCTGATTTATGAAAACAAATCCTGAAGTATATTGTATATGTTCATCAGAAAATACACGCATACAGATATACCTGAAAATAGATAAACACATGAACGGATATCAACACATCTCCTCACGTGTGGCACCTTCATGCTCTCCACACTCCACAGTCCCTGAATCTCTTCCTGGCCAACTTAAATACACAAATATAAAAACTCATGTATAGGCAGAAAACTAGTTAATATGCTCTGATATAAAGGAAAAAAGAATTCATGTTGCAATGCAGAAGAAGGTGTCTAGAGTTGTAGTAGAGTACAAGAATGGTTATGGCATATCTGGTCCTTGAAGCAAGTTGATTTGGGCAGGAAGTGAGTGCCTCCATCACTGCTGGTATGAACAAGTGCACTCTATGGCTGATCTGATCTAGTTCCCCTTATGAACTTTTTTTATTATGCATCATGAGGTCCAAGTGTGCGGCACACCACGCAGCAATTAAATTAATCCGGCAACCATAAATTAAACGTTTGAACCCTAACAAGATCCGCACGACATTGGGGTCACTGGATTGGCCTTTGACGGCATAGGTTTGCACCCCTCATACAAAATCGCCAAACCCAAAATCTAGATTTGGGAGTTGGGAAAACCAAATCCACAAGATCAGATGGCAAATCCAACTGTTTAAAACCTAATCGCGTTGGGCATTCACTCGATTAGCTTACATGCACAGACAAATACCGCATCGAATGGAAATTTCAGAAGCGACAGATGGAAAGGAAGCAATTCGCGGGTGGCGCAAGCAGCCAGACCAGAATAACTTCTTTCTTCCCCAATTAACCGTGACATAGTTAGAAAAAAAAGACGATTTACAATTATCATGGTCTCTTTATTCTATAATAATGATACTTAAAAAATAAAAGTCATTTGTTGGTAGTGAGAAGTTATAGAATCTCAGATGTTCTAAAGTCAAAAATAATCCCAGTAACATCTTGTTTTACACAAATAAACATTTTCTATGTATTATATATTATAGACGGCAATAGTGTTTTATTTAGCTGTATGTGAAAGTTTTGTTTTAGAAAATGGAGCTTTTCTCGTGATTGTTATTTTTTTAAAAAAAACATGTAAATGGATATTATTCTTGTATATGTCAATATTTATGACATGTTGTATAAGAAATACGTGCACCTCGATCGATAAGAACTCATTGAATATGTAGAGGTGTACTAAAATTAAAATTTCGATGTTATGTAGAGGTGTATTATATTTAGTTATTTTGTTTTTTCTATGCGAGATGCGAATACCTAAAGTTAAGTATAAAGTGAGCATTTTCTGCCAGATAGCTAAATGTGGGTACAAAGATGTCTACTGGACCTCTCAAAGTTTTTGTTCCTTAAAATATGTAAATCAGATCAAACAACTTCTTTAAGTACTTTTGGCCACGTAGATCATGATTGTAACGTAACCGAGTTGATTAAGATTTTTTATAAATATAACGGCTTAAAAATAAGCGTAATGTTAGGGAAATAGTTTTACTATAACAAAATCTAAATAACAATGTCCGCGAAACCCTTCAGAAAGCCGAAGCCCTTTAGAAGTTCGAAGCACTTTCACCGGTCGAAGACCCTTCCGGTCTACACGAATCAAAGTGATGAGGACATCACTGCCATTGATACAACCACAACAACATCCAACACTTCACCGCTTACACCTAAGCAAGGACCAATGACACGCGCCCGTGCACGTGAACTTAATTATCTGGTGAACTCGTTCCTAGCTGTTCAAGTTAATTATTTTTTCAATGGGGTACTATTAAAGTCTTGTGATGACTTTATTATCCTTAAGTGCTTAGGAACTGAACCAGCTAGGAGTGGAGAAGGCAACAATGCAATAAATATTCGTGCACCCGAAGGGACTCTTGTAACTGCAGAAATCCAAGATTAAATGGAGCATATCTTTCAACTCCCAAGGTTGTTTAATGCAAATAAGTACTTGTTGGAAAGGTCTCTTCGTCTGCTTTCCAACGGATCAAGAATCAATGGCAGAGGACAGACGAAACATCCAGAAACTGCCGAAGAACGCTCGTGACTCCATCCTGAGTTTCTAGTTTTCCCTTTAAAAGCAAGTGGTAGCCACAAAAGAACTCGGGTTTTGTTTGATGTAAGTTAGCTGCTGCTACTTCCTTGTAACGCGCGTGTCGGCTAGACCGCCCGATTACTTGAATCAAAACTCCAACTTTTATCACATTCGTGAGTGTTTGCTTGTCATCTTGTTCTTGCTTGTTCTTCGATTGCTTGCAGGTTCAAGGCTGTTCTTGGCACGACAAGAGCAGCAACAACCGGAGTCGGTGTAACTATCGCTAAGGCGCAGCATCCTTGTGGTTGTTGTAGTCGGGTAGCACAACGTCGATCTCCACCCCCAAATCATAGTTATCAGGAGACGGTGTACCTGTCGCTCAAGGCGCCACACCATCTTGGTTGTGGTAGTCGGGCAGCCAACGTCGGCTTCCACCAAATTCACCACATCCTCCATCTCTCATCGAAAGATCGGGCTCCCCCGTACCCGTCGGGTCTATTAAGTGGTATCAGATTTCAGGTTGATCGGTGAGAGATCTCCTTCTCCTTTGTTCTTTGTTCTTTGTTTTTCCTACAGTCCACTTTTGCCCAAAGATAAGTTTCGATCTGAAAATCCCAAAAACATTTTGTGCCTTTGCTTTGCTACTTAGCTCTCGGCTTGTTGAATTCACGGTTACTTCTTTGTGTCAAGTTGCTGGTCCTAAGTTTTTTACCGCTAGAGTTTTGAGTTCGTGCACCTTGTTCTATCTCCATTTTCATTCTCTAGCTGAAGTTACACAGAGAGAAAAAGGCAAGTGCAAAACAAAAGCCGCACAGATCAGCAAGAAACAAGGCACAGGCCAAAAAAAAGGCGCACTAATTCAATTTTCTATATAAAGATTCCAAGTACAAAAAAAGAAAGACATTTTGTGTGACCTTTGCTTCAAAGTTTCGAAATTCAGCTTGCTGTTTTGAGCATTTTGGTGATTACGTTTGGGTGACGGCTCACGTCTCTATCACGGTTTGGACTAGGACCAGCACAGTACCATCGTGGAACGTTTAGTCAACTTGCTGTGACTAACGTGGTACTAGCTGTTCCTTTGTGCAATTGTTTTAGCAGCCACCTACAGCTCCACAAAATTATCTACAACACCACCGGGTTGTGCTGGCAGTCACCGTTGGTTGTTGTTCTTGTTGTTTGCCGACGCCTCCTGCATTGTGTGGTAAGAACTTGTAAGAGCTTGATATAGGATTGAGCGAGTGTGACGTTGTGCCTTCACAATCTTGTAGTTGATAGGAGCGTACATATTATTTGTATGTTTCTTGTCTACTACTAATCATGGCAGGGATACACATGGAGGTAGGATATAGTGAAGCTCAATATCGACATCTTCATCGACACATGAGAGATCAACACGATAAATATGAGGTATGTGATGAAATTCTAGCTAGGTTCAAATGTACAATACCTTATTTTGAAGGAAATTATGATCCTCATGCATATATTCAATGGGAGCTAGCTGTAGATAATGAATTTAAAAAGTATAACTTGTCTGAAAGAGAAAAGGTTATGGCTGCCTCTAAAGTATTAGTTAAAGATGCTGCATATCATTGGAAACATCTTTGTAGACATGATAAAATACCTCAATCTTGGAAAGACTTAAAGAAATATTTGAGAGATGCTTTTGTTCCTTCATATTATGCCGATATTCTATTAAAGAAACTACAATGTTTAAAACAAGATAGCAGAAGTGTTGCCTCATATTATCATGATATGCATGTTTGTTTATTACGTTGTGCTATAGATGAATGTGAAGAATCTATAGAACAAAGGTTTTTACATGGGCTTAACAAGGAAATTCAGAAAATGCTTCTTCATGAAACATATAATTCTCTCTCTCAATTGTTTGAACTTGCATGTCGAGCTGAAATTCAGATTGCTATTGATTTAGAGGAGACGCCAATCAGTTTGCCTTTTAGTTCTACTAACTTTGAACAGGAAAAAGAGAATAAAAATGCACTTACATCATCGGAAAAAGTTTTGCAAGGTAATATATGTGCTGAAATTAATCAAGGTGAGTGTACTCCTGATAAAACACAATCATCAGATATTCATGCTATTATAGAGCAACCATTAGTGGAATCTTTTTCTGAAATTTCTTTGTTAACAGATGATTTGCTTGAAATTCCTCATGACAAAGAAGAGTTGTGTGTTAATGCTTCACTTATATACCTACCACAACTAGTGGAAGAACGTGTTGTTTCTATTGTTAATTCCTCAAGCGTTGATTTTAAACATGTTTTCCACATTACTAATGAGAATGAAGAAATTAAATTGTTATCATCTCTAAATACATGGGGATATATTGAAATTATGGATCTTTGTGAGCTCACTTGTTTAAAAGAAAAATTATTTGCAAGGTTTAATTTGCCATGTCCTGCCAATGTTATTTTTCATATATTTGGCACATACCATAAGCAAGACATATACTTTTTGCATAGAGTTTACATATGTTCAGATTTGAAATTGCATGTAAATCCTGAAAATAATTACCTCGAGCAAGTTATGTTAATTAATCCTACTGCCTCGAGAGTCTCTTGTTTTGATTTAAATACACATGTTTGTTTTCAAGAAGGAGAGCCTTGTGGGCTGCTTAGCAATGCCACAATTCCTACTCCAATATCTAAAAGTACAGATTCGATGTCATTTGTTCAAGCAAAGGATTTGGTGAGTTGGGTTTCTTCAATTCACCACATGTTTAAAGAACAAGAGATACTGCACAATAATGGTTATTTTGCTAGGAGTTGCATTGATGATGAACACAAGAACAAACCGAGGACGGTTTGCTGCCAAGAAGGAGAGAATGATGAGGACATCACCGGCTGGGATATAAATATAATAAAAACAAAGGTGTATGCTTTCTATATTAGATTTACATTTTATATATTTGAGAAAAGGTTGCTGCACCATAAGTTGTTGTTTTCAATTACAGAAATTATTACATGGATTAAGGGACGCGTTGTGAGAAAATCAAGGGCATGGAACATCGTGGAAGTTGATTAGGGACCAAGATTTGAAACCATACTTGCGTGAGGAAAACATGTTAGTCGAGGACGACTCTATTGCAAGAAGGGGAGGATGATGAGGACATCACTGCCATTGATACAACCACAACAACAGCCAACACTTCACCGCTTACACCTAAGCAAGGACCAATGACACACGCCCGTGCACGTGAACTTAATTATCTGGTGAACTCGTTCCTAGCTGTTCAAGTTAATTATTTTTCCAATGGGGTACTATTAAAGTCTTGTGATGACTTTATTATCCTTAAGTGCTTAGGAACTGAACCAGCTAGAAGTGGAGAAGGCAACAATGCAATAAATATTCGTGCACCCGAAGGGACTCTTGTAACTGCAGAAATCCAAGATTAAATGGAGCATATCTTTCAACTCCCAAGGTTGTTTAATGCAAATAAGTACTTGTTGGAAAGGTCTCTTCGTCTGCTTTCCAACGGATCAAGAATCAATGGCAGAGGACAGACGAAACGTCCAGAAACTGCCGAAGAATGCTCGTGACTCCATCCTGAGTTTCTAGTTTTCCCTTTAAAAGCAAGTGGTAGCCACAAAAGAACTCGGGTTTTGTTTGATGTAAGTTAGCTGCTGCTACTTCCTTGTAACGCGCGTGTCGGCTAGACCGCCCTATTACTTGAATCAAAACTCCAACTTCTATCATATCCGTGAGTGTTTGCTTGTCATCTTGTTCTTGCTTGTTCTTCGATTGCTTGCAGGTTCAAGGCTGTTCTTGGCACGGCAAGAGCAGCAACAACCGGAGTCGGTGTAACTATCGCTAAGGCGCAGCATCCTTGTGGTTGTTGTAGTCAGGTAGCACAACGTCGATCTCCACCCCCAAATCGTAGTTATCAGGAGACGGTGTACCTGTCGCTCAAGGCGCCACACCATCTTGGTTGTGGTAGTCGGGCAGCCAACGTCGGCTTCCACCAAATTCACCACATCCTCCATCTCTCATCGAAAGATCGGGCTCCCCCGTACCCGTCGGGTCTATTACAAAGCATCAAAGATTATCTAGGACCACTTCAAAACCACAAGGCTAAGAGTTGATCACGAGGCGATTGAGAACCCAAGCCTCCCTCCGAGGCCCTCTGGACTTCGACTAGATGGTTATTGTGAAAGGAACTCTAACTACGAAGCCTCCGAGCTATACTTCGCTACCTGCTTCGAAGTCTTCGACTAGTTCCAAAACTAGGGGTCCTCGCCTTGGTATTAAGACATATATTTGCATGAGGGGTTATTATTCTGCCCCTACGAAGTCTTGTAAATAGAGTCCGCTATGTCGGTTGTAACTAGTGAGTAAAATGGTATTTTCTTATTATATTTTTGTCTATAAATGTTAGACATCTATACTGTAACAAGGAGAGAAGATAGATAAAAAAATCACTATGAATTGGAAGTAAGATCATTATTCCTTTCGTAGGTCTGAATCAATATAAATTCAATTTGCAACCTATAGGCCTTCGATGCTAAACAAACCTATTAGCGTAACTTTTATGTTACACAGTCGGCATTGTTCGTGGGGATCTCTAGTTTTAGATTAGTCTCTCTACAACTACCTATATAATCAATCTCAAATTACACCTTCGAAGATGACTGTAAAGTTCTACACAAACTCCGTAGGTCTCCCTTCGACTAGAGGCTTCTCCAACATTTTGGAACGCTTCGTTGTCTTCTCTTCAGCCTCAGGGAGCTCTAAGGCATGCTGCACAAAGGGCTACTACGGTAGTTCTCTCTTCAGCCTATGATCTTCGGACCTCTAGAGTCTTAAAGGTATAAACAAAGTAACTTTTATGCTACAACACGTAATAATACTAATATATAATTCACGAGCTTGCTAATAAGTGAGAAAATGAAACTGATTAAGTCAATTTAGGTTAAATAAACTAATATCATTATCATATGTCACAAAACTAACATGAGGTTATTCGAACCAATTTATACTTTAAGAGATTAAAAACTTTATGGGTTAAGTAGACTTTTTTCACTTGAGCATGGAGGATTGGAATAATTTTCCATTAGTGGCAGGGGTGGAGACTGGAAATTTTTCATTGTAAATAAATTTTGGAAAAACATAGAGAGGAGAGGAGAGGGAGGAAATTAGGAAAGGAGAAGTGAAAAAACGAGAGTCAAACTTTGCCGCTTGGGCTCGTCGTCGTCGTCTCCAACTCCAACTAAAAACTGTAGTAATAATAGTAATCCTCTTCCCCTCCTGACATTGTCTCCCCTCCTCTCCTCTCCTCTCCTCGACTCCTCAGCTCCCTCCCACGGGTGGAGAAGGAGAATCCATCACTCTGCTCGCTTCCCTCCTCCCGCTCCACCCCACCCTTCCTCCAGGCTCCAATCCACCCCCAAACCCTAGTTCCTCCCGCGCGCCGCTTCTCCGCTTCGCCGGCCTGCTCGATTTCTTTTCCGCGGATTTTAAGGTGTGCGTTTTCATTACTGCTGCACCGTTAAAACCCTCGCTCCTGATTTGGGATCGGGAGATTCCAGGTGCTTTCCGCGCGGATCCTAACGATTCCACGGACAGCCGGCTCCCCTGATCCAATTCTAGGGTTTCCTCACCCCGCGATCTTTGTGCTCCTTTCCCGCTGATTTTTTCAAAATCGCTGTTTGCTTTCCGCTCCCTTCTCATCTACTGGGCGCTCTCTCCTTTCAGTGATCCACTTTGGAACGACGAGCAGTAAAAGCAGCTGTCGACCTCTCATTTTCGCCCAACAACAAGGGAGCGCTACAACTTTGCTTCGGCTGTTGCTCCGTTGCTGGATGGTCGCAACTGCTTGCTCGACCGCGTCTTAGCTAGATCTCTGTCGATGTTGGGGGCAACATGCTGCTGACCTGCTGGGGGAGATGCAAAGGTACGCGGGTGCCAGCAACACCGCTGGGTTTAGCGGCAGTGGCATGGCTGCAGGTGGTAGAGACAGCACAAGGTTGGAAGCATCACCCTTCTCTTCCGCCAATTACACCACGACCTCAAGGTGATACTCTTGCTCCATTTCTTGCTCATGCTGTTATGTTTTCTTGTTTTAATCCATGTAAAGTTGTAAACTACCGCGTACCAATAGTGTTCTAATATGCTCTTATTTAGTATGAGGCTTTCAATAATTAATGGGTAGGCAATATGATGTGTCCACATTTCAAATACCATAAATCCATAATAATGGAATTTCATCAAAGTCATAATGACCCCATACTGTTTTATGGCTTACTCTACTTTCATGAGCTAACATCCATAATCAAACTCGCCACATGATGTATGTAGATTTTACATCTATCATCAGAATGACTCGATAACCTTGACACAAACCATTATTCAGCACTAGCAGACAGTCATTTACATAGTGTTGTTCTGGACAGAAGGACAATTTTACAGTACATATTTCCTATGGTTATGGCAATGTGTCGGGGAAATAGAACCTGGGTACATCATGACCGCCATATGCCATATTCCCTTGTCAATGAGTAAGCTGTACAAGGAAGACATGGCTTTTACCATGTATCGTACCATGGAAGGAGTACTACTCGCACTTCGACTAGGACTCCTGCTGCAATATGAGTCCCTACCTCCAGGGTATATAAGGAGGGCATGGGATCCCTTAGGGGGACATTGGACATGAGGAGAATATCCCACAAGAGCTCAAGACATCTCAACAGATCTCTAGAAGACAATAGAGATGCTACGCCAAACCCCTTGATTCCCTCCGATCTACTAATTTAGATTCATAAACTCCATTGTAATGGCCTAATGGGACTAGACACACCCATGTACTCAGATACTATAGTACAGAGATCCCCAAACAGGACGTAGGGCACCTCACATTCAGGGTCTGAACATGTATAAATCCTTGTTCTGTTGTGTGCCATGCTTGTTCTTTGATATCATTTTTCTGTTAATATAACTGGGTACTCTAATTCAAACTAATCTTGTGCAATTTTATTATACCCATCAGTCCATCACTGAAGTTTGATCTGTTTTTCTTATATTACTGTTTTTCAGGCGGCAACATCAGTTAGCTCCTTACAAGCTAAAGTGTGACAGAGAACCACTTAATAACAAGTACGTATAAACTTCTGAGCCAAAGATAGTTTACTCAGCGAGTCAAGTGGGTGTTTTTGATTTTTATGTTCACCTCTCAGGGATTGTATTGCCTTTACTTTTTTGCCCCTTGTTTTAACTTTGGTGGTGCTGTTTGCATAGAAATCAGGTTTGCATTGTTCTTTAGCAACACATAGTCAAATACTACTAGATTTATCCTATGATATGACTTCACTTTATCTTATGCTGTACTACTCTACATATGGCTCTTTTGTAGGCTTGGACCACCTGACTTCTATCCTCAATCACCAAACTGTCCTGAAGAGACATTAACCAAAGAGTATGTACAATCTGGGTATAAGGAGACTGTTGAAGGAATTGAGGTGTGTAATGTGTTTGGAAATGATTGTTGTGCACAATATATGATGAGTTTGAATCCAAATAGAAATTCATTAATGTATCTACCGATGCTTGAGCACATTGAGTTTGGACAATCCTATCCAACAATCTTGTCTGTCATCTGATTCAATTTTTCTTCTTGGGATTGATAGGAAGCTAGAGAGATTGTACTCAGCCAGATCCCATACTTCTGCAAGCCAGATGTTGTTGTAAAATGCAAGGAGGTGAGAAAATGGTCCAATATCTTCTCAATTAGCCATTTAGCCTGTGAGATGTTCTTACTTTTCCATTTTGTTTTTTTAGGAATAAATGCGTGTACATGAACTTATGTGCAACGGCAAATAGTATTAGCAATTCATTGTAACAAAGAGAAAAAATTGCCACTCATACCAAGCTTATGTTTCAAATTTATATCAATTTGGCATCGAGGCATAACTTGTATGTTGATTTACTACCCATGGCAATCAATGTTTACAAGTCATCAAGTCAACCCTAGTCACCATGGGACTGACCAGACGACTAGTCGTTGACCAGACTGACTAGTCAAACCTAGTCGGTCCTAGTCATCCTATATATTCCAGGACATATACATACTGTATATACCTTTATATACTATATAGTATACTGATACAGCAACCATCAAGACTACATTAATGTCTAGTTGGTGACTTTGTGAAGTTCTAGATTACTAGAGCTAGAGCATCTTAAATAAGCACATAATTAGTAAATCATAGCAGCCAGTATGTACATAACCAAACAAGTTCAGTACATAAGCTGATAAGCAGCCTGCTAGCCTCCTAAATAAGTTCAAATGTTCAACACAAACATTCATCTTCAAATCATTCAATAGTCCAACACAAGCAGCCAGCTAACCATCTAATTGTCTAAGTAAGCAAATCATCATTCAAATGGAAGCCTCCGTATCCATCTCCAGCTGGTGCAGGTCCATCAGCAATATGAACAGATTCTTCATCCTCCTCCATTGCTGCAGAGTAGCAGAGGGACAGCGCCACAGCGACACAACAAGCAAGCAGGATGCATTACAAGAAGATGGAGGAGGGAAGGGGCACACTCACTGTCAGAGGAGGAGCTCTTCTTTGTAATCCCTGTCTCCCTGGAGCAGCTTCATGAAGAGGGGCAGCGACTTGAACCAGTGGATGCTGAATCACACACAGGGGAGAAGAATTGTGGCGGCATGATTTCTGGTGGAGTCCTAGCGTGTGCCTTTTGGTGGAGTTCTGGTGCTTAGTTGTTAACCCTACGTCCCTACCAGGCCAAATTGGCAGCCCAATAGTTTGCCTCTAAGCCCAGTTGAACAGGCCTGCCCAAAGACAACAGGAAACCTGGTCATGTCCTCCCTAATCGGATGACCAGAAATCTAATCGAGCTAATTGCCTTGGTACTGCTGTTCGAGTTCAAGGGACTGATTAGGATGACTAATCACGATTAATCGGACAACTTGTAAACATCGATGGCAACTATATTTTCTTCACAGGAGATTGACACAGTATCTTTTTGCTGTAAAATGTTACTGACTATTAGGGCTAAATCCTAGAACTTTGTCCATCTTTGTTTGTTACTTTTAGTTCACAGGCCCTACAACAGACTGCAATTATTGATAGTCTAATGACTAAGGGATTTAGCAACAATTAATTGCTTACTTGTGCTAGCTATCATCAGTACAAATATTTAGACACGAAACCTTTACTCTGAGGTACTCAGACAGTTTGCTATAAAAATTAGGTTTGACATTGTGAGTTGCATGTTTGCGTTTTCTTTTGGGAACTCTTGTTTCTAGCATAATCACAAATGTGTATGCTAAAGCCTAAAGGTGTAGTGCGTGAAAGTATAGACACCATAATTTATAAATGCAGGGAGAAATAGCATTTAATTAACAAGGTTTATCAAATAATCTTGTCCTTTAGTTCTTGTATGGTATGAAGAACTGAGTATGCATCTAACACTTTGTACTTCACTATTTGCTGAAGGCACTAAAGAAGCGCTTGAGAGCTATCAATGAATCTCGTGCTCAGAAGAGAAAGGTAATTGTGCCATATCCCTCGATTTGGATGTGTTTACCTCAGTGTGGATGCATTTAAGGCTTTTATCTCTTTATCTCCTGATATTACGTCAAACATATTAGTTATGTTTTCCTGTTTTAGCAGGCTGGCCAAGTTTATGGAGTTCCTCTTTTTGGATCGCTGTTGATAAAACCTGGAGTTTATCCGGAACAAAGACCATGTAACGAGGACACTCGCAGAAAATGGGTCGAGGTCGATAGACTAACCTGTGCTCTGTTTTGTCATACTCTTTCAATGTGACCATTGGCATATTTTGTGAACAGCTATTTAATTTTCTAACTTCTATCTCGAGCTTTCACTCAGTTAATGGTTATATGTTATGCTCTAATTTGATTCTTTTTTATGAATTGGGGGTTTATCATACAGCTGATGACAAACTGTCTTTCTTGCTTGGTGTTGCTTTGACTTATAAACTCTATACATTATCATTTGAAGTTTGTGTTTGGGGTAGAAGACTGACCTCCCTTAATGCATCTCATCTGTTGAAGCAATGATAAGTCAAATGACTTAGGAAAATCGAATAGTGCTCATTGGCATTCTTTTTATGCTTTTGTGATATTACTGCTTCTGTGTATCTGCTCACTTTAACTTGTTTGTTTACATGTGCCATTGCCATGCAGGCCCTTGCCCAGCCAAACAAGCGATTGCGTTCATTATCTGACCATGTTCCTCATGGTTATCGTCGGAAATCCCTTCTTGATGTTCTCACTCGATACAATGTCCCATTATTAAGAGCAACATGGTTTGTGAAAGTCACATACCTCAATCAGGTCTGTAACCTTTTTGAGCTGATGCTATGCTTACTACGAAACAACACACTACATCACTGTAACCAAGTCTATTTAATTACAGCCACAGAGTCGATCGACACCCAACAGTTCATCAGCAGGACCTTCTGATAATCATCGATCAAACCAATGGACAAAGGATATGGTTGAATATTTGCAACAGCTTTTGGATGAATTTTGTTTGAAAGAGGCACCTCCATCTTTTAGAGAACAGTCGTCACCAGGACTTATTGCTGGAGCCACTCAAGTAAAGATGAAAAATGAAGCACCCCTGGCTGTTGGGGACACAGAAGAGCCCTCAATTCACTTGAAATGGTGGTATATGGTTCGTCTTATTCAATGGCATCTCACAGAAGAATTGCTTGTTCCCTCGTTACTTATCGAATGGCTGTTTAATCAATTTCATGTACGTTTTCATTTCACTGAGTGAGTAGCTCTTATTTTTGTTGACGCTTCAGTTCACTGATTTTATCACTAATGGTTTGCTTCTACTCTTTATTCAGGAGAGAGCTGCAGTTGAATCATTGGAGCTTCTTTTGCCTGTGGCACTTGGTATGGTTGACACCATCATTCTCTCACAAACATATGTACGTATGTTTGTGGAAATACTGGTTAGACGTCTGAGTGATGGCCCTGCTGTCGATAACCCCAAAAGGGCATATATTTCTTCTGTTATAGCTGAGTTACTACGATACATGGTACTTGCAGTGCCAGATACGTTTGTTTCTTTGGATTGCTTTCCTCTTCCATCTCTTGTGATTCCTGATGTTTACGGTAGAGGTGCCTTGCTGAAGATAACTGGTGGTGGTGGTATTGCTAGTTCAAAGAGGCGGGATGCTTACCATTACTTGTCCTGTGGTTATGCTGTTTGTTCAATTCAGAAACGTTCACATGATCTTGCAATTGTTGCCAACCCTAATTTTCAAGCACGTGGTGCAGCCAAAGTGGTGCAAGCTTTAGACAAGGCTCTTGTCACTGGAAATTTGACAATGGCATATTCTTCGCTCTTTAACGATTTATCTGATGCATTAATGGAGGAGAGATGGATTAAAGAAGTTAGCCCTTGTTTGCAGTCTTCTCTGATGTGGATTGGGACTGTTGAGCTATCCCTAATCTGCTCAGTGTTTTTCCTCTGTGAATGGGCAACATGTGATTATCGTGACTGCCGTACATCTCTCTTTCAGAATGTGAAATTTACAGGAAGAAAAGATTTATCTCAGATACATCTGGCAGTGTCCCTCTTAAAGAACAGAATGGATGAGATGAATAATTTGTCTCGTTCTAAGAGTAGCTGTCGCATTGCAATGTATAATACTGTTAAAGGTTCGTCGTTGAATGATGCCTCTTTAGCAGCAACTACAGTGAGCACTTCCTTTGGTTCAAGAAACAATGTGAAGAGTTTGGATGAGAAGGACATGAAGGATATCTTTGAAAGTCCTGGTCCACTGCATGATATTATTGTGTGTTGGCTTGATCAGCATGAGGTTAGCAATGCTGCGGGTTTTAAACGTGTGGATGTTCTCATCATAGAACTTATCCGCAGTGGTATATTTTATCCTCAGGCTTATGTCAGGCAGCTAATTATTAGTGGAATAACTGATAAGAATGACACACTGCTGGATATGGAAAGAAAAAGGAGGCACCACAGAGCCCTGAAGCAGCTTCCTGGGCCATCTTTATTTGAAACTCTTGAGGAAGACAGAATTGCTGAAGAGCAGCAATTGTATGAGATGATGTCAACATATTCTAGTGAGCGTCGCCTTGTGCTTTCTGAACTTTCAAGTGGTCAGTCATTTGATGCAAATAGCAGGGGTGAATATACTTCAAATTCCTTCCTTCCGAAGCCAAGTGATCTGCTTGCATCAGGAGGTGATAAGCATGGCAGGGTGCCAGAACAAGTAGAAGATGTGAAAGCTCTGGTGTTGAGTATATTACGTTTTATGAATCCTCACTTGGTGGAAGCAGAGCATTGCCAAATCAAAACAAACTTCCAAGGATCGTCAGCTTCAACGCTCACACAAGTTGATACCGTGGATGTGAAAAATGTCTGTGAGGATTGTGTGAGGACCAAGAAACAGAAATTGGACGAGAGAACCTCTCCTTTGCAAGGGTTCCCATTGATTCAATCAGATGAGGAAGATATTTGGTGGTTGAGGAAAGGGACAAAGTTGCATGAATCCTTTAAGGTTGAACCTGCACAGAAGTCCATTAAGCAAGCTTCTAGAGGTAGAGCAAAAGTGGTTCGCAAAACACAAAGTCTTGCACAGCTTGCGTCTGCCAGAATTGAAGGCAGCCAAGGCGCATCTACTAGTCATCTTTGCGAGAGCAAGGTGGGCTGTCCACACCATAAACCTAGCATGGATGGTGACAATGTCAAAGATGTTGATCACATGAAGGTAGTGGATCTGTCTGAAGTTGGGAAATCATTGAAAAGACTTAGATTGCTTGAAAGACGATCCATTTCTATGTGGTTGTTGAAATCAGTAAGACACCTTATCGAAGGAAATGAAATGACTGCTTCTAAAGCTAGCAATTCCACAAACTCCTTTTCATCGCAGCCTGATGATAAAACTGCATCAAAATGGAGGCTGGGTGATGAAGAATTACTGTCAATTCTCTATATATTTGACACATGCTGTGATTTAGCATCTGGTGCAAGGTTCCTTGTATGGTTGCTAGCGAAAATTCGTGGTGGAATGGCAACATCAGGTCAAACTGGGAGAAATACCATTCATATTAAAAACAGAGAAAACCAAATTTGTCAGGTTAGCGAGGCACTTGTGTTCTCATCCTTGCTAAGGTATGTTGCTCCTGATGTTATTTCTTCAAATGTCTGATTCAATGATTGATTTGAAGAAATGGAAGCCTAAGCAAATGAATTAAAAGAAGATAATGGTATTTTTATTGTCATTAGAGAACCATATTCCCCCTTCCTTTTTCTTGTCTCTGCTTCTATGTTTCAACGTAAAATGTGCTGCAGATTCTTGCTTGACTTGTGTCTTTCTTGCCCATGCACCTAACAAGAGGGCTTACAATAAATGGACAATATTTGCAGGATCTCTGCAATCTCCCTCTTTAAACATCCAACATCTCTGCAATAAACAGGCAATATTTGCATACTTCTTTGTTTGGGCCCACATGTTCTGCTATACTTTTTTATCCACACTGTAGTTGTTTTGTAGATAGGCTTAACTTTTCAAAGTTGCTTGGCATAGGTTATCATGAACATACTTGGTTAAGTTGGTGGACAGTTAAGGGCTTGTTTGTTTCAGCTTTGGATTATAAAAATCCAGCTTATAAAAAAAGCTGGGTTCCACCAGCTTACTAGATTGTTATAATCTGCACTTTAAATTATAATAAGCTGGCAGAATAAGTTATCCTGTTTGTTTCAGCTTATGAAAAAAAGCTGGATCGTTATAATCCAAAGCTGAAACAAACAGGGCCTAAATCCTTCTGAACAAAACCTGCCAGAGTATTACTGTGTTACTTGAAATAAAATGTGTTGATCAGAGTGCATGGGAGAGAAGTTAGGCACCTACCAATAAGCGTACAATATTCATTATTTGTTACGACTGTGTTCCTACATCTAACACTTTAATATTTATTATTGTGTCATGTGTTTTTTGTTTGATTGCTTTAGCATGATGTGCTTACAGGTACGAGAACATACTTCTTGCAACTGATCTCTTGCCTGAAGTGTTGAGTGCTTCAATGAACAAAAATTTTGTGTTAGCAACTGCAAGGCAGCCTGCTTCAGTTGCATTTGCTTATACTAGATATTTTTTGAAGAAATACAGAGATGTTGCTAGTGTGGCGAGGTGGGAGAAGAGTTTTAGAACCACATGTGATCAGCGACTGCTAGCTGAGCTTGATAATGGACGTTCAGTTGATGGTGATTTGGTTTCTTCTTCGGGGGTTTCAGCGGGTGAAGAGATTGATGAACAAGTCCGTCAAAAACTGAATGTCAGGAATTCAAGAATTGTTCCAAATATGAAGGAGATATTGCAGCGACAAACTGACGAGGTTCAACGCAATTCAAAGGAAAAGAAAGGTTTTGCAGCACCCAAGAGTCCTTCCTCTGTTGAGAGGGAAGACAGCTATCAAATCGCACATGACATTGTCTTGGGCTTACTAGAATGCATTAGGCAAAATGGGGGAGCTAGTCCAGATGGAGACCATTCAATAGTTGCTTCTGCTGTCTCTGCAATTGTTCTCAATGCTGGGCATGCAATAGCCAAACATTTGGATTTTTCAGGTGGTAACTATCAAGGTGTTCCTTCCTTGTGCAACTCATTAAGCTTTGTTCGTCACACCTTGCACATCCATATAAGTTCTCTATGCTTACTGAAAGAAGCTCTGGGGGATCGATTCAGCCGTGTATTTGAAATAGCTCTGGCTGCTGAAGCATCTTCAGTTGTTACAGCAGCTTTTACTCCTCCAAAGATGCAGCGTAATCAATTTCAACCATCTCCGGAGACCCATGATGTGTATGGAAATCATACAAATGAACTTCTAAGCAACGAAGGGAAATGTTTTGTTGGGAGAACTACAAAGGTAGCTGCAGCTGTTTCTGCACTTGTTGTGGGTGCTATTGTTCATGGAGTTGTTAATCTTGAGCGGATGGTTGCTGTCCTGAAAATAAAAGATGGTCTGGACATTTTGCAGCTCCTAAGAGGTTTGAGAACAAGCACGAATGGTATATCCCGGTCTAGTGGAACTTTTAAGATGGAGAGTTCAGCAGAAGTTTTGGTGCATTGGTTTAGGATTCTGTTGGGGAACTGCAGAACCGTCTTTGATGGGCTTATTTCAGATATTCTTGGTGAGTCCTATGTTCTTGCACTCTCGAGGTTGCAGCAGATGCTTCCTTTAAATATGGTCCTTCCTCCAGCATATTCAATTTTTGCCATGGTCCTTTGGAAGTGGCATACTTTTAGTCGTGAAGATGTGCAACTTTATCAGTCTCTGTCAAGCGCAACAAACGACATCACCAGACATCAGCCTTTTCGGGATATATGCTTCCGTAATACACATCACCTCTATGATCTTCTGGCTGCCGATGTTGGAGATTCGGAGTTTGCTGCTATGCTTGAAATGCATAGCCCAGACAAGAGTTCAAAAGCAATGACATTTATACCTCTCCGTGCTCGGCTTTTTTTTAACGCTCTTGTCGATTGTAAAACACCTGGGGCTATTCCAGGAGATGGTTCATGTGCTTCAGAGTCTGCCGAGGCAAAAGAAACCGAGTTAAAACTCTCTGATAGACTTGTACAATTACTGGATACCCTCCAGCCGGCAAAGTTCCATTGGCAATGGGTTGAGTTGAGGCTTCTTTTAGATGAACAAGCTCTTCTGGAAAAAGTTGCAGCGGGTAATACGTCAGTTGCAGAAGCACTTCGGTCACTATCCCCAAACGCGGAGAGTTTTTCCCTTTCTGATAGTGAAAAAGGGTTTACTGAAATTATACTGTCAAGATTACTTGCCAGACCTGATGCTGCTCCTCTCTACTCAGAAGTTGTTCACCTTCTTGGGAAGCTCCAAGAGTCACTTGTCGTGGATGTCAAATGGCTTCTGCAAGGGCAAGATGCTGTTCTGGGACGTAAATCCACAAGACAGCAACTTGTTCATATTGCTCAAAGAAAAGGCCTTTCAACAAAGACACAGGTTTGGAAACCATGGGGTTGGTCCAGCTTGCTTAGTGATGTAACAGCTAGTAAAAGTGCCAAGAGGAAATTGGAAGTCACTTCAATTGAGGAAGGAGAAGTAGTGGATGACTCTGCTGATGCTAAAAGGCCTAGCAAAGCTACCCCTCATAATGTGGATAGAACCTTTGAAGGGATTAGGTCTATTAATAAATATTTAACTGAGAAAGCCCTTTCTGAATTTATGTTGCCGTGCATTGATAGAAGCGCTGCTGAATTTCGTAGCATATTTGCTGGTGATTTGGTGAAACAGATGGGAACTATCAGTGAACACATCAAAGCAATATCAAGAAATGGTACAAAACAGTCGGGTTTAGTTCCTTCAGGAAATGAAGCATCAACGAACAAATCCAGTAGCCGTAGAGGAATTCGAGGCGGAAGTCCAAATATTGGCAGGCGCGCTCCCGTTGGTAATGATCCAACTCCTCCTTCAGCATCTGCTCTGCGAGCAACGGTGTGGTTGCGTCTCCAATTTATCATTAGGTTGCTTCCATTAATCATGGCAGATAGGTGAGTTTAAAATAAGAAAATGTGTTATTTGAAGTTAATTGAGCTTGATGATGTTTATATTGCTTTTCCAATAACTATGCATATTGGTTAGCATAGATTATACTATTTCTATATACAATTGTTCAATTTTTCATATGGCTAATAATGTGCACAAAATTTCCCTGTCTTTGTGTTCCCCATGCTAAATATTAATAGGCAATGCGTCAACTGTGAATATATTTCAGTGTTACCATGGATTAGCATTTATTAAATTAGGTGGAATTATCATTTTGAGTGTTTTTGGGGAACCTTTTAGTTATGGTGATAAGTTTTATGAATACAATGATAGTGTTTGTAGAGTTAATTTCGTGGCTACCCGCTACCGATTTGTGTAACATTTCTATCAGCCTGCTAGAAATACAACCATATTTCCACATAAATATGATTACATGTGAAGTGCTGTGGAAAAATTCTCAATTGCAAAATCATATAATGGAGTGTGTGTGTGTGTGTGTGTATTTCCAGCTAGAATGTACCTATGCAAAAAAAAATGTTTGTTTATACTTACTGTGATGTAATTTTTGTTAGCTGCATATGTATTTTTTTAGGCTAGGATTTGTTTGTCAGCACACATATCCTTAATTCCTTACTATGTAAATTCAGGAGCATGAGACATACACTTGCTTCTGCAATACTGGGCCTGCTTGGAACACGCATAATTTATGAGGATGCAGATTTGCCTCTTCCTCCTACCAATGCTACTGTTTTAAGGCGGGATGGGGATTCTTTGCTGGAACCTCCCTTAGATATCCTCCTTGATCGCCCTGGTGAAAGCCTTTTCGAGAGGCTTTTATGTGTGCTCCATGCCCTGCTTGGCAATGGCAAACCAAGTTGGCTGAAGTCAAAGTCAGTTTCCAAGTCAACCACAAGAATTCCAAGAGATTTCCCTGCATTTGATACTGAAGCAGCTGAGGGCTTACAGGTCAGTTTAATGCTTCCATTAATAAGTGCCGTTACTTGGTTTTCAACAAGACTTTTCCCCATCATCTTCAATAAAACTTGCACGTGTGGAAGCAATTTTATTTTGCTTTCTTTCATGTTGTAATATTAGATTTCTTTTGCAGTCTGCACTAGATCACCTGGAGCTGCCTGGAACAATCAGACGAAGAATCCAAGCTGCCATGCCACTTCTCCCACCTTCCGGCCACCCCTGTATACCATGTCAACCACCTCAGTTGTCTTTGGCTGCATTGTTACCACTCCAGAACAGTACATCTACAGCTGGTCCTCAACAAAAAGGCGCCCCTGTCAGCTGGGTTCCTACTAATATATCAAGCAGAAGCAAGGCGGCATTTCGTTCCCAAGATCCTGAGATGGAGGTAGATCCTTGGAGCTTGCTTGAAGATGGTACGAGTTGCCCATCCGCTTCATCTGGAAGCAATGGTTCAAGTGGCATCACGGGTGATCATGCTAATTTAAAAGCTTGCAGCTGGCTCAAGGGCGCCGTGAGGGTGAGGAGGACAGAACTAACCTACATTGGGTCCCTGGATGATGACAGCTGATGCTGGAAGCGAGGAGAAATTAGTTTTGGACAAGAGATTGGGGGTGGCAGCAGTATTGACGTGAGCGCTGTAAAAGAGAATTATTGGGGGGGAGTTTTGTACAAGAATTGGGAATTATGGGGGCGGCCTCCATGTAGAATGTGAGAGGTCATTTGCCCCCTGTTGTGTACATTAATCCACTTGCCCCACGCAGTAGCTGACGAACCCAAAGGCATTATTATGTGTTTGCCTTGTTGGAGATGTAAACCTTCTTTGGTCTACCCCCCTATCCCTATTGATGTATGTATGTATGTATGTATGTATGTATGTATGTATTAATATCTAATATTATAGGGTGCCATGACAGGCCAAATACGTGTTTGGAAAGCTTATTAAGATGTCAATCAAAGTAGGATGTTTTTGCCTTGTAATCATTTGGAGCCTACAGGACAAATGGGGGCTCTCACTGGTAAGTGGGACCCACGTCAGGGGAACAGATGGGGACGAACCTCCGCCACAGAGCAGAGCAGAGCAGTGCAGAGGACAGGAGGCCATGGCGGCGGCCCCGAGACCTTCCATCCACCGCCAGCCGCCCAAGTCCACCCACGCCGCCCGCTGCTTCCCTGACCCGACCAAACCCCCAGCCCCGGCTCCGGCGCCCAACCCGCTGCTCTCCCTCCTCTCCGCCGTGCCCGACTGGGCCGACGCCATCAAGGAGCGTCGCGTCCGCGACAAGCGCCCGCTATACACGCCCGCCGAGTGGCGTGAGCACCGCAGCTCGCGTCGCCACCTGCGACACCTCCTCTCCTCCCTCTCCTCCCGCGTCATCCTCTCCCTCGTGCCCCCCGTCTCCGCCTTCACCGCCTTCGCTGCCGCCATCGCCACCTACAACACCCTCCTCCCCGCCTACGCGCTCACCGCCTCCTCCCTCCCCTACCAGCTCATTGCGCCCGCCCTCGCGCTTCTCCTCGTCTTCCGCACTGAGGCCTCCTACGCGCGCTTCGACGAGGGCCGCAAGGCCTGGATGCGCGTCCTCGCTGCCGCTGCCGACCTCGCCGGGATGGTCATGCGCCACGCCCAACCTCACCACCCGGGGACGCGCGCGCTCATCAACTACGTCCTCGCCTTCCCTGTTGCGCTCAAGGTCGCCCTTGCATCCTTTCATTTCCTTCCCTTTCCACTCCTTGTCAATTGTATTACTAGTGCCTACACTTCCATACACTAGAGCTCTCATCCGATGCGCTTAAAGCTTTCGCTCCAACTGATGCTACAGTTGATGTTCTTGTCTCAGTGTCATATAATCAGCCACTCGGATATACAAAACGATCTTCAGGGTTTGCTCTCAGAAGATGACTTGAGTGTTGTTCTCACATCAAAACATCGGCCTCGCTGCATTATTGAGTTCATTTCACAGAGCCTCCATATGTTGGATTTCGAGGAACATAAGCGGGCCATCATGGTAACTCTTCTGTCTCTATCTGCACAACTCTTCTCGCGTTGCTAATTACCTATAACATCATTTCGTCTTTAATTACTTTAGGTATATTTAGGTAGTATTTGGTTCGGTGTACAAAAAGGAATATGATGAGATGGTTTCAGAATATGAGGTGATATAACTATTTGATTTGAGTGTCCTCAACCACGAGCTCAAGCTCGAGACCGGCAGTGACAGGAGCTGCAGGAGGACAGTGCGGCATCCAGAACACTACCGGAACACTCATTCTCGTTCTCCAAACCAAACACATGATCGAACCATTCCATTCATCTAATCAAACATTTCATTCTATCCCATCCCTTAAAAATGGAACAATCTTATTCCATTCATCCTTGTTCACCGAACCAAACATTACCTTAATGGTTATCTTCATTTTCTTGTCTGAGCACCACCTATCGTTCTGCAAACCCTTTAATACTGAACACTTTGTTTTTTCCATGATGGTATAACCTAATGCTCTTTACTTTCTTGATTGTAGGAGTCTAAACTATCTTGTTTTCTTGAAGGAATTGTTGTTTGCGAGCAGCTCATTGGGATTCCTATTCCTCTATCGTACACTAGACTTACTTCGAGATTTCTTGTTCTGTGGCACCTCACACTTCCAGTGATACTCTGGGATGAATGTAAATGGATAGTCGTTCCAGCTACTTTTGTCAGTGCTGCCTCTTTATTCTGCATTGAGGAAGTAAGTTTTTACCCCAAAATTGTGCCTCCATTTCAAACTGTTACAAACCATGACCTTACTAGCTAGCAGCTGCTGGCATCAATTTACGATAATTTTAAAGACATTGGTTCATTTCAGAACAGTGAAGGCAGACCCTGCTACAACTTGGTGAAATCAAATAATCAATAGTTCTAGTGTGGTTTTAGGGTACCTGTCTCAATATAGTTTTGGTTGGTCTTGTTTATGCACTTGTTTTTTTTATCAGTCCAAAATTAGTCAGCACTACGTGTTTGCTGTTTCTCTTTGGAGTATCATGGAAAGGCAGCAGGTGCAGGTGGTATATGCATGCTCAGCAATTAGCCAACATGTTGTTATCTGGAATCACACCAGATCTTAGTGAATATGATTCTTACTTCGATGCTTGAGAGGGTAGATGATATTTAAAGCATATGATCTGTTTGTGTCATTGCTTTCCAAACTTCAAGTTATGCACATGGATAATCTTGCTTAATCAGCCTTTTGCATTTCCGTGCCCCCTGCATCCATTATACCAGTAACTTAGTAGCCCGTAGCACATTTCAGGTTGGTGTTCTTATTGAGGAGCCATTCCCCATGCTAGCTCTGGACGAACTATGCAAGAAGCTCCATGACAACACGCAGGATGTGATGTCACTGCAAAAACTGGTTCACAAGCGACTAGTCGCCAAGACGAAGGACCGTGGCAGCAGCCAATGTCCAGATAACGGGTGGCCTAGCTCCAAAAGCGAACAAGCGAGAATTGATTGAGCAGTCTCTTGACTGGATTATTAAGGGTATATGGCGTTGCAAGGGGCCCTCCTGGTTCATATCAAGCAAAGTCGATGGTGTTCCCTGCAGGTCCATTTGATACAGCTAGGGATGCATGAGAGGTAGAATAAATTAATAAACGATCAGATGATGCGGTGGCCTGTTTGTACGAGTGTAGTTTGCTGTATAAATTAAAGTAGCCCCTGGATGTGCAGGGATCGTAGCTGTGTATATAGTTCAGATTTACGTTGCGTAATGTTTGTTATTCACAACGGTACGGTGTGCTCTAGTATGTTTATACAACAAGGAACCGCAAATTAAACAAGTAATACATGCATGCTGGATATTATTGAATTTGGATAGTTTAGACCAAAGTAGTCCGTCCAACCGGTGAGGAATTGTCACAGGCATAGTGTGCGTGTATGGAATACATACATATTATAATTGCTCTAGCTCTAGCGAAGCATTGCTTTAGCTCTAAGATAACTGTTGCGGTCTACTTCAGTTGATGGTCGTTTCTCAACCACGATAACTTATAACTTTTTCTTCACACTAATAATAGATTGGGGCTGCGGGTAATTGTTGTGGAAGATGAGGACACCATTCAAGGTAAAGTTTTTCTTTTGGTTGGCACTAAAAGGGTGTTGCCTCACAACGGATAACCTTGCCAAGCGAGGCTGGCAACATGAAGAAAGATGTGTGCTCTGCAACCGCACTTACGCTAACTCAATTTAGCGCCTAATCCGAGCACAATTATGTATTGACTTCCTTTTACCCGGGGTTAGAATAACTTCTCTTCAAGACCGGTGGTTAACAACGAGACAAGGCTTTCAAGGATTTTTGAGAAAAACTTTTGATTCCTTGTTTGGTTTGATTTATTGGCGTATTTAGAAGGAGAGAAATAGTAGAATTTTTCAGCATAACCATATGACATTCAACTGATAGGTGATATTAAGGAAGAACTCTTAGTTTGAAAAGAGGTTGGATTGTTTAATACAAGCCATGGTTGTTTCTTTTGATGTTGTAACTCTTTTCTAGGTGTTACGACCTCTAGGGGACGGCTTTGTATCTCTTTTCTTTGCTTTTCGGTAACCTCTTACCGATGTATACTCTTTTATTTTGCTCTTTCTCTTCCATCTTAATAAATATTTGGTTGGCTCTTCATTCAACCCGGCTAAAAAAATATTATAATTGCTCTAGCTCTAGTGAAGATTTTTTATTTTTTTATTCTGTGACGAGTTTATTCGGACAGGAGAAGACTGATATGATTATATTAGTGATTATACGAACAACAAATTAAAGAAGTAATAATACATCTCCGGAGACTGGAGAAAGGAGACTGATCCGGTGCCCCCTTTGATTAGGAGGATTGAGTGGTAAATGGGCTTAATGCAGCGTAGGCCGAAGGCCGAATCTGACTTGAATACATGAAATCGATAGGTAGTTTAGGGGCTTGGTAGTTTTTCCACGAAAGAAAGCAGCTACTCCAGTCCAGTGATTTGTGGATCCTCTAAGTTATTACTTGCTACTCGTGAGAGGAAGACCGTGACACTGCCTTATTGATTTGATACAAACGAGATCTTCATACGGTGTGTGTGTGTGTGTGTGTTTATAGGAATATCTGAATCAACCAACAGAAACAATTTATGAGTCATAGCTGATATTTGTTCATTTATGCTTGATCTCATCTGTACCAAAGAGACAATAAAATTGTATACAGATGTGTTATATATGCTTGATTGTTGTTTATAGATAATTAAACAAACAACTCGTTGTACAAGCCTTTTGACTACTTGCTTTTGACTACTTGTGTGATATAACAAAACATACAAATAGGACTTCATCTATGATGAATTGTAGGTGTGCAGAGAAAATAGACCCAATCCAATAGTTAAACTTAACTTAGAGAGAAATGATTTACTATTTTGACACTTCAAAAGAATAGAATGGGGCAAAACTAAAAAAAAAGAGGAGAGAGATGTTTGACACCTGCTGCCTTTCCCTTCCCTCATCGTTTCCATAGCTACTGCTACTCGATTGTGTGGTCGGCAACCCATGGATACAACTCCAGGCTAGTGTCGTAATCAAATCAATTAGATTAACAGTGGGACCCAAAGGGGGAGCTATCAGCTATGCTAATTAAGCCCTACCGCCACTAATACTAGTTAATTACCCACCTGCTGTTCTCTCTCATTTCGCTTTCGCCTCGACCAAAAACGCAGGGAAGTGAGAGAGAGAGCAACTGCCAACGCCAAGACCCAACCGTAGTTCAGGCAGGAGTGGTGAGTGAGACTGAGAGCATCTCCGCTTGCCTCCCTCAGGCTGAGGGAGGTGACCGCAAAGACAAAGAGGAAAAAGAGATCCGCTTCAATTCTCGCCAAGTTGTGCTTCTGCCTAGGTAATGGCGCTGCTTCGTCCTAGCCCTTACATGCTGCCAAATTCTTCTTCCCTGCTACGCGCCGACTGTTTAGCCGGAGATTGGGGGGATTTTGTTAGCCCTTGTGTCAACAAAGATGCGATTTTTGCTGACTATGGCTTGTTCGTCAGCGCGCAAGAATGGTTGTGGGGGAAGAGATTCCTAGTACCAACTCAAGGGTTTAAACTGAGAGTTTGTCTCAACAAACATTCAGGTTCCTGTTAGGTGTGTTTTTCCAGCATTTTCTTTGTCTTGATGAGATCTGGGACTGGTAGCCATTGCATCGTTTGTTCTTCGGAAGGGGGGAAAATCTTATCTGAAGCGTCTGGAATTTGGAGGCTCTCATCATCTTGTTGGCTCTTTTTCTTTCACTTTATTCTCTTTTGCCTTCCACGAGACAAGAACAAAAGATGTGACATGTGCTGCTCATCGTTTTGCTCTCCTTTTAACCTCGATGTGTTTCTTTCCTTTTAGAGAAAATGTATGAATGGTAAAATCTTCAGCTATGGCGCAAGATGTTGGCTTCAAATGTGGAGCTTCTGAAAATTTGCAGTCCCCTTGCCACAAAATTGCAGAAAATGGTAGTCCAGATGTAGACATGGAAGAGTTGTGCTTAGAGCGCATTCCAAATTTCCACTGTAAGAGCTTGCCCACAACCACACCAAGACAGAAGACCACCACTCAAGATGATATTGTGGGAAAGCGTGGTTCTATGTACCACAGCTCTAGTGAAATTACCACAATAAAGATAAAGAAACTCCAGGAAGGCAGGAGGAAGAAAATAGATTCTACACTTGATGGGGATGCATTTCTGTCATTTGAGATTGTTGGATCGTCCTCCCGGCCCAGCACAACTGGATCTTACTTGTTTTCCCACCAGAATCGTCGCTCAGAAGCTAACTCTTGTGTGGAAACTTGTAAGATTCATCAAGTTGAAGCATCATGGGACTTCCTGGATCTATCATTCCGTGAGCTTCCTGATGACAACTGTAAGCTTGCCCAGCCACACATGGATTGCACCCTGCTAAAAAATGACGCAGGTGATGGTTTCTTGGAGATTTTGCTTGAGGAAGAAGAGATCATGAAAGCCCCCTGCAGAAATGCAGCTGCTCACTTGATAGGGGGAGGGGGAGAGACAAGTAAAGGTATAGAAGCAAATGGCCTGCAAAACAAGACCAGGAATTCAACAAGCAATTTGCCTGAGACCATGTCGACAAAGGTAAGCATCTCTGATGGAGATGGTGCCTGTCCATCACAGACAGAGTGTGTTCGTCGTGGCATAGATAATGGCCCTAGAGTTCGATCAAACCCCTTTAAGAAGATTCTGGACCCTATTATAAAGTCCAAATCTCTTAGAAGCCCATCTCTCATGGAAGATTCCAACTCTGTTACTATGCCCGTTGACAGGAAAAATCGTGTTTCTCACAAATTATTGCTGGGTGATTTCTCAAGGACTGAACAAAGCCAGTCAATTAATTGCCAGCCGAATGGAGAGATGCGGCATATGACTGCTACTTTATCACCTGCACATCTTCAAGCAGTTCTTAAATTGGATTCTAAGAATGGTGTTCCAGTTTTTGAGTTCTGCGTCGAGGGCCCTGAAGAATGCATTTCTGCTAGGAGTTGGAAAACTGGGAATGAATTGAACTGGATTTACACTTTCCACAGTGGTGGAAAACGATCAATTGCTGCTGGAAGGACCTCCAAAGATGGACGATGGTGTTCACCACCTATTGTAGGGCAGATGCAAGTTTCTTCATACTTGTGCTCTCAAGTTGGAAATGATGGTATTCTGAAAAACTCTATCACCACCGAGTTTGTTTTATATGATATCGCTCATGCAAGACGGAGTTTTGCCGTGGAGGAGAAAAATCCATGTACAAAGACCACTCAGTCAACATTGTGCAGTGTCATTGATAAATCTGTTTCTGGTGACTTTCCCCATAGGATTAATCTGGCAGATCATCAAAATAGTGCAAGAAATAAGTCAAATGTATCAACATCTTGTCCATGGTCTGAAGAAGATCTTTATCCTCATTTGGAGGTTGCGGCAATTACCATCCAGATTCCATTCAGTAGAAGCAAGTCCAAAGAATGTAAGAATGGTTTGTCTCCTGGTACTATAAAAATGGTTACACCTAACGGGCCGCATGGCTTACCAAGTGATAATGAAGCCAGCCCATCACCCTTGCTAGACAGATGTAGGTATGGTGGAGGCTGTGACTGTGGTGGATGGGACATGGCTTGTCCCATTGCTATCATTGGCAATGCATATGCTAATAATTGGGCCAATTCTGTCTCAAAGGAAGGCGGGCATCCTATGGAGCTGTTTATGCTGGTACATTTTGTGATTCTTATCTTGATTTTTGGTGTGCAAAATTACTTAGGACCATGCATGTTTCTGGTTCTAAGGATATTGGGTTTCTTTCATGCTTACTCTCCTGAAGAAAACCCAAGATTGATCAAAATCTTGTGTAAGTAATTAATTAGATTTGCTCCTCAAGACCGCTTTCCTTAGACACAGACACATTTTTTGTGGTAGTAGTATTTGTTTCCATGAGCTGTAACATCATTTGTTAATCATATGACTTGCTTTGGCATTCCCTGTGAGTTTATAGGAAGAAATTCAATAGTTTAGGCCATTGAAGCTTATTTTAAAGATGAAGGAAGCAAGGCAGACAGTTTGACCCTAAAACTCGTATTAGTGGCAAGTCTAAGTTTATGCAGTAGATCAATTAGTAAATTGAGTCATAGGTATATTAATCCATATATTGATCTTAGTGCAAACATAAATAGTTTTCATGTTTGCCCATTGTTGGAGCAGGGTGGCAAAGAAGTGCTCCCCGCCCTCTCCATGAAGGCCAATGATAAAGGGCAGATGTTGGTGCATTTCCATGCACGATTATCAGCATTGCAGGCCTTGTCAGCCTGCATTTCTGTGTTGCACTGTTCTAAAGCTTCAAAAGCGGTGAGTATTGAGAAGGGCAAGCACAAGCTCTACTCCAGTTCACTTAAGATGTTCCTGGAGGAGGAAATGAGCCAGCTGAATGAGGCAGAAGATAGGAGGAAGACAAAGAAGAGAAGTGAAAAGGCAGGCAGATCCATTGTGCTAGAGTTAGACCCACCCTTCTCTCCCATGGGAAGAGTGTAGGTACTGTGAACAACTGGTGGATGTAACATTATCAGTTATAGGCAGAGTTGAGTTTCATGTCCATATATTATTTTTTTTGTGATAAAAAGGCATTTATCTTGTTGATAAAGATGGAAGGTGCATGTAGGATATTTTTGGTCAGTAACTTTTAGCAATATATCATTGTCGAAATGGCAGATAGAAGGAAGTCTGTGGTTTGTACAAGGTTCCAACAGAAAGGATATAAATAAATACTGTAATGGCAGTTTTGAATGCTATATTGTCGTTTTTCAAGTAAGGTGCATCGGAATTGGAACTCTGGAGTATAATACTAACAGAATAGCCCCAATTGTGTGTCCATATTCTGGAGTTTTTGGCTTCATTTAACAAGGCCAGCAGGTAGGAGTAGCTGTAGCTCACATCTGTTACAAGGGGAGCCATATATACATGCTCTTGTGTTTTTAAAAGAAAGTGTTGACTTAGAAGGAGGAAATGTAGAGCAAGACAAGTGAATAGTGAAAGAAAGACAACAACACAACACAAGCCTTTTGCTTTGTTACTGATTGGAGTTGGAGGCGAGTGAATATAGAATCATGTTCCTTAGTCGTTGGCAAATACTAATTCCATGCAAGTGGCTCCTAATTCATTAAACAAAGGCAAGGAAAAATATGCATGGCAGTATAGGCTATGGTCTATGGCAGGCAGAATCTCTGCAACTTCAATTTGTTTCAGCTTATCTTTTCATGGTTTCATCCCACTGCACCATCTTCTTCTACTACTGTACCATTTAAATCCTACTTTGTCCTGTTAAACAAGTTCTCCTAGCAAGCAAGCAAGCACCAGCACCATATCTCTACTACACTAGTATTCTTCTTTTCACAGCAACGATGAAGCATGCATACTTAGCGTGATAGTGGTACTAGTAATATACTTATACTTCCTACATATATTTATATTTATGAGAACACTATACTACTACATAGAGTAATAAATAATCAAGTTTAGATCTAAAAATTACTTTTTATTAATATAAATATAAATATTAGGTTGATATATTTTAGATAAATTTGAAGCATAAAACTGTAATAGTTACTTGTACAAGTAGTTGTGATTCGTGAACGGAACAGGTAGTTAAGGAGACAGACTTGCTGTTGCTGCCATGGACCCATCGCCGTCTCCCCTCGCCTCCGCCTCCGCCTAGCCCTAGCTAGGGCTAGGGCTAGGGCTTCGGCTTCCGGCCTCCAATCCAAGCTCCACTGCACCGGGCGATGGACGGGCCCACCGCCTACCACAACCTGCGGGGCCCGTCCCCCATTGTGTGGGCCATGCGTACCCGCCTCGCCCCCCCGCCGCCGCTCACCGATCCGCTCCCCCTCCCCGCCGTTCCTCCCCCGCTTCTACCGCCGCAGCCGAAGAGGCGCCGCCGGGGGCGTCCCCGCAAGTGCGACCGCCTCCCTCCGCCCCCGGGATTCTTCTCCTCACCACCGCAAGCCCCCACGCTGCCTCATGGCGTTGACTCCTGTTCCTACTCCTACCTACACTACACGCACCTGGATCACGCGTGCCTCCTTTCTTCTGGTGGCTTAGTGTCACTGTTACTTGTGCTGGTTTTTCTCTTCATGTGTCGTTTTGGTGGACAGGGCAAGGGCGGTTCGATGGTCTCCACCCGCACGTGCTCCAAATTGACGCGGGAGAGGTCAGCTTCTCTATCTGCGTTACTGTTCATGCTGCCATCCTTTTTATGTTTAGGCCCCATGAATGAGGAATTGTTGACACCAATATTGTATGCACACACATTGGCACTGTCAGGATGATCTATGCATGTGGCTCTTTTCGTACAGATGATTCATGGTTACTATGATTTCTCTACATCAAAACGTGCCAGCAAGTTTTATTCTTGGGAAATATCCATGCAGGAAATCATACCAAAGATTACATCGCTCTGGAAGATAAATGGGAGGTTCATATGTGTTCTTTCAGTGCTTGGAGCTGTCCAGGAAGCCACCCTGCTCCTATCATCTGGTGTTACTTCAAACTACAAGGTTTAACTTTTATTTCCATATGGAGAGAAAAACAGTGCACAAGGTTTGAAGATGAGCTTATCTAGCATGGGATTCCAAATGTAGATATGTCAAATGTGTGTTCAGCTGATTGTTTGGAACTTTGAATAACTAAAGCACCGGTGAAGCAGCATTCCAGTTCTGGGCATGGTTTTATTCCTGGTGCTAGAGTACAGGTGTGCTACTGTTTTAGTGGGAGGTCTTTAATTCGACCCCATCCACGAGCAAGGGTGAAATTGCTGGCTTGTGTTCCAAAATAAAAATAAAGTGTCAACGTAGTTCCCTCTAGTGAATGTTGTTGCTTATTTAGGTAGGTTTTTGTGACAAAAAAAGTTGGTTACCAAAATTCTTTATTCATTTCTTGCAGGGTCCTTTAGAAATAATTCGTTTGTTCGGATCCATTTTGACATCTAATGACCATGGATGTTTACGAGTGACCCTTGCTTCTGCCGATAGTTCTGTGATCGGCGGCATTATCGCTGGACCTCTCATAGCTGCAACTCCTGTCCAGGTATCTTCAGATGCTTGGACATGCTAAGCTTTTCAATCCATTTTAGTACCACATCCCATGGAAATCATTGCAAAGTTTATGTGTGTTCATCATAGGAAACACATTGATTAGAAGAGTTGCTCTACAGCCTTGTTGTTTATAAGGTTTTATGCCCTTCTATTTTTGTGGTCTGTCCATGCCTGTGTGAAACATATAAATGGTAACTTCAGGCCATAACCGCTTTTTTGTACTTGTTTCTTCAGGCAATTGTTGCAAGCTTTGACGGTGATGCATATTGGCCAAACAAGACACCTAAGATCATTGCACATTATCCTAATCAGTTTACTGTCAGCAATGGCAGCACTCGGTCCAGTGAGTGTACCAATCCAGTATATGGATCTTGCACTGCGGTGAAACAAAACGAATCAAGTGAGGTTGATGTCAAGCCCTCACTTGGGGTGCTTAACTTGGCATCCCTGTAGGTAATTTAAGTTAATGAAAGAAATATTTCGGCTGAAAGTGATAGAGAACATGCATTGGATTGGTCAGATGTTGTGAATCATCAAGAAATCGTGACTTGTGGCTTAGTCCAAAAAGAGTTGTAGATGGAACATTGTAGTCTTGGAATTTCATCGTCGAATATCCCGTCGATGGTGACATATAGCTTCAGTGTTAATTGTGCTGGGATCAATTTGTCAGTCCGTATTGAAATTTCGAGTAAAGCCAAAGGTTTTTTTTTGCCGTCCTCGCATGATTTGGATGACAAGTTTGGTGGAAACTTGAAAATATCGGCATGAGATTGGCAGGGTGCAGATGGGAGTACGTGAGGAATTTGCTCGGCTTCCAATGGTTTGCATTATGCAAAGATAGATTGCTATCCATGCTTCAAAATCTGGTATCGTACGGTTGAAGTTGTATGGTGTAAGATGTAACAAGAGATATTTTGCGTAGTTTGACTTGTACCAAGCAATTGTCAGAGAAGCAAGTGTAAATAGGAATATAATGTGTTGCCATATTCATAGTTGGTGAGTAGAGAGAATGATGAAAATATGCTGATGGACCGTAAGAGGCGTGGTATCTCCTGAAAGCTGAAACATGCTTGCTATTAAGTGGCAAGTGCAGGGGAGGGTGCTGGAAATGGCACTAATGAGGAATGTTGATGCAGCCATTGAAAGAAAGAGGTACTCTGCTCGGTAAACAGATCATGGACCTATTTCCCGGATGCGTCAAGTAGCCTGTAAACAATAGAGCAAGTGGTTGTATATCATCAAGCTTAATTTGCACTTTGCATCATGTAATGTAAGTCCTGATCAATTTAGACTTAGTAAGTGAGAGAGGAATGGGGCCTCCGGCGTCGTCAAGACTCAACAGAGACAGAGAGCCATTGGACATGGAATGGTCGTGGTTAGTGATGCTGATTCTGAGGCCTAACAAGAGTGAGAGTAACTATTTGTTAGTGATGTTGATTCTGAGGCCCAACAAGAGTGAGTTGAGCCCAAAAAAGAACGCGCTTTGCTCCGCCTCTACTCTACCACGCGGACGCGGTCGCCAGTCTACATAGCCGCCGGCCGTGGCCGCGGTGGGCGTCGTCTTCTTTTTTTTCCCTTTCCTCCCCAACACCCGCCGCGTCCACAGACCAGATCGCCCCAAGCCCAAGGTACGTATCACCCTTCCTCCGATCCGATCCGATCTCATCTGATCCGCTTCGATTTCTTGCTTCCCCCTCTAGGAATTTCCTCTCCCCTGGAGATTTGTAAGTTTCGATCGCCAATTCCAACCCTCATCTACGACGCTGCCGCGATTTCTCCTTCTCTTCTCTTGTTTGCCCGGATCCCATCTCCTCTAAACATAGCTACCCTTTCCTCTTTGCTCAGGTTCGATTCGACATGTTGGAGGAGCTGCTCATCTTCACGCGAGGCGGCCTCATCCTCTGGTCCTCATGCCGGGCGCTCGGCGGCGCCGCCCTCAGGGGCTCGCCCATCGACGCCCTCATCCGCTCGTGCCTCCTCGAGGAGCGCTCCGCCGACGCCAGCTTCTCCCAGGACACCTACGCCCTCAAGTGGACCTTCAACAACGACCTCGGCCTCGTCTTTGTTGCCGTCTACCAGCGCATGCTCCACCTGCTCTACGTTGATGACCTCCTCGCCGCCGTCCGCAAGGAATTCTCCCAGATTTACGATCCCAAACGCACCTCATACGATGGTGCCTTCAACGAGATTTTCCGCCAGCTCCACCTCGAGGCCGAAGCACGCACCGAGGAGATGAAGAAGAATAAACAGATCACTGGATCCCGCCCGACAAAGCCTGTCGCCAACAAGACTGCTCCTGGTGCCCGCACTGGCTCTCAGGGTGCTGCTGCTAGGAAGAATTCTAACTCTGGGAAGGATGACTCTGATGGTGACTCCGCCAAAGAGCCAAATGGTACCTCCAAGGTCCAACATAATGGCCTCAAGGACAATTCTCATGCCCGTGATGCTGTCGTTAACGGAAAGGAGAACGGAGACCCTAATGATGGGGCCTTTGATGTAAATAAGTTAAACAAGTTGAGAAAAAACAAGGCTGGCAAGAAGAATGATGTTGCTGGTAATGTGACCAAGAATGTGTTCAAAGCTGAGCCAAAGAAGAATGTCAAGAAAAATAGGGTTTGGGATGATGCACCTTCCAACAAGAAGCTGGATTTCACAGACCCAGCTGATGAGAGAGGGGACGAGGTGATAGACCAGGTTGTTGTCACACAGGGGGAAAGCATGATGGATAAGGATGATGTCGTGAGCAGCGATAGCGAGGAAGAAGAGGAAGAAGATGTTGGAGAGGAAAATGCTGGAACTGCCCAAAAAAGAAAGGATGGTTCTCCTCCATGTTTAAGAGGTAATTCCTGTGTTCCACATCTGTTTACTACTTTACTTCATATTATCTGCATTCAACTTTGTCACTTACCAATTTCCAATTTCCCACCATGCTATGTGTAATCAGCTGGATAGAGCAAATAAAATATGTATTTCATTTTGTTTTGTTCAAAACACTCTCTAATTTCAATGTCCTGATTTAGTCATGATCTAAAAGAAGTTCTATCAGGCATAGAATGCCAGGTTTAGTTTGAACACAAACATATTAATCAGAACACAGTGATGGATGTTTGTGCTGTGTTTATGGCGCAACCTGTAATCTGTTCTGTCTCTTATTGTTTACCTTCTCCCATGTGATCACACATAAAATGGAATTGCTATTTGTCCATCTCTTTTTCAGATCTTGCATTTAAGTATTGGTGGTAGTGGTTGCCTGATTTGCAGCTCTCTCTTATTATTTGTTAGTCTGTGAACTGAAAGACAATGTTTCCCATTCTCAGCATTGCAGGTAACAATGTGCTTGAGAAGTCTGATCTGCAACCTGCACTCAGAGCGCTTAAAGATAGGCTGATGACTAAGAATGTGGTATGCATTTGTCTAAAGCACCTGCATAGTATTTCATAACCTTTCTATACTGGCTCCTTTTGGTTCTTTATCTATCCATTTAGAAAAGACTGGACATATCAATGCAGGCTGAAGAGATTGCGGAAAAGCTTTGTGAATCAGTGGCAGCTAGCCTTGAGGGCAAAAAGCTGGGATCCTTCACAAGGATATCCTCTACTGTTCAGGTTTGTAGCACACCCAACTCCAATTTCTGCAAATTTTAACTTGGTGCACATTGTATCTTCTTTTTTATGGTCACTCACTATGCAGACAGCTATGGAGGAGGCGCTTCTTCGCATCTTAACCCCAAGGCGATCTATTGATATATTAAGGGATGTGCATGCTGCCAAGGAACGTGGGAAGCCATATGTTGTTGTTTTTGTTGGAGTGAACGGAGTTGGCAAATCTACCAATCTTGCAAAGGTACTATATCTTATATATGCATTCAAAAATGTGCCATATTTCTATGGAATTTTGCTCATCCCTTGTGTCCTTCTAACTTTCAGGTTGCTTATTGGCTCCTTCAGCATAATCTCAGTGTAATGCTGGCAGCATGTGACACCTTTAGATCTGGTGCTGTTGAGCAGCTCCGCACTCATGCTCGCAGGCTTCAGGTAGTGGTCTAACATTTGAATAGCCCAACAATTTGTATTACCCTGTTTTTGTTATAACAGATTTATATTTCACTCGAGCTATATAATGTAACTGTTGAATCTCTAGCCTGGAGATTTACATTCTGGCAATTGTGTAGATACCAATATTTGAGAAGGGATATGAAAAAGATCCAGCGGTTGTCGCAAAGGAGGCTATTCAGGAAGCTACTCGTAATAAGTCAGATGTTGTTCTTGTCGACACTGCTGGACGTATGCAGGTTGGTCTAGTGGCATTGCCAGAGTGTACTCTAGTATCTTTCTATTAATGCCCTTATTGGAATGTATCTTTTCTTAAGCTGCTTTGGCACTCTGTTTCCGGTTAGCACTGCTCTTACATTTCTTTTGTCTACCAGGATAATGAGCCACTCATGAGAGCACTCTCCAAGCTCATCAATCTCAACAGCCCAGATTTAGTTTTATTTGTTGGGGAAGCATTGGTTGGTAATGATGCTGTTGATCAACTCACTAAATTCAACCAGGTATTGATGATCTTTTAGGACCGGTGAATGTTACTATATAGTAATGCATATGAGCATTTCTGATAGCAATATGTGCTTCACTATGGAGTGCACTGAACAGTTTTATTTGTTGAACAGAAATTAGCAGACCTTTCCACTGTTCCTACTGCGAGATTGATAGATGGCATCCTGCTCACCAAGTTTGACACCATTGACGACAAGGTCTGAGCCTGGCATAGAGTTTGATTAATTGCAACCGCCTTGATTTTACTGTATTTTGATAAGTCTACAAAATATGTAGGTCGGAGCTGCACTTTCCATGGTTTACATATCTGGAGCTCCAGTTATGTTCGTTGGCTGTGGTCAGTCTTATACGGACCTCAAGAAGCTGAACGTCAAATCCATCGTTAAAACCCTGCTGAAGTGAATTATGCAGTACTCCATTGTGCTGCACTCGGATATATATATGTATTGCCTTTTAAGTATTGCTATCGTCAAAACCCCCATGACCTCGTCATCTTCGTGTTGGATGTGGATCTGCCCCTATTTGCTATTTTTATGTATGTGACTCTACTTGTACCCCAGGTTTTGCCTGCAATATAATGATAACATATGGGTATGAAACTATGAATGTGCTTGTGAGTGATGTCACGGAGACAGCTTGGAGTCTGACACTAGCCAAACCTAACAAAGAAGCCTGGGATATGCGCTCATTTTTCTTAGAATGCCAATTATCTATATCCTGTAATGCCTTTTATGTAAAGATTCTCTAGCGGTAAACGTGTTGTTGGTAAAACTTTCTTTCTTTGTTAGATGCCCTGCGGAAGACGCTCGTCTCAATTGAAGGCTCACATTTCTCAGGGAAGCCTTTTTTTTAGCCAACGCAAATGGAAGCCTTTGATTTGAGAAGAAAAACTTTTGATTCCATTATACGGTTTTATTATGTTGGCTTTTGGTGCTCATCACTTCGGTAAGGTTAGAACTGAGTTGCCTTAACAAAGTTAGCGAATCAATAATTTCAACCAACGTGTGCTTATATGTTATTTCTGTAACATGAAAAAAACAAGAAAGGAAAAAGATGACTGTTTAAGCTTGAGGCATAATTAAGGTACAATTCTTGGATGAGTAAACCTTCAAGCTTGAGGCATTAGGCATCGCCCAAGGAACCATTGATTCTCCTATTTATTATTTATGCACGGCTGAGACTTCAAATTGACAAAAACAATGTGATAAGCAGCTATAAGGACCTCAAACAACACTAACAGAGACACTTGGCTCAGGCTGGCATCCCTCAAGCTCGGAGAGCAGGAGTTCGCCTCACAAAAATGACCACTAATTAATTAATTAATTTATATATATATATATGTACACCTTGTTTCTTTCAGTTCCTATCTAATAAATTTGCGGGCTGAAACAATGAGCTCTCACACTAGTACATTTGCTGACATTTAGATAGCAGGAGGAAATATATTTTAATGTTTTGTATCTCAAGACTGGATAGATATATAAAAGTAGTTTCTATATGTAAAGTTGCTGCCCTCGTCGTCGTCTCCTTTCCGTGTACAATATTATGCATGGTGCCTCAAGCTTGAATTTGGAACCAATGACTCGTAGGAAGCTTCACCATGACACATCCATCTCTTTTCGTTTCATCTAGAGTTAGAAAAGCACCTGCCTCTTGTAGTCCTTTCCAAGTCCGCCACTCTTTGTGTTGTGGCCTCTCCTCTTACTCTTACAAAGAAAAGTACTATTACTATACTCGCCTCGGTCATATCATCTCATGCTTTGGACCCTAAAGACTTTTCTCATCTCTTGTGGTTTTGATTCGATTCCCCGGCCGAGTTCTTCAACTTTCAGGCCGACCTTTAACTGTTTAATGACTAAACTAAACTAAACTAAAGGGTAGTAGATGGATGGAGGATAAAGTAGTAGATGCCTGTCTTTGCAAGCTAAGTGACTTATAGCCTTGTAGGTAGTGGCAAAATCATCATGTGGTATGATTATTTTGTGCAATGGTTCAAATATTGTCATATGTACGTATATCTAATCCAGCCAGTTTGCTCATCATGGTCACATGACAGAATTAACTCAGTTCATGTAGTTGCAGAGATGAGCACATCGAAGAGAGAGAGAGAGAGAGAGAGAGAGAGAGAGAGAGAGGTGAGTGATTCTAGCTATTCGAACTTTACCCTTGTATTCGAAGAGACGAATTAATTGCATACTGACGATGCAGTAGGATGACACTGTATTCCTGTGATGTTCTTAGCTAGCTGCAGGTGATGTGCAAATCTGAAAATAATAGGATGAACGGGGAATAGATAAGGCCTATCGATTCATTCGATCCCTCAGGCCAGGTTCAGGTATAATAGCTAGCATCTTGAGTGTGTTGGATGGACAGCCCCAACGTGGACGAATTTGGTACCCCAGTTACAAGTACAAATGCCGGCGACAAGATTGAGGTAAAGCACAGCCACTTTACAGTCTGATTGCCGTCTTTGCATCCTCATCAGAACATAAACGATTGTCTCCAGATGCTGTTTCATATTACCACTCCAGCAGTTGAGAAGCAAGCGGTCCAATTGATACCTCACTATCACTATTCACTACTACTATAGGTTAATAATTACCACTCCAGGGACGAAACAAACGGTGATATCTGGGTAGGGAAGTAGGAAACAAGTGATAATAATATATATACACAGAGAGAGAGAGAGAGAGAGAGAGAGAGAGAGGCATCAAGGTAGAAGCAGATTCCAATTTTCTGTACCATACGCACTATAACTAACCTGACAACGGTAATAGACCACCAATTGAACAGACGCCACACTTGAGTGCAAATCGATCAGAATCCCACTCAAACATATATAAAAAAATCTGCTACTTTATGCTTGTCTCTAAAAATCCCGTGCCACTTTATTCCCAAATACCGCAATTGTCAACATGGAAATGTTCTCCCGACATACAATATATTCTAAAAACACGCACACTCTGCTTTGCAGGTTCATCAAGAGACTGCATTTTTCGGAAAACCTTAATTGTGTGTGTGTGTGTGTTGATATTCTCCGGTCCGGTCTTGTGCTAAGCAAACTACTGTACTAGAGGGTTTGGCTAAAACCACGCGCTCCTACTACTTTCGAAATTTAATTTGGGACAAACGTTTTAAAACCATGAACTCGATCATGTATGAATTATGATGACAAGAGAGAAAAAATTAGCGAAACAGTGGGACGGTATAGCCTGCTACTATACAAGTAGAATAACAGTATAATTGAAGGCACAAATAGTACAATGCAATGCACCAACCACATGTATAACTTGCTTGCTGATTGTCTCAAATTTCTTGTAACTTTTTAGTCTTCTCAGCCTGCATGTCAGAAAAGAAGTCTGAGGCGCAGATTTCTGAATACAAGTTGCCATTCAAACCTTGGTTACATTACATACATGCAGTTTCTATATTCTTATACTATGAATGAAGTTTCAGTTTCACTCATGGCCGTCATTCTCAACAATCATCCAATGCAATGATCCTGAGCTTTTTCTCAACTTGCTATTGATCAAGCAATGATTTGCTAACACCTAGCTATTGCAATAGGACAGGAGAGTAGTAACAGTACTTGTAACTAGCTAATTAAAACGGGTAACATAACATGAAAGTGGAGCAGAGCTTCAACAGCGCCATGCCGACACGGACACAAGCTCGCCGCGTTGCCAATGGAGGAAGAGCGAGCCAGCGCGCCTCTCCAGCCGGAAGCCCCTCACCGGCACCTTCTTCAGAAGCGACTCGGCCTGCGCCTCCGCAAAGCTGCTCACTTGCACCGGCACGAACCCCGCCGACGTCAACGTTGCCCGCCACGGCAGCGTCTTCTCGCCGGCGGCGGCGGCACGCACGCACTCCTCGATCTTTGGCTGCACCAAGAAGCGCTCGATCTTGGCTGCCACATCCGAGTCCGTGCCCATGGCGTCCAGTGACTCGAGCAGGGCCACGCTGGACTGCAATGCCTGCAACAGGTGCGCGGCGAATGGCAGCTCGCCGTGGTCACACTCACACCCGCGGTCGACGGAGACGACCAGCTTGGCGCCAAGCTGCCTGACCAGGTGAAGGACGGACGGCACGGCGGGAGCGTGGACCGAGCCGACAGGAAGGTGCACCGCAATGGCGTCGCCACCAGTTACGGCAAGAAGCCCCGTCAGGTCCGTGGCCTCCAGGTTAAAGACGGCGAACCGGAACGGAACGCCGAGCTCAGCGGCGAAGTTGGAGAGGTTGTCGTTGATGAGATGCAGCTCGAGCGGATGGTGCGACGCCGTGGACGACACCATGGCAGTGACCTTGAGCGCCACGCCGTTGTGGCGGCGGGCCAATTCATGCATGAGCGACGCCCACTGCTCGCCGACGCCGATGTCGAAGTCGAGCACATGGATGCAGGCCGCGCCACCGAGCTCGTCGATGACGGCTTGGACGCAGGTGAAGTGCGCGAAGTGGAGCAGCGGGGACACCTCGGAGAAGGCCTTGTAGGCACCGAACTTGAGGATCACGTCAAGCGGCGTTGACGCCACGGCCACGGGTGCCTGCGACTGCGAGGTGTTGCCGGCGGTTGAGAGGGCAACGTGCAGGGCCTCCTTGAAGTAGAAGACAGAGCGGAGTAGCGGCGAGCCGGCTGTGGGGGCGGCGGGGAGCTGGTAGTTGAGCCGTGCCAGTATCTCGCGGGCGCCGAAGACGTCACCGGCCTCGGCAAGCTTGGAAGCGTCGGTGAGCTGGTCGACCGCGACGGCCGTGACGTCGTCAGTGCGCGGGTCCGGCTTGGGTGTGAGCTTTGGAGGCGACGCGGCGGGCAGTGGGTGGTGCGGCTTGGGAGCGTGGACGGAGTACTGGAACGGTTGGTGGTGGAGCACGGGGCCGAAAGGCGGCGGCTTTGAGTGGTCAAGAAGCTGGTGGTCCAAGAGGGCGGCGTCGTCGTCGGCGGCAATGATCCAGCGGAGGAAGGTGTTGTCGGGGTGACGGTCGTCGGCGTCGTCGAGCCATGGCGGCGGCGGGGAGGCCGCGTGGGCGGGCGGGCGCAGGGGCGAAGACAGCGTGGAAGTGGAATGTTAATTAAGAACGAGGTGGCTACTTGCTTGGCGTGGACGATAGAAGATAGATCGAGCATTCGAGCGGGCAGCTACCTATTCTAATTTATAGCACTATATATAGCTTAGCTCCATCTCTCTCTCTCTTCCGAACGGAACGGAGCTCTCCGTCTCCGGCGGGAAGTGGAATATTATATTAAAATTATTTGAGGGATGAGGAGAGAGGAATAGGAAATAGGAAATGTAATAGGTAATCAGTTGTAGTATAGTTTTTGCAGCTAATTCCCTAAATTTGATTATAGGGAAGCAGATAGGGCATCTCTTGGAGATGCTCTTAGAAGCGAAGAGTTCTCTCTATTCTAAAAAATCGACTTGAGGAAGGATGATTACTCTTTTTTATAAGAGGCTCGTAGTCTCCTTGCGTGAGTAAGGTGGGACTAAAAATTATTAGCAATACAACTCACCGATTCGCCAGATCCAAATAGTCCCGCGCAACCTAACACACCAACCTCAACATACCCGCGTGAATGTGACAGTCTGCCTAGATCACAAGTTTGTAGGCTATCGATTTGGGGTCGATAAGGTCTAGATCAATAGACTGTCTGCCCCGATAAAATGTTACTTTTCAAAATTTTGAAATCTGCATAAATTTTGAATATAAAATGTAATGTTTTTTAAAAAAAATAAAAAAAGAGGCAAAGAATGTGGGCTGTGTCAGTGTCGATGGAAGGCCCAAGTAGGTAGCTAGCCCAGATCGATGGAGTCCCAAAAACCAATATTAATATTAAATAAAATATAAAGGTTTTTATCACACACGCACTAAATACTAATATAATGTTGTTAAGGTACTGTTTGGAACCTCTAGAGCTAATTGTTAGCTGCTAAAATTAGCTATAGAGGTTCCAAACAGGACGGTTAATACCTTAGCTAATTATTAGCCAACACCCTAGATAACAATAATCTCATTAGCTGGTCTAACCCAGCTAATCCCAGCTAATTATTGGCTATTGTCCATTCTACCCCTGCCCTCTCTCCTCCCTCCCTCTCCTCCACGTTACAGAAAGCACCTCTCGCATTCGATCCCATCGCACGCCGCCCTCCCGTCTATCCCAGTCGCGCTGCCGCCCTCCACAACTGGCCAGCGCACGGTCATCCACCACCGAATCGCGTCGCCGCCCTGCTTCAAATCACGCCGCCGCCGTCTATCAAATCGTGTCGCCGCCGTCTGCTTCAAATCGTGTCGCCGGCCTGATTCAAATCGTGCCACCGCCCAGCTTCAACTCGCAGCACCTGGCAATGGATTCCATCAGTCTATTCGTCTCAAGAAAATGGTGATGAAGAACAAGGCATGAATGAGTTTCATGATACCCTTCCAACTGCTTTGTTCAATATGAAAGGATGACCATTTGGGCCAATCTAGCTTACACAATTTGAGTGTTTTTTGTTCCGTATTGTATACTCTGTGTTTCATGACTTGTGTTTCATGACTGATGTTGTCCGTTACAACTGAGAAGTCTTGTTTATATACTATCATTCAAAGAAATCATGAACTTATTCCAAGGGCATTATGGTCAATTAGCTCTAGCAACCAAAGAATTAGCTAGGGGTTCCAAATAACCTCTAGCTAAAATTAGCTAGCTAATAATTAGCTGGCCCAATCCAGCTAATAGATTATTAGCTAGCTAACAATTAGCTCTAGAGGAGGTTACAAACAGGGCCTAAGATAGAGGTAGGAAGGAAAAAACTCATGTTCCTCGTTAAATGGGTGCTGCATGGTTAAGTTGAAAGTAAGATGGAATATATTATATTATATTATATTATATTATATTATATTATATTATATTATATTATATTATATTATATTATATTATATTATATTATATTATATTATATTATATTATATTATATTATATTATATTATATTATATTATATTATATTATATTATATTATATTATATTATATTATATTATATTATATTATATTATATTATATTATATTATATTATAGGTAGCGCGCTTCAGAATTTCTTTCTAGATGCAGCTGATCGATCTGTACATATATATAATCTGAGATATCGAGTAAGTATATATATATAATATATATATATTTATAAATGCTATTCTACACTACGAGTGTAGAATAGTTATTCTACTAAGAAATCTACTACTGAGAAAAAAATAGTACTCAATTGTTATTCTATCGAGAAAATCTACTACTGAAAGTGGTTGGTGTAGAATAACTATTCTACACATGCGGTGTAGAATAGTGCTTCCATATAAATATATATATATAAATGTTATTCTACACCACGAGTATAGAATAGCTATTCTACTGAGAAATCTACTACTAAGAAAAAAAATGATACTCAATTACTATTCTACTGAGAAAATCTACTGCTAAAAGTGGTCGGTGTAGAATAGCTATTCTACACACATAGCGTAGAAAGTAAGCTAGCTTAGATTTGGGGGAGCATCATGTTACAAGTAGTTGGTCAATTAAGCGATCCATAATGCATAAAATAAAGTGACCAAAGGACTCAAGTGCGTGTACGTGTATAGCATGCATATTCCAGTTAACAAGTTGGCTAATAATTAAGGACGTATATAGCATGCATGCATGCATGCATGTGATGAGAGGAGAACGAAATGCAATAAATATAAAATGCAGGCAGGCGATTTTCTATCGATCACTCAATGCAAGTCAACTAATTGCCGGTCAAAAAGTAATTAATTAAGCACGCAAACTTAACTGCAGGACATATGTACATATCCACATATGTACGTACAGGTGCCCTACGTAATAAGATCGCAATAACATTAGGTAAGGTGCAGTGTGTGTGTATATATATATATATATATATATATAATATACGGATGGATCAACAACATGTTAGTGATGGGTGATGATCTTTATTAATGACGGTCAAGTCTTTCGTTACTCTTATTACATCAGTTACGTAACATCATTACTAATAGATATTTACCTGCCACTAAAAAGAGTCTATCAACTCACCTGCTATGATGTTTTAGTGACGAGTCATAATTAATGTTATGATTGATTATTGCACCCATCTCTAATATTATGGTTATTTTTTTTTAAAAAAATAGTTTTTAGATAACATCCTAAACCAAAGTACATCCGACATTATATTCCAAAGCATATCACAAATAATTCATCACTGAATGAACACAAAAGATTTATAACCAAATTAATATCATATATATATATATTAACTTATAATGTGTTATCTCTGTACATGTGGATATCGTGGATGCGCTGCTCCAATAGCAACGCTCGTGGACTTCATCACGTGAACAACTACGTCGTCTTCACCGATTGGATTGGCGAGGAACGACCGGGACGAAGCGAGGATAAGCAAAGACACACTTCCTCAACATCTTCTTCCGCTGCACCTAGCGCGTCTTGTGCTAGAAGGTACTGATCTATGTTCTCGCAAGCACATGCTTTTTGTGTTTTGGGGCGAATTTTTGACATTTCTAGCTAGCGTAGCTTCCCCTTTCTCCAACAGATAGATAGATATAGCATGGCCTACATGGGAAAATATACATGCATGGATCCATCGATCGAACAAATGAAATGAGACAATTGATATGAGAGAGCAAGCTAGCAAGTGATGTGAAGTAGGGGTGGCAATGGGGTAGGACGGGCCCGGGTTGATTAATACCAGACCTGAACCCGCCCCGCTGGCCCCCATGGGTGAAAAATATCCTTGAACCTAGACCCGTCGGATCCCCACATACCCATTGGGTCCCCTGTAGACCTGATAGCCCAAAGGAATAGAAAATTAAAGAGGTGGGGGTCTTGAGAGGAAAGACCAAAGGAAGGTAAGGGGAGATGACAAGTCAGCGCGGTAGTGTGCGTGCCTGCACTGCAGGGGTGTGATCACCGGTAGGCGACATGAGAGTCGTGGACACCTACGCGACAAGGGTATGTGGCCGCGTGGTCGCCGGATGCCGGTGCGGTTGGGGGTCATGACTGTGGAGTCGCCAACGCGGCTAGACGGCGCGGTCGCAAGTGTGGCACTACGGCAGGGGCGTGGTCGCCGGCACAACACTACAACAAGGGGTCGTCGTGGTTGCCGGTACAACACTACAGAAGGCGAGGCGCCATCACCTGTGCGTCCAGAGGTGGTTGTTAGCCTGAAAAATCCGATGGGTCAGGGTTGCTGCTAGCGTTAAAGTCAAATATGGTTGAATGATGCAAGATATCATAACATGGTGTATGAAAAAATCAGAAAAACTGAATAAATATTTGTGCAGTTGGGTATATGAGGCGACCCAGCTCTATACCTGCTTTGATGCGGACTCTGACCCAATTGACCCGTCCAAACTCGAACCCGTAGGATCCCGGTAGGTACTCGGTACCCGTGGGTCCCATCGGGTTAATTGCCGCTCCTAATGTGAAGGTTAATAAATCAATCAAAGCATAGCATGCGAGTGATGGGGGAGTGGAGCTACTAGAGCTACTAGAGCTACTAGAGCTAGATATATAGACGGAGAATGGAGAGGGGTGGCCCGCAAAGCAAGCTATCTTTTCGACACGTACAGTACAGTGTCAGTGTCAGTGTCGTCGTGTTGCTCCGGCCTGGCAAGCAGCAGCCAACAAATGAAAGAAAGCAGCGTTAGTTCGTGCCTACTACGTACCTCACATGCATTCAGATTTCAGATCGATCACGGGCTGCGCAAACCTACAAATTACTATAATTCCGCTTGCCTTTCCAAATTACTATCTTGCCACTCCTTCAATTCCCTAGCGCTAGCTAGCTTAATTACTTTCAGTCTCAGATCGATCGATCGATCGATTTTACTATTGATTAATGGCCCCATCATATATATACATACAACATACATCCACTTGTCATTCATTTTACTATTGATTAATAATAATATGCCATCATCAATCACGCACGCACCGCTAGCTAAAATCGATATAGCTAGCTAGCTAGATCCATATATCCATGATGCATACATATATGTGTATGTGCGCGTCGTATCATCTGAAATATTTAAGCTCTTCTTTCAATTACACAAAATAAGTTTCAGTAATAAAACCAGCATCATCAATATCAATATAATATTAGTTAGCCATCAATCAGTATATATATCAATGGAGTACGTTTAATAAGTATCTAGATAGCTAGCGGACGTTACGATAAATATAATGATGTTAATTACGCATCATGCAGCTGGGCGCCAACCGCAACCGGATTATTTCAGTTCGTTCGTTCGTTCGTTCGTTCGATAACGTTACACTATTTGTGTCAGTTTTTTAATAAGGACCAATGCAAGGCATAAAAGATTTTTATATGCGACGGTTTTTATTAAAATAAAAGTGGCATATGTATAAATAAAGAATTATTTATATTTATTAGGTGGGTGGGAAATCATATCCCTGTGCGATATGATGTACGTTTTGTTTTGTGCTAGCATGCAAGCGAATGAACATGCATGAATGAAGTTTTTCATTCGATCTCTTTATTGATAATTAAGACGATATGATAGATACAATAATTCCAGATCTGTTTGAAGCAAACAGCAGCTACCATGCATACAATGTACTTACTTCAAGCTAAGTGTATTTATTTGAGAGGAACAAAGAAGATACACTGCACGTACGTACGTACAAAGGTAGCGATATGATGGAGTACAGTAGAGATCGAGTAGCAAACGCACGCATGGACATACAATAATAATTAAGTAGATATATATGATAGAGGCCGGGCAAATGAATAAAGTAGTGGAACGTATACGTACTACATGCATCATGCATGCAGATGCAGGAAATCAAATGAAACGTAGACGTGCATGCTTGCATGCTTAATTATTAGTTGGGGCACTGGAAGCCGGAGGGGATGCGGCGGCCGCAGTAGTTCACGACGAGGCTCAGGTTGATGGGGAGGTTGAGGCTGATGCCCAGGACGTTGGCGCGGAGGGCGGTGCACAGGCACACGGCGGCCTCAAGGTCGGCAAGGCCCTGGATCAGCGTGCAGCACGGCTGCCGCGGCGGCGTCCCCAGCTGCACGTTGATCAGCCCGTTCAGCACGTTCGCGCACACTCCCAGCTTCACCGCGTCGATCGGGCACCTTCCGCTTCCTCCTGATCCGCCGCCGCCCCCTCCTCCTCCTGACCTGCCGCCGCCTCCTCCTCCTCCTCCTGACCCGCCGCCCCCTCCTCCTCCTCCGCCTCCTCCTGACCCGCCGCCGCCGCCGCCGCCGCCACCGCCACCACCCCCTCCTCCTCCTCCGCTGCTGCCACCACCGCCTCCGCGGCCGCCGGGACTAGGGCAAGAGCCGCAGGCATGAGCGAAGGTGAAGCAGAGGAGGTTGAGAGCGAGGAGCGCAGCGATTAGAGCGGCTTTGTTGGCCATGGCTGTTGAGTTATGTGGTGCGTGGCAGAGGATCGATGAGGTCTTTTATAGCCGCGCGCGTGTGGGATGGGTTAAGATGCAATTAATTGCAAGATGAGTAGTAGGTAGGGGTAATTATATTAACTAGCTCGGCCGGGCATGCATGCATGCATGGCCCATAATATTGTAGTGCGTTTGAGCTGGCCAAGCATCTTTATTTTGTTTCGGATCATCGTGTCCTTTCAAAACACTTGCTTCTTGCCTGATATATATGATCATACCGTGTATCGTTGTTTATTATATACCCTCACATATTCAGGGTCTCTTTCAACGTGTCCTCACTCCACTTATTTTACCCTCACTGTAAGAAAACGACTGGAACTTCCATCAATTTTTTAAATTTTTATCGACATTTTCAAAAGCCGATGGAAATAAAATAATTTTTGGTGGTTTTCGTTGTGGCCGACGATAGTTAAGTTAGCTTCCGTCAGCTTTCGTTGTGGCCGTGGAGGGTTAAGTTAACTTCCGTCAGCTTTCACTATGGCCGATGAAAGTTAAGTTAACTAATTGACGGAAGTTAGTGCAAAATATCCCCACGCATGCGCGTAAAGGGAAACCTTTTTTCTCTGTTGCTTGCGCCCCAGTACACTCGCCGATGTCGCCGCCATGCCTCGTGCGCCCCGTCTCGCCCACGTTGCCGTCATGCGTCGATCTGCACCGCCGCCTCCCGCCACTGGCTCGCCACCGCCTGCCTCCCGGCCAACCGCCACCCGCCACCCGGTGCCCCAACCCGCCTCTCGCTGGCCACCGCCGCTCAGTCCCCCTAGCCGCCGCCACCCGGCCATCTCCTCCGCCCACACCACTACCCCATCGAAGCCCGTCGGTGTCACCGCCCGACCGTCTTGTCTCTGCCCACTCGTCGCCTCCTCGCGTGCTCGTCGCCAAATACGAGGTATTCAATTTGTTGTTTTTTAGAATATTTTATATTTTTAATGTTATTTTGTGTTATTAGCAATGTTAAGACTTGATAAATATTAATGCATTATTATGCGATGATTTCATTAGGGTGACTATTATGCTATTACAAATGTTCCTATATTAATGTTCTGCTTTTACATGTGTTTCATATGTGATGTGCTTTTTTCATGTGCAATATATGTTATGCTATTATATATGTTATTAATTTTATTCTTGTATTAATTCATAGTTTGTTGATGATTTCATTAAGGTGATTAGTATTATATATATATATATCATTTCTTATATATATTCTTTTCGTATGCAATTTTGCAATTGTAAGTAAGAAAAACGTAAGTAGTGTAACGAAACCTATGTGTCACCCATTTCGGACCAATATGTCTCACACGTGTCATGCGTGTGAGATGTGTAGGTCTCGAATTGTCCCTTTTTGGACAGCCTCGAAGTAGGCGACAGAGCGTGGTATTTATGATGAGCCATGAGTCTGAGTGAGATTTCAGTGTCATAACCTTATTTTTCTCCATTGCACCATTATTAGGCGTGCAATTGAAGAACAACGGGGTTATGCTGCTGAAATTTTGTTCGGACTCTATAGACTCATATTAAATCCATGCTTTGTCGGTCACTTTTGGGTGGGTTTAGGACATATCTTTTCCTATAGACATAGGGTCGTGGTATATAGAAACGTCTAGTACTAATGATGCATTCTCAATTGAATGAATATTTTGCCTCTAGAATGGCTGAGGACCGACGATGGATGTATAGTGGTTGGAATAAAAGTGGAGCTCACTCGAAGGAGTGTATGATCAACACTGAAAAATTTATTGACCATGCATTCGCTTTGACAAAGCAAAGTGGAGCGAGGTGCCTATGCATGAAGTGCAGAAATTCTCGTTGGCAAGACAAGAGAACATTGTCACTGCACATTTGTAAGTATGGTTTCTTGCCAGGTTATGAAATATGTGTGCACCATGGCGAGGAAATTCATGAAAACTGTATTAGTAGTGGAAGAAGATGATAACACAACTGATGATAGGATGGATGAGATGTTTGATGGTATACGACCGGAGTTTGAAACAAACTTTGAGGATCCTCTTACACTAGAGGTTCAAAAGTTTTTCAATATCCTTAGATTTTTAGAAGAGTCATTGCATGAGCAAACTATAGTAAGCGTCCTCGCTTTCATGACCCGTCTTATAACCATTAAGTCAAAATTTACATTCTCCAAAAAATGTTATAAGCAGATCGTGAACCTGATTAGCGATGTCCTTCCTATGAACCATAAGATGCTGAAAGACATGTACCAGTCAAAAAAATGCTTTCTACTCTCGGAATGGAGCATGAGAAGATTGACGTGTGCCAAGATAACTGCATGCTTTTCTGAAAAGAACATAAGAATGAGATGTAATGCTTAAAATATGGTAAACCGAGGTTCATAGAGATCATAAATGAAGACGGTGAAAAGATGATGACAGAGGTTGCTCATAAGCAACTTCATTACATGCCTCTTACACCTCAGGTGAAACGATTGTTTCTCTTAAAGAAAACCGCTAGGCATGTGAGATGACATAAGGAAGGTGTACGTGAGAACGACCAATTAACGGTGTACCCATCTAATGGTGAGGCATGAAAGGCTCTTGATGATTTTGATGCAGACTTCACTAGGGATGCAAAGAATGTTCACATCGGGTTGGCAACAGATAGATACACGCCTTTCAATGTAACCGTGTCGTCGTACTCTTGTTGGCCTGTCTTTGCTATTCCATACAACCTTCCACCTTCACTTTTCATGAAATATGAATTTATGTTTCTCTGTCTCATTATACTTGGTCAAAAGTATCCTAGAATACGACTCAATGTATTGTTGAAGCCCTTAATTGAAGAGTTGATACAATTGTGAAAAGGAGTTGAAGCATATGATTATGACCAGAAGCAAAAATTCAATCTTCAAGTTACGTATCTATAGTCGGTCCACGATTTTATGGCTTGCGATATTTTTTCTAGTTGGAGTTGTCATGGAAGACTGACATGTCCGATATGTGGTAAGGACACATATTGTTTCCGTCTTAAGTTCGAGAGGAAGATTTGTTACTTTGACATATATGCTTTTTGCCCATGAATCACCCATTTAGGTTGTAGAGGAACACTTTCAAGAAAGACAATGTTGTCGTAAAGGGACCGTGTTGCTGTGTTGTGCACATGGGATTTGGCTCAAGTGTTGTTTTCTAGCTCTCTTTTAATATTTACTAGGTTTGGCTGGTGATTTGAAGAAGGCCATGAAAGATGGGAAACAAATTATCATAGAGGTATGAATATGATGTCTTGCCTCTTGATTACTGGGTCACCATGATCCCATTTGTCGTAGATACATGACTGTCAAATCCTCAAATACCCAAAATATCCCACCAGTGTTTATAAATTGTCTGATTAATCGTGATTAATCGGTCTGGTCTCTTTCCTAGCTTTGACTAGGTACTCCGATGCAATCAGAGTGATCAGAAATCTAGTCTGCCGATTAATGGCATTTTGGCGACCAGGAGAGGGGGGCCACCAGCGACGCGCGATGAGAGAGGGAGGGGCCACCGGAGGCGCACGACGGGGAAGGCAGGGGCTTGCCGCCAGCGTCACCATTTGATGGGAGAAGGGGGGTGACGACGGTGCACCGGCCACGACAGGGAGAGTGGGCCGGCGGCAGCGTGCCTTGGAGTGGGAGGGGCCATTGGTGGTGTCGGTGGGAGCACGAGGAGGAGAAGGCAGCGTGTAGGGGAAGATGTGTGGTGGCTGGCGGTTTGTGAGGGAGAGGTGTGCGGCTTGTGAGGGAGGGGAGATGTGAGGACTAAGGAGTGAAACCTACGGTTCAATTAATGGGCTTGGGCTTTTCAATTTTATTTTTGGGATAATAAGTAATAGCTAGAAATTTGGCCCATGGCTAGAAATTTATTGTCATATACTATATAGTGTGTGTATATATAATATATATATTCTAAAATATATACATGTAATTTCTTGGTCAGTATCATGGCGACTAGGCGATTTGTAAACATTGTATCCGAGAGACCACGCTACCTCATATATGGCTAAGAAGGTCAGGAGGGGTGTCAGTGTTGCATAGATCCACTGCTAGCACTTATGTGTGTTTTGTTAGTGTTGCGTGGCACATAGACATAGTAGATGTAATTTGTTGGGTGGACTAGGAGGGTAGCCAAAATATAATTAGCAGTTATATTTATCTTTTAATAGCACGCATGTTTTCATGGCACCATGCCATATGTTTATATAAACTATATCTTTTCTTATATATCTTCATTAAATTGCAGGGATCCAAGTTGTTGGGGGAATAGTTTTCTCTTGAACAGGGGCCAAATGACGTCAGCTTCCGACAGCCTTCGGTCCGGAGCCCAACACTGTCGAAGCCTGTGCCTTCCCGAAGAAGATGTTTCCAAGCCTCAAGGTTCACCTCGAAGCCCTCAAGATTCCTTAAACATTGCCAAAAGCTAAGTCTCAAGCTAACTTCGAAGCTAGCCTCCGGGCCTTGTTCGGAGTTAGCCTTCGAGCTATGTTCGGAGTTAGCCTTCGAGCTCCCTTCGGAGCTCCTCAGAGCTAGTCTCCGGACCCTCTCCAGCCGATTCAAAGCCAAGGCTCCGAGGCCCCAGTTCGGAGGCCAGTTCGGGGGTCTAGTTTGAAGGTCTTGTTCGGAGGCTCCTATTCGGAGCCCCGGTTCGGAGGCCCTGGTTCGGAGCCCCTGTTCGGAGGCCCAGTTCGGAGGGCCTGTTCGGAGGTCTAGTTTGGAGGCTCCCGTTCAGAACCTCGGTTCGGAGGCCCCTGTTCGGAGCCCCAGTTCGGAGGGCCAGTTCGGAGGGCTAGTTCGAAGCCTCAGTTCGGAGCCCCGGTTCCGAGTCTCAGTTTGGAGGTCCAGTTCGGAGCCTCAGTTTGGAGCCCCGGTTCCGAGCCTCAGTTCGGAGCATGCTTCGAAGCCCACTTCAGAGTGTACTTCGAAGCCTCCCGTGCAGCCTATGCCTGAAGGGCTCCAGCCCTACTCCAAACCCAGAAGATATTTACGCCCCGCTACAGTGTAGAAGTCATACTAGGGGCCCCTCTGCCCATAGTCTGTCGTTTAGCTGGTCAAGAAGTGACGTTGCCTGACACGTCTGTAAAGCTGTAAAGCACTTTTGTACCGTAGCTAGCTCCTTTCCCCGTTTTGCCCCTATGAGCTTGGGACTCATAGAGGGCATCCCGGTCTTTTCCTTTGGCCTGCGTGCCTATAAAAGCATGGTCAAGCCCTTGTAACAGGACACCTTCTCCAGGGGGCCATAAGACCCTGGAGTTCACTTCTCCACACCAAGGCATACCATGCCAAATCCACCACAAACTGGACATAGGGCTATTATCCCCTAGGGGAGGTCCGAACCAGTATAAATCCTTTCTTCCTCTGAGAGAGCCCTTCGAGGTTCATTTTACACTCCATATACACACATACAAAACCTGTGTTGTAGCTAACACAATTGCTACAACAGTTGGCACCATCCGTGGGGACCTTAGTTCTAAAAGCTAAGTTCTCTGCCACTGCCTGCAACTCGAAGTACGCTTGAGGGGGGAGCTTCGAAGCTTTCTTGCTTCGCGCACCCTTCGGCAAGGGGCTTCGGGTGTAGTTCGAAGGCCGTCTCCGCCTTCTCCTACCCTTTGCATGCCGGAGCTCACCCTCCAGCAAGGGGCTCCGCTTCGTGCGTCGAAGGACGTAGAATCCCCAGGGGCTACGAGGCAAACTTTCAGCCACTTTACGAGGTATGTACACTATCCAAAGTACCACTTCGATGTACAATTTCACAATCACTTTGATAAAAATCCAAAGCCCTGCTTCGCCTTGAATTCGAAGCCTTGCTTCGCCTTTAAAATAAACTTTTGCTCCATCTTATTGGAAAAATTCGAAGCCTTGCTTCGCCTTATCAAAAACCCAAAGCTTTGCTTCGCCTTGTTTAAAAATCCGAAGCCTTGCTTCGCTTTACCAATCCGGAGCATCCCTCCGAAGGCTACACAGTGCCTCCGGGCCCGTAGCAGTAACAGGGACTTCGTGCCACTAGCCCGATGCATCCAGGGACTCCGGGCCACCGGCCCGATGCGTCCAGGGATTCCGGGTTCCGTACCCGAAGCATCCTAGGGTCGAAGGTGACCCAGAGTCGAAGGTGGCTCAGAGCCGAAGGTGGCTCACATTATCACAGGTTCGGTGAATCCACACCAAATATCCTTTTCATTACAGAATCAAGCTCAGAAGCCTTGCTTCATTATCCAAACACGCTCCGAAGCCTTGCTTCGCGTGTCAAATCTAATATACGCCTAAGCATCTCGAAGTCATACTTCGCTTGAAATCTAAGTGCGTTTCGGAGCCTTCATCACGCACAACATCTAAATCCTAGCATGCCAAAGCATGCTTCGCTTAATTTGGCTACGCTGAAGCCTCGCTTCGCTCCAAATTAATGCATTCGAAGCCCAAAAGAGGCCTTCGCTCGATATGTTCTGAGCATCCGAAGCTGCCAAAAAGGTGCACCCCTTCGCATTTTTATTGCCCGCACCAGCAACGGCTAAGTCCCTAGCTGCCACGAGCAAGGGGGAAGCATGTATGCGAGGTGTGCGAATGTAATACGTAGTACGAGCGTGACAAGCTGAAACGTTCGAAGCCATCAGAAAATGTGAAGCATGCAGACAAAGTATGCAAATACAATAAACTCCATTGAATAATAGTTGAGAAGTATGTTACAAATGTAAACTCCATTGAATAATAGTTGAGAAGTATGTTACAAATGTACTTTGAGCACAAAACTACGAGTAGTCTGTATCTAAGCCTAAGAAAAATCGAGTGCGAGGCCCCAACCCTCGCTTGCCTTTCTTTCGGCCAGGGCCCCCTCGGCTGGACAAAGCCTCGTCGGAACCTGCTCTCCCACGTCTGGCTCGTCCAGGCTTCGAAGCCTACAGACCTCGTCTTCCACATTGCAGGTCGCTCCAAGTCTGTGAGGCAGGCGGTGCCGTGTCAAAGGCAGAGAAGTCTAAAGCATCGTCGCCTGCAGAGACCGTTTGCGAAGGAAAAAACGAAGAACTCTGAAGGGACTCTGTCTTCACAATGGCTAGCAGATCCTGAGCTACTTCAGGGATGGCTTCGCCATTAGGCCCCCTCGGAAGCTTAAACCGAGGGGGGCCTTCGGACCTAGCTACCTCGAGGACTGCCCACAACTGGCGAAGTTCTTCAGAGTCCTCAAGCACTTCGAAGTCAACATTTGGAGGCTGAGCCTGGGCAGGTATAAAAAACCCCCGCATTCATATTAATAAGTTGATAAGTTTTTACAAGCCTGCAGTTAAGAATTACAAGGAGCCTAAGGAGATCTACACCTTCAGAGGCGAAGGTGTCGAGGTCGAAGGCTGATTGGGCGAAGCCAGCGCTTTGGCTCGGCGAAGGCAGAGGGCCTTCTGAAGGTCGAGGACTGCTTCGCAGCCTTGTTCCTTCCAAGGCTCTTGAAGTCGCCGCCAAGCTCCGCGGACGCCAGCCGAAGGCATCACCAAGTGTTGGCCTCCGAAGGCCACTGGGGTCACGGAGGTTGCTGCTTCGAGGTGGTTGCACCCCGCATCATGGACCATTTGCAACACTCCTTGGCCCGCCACTTGGCCAGCCATCAGGGCGAAGCTCTTCAGAGACTGCTCCACCATCGAAGCCACCACCTTCAAGAACGCGGCGCGGTCCCCAGTTGGATCCTGGTCACCGAAATACGGAGCCCGGCATTCGGTCCCTATCTGCTCAAGGACTTCGGTCAGACTCTGAGTGGCTTCGCCAAGGTTGTCAACGACGAAGTCTTCAAGTTTCTGAGCCCGTTGGCGGAGTGCAGAGTTCTCCTTCGCCTGTCGGGCTTCGCCGTCCTTCGCAGCCTTGAGCTCCGCGCGGAGCCTATCCATCTCCGAAGCCAAGGCTTCCTTAGCCTTGCCGGCCTCGGCCTTCGTCGCCTCTGCCTCAGTCCTCGCCATCTCGGCCTCGCCCCTCGCCGCCTCGGCTGAAGCTTCGGCCCGCTTTCGCTTCTCGGATTCCACCGAGACTTCACGTCGGAGGGCCTCCTTCTCCTCTGCCAAGCGCGTCATCCGCCTGTCCGCAGAAGTCGAAGCCGCTGCATTCAGTGCGAAGGCCTGAAAGAATTCAAGAAATCATAAGTGTTGATCGAAGGCTGTGTAGGACTTCGCTCACCTGCATAAGGGCTTCGTTCGCATTGATAAAGAGCTCCATGGGGTTCGAGTGGCTGAGTTGAGCCACCAAGTTCCCTGCCTCCACAGCTGCGCAGCCCTCGCGGAAGCTGTTGAGGGCCGCCTCCGTCACGGCCCCCTTCGGCCAAAGAGGTTGGACGATTTCCTCCGCCGCAATCACCTGCGCGGGCTTCGGCAAAGCTGGGCTTAGGTTCACCACATCGACTTCCTCGTCGCTTTGAGGGTCCCCTTCGCCGCGGCCGCTGCCTCCGTCTTCTTCAGATGAGGAGCTGTCGGACTCCGAGCCACTGCCTCTGCTGCCGCTGCTGGAGGCCTCTGCTGGCTTCGCCGTGGTGGACCTCGCACCGGCGTCGTCCTCTGCAGGCTTCACCGTGGTGGGCCTCACACCGGCATCCTCCTCTGCAAAATGTCCAAGTCAAAATCCGCATATTGAAGAGAAGTATACTCGAAGTGTTTACCTTCATCAGAGATTTCTTCGAAGGAAGAGGGGTCAATGTGTGCCCCCCAGTCCCTTCGTTGCGAGGCTGGCGTGTCGGCCTTCGCGCCCGAAGTCATCGCCGTCGAGGCCTCTGCTACCTTCTTGGTAGCCGGAGTAAGCATGTCGGCCTCCGCCGCTGAGGTCGTCGCCGTCAAAGCCTTCGCTGCCTTCTTGGTAGTCGGAGCACTTGTGGGCTCCACCGCTACCTCCTCCGGAGTAGAGGCTTCGGTCGCGGGGACCTCCGGCCAAGCCCTCGAAGTCTCAGGCTCATCGTCGTCCCCTCTCTTCCTCTTGGCGCCGGCCATCGAAGTTGTGAGGTGGGAGAAGTTCGACAAGGCAGGGACCTCTTCGTAGCCGAGCAGGGTCCACACCCTGTTCCAGTGCTCCCAGGACCCCACCGAAGCAAGACGTTGGGCCTGCTCCTATGGTGTCGGAGCCCCAACAACACGCTCCGCCACCGCGATGGCCTCCTCCGGAGTCCTCACTTCGAGGTGGGCTTCACAAAAGTTCAAGTCAGAATTAAGTTTTTGCGAAGTATGAAAGTGGAAAGATTTCGAAGTCTTACAGAGGTGTTCGAAGGCCAACTCGTTTAGGCCCCCTCGACCCGAAGCTCGGAAGAGCCCCTCCGGCCAAGAGCGCACAAGGGGGCTAAGCCGGAGGGTGATGAACTCCTCCGCGAGGTCCCTCATGCTCATCTTCGCGGCAAACCTCCGAAGGAGCGAGACCCTCGAGCGAAGGGTGTCCGGGCTGGTCTTCACCACCCCTTCGCGCCGATATGAGATAAGAGCATTGGTACTCCGAAGGGGAGAGTTCGCGCCGACGGAGGCGTAGAACCACTCTTGATCCCACTTCGAGTACCATTTGCTGTTGGCAGCCCTCGCCGGGAAGGCATCTTGGAACTCCCTCCGAAGTTGGAAGTTTGCACTGCCGAAGGCCAAAGCCCTCTTGACGCGGTCTGTGCCCTCCCTCGGCTTCGGCTGGCAGTTGGCATCGTGAAGGGCGACGAAAACATCTGTGCGGCCCTCACAACCCTCAGCCCTCATGGCCCATTCGAAGACAGCAAGCCTCGCCACAACATTGGGCGAAAGTTGAGGAAGCTCGAGGTTGTAGGCCTTGAGGACTTCGCTCAGCATCCCCACTGCTGGCATCCCGAGGCCGGCTTCGAAGAAGGCTTCAAACACTACCACTTCGTCGGCCCGAGGCCTCGGTATAGCCTCCGACTTCTTCGGGACTCTGAGTTGAATCTTCGCTGCAATCCTCCCTTCGCAAGCCCTCTGGACAGATTCCTCTGTGGAGATCGAGGCCCTCATCTCTAGCGTCTGCTCAAATTTGTCAGATGGCGTCCGAAGGTCCCTCGGCCCCAGCCGCCTCGGTGCAGGCTTCGCTGCCGCAGCCGCTGCTGCCTGCAGTTGGGCGGAGCTCGAGCTCGGGCCCAAGGCCAAGGCCTTCGAAGCTGCCTTCTTCGGCATCTTTGTGGGACTTCGGCGCAAGGGGCTAAACCTAGCGAAGGGTGCTCCGCGCGAAGCCAAGGATGAGAAGAGAGCGAAGGCTGTAAGATGCCGAGAAGAAAGCAAATGAGAGCGTGCCGAAGCCGAACGCGGTAAACCCCTATTTATAGGCGGTAAGAATTCCGACGGTTCGTGGGCCGAACCCACTGAAAGGTGGGCCTCCAGTGAAGGCGAAGCGGTCCAGCGCAGGGTAACGGTCAATTTTCTAGCCGTTGCGGAGCCAGTTTATCTCCCCGAGGTCATTCTGACAGCTGACGCAGGCAGTTATTACCTACGAATTTCGAAGTCACCTTCGGTCCAAGCTCCGAAGGCCTGTTGTCCCTGAAGTTGTAATTTTGGTCATTTGTCCCAAGGGCGCGCACACCCCTTCGTCCCGAAGGCCTGCACGCGAGGGGCTACTGTTGGGGGAATAGTTTTCCCTTGAACAGGGGCCAAATGACGTCAGCTTCCGACGGCCTTCGGTCCGTAGCCAACACTATCGAAGCCTGTGCCTTCCCGAAGAAGATGTTTCCAAGCCTCAAGGTTCACCTCGAAGCCCTCGAGATTCCTTAAAGATTGCCAGAAACTAAGTCTCAGGCTAACTTCGAAGCTAGCCTCCGGGCCTTGTTCGGAGTTAGCCTTCGAGCTATGTTCGGAGTTAGCCTTCGAGCTCCCTTCGGAGCTCCTCAGAGCTAGTCTCCGAACCCTCTCCAGCCGATTCAAAGCCAAGGCTCTGAGGCCCCAGTTCGGAGGCCAGTTCGGGGGTCCAGTTCGGAGGTCCTGTTCGGAGGCTCTTGTTCGGAGGTCCTGTTCGGAGGCTCTTGTTCGGAGCCCGGGTTTGGAGGTCCAGTTCGAAGGCTCCCGTTCGGAGCCCCGGTTCGGAGGCCCCTGTTCGGAGCCCCGGTTCGGAGGGCCAGTTCGGAGGTCTAGTTCGGAGCCCCGGTTCCGAGCCTCAGTTCGGAGGTCCAGTTCGGAGCCTCAGTTCGGAGCATGCTTCGAAGCCCACTTCAGAGTGTACTTCGAAGCCTCCCGTGCAGCCTCTGCCTGAAGGGCTCCGGCCCTACTCCGAACCCAGAAGATATTTACGCCCCGCTACAGTGTAGAAGTCATACTAGGGGCCCCTCTGCCCATAGTCTGTCGTTTAGCTGGTCAAGAAGTGGCGTTGCCTGACACGTCCGTAAAGCTGTAAAGCACTTTTGTACCGTAGCTAGCTCATTTCCCCGTTTTGCCCCTATGAGCCTAGGACTCATAGAGGGCATCCCGGTCTTTTCCTTTGGCCTGCGTGCCTATAAAAGCAGGGCCAAACCCTTGTAACAGTACACCTTCTCCAGGGGGCCATAAGACCCTGGAGTTCACTTCTCCACACCAAGGCATACCATGCCAAATCCACCACAAACTGGACGTAGGGCTATTATTCCCTAGGGGAGGTCCGAACCAGTATAAATCATTTCTTCCTCTGAGAGAGCTCTTCGAGGTTCATTTTACACTCCATATACACACATACAAAACCTGTGATGTAGCTAACACAATTGCTACAACACAAGTATTTATATATTTGATGGATGAAGAAAAGAGAGATGATGATTACAGGATGGAGAAAAGGGTAGGTGAATCTGAAAATACAGCAGCATAGATCTGTAGAGCGCAAGATGAACATGATAAGGGAATAAATGTTAAGGAAGATGAGATCTTTCTAAAAGTGAGGAGGGCAGAAACAATGAAGAGCTACATTGTGCTAACTCTTCTGATTCTGCTATTTCTAAAGAGAACAATCCCAGAGCTGAACGGAAGTAAATATTATTTATGTTACTAGGGCAATTAAGTTTAGTATAGCATATATAACAAGGTTCAATATAATATAATGTAGATGCAAGTAGGGAGCATACCCAATATAAGATAATAAATCAAAAGTGCACATAAAGACTCAATATTGGTATGCTGTTCCAGCATTCCAAAATAGAATACCACACACTTAATACAAGCTAGACCAATTCAAGGACAAGTAGTGTGTATTAGGGTAACTTAACGCATGCATGCAGCTGGTTAATTAAAGAGAAAGTATCCAAGTTTATTAAATTGTAAGAGTTGTGAAAAAGAAAAACTCTCTGGCTGTTCCGTCCAGCTGGAAAAGGAAAATATCCATGCATATATATAGTGGCCCAACATATATATGAGTTAACTAAAATAATTAGATCGATCGATATGCACTGAAGCTAGCCGGTTGATGAGGCCGGTGACAAGTGCTCGATCAGACTACATTAAATAAGCTCGCTCTTGATTTCTTTTGATGAAAGTCATGCATGAAACCCATCCATCTCAAAGGGGCAAACAGATTTAATTTTGGTATCGATCATATCGTGAGGAAATATGAAATGGTGTGGTTGAGTTATAATGTCAGTAGATCGAGGACAGGTGAATTACTACTTTCCATCCAGTTTCCATTCAGCTAGCTAGCTAGCGCTGCCATCCATGTTTCTCTTTGTCATATACGTACGTACATATATGGTATTCAAAATTCTATTATAATTGTAGCAGATTAATAATCTATCTTTGCTAATGCCGACAACGAACAATAACATCGATCATGGCATGAATAGGTAGGTACCTACCGCCTTTACCCAGCAAGCTAAGTTCAATTTGGTGTCGTAGTTTGGTAGAGTGGGCAATCTAATTTGTCATATGAAAACTAGAAAGTAAGTCTTTTTTAAAACCATATATATGATCGATCGAGGGATGCATGTAGGCCAAACGAAACGTCGTGACAAGATATGATATGAACTCATCACGGACACGCCACCACTGCACGCCCGCGACGGATCTTCAAATTGAATGCCGTTATTTATTATTTAATAATGAATGAATATATTTAAATATTTAAATATTCAAATTTTTAAATGCAAATACAAATATTCAAATTTAAATATAGCAACATAATCATCTATCATATTAAACAATAGGAACAAAATCATCTATCATATTTAAATATTCTAAATTTTAAATTCAAATACAAATATTAAATTTAAATATTGCAACATAATCATCTGTCATATTAAACAATAGTCTATCATATTTGAATATTCAAATTTTACAGTCAGCTATCTGGAAGCGGTACAAACATGCCATGATTTCTTGTTTTCTATATATTTATTTATAGCAAAGAGGATTAAGAGCACACTTTTGAAAAGGGTTTATGTGATGCAGAATATATCTACTTGTCTGTCTGTTACTACACTTTAAAGAAATCCTACAATCTAACAATTAAGATAAATTAATCTTGTCCATCAAAACTATTCTTCATTAGTACAAATGCATATGCTGATATGTCCAAAGTGGCTAAATTCAATTCGTTCCATATATATGTTAGTTAGGGTGAGTACCGAGTTGTTTACTGAGCTGCTGCATGTTATGCCTTCTTTAACATATCTTGTTTACGCATTGTATCATTTTTATTTTTGTTGATGTACTTGGTTGTGGCATCCTTGTTTTTTGTCAAATTCATGATTGCAATTATTGGTAGTAGGGTTTTTCAAAAATAATTCTAAATATTGTAATTTTTTCCGTTGCAACACACAGATACTTAACTAGTTAATATTAGGGGAAGGAACATGACATCAGGCATCACAATTCACAAACAGGCATCACAAGTTAGAGATGAGATCTTGTCAATACTATTGGCGGTTCATGTTCCTGTATATTCCCTCCATTGGCAAGTGCAGGAACATGAATAAGAGGGTCTTAGGATGCGTTGGAGGGTTGGGTCGGAGGTCTACACCACCTGCGTCTACTCCATGGTCGAGTGCTGCACCTCTTTCACTATTACTAGTAGTCGGCCCGTGCTAACGCAACGATGAAAATCAAAAAATAATTATTTGTTAGTGAGTTAAATTAGAATTACGGAAAAACATTGAAAAACAACAAATGAAATGAACTTGAAAATAAAAAAGAGTGAAGTGGCCAGAACATGAATTAGTTTTATTTGTTGTTTTAATTAATCTCTAAAAAAAGAAACTTGCTTCGGCCCAGATATTGACCTTGCTGATAGCAATAGTAAAGAGTAAAGAAACCTTCTTGATGTCTACCTCATTGTCTCAATCTCACCTTATCTTTTTTTTTCAAGCAGCCTTGCTTTTACACCACGAGTCTCTAGTAAGACAGCAACTCATTATTGGAGTAGATTAGAAAGGAGCAAATAAACCAAAGAATGTGAGATCAGATTGTCTTCCGGATCCCAGTGACCAAATTTCCTCTATAACAATGATGGCCTTTTGATTTAGACAAAAGGCGGGAGAGAGAAAGAGAGAGCATATAACTATGTACAAGTCTGCATCTTACATGGTTCTAGCTCTACCAATCTCAGTTGGTGAAAGAATGATAAGGCAAAGCGCCAAACCCAAAGGTTACAAAAAAGAAAACATCACATAATTGTGTGACGACTGGTCTTTTTTCTTGTCATCCTCCCATGGGGCGGGCGCCTGTGCAGACCCCATGTCCATCTCTCCTCCAGCCATCATTGCCAAGAGGCCGACGTTGGCTGTGGAGCCGGTCATGGCCCCTCCAATGCCAAGCCCAAGAAAGTCTAGAGTAGCAGGCTTGGGAATGCAACACAGGACGGACCCCATCTCCTCCATTCAAAATAAAAACCATAAATGTCATATTGACAGAAAAGACAGCCTAGAAATGTTTATTACCATTTAGAAATGTCAATTTAGAATTTAGAATTTACCTCTCAATCAATACGGTGAAGCCTAAGCAAATTGCTAATCACCTAAACATAAAAGACTACTAAAGATGATAAATATAAATTCAGAACGAACCTCACCTTCCCAGCCCAAAAGAACTCATAAACATCTCTTTCATCTGCCTTCAAAGATAACTGTATCAAAACATGCAAACTTCCACAGAGAGGCTGTTGGACCGGAAACGGCGACCAGAGGGGGGGTGAATGGGAGCTTTTAAAAATTTCGGGCTAAAACTTAGCCTTCGGTTCAGTTCTGTCTTCTGCGGAACAGGCTTCGAACACTACCTTCGAAGGTCTGGTTCGGAGGTACTTCGACACCTTCGAACACAGGCTTCGGAGGAGCAAAAGTTCGAAGCCAAGAAGACTTCGCTCCACTAACAACCCTCGAAAACCTACTCTGCTAAGTCAGTGCAGGCTCCGCACACAGGGTGCTTCGAGCAACCTTCGCACTTCACCCTTCGCAAGAGCGGACAGCCCTCTCAGGACTTCGACCAAGTACTTGGCGACAGCAACTGGTGCTGGGCTTCGTACGCGAAGGTCTACACGCACACAAAACGGACTACGCTAAGGGCTTCGACACAGGAAGCAAAACGGGATACAACCAGGGCTTCGCTAGTAAGCAGCGAGGTCTTGCCTCGTGTTACACAGAGCGACAGCACACTGAAAAACACACTTCGCGAGAAAAACACCCTTCGCCAAGACAGGCTTCGGTGAACTAAAACTAGCGAGGTATGTAAAGCGAGCTCAAGCAAAAGCACAAAGATGTAGGGCTTCGCCGCTTGAACAAGGAACACAAAATATATTGAACTCTGGATGAAAACCAGCGAGGTATGTGTACAGGAGCTCAACAGTAAATGCTCAAAGTGTTAAATGTTACCTACCGAGCCCCCATATTTATAGCCCATGGATTCATCCTAAGGAAGTGACTACTTTACCCCTAGGGTTTACAACAGATTTGTCTCTACAGAACTAAGGGGTACAAAAGGTAGTCCACCTTTATTTTGGAGGCTTCTCTGTCAGCTGCAGAGGGGACAGTGTCAGCCTTTTTCAGAACAGACAGTGTCAGCCTTTACAGTGTTGACTTCTGGAACCTCCCTTCGCACCGGAGGGTGCGGTAGCTTCGGCGAGAAGCCTGCAGCCTGTTGGCCTTCGCTCTGCCGAAGAAGTCCTTCGATACAGTGACGGTTTTGAGCCGAAGCCGTCAAAGCCCCTTGGGCCTTCGCACCACCACCTCCGGAGTGGATCACCACGGCTTCGCAGCTACTCCCATCTCGAACACCGTCCGTCCGTGTACCGAAGCCATGCATGGCCGAAGCACCACGAGTCATCCTCACTCCGAAGCCCTACCTTCGGAGTACCACCCTTCGAAGTCCCTCCTTCGTCCAAGGCCTCCGCATGAAGCATTCCATGAGCACTTCGTCGCAGTGTCTCACTCCGAGCACACTCCTCGACGAGCCTCACTCGGACCATGCCTTCGATGCGCCTCGACTTCTGAGACCTTCGTCGTGCCACCTTCGAGTGTCTCCCTCCGGAGCTCACTTCGAACCCTTGCCTCCGTAGAGGACTTGTTCCACCAACTCCGAAGTCACTCCATCCGGAGTACCTTCGAAGTGCCTCACCTCCGAGGACTTTGTCTCGGAGTACCTTCAGCCGGAGCCACGCTCCGCACTCTCTGCCTTCACCTGGCACGCCTCGACCCGAGGACCGACCCGGACCACCTCCGCAGCCACCGTGACGGAGCACTCCGCTCCCCTGGCATCAAGCCTCCCGCTTGACCCAGGTTCACCTGGCTCGAACCTTGTCCGTCGCCTCCGAAGTCCCTGCGCACCACCGACAAGCAAACAAGTGTATCCAGTACTCCGGAGACCTCTCCGGGTTACCAACCTTCGGTACACACTCCGGTGTACCGCCCAAAGTACCGAAGCCTACGGTACAAACCCAGTCATCGTGTACTGTCGGACCCCTCCGACAGGTACACTCCGCTGCAACAGCTGCAGCAAGCAAACACCGAACACACTCCGGTGACAACACCTCCGAACACCCTTCGGAGGTACCACCTCCGAAGCCCCTTCGGAGGTACCCTTCGAACAGAGGGTAAATAATCCTGTCAATCACTCATCACATACACCGAAACCACCCTTGGTTTCTCAATCTCCCCCTTGATGAGTGCATTGACAACCAAATCCAAGTTCAAGAAAATTTAAAAATTTCAGCACACAAGTGACCATAAAAACTCAGAAAAGAGCCAAAGCATGTCACTTGATAAAAGAATTTTTCTCCCCCTTTGTAAAAGAGTAAAAGCCCTTTTTGGCAAATCTCCCCTTGATAAGAACTCCCCCTGAGTTAAGCAAATTTTTCTCCCCCTTTATGTCAAAATCTTTCCCCTTTTCGAAATTATGCCTTCTTGCGGCAGAGAACACAGCAAGTCTCTCCCCCTTTGGCAATGCAAGCATCAAGGAGCAGTCAAAAGATGCAAAGCTTCGAAATGAATAGAATTGCAAGGACATATAATGCAAAAATATGCCAAAATTAACACAAATGATCATGTGCTCAGCTCAATTTAACAATCTGTGAAACAAGATGATGGCATGTGATTTTGTCATTTTTTGAAGTAAAAGCATCACCACTTAATCACAGTAGCTAGACATGTGAAGGCAAGGACTGCGCAAAGCTAACAATTTCTACATGAAACAGGCAAGTCTTGTTCAAAAGGAGCTGAGAAAGCAACTTTGATGATCAAATAAATTTGTTGTTCTTTTTCTTAATGCCAGGGGTTATTTGTTTGTCCACCTTATACTGTCCAATCAGGCCAAGCCTAGGCATGAAAGCCATCAGAAGCTTAAGGCGGTGATTTTGGCATACACTACACTATCCCAGTTCAGACCAATGTGCAATGGTAAGCAGTCTAGAATAGAGTAGTGCGACAAACAAACCCTCCTGGATCTTTTCATTGAAACCAGGCAAATCATGGATTTTTGATTTTGATTTTGATGAATTAAATATTTTAAAGAGTATCCATGAATAAAGAACACATTTTTCAAGTTGCATATTTTAGCATCCAAAGAACAGTGTCTTGCTGTCAAGTAGATAAAAGATAGCTAGAAGCAGTCCAGTCTAAACAAGCTAGATACAAGATTGTGTGGTGAGCAAGTTTTGAGTTTAGAAAATAAAACATCATGCACAATCAATGTTCCAGACATATTTCATAGAGCTGAGCTGTCATGATTTCTTTGAATTAAAAGCAGGCATATAATAGCAAAAGATGTAAGTGCAATACCACACATGATGAGCATATGCAAGACAATTAAAATCAGCTCCCCCTCACAAAATGCCGTAGGGATGACAAATACCAAGTTCCCCACGCAAGTAAGCAAATCGAGAAGCATCGAGGGGTTTTGTAAAAATGTCGGCAAGCTGGTGTTGGGTATCAACATATTGAAGTTCAATATCACTTTTCTCATTGTGATCTCTGAGAAAATGATACCGAACATCAATGTGTTTGGTTCTGGAGTGCTGAACCGGGTTGTTTGCAATACAAATAGCACTAGTGTTATCACAGAAAAGTGGAACACTCTTATAATCTAACCCGAAATCCCGCAAAGTGGAAACCATCCACAAAATCTGAGAGCAACAGCTAGCTGCAGCAACATATTCGGCCTCAGCCGTCGATTGTGCAACACTAGACTGTTTGCGGGAAGACCAGCAAACCAGAGACGTACCCAGAAAATGACAAGTACCAGAGGTACTCTTCCTATCAATTCTACACCCAGCAAAATCCGCATCTGAATAGCCTCTAAGACATAAAGAGGAGGACGATGAATACCATATGCCGAACTCAAGGGTGTGTTTGAGATACCTTAAGATGCGCTTTACCGCTTGGTGGTGCGAAGCTCGTGGTGAAGCCTGAAAACGAGCGCACAGACATACTGCGAAGTGTATGTCCGGCCTCGTGGCAGTCAAGTAGAGGAGGGAGCCGATCATGCTCCGGAACTCCTTCTGATCTACGGCTTCTCCATCTTCGTCAGGGTCCAATGCTACAGATGTAGCCATTGGAGTGGCGAGGGGCTTCGCATCGGACATGTCGAACTTCTTGAGCAGGTCCTTGGTGTACTTTGTCTGGTGGACAAAAGTACCTTGTTTGCTTTGCTTGATTTGCAAACCAAGGAAAAAGGTGAGTTCACCCATCATCGACATTTCAAATTCCCTGCTCATGGTATCTGCAAACTCGGCAACTAAAGCATGAGAAGAGCCACCAAAGATGATATCATCCACATAAATCTGTACTAGGAGGAAATCTTTGCCATGCTTGAGAGTAAACAAAGTTTTATCAACAGAGCCCATCAAATACCCTCGCTCAAGCAGAAAAGACTTAAGTCTATCATACCACGCCCGAGGGGCCTGCTTGAGTCCATAAAGAGCCTTATGAAGTTTAAGGACTTTATGTGGGTACTTGGGGTTTTCAAAACCAGGGGGTTGTTTTACATAAACATCTTCACCTATGAAGCCATTAAGAAAAGCACTTTTGACATCCATTTGATAGAGTTTGAATCCCCGGGATGTCGCAAAGGCAAGCAAAATCCTAATGGCCTCAAGGCGAGCAACAGGTGCAAAAGTTTCAGTAAAATCAATCCCTTCTAGTTGAGAAAAGCCCTGAGCTACAAGTCTAGCCTTATTTCTAACAATTGTCCCATCCTCCCCTTGTTTATTTTTAAAAATCCATTTTGTTCCAATGAAATGAACATTAGGTGGAGGATCAACTAAAGTCCAGACTTGGTTTCTCTCAAAATTTTCAAGTTCCTCATGCATGGCATTGATCCAACTAGAATCAGAAAGTGCATGACTAACATCTAAGGGCTCGAAAGAAGCAACAAAAGCAGCATTAGTGAAATGAGCGTGAGAACGTGTTACCCTTTGGTCAAGCTCACCAATGATCTGCTCGGGAGGGTGCATCCTTTGGACATGATGTGGAGCCTCGCGGCGGGATGCAGTCTCCCCCTCAACTTGTGCATTGGAGTGGTCCAAGATGACCGATGTTGAGGTAGTCGCTTCGGGACCTCGTGCCGAAGTAGTTGAAGCGGGGTCAGCTTCGGGGGTTGATGTCGAGGGTAGTAGGGGATCATCCTCGAATTCTCCGGGATCTTCGTCTTCGAATAAGGTCTGTTCCATGTCGTGTTCATTTGCCTGTTCAAAAGCAGAACTAACAGAGGGGGTTGATTCATCAAAAGTCACATCACATGACTCGATGACAGTGTTAGTTTCCAAGTTATAAACACGAAAAGAATGACCATGAGTAGTATAACCCAAAAAGATCCCGTCAGAAGATCGCGACTCAAATTTATCCAAGTTACCACGTTTTAGGATAAAGCAGCGACAGCCAAAAACTCGAAGATGAGTAACCTTGGGCCGTCTCCCAAAACGCAGCTCATAAGATGTCAAGTTTAAAATTGAGCGCAAGAAAATTCGGTTTGAGATGTAGCAAGCAGTGTTCATGGCCTCAGCCCAGAATTTTCTAGGAGTCCTATGCTCATCAAGCATCGTCCTAGCCATCTCAACCAAAGTGCGGTTTTTCCTCTCAACAACACCATTTTGTTGAGGAACCCGCGGAGCAGAGAATTGATGTTCTATGCCATGCTCCATGCAAAAATCAACAAAGAGACTATTTTTGAACTCAGTGCCATTATCGCTTCGAATGAATTTTAATGCACCAGGGAGTTCAGTAAAAAGTCTCAAAGCCAAGCTCCGAAAGTGTGAAAACACTTCATCCTTGCTGGCAAGAAAGAAGACCCAAGAGTAGCGAGAGAAATCGTCGACAATAACAAGTACATACCACTTGCCGCCTAAAGAACTAACCCGAGAAGGACCTACAGTGTCCATATGGAGAAGTTCTCCGGGCTGTTCAGTCATCACTGTGGTGACTGGCGAATGCGAAGCGGCAATCATTTTACCATGTCGACAAGGAGCGCAAACTAAATTCTTCTCAAACTTGAGCTTGGGCAATCCTCGGATCAGGCCTAGGGCGCTCAGACGAGCGAGCAACTCAAAGCTCATATGCCCTAGTCTCCTATGCCACTTCCAAAGCTCAGAAGTCGAATGTGCAACAAGACAATGAGAAGAACCAGACGACTCTGAAAAATCAGCTCCAAAAACTCTCCCAACTCTAAAGATCTTACACACCATAACGCCATCCGAATTGAGCACTTGCGAAGTATCGCGATGAAATCGCACTTCGAAGCCCTCATCAAGCAACTGAGATACAGACAACAAATTGTATCCCAGGTTCTCAACCAAAGCAACATCTTTGAGAGTGAAATTCGAGTTAATTCTTACCACACCTTTACCTTTCACTCTACTCCTTCGATTGTTTCCGAAGGTGATATGTTCCCTTTGCTTGGTTGTGGTGAGGCTGGAGAACCAGTTTGCATCTCCGGTCATGTGGCACGAACAACCGGAGTCCATGATCCACGTGCCCTCCAAGCCTCGACCTGTAGCCTACACATGATAAGAACGCCTCGATCGCTCAGTGCTGGGGTGAGCAAAATAATGACGAGGCATCCAGCACTGAGTGACGCGAGTAGTAGGCACAGTAAAAGTAGACGGTCTACGCACATGAAAATCAGCATGATGCAAAGTGCGAGGTCTACCTACATGCAAAGAACGCAAAGCATGTCGAGGTCTCCTACTCTGACGAGGTACAAAGCTACTCGCCCGAGGTCTACCACCATATGGAACATGGTGAACACCTCGAGGAGCAAAACCTCTCCGAGAAGCACGAGGAGCCTCTAAAACAGGACGAGAGTAAAACTCAGACTCACGCATACCTAAAGATGGGTAATGCATGTCCTGATAGCTCATCGCCTGTGCACGTCGCTCATCCTTGATGCGACGGAAACAGAAACCAATCAAATGACCCGCCCGCTGACAATAAGAACAATGAAACACTCTCCTGGGGGCACTCTCATGGGTCACAGGAGCAACTCTCACAGGCTCCTTGGGTTTCTTCTGAGTGGCTTTCTTGGGAGGATTTTTCTTGATAGGAGGAGTGGTTTTCTTTGGTGGATGGGTAGGCTTTTTGGCTGATGGGGTGTCCAACAGAGCTCTCTCTTTCTCTAGGGTGGTGGGAGAGGTGAAAACAGTTTTGGTTTTACTGTCTGAAGCTATCCTCTCAAAACCCAAACCTAGAGCTACCCCGGCTCTGTCAGCACACAACTTGGTCTTGGCCAAGAGCAAATCCATCCTACCCTTCCCCTCAGTGCATTTGTTCACCACAGAAAGAAGGTATTCATTTTCGGACATGAGGTTTTCAGCTCGCTCTCTGACAGTGCCTAGCTGGTCCTTAAGGGTGATGCAAGTGTCACAAACAGGTTGCACATCCTTAGAACTACCGGCCCTCTCCAATCTAGCCTCTAAATCATGAACATGCTTATCACGTAAATTAATGCTATCGCGCAATAAAGAGCAGTTCATGCAATCAATAATATCACGAGGTCTAGAATCCACCTCCAAAAGCTGCTTCTGTGCAGTCTCAAGCTCAGAAAGAGTTTGAGCATGTACAGAACGCAACTGAGCAAGCTCACTCATGACAACAGAACATGATTCATATTCAGCATCATTAAATTTAGACTTAAGCATGGCATATTCAGTAGATACATTTTCTAGCCTACGTCTAAGGTCTTTTCTTTCTCTAGCGGCTTGCACAAGTAATCTATCCTGACCTAGCACAACTTCATTTAGCTCATCTAATTTAATTAGAAGCTGGTCAGATGATAGGTTTACCTCAGATGAGTCAAGCTCATCGCCGCTGTGATCGCTGTCGGCCATGAAGCAAAGGCCGGTGAAGTCACGTCCCTTCTTGTCCTTCTTGTCCTCCTTCCTTGGGGACTCCTCCTCCTCAGAGCTCGACTCCTCAGTTGAGAATGTGTCGATGTCGCTGAGAGCAGCAACAAAGGCTCTGGAAGCGGCCTTGGCTACTTTCTTAGCCATCTTGCCGCGCTTGCCCTTCACAAAGGGCTTCCTCTCCTTTTTGTGGAATTTGGGGCGGTCACTCTCATCTCTCTTTTTGACCTTGGGGCAATTAGCCTTGATGTGAGAAGTGTCACCACATTCATAGCAGCCACTAAAACCACTTCTCCGCTGATCCCGTCTCTCATGGTGAAAGCGGGTGAACCTCCGGGCAATGAGAGCAAGCTCATCATCAGCTAGAGTGTCCACCTGCTCCTTTGTGACGGAGACCAGGGAGGACAAGGCAAAACCATCTGCAAGAACACAAGTGCCTGATGTGCTCGGTTCTGCAGTGGTGCCACGGCTTGTGCTAGAAACCAATGCCAATGGCTGTGGCAAAGAGCTTCTGTGCACAGCAAGAGATGCCTTGGCAATCTCTGTGGACTTCAGCTTGCTAAAGAGTTCATCACAGGTCAAGGTGTCATAGCCTGTGGACTCCTCAATGCTGGATATCTTCACTTCCCATATGCTACGGTCAAGAGCATAGAGAAGCTTGATAGCCCTATCATGATCACTGTAAGCAAGCGTCCCGTTGGAGCGCAAGTTACTCACTATCGCGTCAAAGCGAGAAAACATGGCATCTACAGATTCACCAGGTGCCTGCACAAACAACTGATACTGTTGATTGTAGGTGCTTTGGCGCCTGGCCTTAATCTGAGCAGAGCCCTCATGAAAGACAGTGAGTGTTGTCCAAATCTCCCTAGCAGTCCTAAGGTGCTGCACCCTATCAAACTCACTCCGACTCAAACCAATGAACAGAATGTTCCTTGCCTTCGAGTTGGCAATATATTGATCTTTTTCGGTTTGAGTGGTGCGGGTATCAGGGATGGAGTATTGTGAGTCCACAATCTCCCAAATTGCATTTCCTTGGCTTAACAAGTAAGCCTCCATGCGCACCTTCCAGTATGCAAAATCTGTCCCATCGAACAGAGGAATTTTACTGCCTCTATCCATGTCGCCTAAAGATCACAAAACCGGTTAAGGTCAACTGGTGATCTTAACCAAGCTCTGATACCAATTGTTGGACCGGAAACGGCGACCAGAGGGGGGTGAATGGGAGCTTTTAAAAATTTCGGGCTAAAACTTAGCCTTCGGTTCAGTTCTGTCTTCTGCGGAACAGGCTTCGAACACTACCTTCGAAGGTCTGGTTCGGAGGTACTTCGACACCTTCGAACACAGGCTTCGGAGGAGCAAAAGTTCGAAGCCAAGAAGACTTCGCTCCACTAACAACCCTCGAAAACCTACTCTGCTAAGTCAGTGCAGGCTCCGCACACAGGGTGCTTCGAGCAACCTTCGCACTTCACCCTTCGCAAGAGCGGACAGCCCTCTCAGGACTTCGACCAAGTACTTGGCGACAGCAACTGGTGCTGGGCTTCGTACGCGAAGGTCTACACGCACACAAAACGGACTACGCTAAGGGCTTCGACACAGGAAGCAAAACGGGATACAACCAGGGCTTCGCTAGTAAGCAGCGAGGTCTTGCCTCGTGTTACACAGAGCGACAGCACACTGAAAAACACACTTCGCGAGAAAAACACCCTTCGCCAAGACAGGCTTCGGTGAACTAAAACTAGCGAGGTATGTAAAGCGAGCTCAAGCAAAAGCACAAAGATGCAGGGCTTCGCCGCTTGAACAAGGAACACAAAATATATTGAACTCTGGATGAAAACCAGCGAGGTATGTGTACAGGAGCTCAACAGTAAATGCTCAAAGTGTTAAATGTTACCTACCGAGCCCCCATATTTATAGCCCATGGATTCATCCTAAGGAAGTGACTACTTTACCCCTAGGGTTTACAACAGATTTGTCTCTACAGAACTAAGGGGTACAAAAGGTAGTCCACCTTTATTTTGGAGGCTTCTCTGTCAGCTGCAGAGGGGACAGTGTCAGCCTTTTTCAGAACAGACAGTGTCAGCCTTTACAGTGTTGACTTCTGGAACCTCCCTTCGCACCGGAGGGTGCGGTAGCTTCGGCGAGAAGCCTGCAGCCTGTTGGCCTTCGCTCCGCCGAAGAAGTCCTTCGATACAGTGACGGTTTTGAGCCGAAGCCGTCAAAGCCCCTTGGGCCTTCGCACCACCACCTCCGGAGTGGATCACCACGGCTTCGCAGCTACTCCCAGCTCGAACACCGTCCGTCCGTGTACCGAAGCCATGCATGGCCGAAGCACCACGAGTCATCCTCACTCCGAAGCCCTACCTTCGGAGTACCACCCTTCGAAGTCCCTCCTTCGTCCAAGGCCTCCGCATGAAGCATTCCATGAGCACTTCGTCGCAGTGTCTCACTCCGAGCACACTCCTCGACGAGCCTCACCCGGACCATGCCTTCGATGCGCCTCGACTTCTGAGACCTTCGTCGTGCCACCTTCGAGTGTCTCCCTCCGGAGCTCACTTCGAACCCTTGCCTCCGTAGAGGACTTGTTCCACCAACTCCGAAGTCACTCCATCCGGAGTACCTTCGAAGTGCCTCACCTCCGAGGACTTTGTCTCGGAGTACCTTCAGCCGGAGCCACGCTCCGCACTCTCTGCCTTCACCTGGCACGCCTCGACCCGAGGACCGACCCGGACCACCTCCGCAGCCACCGTGACAGAGCACTCCGCTCCCCTGGCATCAAGCCTCCCGCTTGACCCAGGTTCACCTGGCTCGAACCTTGTCCGTCGCCTCCGAAGTCCCTGCGCACCACCGACAAGCAAACAAGTGTATCCAGTACTCCGGAGACCTCTCCGGGTTACCAACCTTCGGTACACACTTCGGTGTACCGCCCAAAGTACCGAAGCCTACGGTACAAACCCAGTCATCGTGTACTGTCGGACCCCTCCGACAGGTACACTCCGCTGCAACAGCTGCAGCAAGCAAACACCGAACACACTCCGGTGACAACACCTCCGAACACCCTTCGGAGGTACCACCTCCGAAGCCCCTTCGGAGGTACCCTTCGAACAGAGGGTAAATAATCCTGTCAATCACTCATCACATACACCGAAACCACCCTTGGTTTCTCAGAGGCAGCATTGAATCATTCTCACACAGGTCCAATAGAAGTAGTCAATCAAGGTGCTGAACAAGCAATTTAAGCTAAATTGAATAAATGTCATAAATCTACATCACGATCCAAGATTCCAAGGTACTTCAAATTGGCAAAACTATGAAAACATCGCCAGGTTATTCTTGAGAGATAATTATGCAAGGATAGATTTGTGCAAAACTTGCAGGAACTCACAAAACACCATAAACATGTTTTATCGTTAATCTCCACAAGGATAATGACATAATGTGAGCATGAAGCAGCAAAAACATATTTGATTGTGAGAAAGTATAGAGAGATATAAACTTTGAGTGTTAATTTACGATAGCTTGAAACCCAAAAGGTAATGTATTAACACTAAAAAATTGTAATACCCCATTCCTATTCAAGGGCTGTAAGAATGCTTTAAAATAGTCATCATGGCATATTCATAGCAAAATCTATCACTACAATCCTTTGGTCTGCAATCCTGCAAGTCACTAAGTTATCCAAGGTTTAACCATATCGAAAATCTTCAATGTCAGAACAATACATCATATCTAAAATGCAACCAATATGAATTAAGGATAAATACAGAAGCAGAAGCAGAATCGGAATTCAATACCATACCTCACGTGCAACCAGATCTCAAATATCATGTAGGATTCTGCTCATATGCAAAGAGGAAGTCAACAGTCTCTTCAAATGCTACAATTCTCTATATAAAGAGCAATATGCCTGTCTTGAAGTCAAGCAATAAAGCAATCTTATTCTCATCTACTATTCTCTATTGTCTCATCCCTTGCTGCTGCTACCGACTCCCTTGACGTCTTTATCTACCATGGGCAGAAAATCGACTAAGAAGAGACCGACTACCTCCCACAGCTACCCATTAAGGTCCCTATCCAACATAACTAACAAAAGAGGTCTAAGTTTTGATAAACAAAAGGACATGATATTGTAGTAGTATGTTGTACTTCGAATAATTTGATGAGGTCCAAAAAAATGGCAAACATGAGTGAAACAAGTGCTGAGAGCAAGTAGCATGGATTTAAATAACTGTATTATTATTCTAAGGGAAATGAATGGTTAATAGGTAAATCAGAAAGCACTGCAACAATACATGTTCTTTCTTTGCCTTTTGAAGATCTGCTTTATAGGCCCAGAGGCTTTGTGCACATTTCTGTGCATCTGTTAGTTGGGTTTTTGATGATGACAATTTTCGGGCAAAAGCATCCTTCCTTTTATTTAGACCTTGTGAACTTCTTAGCTTCTTATCTTTCTCTAGCCTCTTTACTTCATCCTCAGCCCCCAACAATACATCCTTTGCATTTGTGTCTTCAACCATGATGGTAGGTTGAATCTGCATCTAGTTATCATAGTCCATTGTTGGATAATATCCATATGAAACACCTTCAAATCCAAGCTCTGACATCTACTCGTCTAGCTCATAGAAAAGTTGGCCTCCAGCCTTTCTATCTGATGTCTTCATGATAATATGATTGATATGTACCATGGATATACTCACTGGGAGCTCCTGAGTGCTGAGTTGTCCTCTGATCTGTCAAGCAACAAATGATTGCTCAGATCCAATAACCCTATCATTGTAAAAAATGGTTATACCCAAATCACTTGTGTGTACAGGTTGACTTAAAAGAAGATATGAATTCAACATTTCTGCACGATAATGAGGTGGGAGGGGAAGCCATTTCAAATTGCAAGAAAGCTATCAGGTGACAGAAAGCATAAAACATCAATGGATCATGAATAATTTTGGACTACAATCTTAAGTAATAAAAAACTTAAGTCAAACATGGGTTAGTGAAGTCAATAATCATGCACATAACAAATGAACATTAGGAAACTCTGTTTTATCAACCACGACAATAAATATAATATATTCTTAAAAAAAGATTAGTGGGATTTTTTGTGAGATTTCCAAAGCAAGTTTAGTTTTCACACCAAACATACCAGCTTTAGCAGTGTCTTCACCATTTACATCACCGTTGGAAACAGAAAGTGTTTTCAGATTTTGCCTCATGTTGTCTCCCATAAACATAATTCCAGAAGCATTAAAAGGAGGAAATTCAGATCGTGAAGACATTGCTTCATATTCAACTTCAATCCATTGTCCAGTTTCTTGCTTTCTTCTCCACAACTCGGTGAACTGTGTGCATGTCTTCCTATTGTTTGACAAAATAACAAGGGTAGGTGAGTATACACATTTTAGATACAAGATAAAATAGATGCAAATGTAAAATATCCCTATGCTCCTGGCTGTGAGAAGGGTGAACGAGGTCATGAGACAAGCTTGAGTTATGTGCAAGTATAGTAAGCTAATTAACACCGTGCAACAGAGCATTGAGAGCAGCAGTGGAGCTATGAGTCAAGCACTCAGCAGTACCAAAATGCCTAGAGCGAGCTCTGGATGGAACAGAAAGTATTAGCCAGAACAAACATAATCTTAGGTGAAACAGATGGATCGAAGTGACTGCATTCTGTTTTTATTGATAATATTGAATGTGCTTGACATTCTGAACGAACAAAGTGATATGGATAAGAATGCACGATACTAATATGATCTCAGAATTGCTTTCATGCAACTTTCTGGCTTTCTGCCTTAGTCAAGGAGATCATGGAATAGTAGGAGATTTTCAGTTATTACGGTCATTAAACAATTCACACCAAACATAATATATATAATGTTGTTTATACTACAAATGCCACTACGACAGGGAGTAGCCTGAGACCTTATGGTTGAACCTACTTGTATATTGCAACAATGTCAGCATTGAATCATGGCTTATACTCTGGAATCAAGATCACATATTATAGTAGCATGCAGTGATATAGATTAGGATTTAGGACATAGATTAACTATCAGGGTCATGTGAAAAATGTACAGGGTATTCAAAGTGATATATACGGTGGTGGTTTTGGGTGGTGCAGATCACAGGAGCCAGAACGGAGGCTGCGGGAAAAAAAGAGAGGGGGAGGGGAGGAAGGAGTCGACCGAGACCGAGGTGTTAGCGCACCAGCGGAGGCCACCACATCTGGGGCTGCGTCGCGCGGCCGTCAGGCAGTTCTTGGTCCGTGTCGGGGAGGGACTACGCTCGGACTAGAGCTGGTCAGGCTTGTGCATCGGGGAAGCAAGGCCGATGACTCGAGGCGGTGAAGGACTTGAGGAGGTGTCTCGCAGATGAGGATCGCCTGGTAGGCGAGGAGGATGTCGACGACGGCGAGGAGAGGGTCCATCTCCATTGCGTACTCAGTGAACCGCTTGCAGTCGATAAGGTCACGCACGGCGAGGAGCTTGCCAGCGATCTCCAGCCATCGCTCAGCTTGCACCCTCCGGACCACGCCCTCCTCGCGATGGACCTCCTCGGTGGGGATGGAGAGGCTCGGGCAATAGTCGGTGATGAAGGAGACGGAATGCGCCCGCGTAGCACGGAAGAGATTTGATTACCGGAAATCCCGGCTGATTAGTTGGAATTTTGCTGCATGGAAGGGAAATCCCGGTTGATTTTCGCTGCATGCTAGGGAATGTATGGGAGCCGGTTGATTGATTAGTTGGGGTTGATTGATTTCCGCTGCATGATAGGGAACGCATGGGAAGTTGTGGGGAGAGATGAGGGAAGGTGATCAACGGTTGTGAGTAATCAATGGATGGTTCGGATTGTCTAGATAAGTAAACGAACTCGCCAATTATATATTAGTATATATATGAGTATGAGTAGATGAATGGATCTTTAGATCCCTTATGTATGATATGCTACGAGTATAAAACTAACCACTAACTGAATCATTCACCTTACTCTCAATTGTTCCAATCTCATAGCAAATCAATGGTAGCGCCCAAAAAAGAGGAGGGAAACATCATGTACTTATGGCGACAGATGGAGAGACTTGTCACCCCTCAACAAAGGGATGATGATTTCCATGTGTCATTCACTTTCGACTTGTATTTATATTAATATTATACATGGATGTGGCTTCACCACACCTAGCCTCTTTTAGACTCAGATACTCAACAATACGGAGTCTCTATTTCTATCTTCACATTCGTTCGTGTATCTCGTTAAACTAATCTCAAAGGACTATGCTTATGTCTATTTTTTATTCATGGATCCATGAAAAGCAGAGACTAATCTCAGATATATCATAGATAAGACAATAAGGGATGCGGTAGCCATTTCACCACAACAAAACAGGGAACTTCCGTCGGCAAAAGGCTAACTTCCGTTGACATTTGGCCGACGGAAGTGGGTAGACGGAAGTTAGCTAACTTCCGTCGGGCGCCGACGGAAATTAGTTAACTTCCGTCGGCCAGGTTTGGCCGACGGAAGTTAACAAGAAGAATCGGTAACTTCCATCGGCCAAAGTATATAGCCGATGAAAATTACATTTTTTTGTTTTTTTTTCTGTTTTATGTTTTTTCTATATGTTTTTTCTATTTGTTTTTTCTGTGTTTTTTCTGTTTGTTTTTTCTGTGTTTTTCCTGTCAGATTACATGCTAATAAATTATATCCACATTCACAAACATACAAGACATTCACATTCATATTCAAAGTCAACAAATATATTAATTGTCATGTTTAAATCACATTCATACAAATTGCAGAGCTTATGTAGCTCCTTGCAGACATCAACCTACTTGTCTTTCTTATTATCTTCAGCTTCCTGCTGGTATCGGCGATTGAACTTTGCAATCTGGCCAAGGCTTTGTTATTATCCACTTTGTGTCACATATGAAATCCACTTCATCTGAGGATGCACTCCTTTCCTCATCCCTCCGACCTAGTAGAAAGGTATAAACAACGCAAGGATATCAGAAAATATTATGAGGTTTTATGCTGATTGCTGAATAATTTTTTCTTACACTATGCATGAGAAGAGATGCAAGTTTTATTATCATGGGTTCCAGTCTTAAACCATAAAAGAAACCGAAGATTTAATCCGTGCATAATCCTCTTCTTCCTGGTGTTCATGCTGCGCAAAAGAAAAACACGAGGCACATTTCAGATCCATCCATACCTCCAAGCCCAGAGAACACGTGATCCGGCGGGGACAGCAAAGGTGGACCGGGGGGTGTTCGTCTGCCTCCTCTGCTCGGAGCGGCGGAAGGCGAGGCGGGTGGCCGAACAGCGGACTCGGGTAGCGGAAGTCGGGCGGCGGACGCGACGGTAGGTCCCCCCGCAGGTGCGGTGAACGGCGGGCGAATAGCAGATCCGCCCAATCGGGGGCTCTAAGCTCGGGGTGGCGGCGACTGCCTCTGCCTGGACGCGAGGAGGCGGGGAGGCGGGCGGAGGGCGCGGAGGCGGCCACCGGGAGTTGGGGAGGCGAGGAGGCGACGAAGGGGAGGCGGGTAGAGGGAGAGAGGCGGGTGTAGGACCGAAAGTAGCGACCAGAGGGGGGGTGAATGGGCGCCTTAAAAATTCTTTCGAATCAATGGCCTGTTCCCAATACCCAACGCACCTCAAAAGACTAAACAACAGAAAATAAACAGAAGGCCTAAGTCTAAGGGTATCTGACCTAGAAGCAACTGATGTCAAACAAAGAATTATTAAAGAAGTGCAACTAGGCAGATGAGCACTGTGTAACAGGCCTAAACTTCCCAATGAAATGATCTAAGTATATGTGAGATGGAATGAGAAGTTACTGTCCAAATTTGTCTCCTGTTCGAAGCTTGTCGAAGCCTGCTTCGCTGGTCGAAGCCTGCTTCGCTGGTCGAAGCCTGCTTCGCTGGTCAAATCCTGCTTCGGAGGTTGGTGACGAAGCCTGCTTCGGAGGTCAGTTGTGAAGCTTGTCCGAGATGCCGAAGGTGTCTTGGTCTAGCCTAGTTCGAAGTGGCAATAAGCGAAGTATGCTTCGAAGCGAAGTATGACAATGCCGGAGCCTGGTTCGAAGTATGTAATTCGAAGGCAAGGCTTCGGACACAGCTTTGAACCGAGTGCTTCGAAACAAAACCTTCGAACAAAGAACTTCGAATGCAACACACAGACGGACTACCTTCGAATAAAGAAGCGAAGCCTGTCACACGACAGAGGCACCAAATTCGAAGCCTACACTCTACCTTCGAAAACAGCAAGCTTTAAGAAGAAAAACGAAGGCTGACACGCCACAAGAAATCAGTGCGAGGCCTAGCAGAACTACAAGCTTCGAAGCCAACTTCGAAATCTATCGAAGTATGTACTTCGAACAGCTAGAGCCGAAGCACCTTCGCATTGTCGTTCGAAGTATGCGATGCTGTCCGTTCAGAAAATACTTCGAAGCTTAGCAACACAGGACACAAACCGAAGTTCGAAGATGTTAGATCGAACGAAGCCTTCGAAGATGTTAGATCGAAGCCTGCCTCACGGAGCTGAGGGACTTCGAACAGAAAGAGGGCTTCGCCAGAAAACAGCCAGAAAAGGTACTCAGCCCTGACAACCTCGATCAGAAAGCTACGCAGAAAAGTAAAAAACTGGCACTAGAGTACTGTTGCTACAGTGTAGTAGTACTACTTGCAACAGCAAGAACAAGTACTACTTACGTGAAGAACACAAGCAACAGAAGCTTCCGAAGCCTTAAAATGCATGGAAAAACATGTTGTGCAAGAGAAATGAAGCCATTAAAAATACTGCAGAAGTTGCACACGTTTTGAGAATAGAAACTTCACAGCAACAATAAATGCACGGCCATAAACAGGGGCAAAACTTCCTGGCTGCGCAAGAATGAACAGGAGAGAAGAGAGGCAAAACAAGAGACAAAAGTGACCCAAAGGAGTAGTATTGATTTCAGCAAAAGGGGTAATCCAAACCCTAGGGATTGGGGTCCTATTTATAGGCTCCCAACACTAGGAACATTCCACTTGCCCCTTAGGGTTTTTACAGACGCAAGAATAAAGGAAAAGACTCTACTGCCCTTAGGTATTTTTACAGACACGACTGACTGACTGTGGGCCTAGAGTAACAGATGACTTATCCGGAAGCTCAGCTTTCGTAGCGACTACGGCTTCTCTTCTGGACAGTCGGATACAAGATCAACGGTTGTCAGTTTTGCGCCGAAACTGACAAAGCCTCCACCGACTTTGCACCAGGTACCCGGATTGGGCCGGCCCGACTCCGCAGCTCTCTCAGCCCGGCAATCACTCACCGCCCGTGTACCTGAGTCAACCCTGGTCAACAGTCCAATGGGTCTTCTACTGCTTCTGGCCCATGCACCCGGATTGGGCCAGCCCGACTTCGCAGCCTCCTCTGCCCGACAGTCGCTCGCTGCCCGTGTACCTGAGTCACACACGGCCCATGAAACAGCAGATCTCTTCTTCTTTTGTCCTCTTTGACTATCGTTGACAATGACTCATCACAACTGGAGCCATGAGGCCCATGCTATTCAGCATGGCTCCTCAACGGGGAGGCGGGCGGAGAGCATGGAGGCGGCCAACGAGAGTTGGAGAGGCGGCGAAGGGGAGGCGGGCGGAGGGAGAGAGGCGGGGAGGCAGGCGGAGGGCACGGAGGCGGGCGGAGGGCACGGAGGCGGCCATCGGGAGTTGGGGAGGCGGGGAGGCGGGCGGAGGGAGAGAGGTGGGGAGGTGGCGAAGGGGTGGCGGGCGGAGGGAGAGAGGTGGGGAGGCGGCGGAAAACCTAGGTAGGTCGTGGTGGGGAAAAATAGAGCGTGCACGATTTTGGGGAAAAACATCTTCCGTCGATTGAGGGTTGAACCGACGGAAGTTAACTTAACTTCCGTCGACCATAGTTAAAGCCGACGGAAGTTAAGTTAACTTCCGTCGACTCCTTGAGGCCGACGGAAGTTATTTAACTTCCGTCGGTTTTTGGAAAAACCGACGGAAGTTATTTTAGCGGACGAAAAATTTCTGTTTTCTTGTAGTGTTTACACACATTTGCTATCACACACATGGTATATTATACTATATTAGTAATGATATATACATTGAACAAATTTCAAATTCAAGCTAAGCAAATCTAAATATTTTTTTTCTTCAAAATGTTGTGTATTTAACTAATGCATATTTTTTATTTTAAACCATTATATTTTATAACTAAGGATGTAGCTCTGATATCCTTAGGATGAAGTTAGGTGAGACGAGGTCAGATCCCATTGAAATCGAATCAAGGAAGGCTATGAATGATAATTTTACCTGATTATTCATTTATCCGATCACATATATTCTCAATATCAAATGGTTAAATGAGTACTAAATCGTTTACCCAATAGTTGTGAAATATATAAACAATTTAACAAGGGTCAAATTTTTCCATGCCATTACAATTTTCACGGTTTTGAAATATACCATCGGTGTGTCACTGAAAGATGAGACCTACCACAGTCACTCACAGTGACATTTTTCAAATTACAGAAAATTGTAATGACATGTTTAAAAAAAATCCATTTAACAAACCCTACCCCTCATCTTCACTCCCTCACCAGCCGCCAGCCTCCAGGTCTTCTCACTTTTCCCCTGCCTTCGCATCCAGTCCCCGTCTACCCGCCGCCAGGGCCAGCCCAGCCGCCGGAGCCAGCCCACGCTGCCGCGCTGAGGTCTGCCACGCCGAGGTCCAGGTACGCCGCTGTGCCGAGCTCCTCCGCCGTCCCGAGGCCCGAGATCCGCCCCATCCCATCTCCATCTGGATCTGGTATTTCGGTGCTAGCGATGGAGCTGGAGGCGCCGTCGCCGGCGAGGTACCTGGTCGGCGCCGCGATCATGATGGCCGGCGTTGTCCTTCCGCTCGCCTACATGATCTTCCGCAGCAAGCGCTCCTCGTCGTCCGCCACCGCCGCCACCGCCGCCACGCCGTCCTCCTCCTCCAAGCAGACGTAGGTGTGCTCTGCCCCTACTATCTCAGCTTCTGCCATCCTTTCTTGTTTTCATCCAACCAAAAAAGAAGAAAAGACCAGCGGTAGATCTGATCCTCTTCTCTGCAGGACCAAGGGGCTCATCTGATCTGTGGCCGTCCGAAATGTAGCACCGTCTCCTTTTCTCAGCTGCTGCTGCTGCTGCTGCTGCTTCCATACGCCCATATGCATCAAGTACCTGTTTTTGCTCTGCTCTGATAAAAGAAAGATTGAAAATGCTGGACTAGTTTCATTGCATCCGTTCCATCTCTGATATGATCTCTGCTTGTTTATTGGCTATTGCTCTCTTCTGAAACTGAATACTAATTTATATATAATATAGGCCTTGAGAACGAGTGAAATATGTCCATGTAAGAGAAGCTATATAATAAAACCGGACTATCGGACTAGAAACTTTAGCTGGGAAATTGCTTGGAGGGCATTTGCAAATTTGCCCCATTGTTAAATGTACTTGCTATTTTGCCCTATAGTTGATGTATATCCTTGTTATTTTGCCCCATTTCACATTTTCCTGCTATTTTAATTCCCCTTTTCATTTTCTGCCATAAAAATGGCCAAATTACCCTCTGTTGATGTCTCATCCATTGCATGCCTAGAACTGAAAAGAGACGCCTGTGCCGGCGAGACTGCAGTGCCGCCATCAGGAGCTGCTTGCCGTGGGCGCACGTGCCACCGGTGAGGGCGAGAACGGCGGCTTGTGGGGTCTGGCGGCGGTGGCGCGCGGGGCGTGGTTGGGGGCGGCGGGTGGCGGCGGTGGCCCGCAGGAGATTGGCGGCCGGGGGCAGCGGCGGCAGGATGCCAGGCTAGGGCCAGCGTGCCATCAATGGCGTGAGCAGAGAGAAGCTTGGGACAGGGCAAAAGAGACATTCTACAGGTTAAAAAACCAGAAAAAAATAATAATAGGTTGTAATTTCAGAGTAGGGCAAATCTGCAAGCGTTTCCCTCAGGTATGGGGAAAATTTGCAAGATGAATGAAGAATGGGGCAAATTAGCAAACCCTCTTCAACTTTGGGGTAAATCTGCTATTCCCCCTTTGCCAGGGGAGTTGGGCCAAATTTCCCAACAAACAGGTCAAAATACTTGTATGCCTGCAGTTTGTTGGCAATCTACTGTCAGTTGACAAAGGTGGTGCACATAGAGTAAATGCATAGGTGACAATTATTTTTTCAGTCTCGACGGACAACATCACGTTCATTTTGGGGAAAGAGATGACCTAGAAATACAATACACCTGTTACACAGTCTTAGACTTTGTTGTACAAAAGTATCAATAGTATTTTGAATTCAGTTAACGATGAGATTTAGTATCTTTTGTTGCACTTTCATAACTCGTGAAATGCCGGGTAGGCACGAATTCCCCCAATTTGCGACAAATATGAGATCCAGAGGGAACTGCCGTCTACCAGTTTTCCCAGCGAGATACAGGTGCATTGTATGTCTGTATCACATAGTTGAGATGATCTTTTGGATTATTTTTGTAGCTCAATCAATGCAATGGTTATGTTTTTCTAATGTTTCTTAACAAAACCAGAAAGAATCAGTAACCCGCTCCCAAAGAAGAACATGGGATCATGAGTCATGCTACAACACTAGAGCAGTAATGAATCACCAATCCCTCGGAACAATATAAAGAGCATATCTGCTGGAAGGGCTTGTAGAACATTATTAGCAGCATTCCTTAAAATGAAGGGTTCTGTGATGGTAAACCAGCTTATGCGGTTATTTCAGATATTGTGAGTTTACATCAAGTTAGTTACCTGCAGCGTTTGAACCCAGAATTTGGGGGAAGCCACTGATACTCGTCACCATGATTTTGCATTTCAATCTGCCGGCCGGCATATTTTTGTGGGTTAATTTTCTTTGTGCCACTACGATTTTCATTTTTAAGGTTTGTCAATATATCATCGATGTGTGAGATAATGGTCACCACAATCACTGTTCATGAAGGCAATTTGTGAAAATTATAATGGCATATGAGCAATTTTCCATATTTTTGTTTTGTGTGCTCTACAGGAAAAGCTTATTTTGCAGCGAGGGATGAAGAAAAGCAGCACAATAAGAACTTTTTCAACCATGGTAATTTGTCCGAGCCGAGCTGCATAGCTTTACCATCCTTCCTAGCAAATCAATCTCACACCATGGCCACATTAAGGGTGTGTTTAGGGATGGCAATGGAGACGATCTTTGTCGGGGATTTTCTCTTTTAGGGTCTGTTTGGGAGCCTAGAATCTCAACTCATTCAGCTCATTCCATGGGATGGATCAGAATTTTGAACTAAAATCCTATCCATCCCCAAGGAATGTGTCAGGATTCTAGGTTCTCAAACCAGCTTTTAGGGTATGGGGTTGGAGAAATTTCATCCCCGTGAGGAGAAACATGGAAATTTTCTCTCCATTGAGTAAATCGGGGACAAGACGTTTCCCTAGTCCACATCCCTGTTTTCCGGAAGTATACCCACAAAATTGATATGTTTGTGAGAAATGAATGCTTTTATAAATCCTGAATCTTGAATGTTGTATGGTTTGTTGGAAATAAATATATATTTCTTGTTTATGTCTTGAACTATTATTCTAATGGTGGTAATCAAATTAAGTTGCATAATGTCAATTTTTCATTAGTTTGAGTATATTGGAGTTGAAGGATTAATTATGTTTGTGTTGATTTATTCCTCGTCGGGTATCCGTCAACCCGATGAGGATCAGGGACAGGAGAAAAGTATCCCCAAAACTAGGGCGAGGAATGGGGAAAATTTACCTATTGGGGACGGGGACCCTCTCTTGTCGGGGAGTGTCCTTGTTGCCATCTATTGATAGCAAAAAATAATATTAATGGTTAGATTGATAAAAAGTCAATTTTGATAATTTGGACCGAAAATACACAAGTCCTAGTATAGGTCGAAGCCCTATAGTATCGAATGTCCAGCAGACATTGGGCTTTGGAGGCCTGTTAGCGGCCTGCTAGCTTCGGCTCGAAGGCCCTTCGGAGGCCTGCCTCGCCGAAGCTTCGACCCGATGAGCAGGTTTCGACAGGCCTGCTGAAGGCCCACTTCGGGCTAGCTTCGGGGATAGAGTTTGAGTCTGATTCTGGCTGTTTTTATCTCTAAACTTAATTAGGTCGAATCCTATCAGATTAGCCTTAGAGATAAGAAGACTAGCCCCCATAAATATAGGGGTGAGGTCGGTTCATTAACCCAATACAACACAATTCAACTTCAAACCCTAGTTTGAATCGTACCTTTATTGTTATTTACCTTTCTGCACAACCTTCGTGGGTTTGCCTGGAAGCCCTCCGTCGGCCACTTCGAAACTGTGGTAACCCTTGTTACTTCGCTTGTGAAGTACTCGTTAATCTACATAACATATTGCTATCGTCTTGTTACTTCGCCTGTGAAATATCCATTAATTTACGTAACAGATTGCTATCTTCGTTTCTTTACTACAACACTTAGTAAATTCGGTCTCCAGGACGAATTTACACTTGATCTCTGTTTTGTTGCAAGTTTTCACATTCGGAGCCCCTTCGCCGAAGGTGTCCGGAGCCGGGAGACTAGTTTCGGAGGATGCCAGAACACCCTTCGGCGGAACTCTACTTCGACTACCCGTGCCGGATCCATTACGCTGTTGTCGGTCTGGTAGAGTTCGCACGCCAGAGCGCTCCGCAGCAGGCTTCGTCGCACCAGGCTTCGCCACGCCAGTACTCCGCACCGAATGAATTCGTGCCAGTGCGTTGCGTTGGAGTATTTTGTCGTGTCAGAGATTTCGCGTCGAACCCTGTTGTTCGGAGGTGATTTCGTGTTAGAGATCTATTTGAAGCCTGTCTTCGGTCAGGTTAATTCGAACGCCGAAGACTACCTTCGGCGCACCCTTCGCACCAGACGCCGAAGGCCCCCTTCGATGAACCCTTTGCACCGTACACTTCGAACCAGTTAGCCTCCGTTCAGATGGCTAGTTTATTTTATTTATATATTTCTTTTTGGCTAATTGGATTATTTGCTTATGATCTGATTACTTGGCGACTCCATCCCCCTTGCCACTGTTAAGGGTAGTCGGAACGCGACGTTAGTGTTGTGTTACGCTTAGGCTTGTTCCTAAGTATCCGCACACTTTTGGATCGTCGAACTGACCCAAGTGCGGGGGCACGTTTCCGTGTCAACACTATCCCTAGGTGTGTTTGTTTGAGCTGTGGATTCTGAAAAAGAAAAAGCTAATGTGAGTTGTAAAAAAGTTGTTGTGAGCTGTGGAACAGTTGGAAAGTTTGGTTGGAGTAGCTGTGAATTTTTTTTGATAATAAATATTTTGTAATACTCCTGATGTTTGGTTACACTATTAATATGTACTTAATATAAACACTGACTTATTTAATGATACACATTTAGATTATTATTGTATTAATAAAACTAAAACGAAATTATTTATAACTGAAATGTATTTATGTTTTCCAACAATAGTATATTAACTTTTATTCTTAAAAAAACTATTTAGTTTCAAATATTCTATATCAATAGAAGTGGTATTTTATAAATGGAAAAAATGGGTAATTTTCATCAAAAGCTGAATGTGAGAATCTAGGGAAGTGTTTCTAAAAGGTTGTGCCTAGCGTTGCTTAGGCGTCGATTAGGCATTGGGCGCCAGCTTGTCGTCAAGACTTGCCTGCAGGCGACGAGCTAGGCGGCCTAGGTGCCTAGGCGGTCAACTGTGGCAGTCGGAAATGGAGGCCGGTGGTGCGGTGCAATGGCGTCGAGGCCGCTGGGGGCCGGAAACGGAGGTTGGCGGTACGATGGGACTCGGAAGTTAGCTAGCTCCGACGATGGTTGGCGTGCGCACGGCCAGATCCGGCGGCGAGAGGCACGTGCGGCCTAGATCTGGCCATCGTCGTCGCCGTCGGTGGCAGGAGGGGCAGGTCGCAGGCGCGATCGAAGGGGAGGGAACAGCTGGCCGAGGACACACAGGAGAAGATAGAGAGGCGGGCGTGGTGAACTCGGAGGGAAAGAGAGCCTGTCGCCTAGGATTCTATTTGGTTCAGAGGAGAGAAAATATAGTAAAAGGGGGAAAAGACACCTAGAAGTATGTGGAATACTAGGGACTTGCAGAATATTAATAGCAAACGCCTGAGACTTGTAGAATATTAATAGCAAACGCCTAAGACTTATAGAAAATTAATAGCATACGTCTGGAAAATATGTAGACCTAGGTGTTGCCTAGGCGGCTCTAGGCACTAGGCGTCGGGTCTTCGCCCGACTAGCATCTTGTGCCTACTAGAACACTGATCTAAGGTATTTTTAACTTTCTGTTTGAATTGTAGAAATCTACATATTTTGAAAAAGCTAACCGCCTAAAATAACTTGAACTGTTTGATTTAGATTCCAGTTTGCCAATAAGAAAAATTAATGGACAGGTTGTACAGATAAATATATCGTTACCACTAACCAGACAGTTTGGGTCTGCATCAACTAGTTCACTATCACTACTACAATAATCCTCGTCAGGTTCACTATTTCATTCGATCGCTCTCTGTCTCAACTCGCGCAGTCTGTATCAATATTCGGCCTATCGTTTGTTGTAAAAAGTAGCCCAATTGAATAGCAAAACCCTGTGTTTTGTGTTCTGGATCGACGACGTATAACATGCATGTTTTGTTACATGGACGAGCGGAGCAAGTGTCAAAACACAGCAAAATATCAAAGATCCTTACATGGCATAGAGAGTCTGCAACAAGCAACCAACACGCACACGGGAGGAGATACTAATACTATCAAATATCAATGTAACGCTCCGTAAAAATGTACTCAGGCAGCCTGCACTTGAGTTAATTAGCGGCGCAACAGAGTGCTTTATGATGGCACAAGAACATCAGTCCCAGGCGTCCATGGATTCCTATTATCAAATTATATATTTCCATTCACCTACAGCGGTATGACCTCCACATCATCGTGCTCCGCCTTGGGTGCTCCATTCTCCATGCCCGACGAAACAGGAGCCCGGCTTTCTGGCATGCTCATCTCTTGCACTGCAGGTGGATTCACAACGGTCATTGGCACGGCACTGTTCTCTGCAAGACGCCCTCTCCTTTCACGGTGCTCCTGACAATTCGCGCACCAGTGCAAGCAGCAATGGACCATGCAAGGGTCACATGGAGAGTTCTGGTGGAAACGCAAACAGTGCAGGTTAAATTTAAGTTTTACAATCCCCTGATTAAGTGCAAACAACTGGATATCAAAGCTACCACGCACAATGAGGTCCTGCATGCTAATGCAATCTGGAAATATTACACAACATTATCCACCAAAGAATTCCAGGACACGGCATATGCTCATAAATATGACAAAACAATGCCAGTGTTTCAATTAAATTATCAGATAATATCAAGCAATTTGCACGCATGGCGATAAAGATTTCATTGATAATTAACTACATGTTGCAGTGGATCCAAATGATATGCAAAGATTGAAGCTGATCCACAATACAACTAGGTTTCGGTCAGATTCCAGTTTTCATGATAGCAAAAGGCAGCATCTATAAGCAATTTTGCTTAATGACTCGGAGAGGTCTCCAATCTAACTAAATATCCAAGATAAATTTAAAAATCCAGACTCATGTACATTTTCCTACATATAAATATTGAAATCACTGTCTGAACAGTTTTTTTCAAGCTTAATATCGACGTGTATGAGTACATAGCAGAACAAGGAAAGCAGTAGAGGGTTTCATAAATTTCACCTTCAGATGATATTTCCTCTGAAGTTCTTGACGAAAAATGCCAGTATATGTACCACACAACCACCAGCTGAACACCAAACCTTCTCCAATCAGAAAAGATGTTCTTGGATCAACACCATGAAATATTGCTGTGAGAATTGCAAGTGCAATCCCTCCTTCAACAAAGACAGCATGGCAAACACAAGGCGTTGTCCAAGGGATATCCTCTCGAAGAGCCTCAATATTGCGCCCAAAAAGAATGCAAGGACAAAACAGCCCAGTTCGGCCTAACATGAAAAGACAACAATATGGCAGTTTAGCTATTATTCTGCGAGGTGCTTTTTTTGTGTGGAAACACCATTCTAGATATGGCACACTGCACCAATGGCATAGCCAGGATGAAATCGCTGGGTATGCCTAGTTAATACACATTTTAATTGTGTATAACATCATAAATTTTATATATACATATAAATATTTTTGTACAAAATTATATATATAAATATAGCAATAATATATTCTAACATTGTAAAATGATATAAATTGGACTAGACATTAAAATAAACATATTAAAGTCTTAATGGGTCATTTTTTGGGGTGGTCCTGGGAACCCCCTAGCTACGCCACTATGAACACACAAGTATAAATGGATGAAATGAAGATTGGAGAACGATGCTGCAAACAGTAAGTCCTAAGTACATCTTCAACTACCCATTAAGTTGATCTTTCAACAATTTGTTGGACAATGGACAGGATTATTGATATGTAGCTGCCAAAAAAGAGACATGAGTACATGACAAAGCATTTGAGAGAGGTAGGCAGCATGCTGATTAGAATGAAGAGAATGGTAAGTATAATACACAGGAGCTATACATTAATCTATCTAAGCATGGTTAGATAAAAGGTCTGAAGGAAGCAAATCTACTCTTGTCTCCATGCAAATGTAAAGACTGATATAAGAACCAATCTTAAAATCTGTAGTGGTCGTCGAGAATCACTATGACACTGTGAATATAATGTATATGAGGACAAGAGGGAATTATTGTGAAAATCAACATGTTGAAGGATGCATATTTAATTATTTATCCAGAAAAGAAAAAAATCAGGAGCCTGTCAAACATGTTAGCGTATCCGAGATCCCAAGTTTGAGCCCATCTTACTGTTGGAGATTCACAATCATCCTGTTTTTGATGAAACAAATAGCAGTGTGCCATCTAGCGTGAATCAAAACGAGGGGAGCAGCGTTGACTATAGGAGGAGGGGAGAAGGGGCGTTACAGCTTTCGGGATCGTCGGTGCAGGCGAAGATCCCGGTGGTCCAGGGTTCGTCGGCGGGTGGCTCGTAGGTCTCTGGCAGGACCTGGCCACACTCGGTGCACCTCCTGCCCTCGAGCTGCGCGGGTTGGGTAGCGAAAGGAGAGATGAGATGAGATTAGACGAAGAAGGGAAGTTTCAAGGGGGCGTGCCTGCGGGACGTGGACGGGCTGGTTGAGCTCGCCGGGGCGGATGTCCTCGGCGGGGGCATCGTGGTCCCTCGTGAGCTTGACGTAGCGGGAGGGGTGGCTGAGGGTGGCCTCCTCCGCCATTGCGCGTTGGCCTAGCAGAGGCGTCGACGAGATGGATCTGGTCTCGTCTTCGTCTGGCTCGGCACGAAAATGGAGAAATGGAGAGACCCCAGCATCGGATCGGATCTCCGCTCATTATTTCTTTTAAAAATATACCCACATCAATATTACAAACGGAGAATTGCCCGCTTCTCACCAAATTGCTTACAAAATTTGTAATTTTGCCCCCCTCCTACCCAGTCAAATTCCCTCTCAATTTCTACTACAAGGGTACTTAACCTTGATTTCAAATTTGTAGCCAGAGTTAATAAAATTTAATTTATATAAATTAAAATAACTTATAATATTCAAAGCGGTGGGGGAAAAGGGCACGGCGAGTCTAGGCTCTACTCCACCAATTCCATCTTCGATTCATAAAATCCTAAAGTGATGTTTTAACTCTAGTATAAAATAACTATACTTGTTTCGTTACAGGCTAGATTAGATTTAGAAATGTATGTTATCTAATTTGACATATAAATACATGGTTTATTATGAAAAAGAATGCGTTGTTAGTATCAATCGAGATTGACCTATGTAACTGTATGTAGCTATAGAATGTTTTACTCAGAGCATCATCAACTAACATCAATCAATCTGATTAATAATTTCTTTTTAGCAAAGAATGACTTGGGATTTATTATGAAAAGGAATGTGTAATTCTACCGCTATTCTGTGCTCAAACTTGTTCAGGAAATAATTAAGGAAGAAATTGTTGCTTGTGCTTGCTGATCTAGATTAAGGAAATAATCGTCGTCGGGGCTTTGGCAAGGAGCTGGTGGTGCTCCTCGTGACGACGTTTTCTGTAGCTGCTTTTTCTCCAGCTCCAACCGCCGCAGGAAACTCTTCCCTCCGAAGTCAGTTGTCACCATCATCCACTTCTTCTCCATCACCCTCTTCAAGAGATCCATCGCTCCAGCAACGGGGCTCGAGTCTCCTCGGCGTTCCCGTCGCTTCTTGGAGAGGTGACGTTGGTGCGACTATGCGGCTCACTCTCGGGGGAATCGGAAGCCATGTCCGTCTATATGAAGCCATCAATAGGTTAACACAACCCACACCTAGCAGTTTCCCACGCGTATGCTCCGGCCTCACGCCGCCACAGATGGCGGTTTCTACGCGCTGGCTTCGTCAGAGGAAGTGATAGCTGAGAGAAGAAGAAGGGCAGTATAGGCATTACGAAAAAATTAACCCTTGCGCACGTGCAAAATGGTATATATATATAAGAATAGATCGAAGAATTGTAATAGCATATGAGCAAATACCGGAATTTTAATAGTATTTCTAACGTTTTGAGAAATGACAGGGGTACAAAAGCAATTAACCCATGTTTATAACAGTGTAGTTAGTAAATACCATGGAATTTAATTTTGCACTGCTCTTAAAAATTTATTTCGCAAGAGTACTCGCTTAAAAAATTTGGAGCAGCACACTTGTCAATTTGTTTTTCAGATCTGAAAACAAAATCTGTTTGTCTACGATTTTCTGAAGCGAAGCTAAAAAATGAGAAGCGAAACATTTACGTACGGCTTAATATGTGTTTTACTTATATGTTAATTCACTCTCTGAGTGGCGGTCCCAACATTTTTTACTCTCTTCTTCTTTCATTCCATAACTGCAACTATTTTCAGTGGCTTTCTAAATTATTTATATTTTTTAAGTTGTATAATCTAAAAACAAACTATTATTCAGAAGCTATAAAACTATGACTTTTTACTAGCTAGCTAGATAGCTCACTCTTTGTTTTTAAAATCTTAATCTAAACATGGTCTATTATATATTGATGTCAATGCATTCAATAAGGTTTAAAAAACACAAATAACATGTAATCTAAACTAGCGGCCGTGGTTCCCTTTATATAAGTTGTAGAAACTACAAGGTTAACCCGTAGTTTAGGGGTTAATTAGTATAATAAGCTCAATACTTTAGGGTTTAATTAGACTATTTTTCTTTAATTTATACTACTACATTCGGGATGTAATTTATGTAGCTCCAACTTCATGTACATTAGGTTTGAATTTTGTGGTTAAACTTTTATTTTTAAGTTTAAAATAAAAATCAAATAGCTAAACTAAATATGTCCGATTTCAATTTAAGAGTTTTTCAGGACAGGCTGGAAAAATTATGAAATTGAGGGATAGGCCTCCAATCCCGGCCCAGGGGAAGGGGATGACGTACGCCGTGCTCCATCGTCTCATGAGTCTCCGTCTCTGTCACTCTCCTCCTCTGACGACCTCCACCACAACAACACCCCGCCGCTACTCTCCCACCGCCGTCCGCTGCCGCTGCCGCTGCTCGGGCGATAACGAGATGCCTCTGGTCAAGGCCATCAGGGTCCACGAGCTCGGCGGCCCCGAGGCAAGCATCGCCCCGCAGATCCACCACTAACCTAACTAGTAGCGTAAAATCCTAAATCAATCGATGAATCTAACGCGCCAGGTGATGAGATGGGAGCAAGTGGAGGTCGGCGAGCCCAAGGACGGCGAGATCCGGGTCAAGAACACCGCCATCGGAGTCAACTTCATCGACATCTACTTCCGCCAGGGGGTCTACTCCGCTCCGCGGCCCTTCGTCCCCGGTCGGTAATCCTTCTCCTCCTCCTCGTCTTCTCTTTTCCTTGCTCCTTCATCCGTTGTACTCCACTAGGTATAATGTCCAGGGATGGAAGCTGTTGGTGTGGTGACTGCGGTAGGACCTGGGCTCACTGGCAGAAAGGTCGGGGACGTTGTTGCCTACGCCGGCAAACCCATGGGTTCTTACGCTCAAGAGCATATCATTCCAGCCTGCGTCGCTGTTCCCCTCCCTCCTTCAATTGATCACACCACAGCAGCAGCTGTAATGCTCAAGGGGATGACTGCTCACGTTTTACTTCGTCGTGTGTTTCAGGTCCGTCCTTGTTGTTTCTTTCCACCTGCACCTGCTCCTGCTCATCCACTATCCGTTTAGCAGTCATCCCTCTCTTAGGCATACATTTTGTGTATCATTCATTTCTGATTGCCATCCTACAAAAGCCTTTCAAGAGGACATCAAGCCTATGTGTATATGTAGCCCTCTCTCTGCCATACACATTATGGCAAGCAAGCCTATCGAAGCAGTTAGGTCAAATGGATGGCTATGAGATTTACCGATTGCAATATCTTAATTATCTGCCTATACTACCAATAGTGTTGAGACCTGCTATTACGGTGGTTTGATATTCAGAGCTTCATGTATTTGCTCATTCAGAATGGCAATGCAAGGGACTTACTGCATTTCTATTAACATTAACACGCATGCTGCATGCAGGTCCAGACTGGTCATTCTGTTCTGGTTCATGCTGCTGCTGGTGGAGTTGGCTCACTCCTTTGTCAATGGGCAAATGCCCTTGGTGCCACTGTCATTGGGACTGTTTCAAACGAAGAGAAGGCGGCACAGGCAGCTCAGGATGGATGTCACCATGTCATCATTTACACAAAGGAAGATGTTGTCACAAGAGTCAAGGAGATTACAGATGGAAAAGGTGTGAATGTGGTCTATGATTCTGTTGGCAAGGATACATACAAGGTGCAGTACAGTTGTGCTAGTCTTGGATCACTTTTTTGATTTTTAGTACACTCTCTACTGACGATGATTTACCAAATTAGATATGCATGGAATGACAGGCGGCTGTTTGTTTGTGTTTGTGTTTCAGGGTTCGGTGGAGTGCTTGGAGTCCCACGGTATGCTGGTGTCGTTTGGTCAGTCGTCAGGCACGCCTGATCCGATTCCGCTGAGCGATCTGGCAGCTAAGTCGTTGTTCCTGACGAGGCCTAGCCTGATGCACTACACTGCTACTCGCGACGAGCTTCTGCAATCGGCTGGCGAGGTGTTTGCGAACGTCGCCAGTGGGGTGTTGCGCATTCGTGTCAACCACACGTATCCTTTGTCTCAAGCTGCTCGCGCCCATGCAGATCTCCAGGCCAGGAAGACCTCAGGCTCCATAGTTCTCATCCCCGATGATTAAGCATCTATCTAGAGCCCTCTTCTCTTTCCAGGTTGCAAGTAAACTTTCTTCTTCTTCTTCAAATAAGCATAAAAACAACCTTTTCATCTCCAAGTCAGGGTTGACAGAACCATAACCATTGCTTGGCCAATGAAATTCGAACAAATTAACTTACCCGGCGGTATCTAAACTGGAAATGATTTTCGTTGGTTTTGTGAATCCTGCTTCAAATGCAAGCAACCTTGTAATGAATAAGCAACCTTGTACAGTACATATGTAATCATATATTAGTAGGTTTGATGTGCTTGTCAGGCATGGTCACCACCTGTCTATCTTAATCTACGTGTAAAAATATTGATTTGTGGGGATTATCAATTGCTCTTTCACAAGTCTAGTAGCGCGCACACAGAGAGAATCTTGTAACTAATGTAGTTTCGTTATAATAATGGGTTAAGTTAAGAGACTTTTTATGTGCAAGGAGGAAGGGCACGCGGCACGCCAGGTCTTGTGTTTGCGCGGCCGCTGCGGGAGGAGGTTGCATCCGCGCACAGCGCAGAACGCGATCGAATTCGGTGGAGGAGGCCATGGCCGCGACGACTCAGGCGGCGTCGCTGCAGCGGGTGGTGGTGATGCGGCACGGCGACCGCCTCGACCACGCCGAGCCCCTCTGGCCCGCCAACAAGCCCCGCCCCTGGGACCCGCCCCTCACCGACGCCGGCCTCCTCCGCGCCTGGACCGTCGCCAAGCGCATCCGCGCTGCCGCCGCCGCCGACTCCTTCCAAATCCACCGCGTCCTCGTCTCGCCCTTCCTCCGCTGCCTCCAGACCGCCGCCCAGGCCGTCGCCGCCCTCTGCGCCGTCCCCGACGACAAAGCCCTGCTCGCCCTAGACAACAGCGCCAATGTGCTCCTCGACCCCTCCCGTATCAAGGTCTCCCTCTTCCCCTCTCCCCATTGTCTCCGTCTTCACATTTCGCGCAGCGGATTCGATAAATAAAATAAAATAAAATAGCGGAAAGTAGATTCCATTTATTTTCTCCTCCGCCTCCTTTTCTTCAAATCACAATGGTTACAGCTTGCACATGCTACGAGGGAGGAAAGGAAACCCCGACCTGTGATTATTACATATCTGGACAAACGGTGGCGAGCTATCATTCTCCCTTCGCATCCTACCCTTGTAGTGAATGAAATTTAAAATTCTCATGTCAAACTGCATCTGCATATGATTCGGGAGAAAAGCGCACTGTCCAAACCCTGTATCATTCGATTATGGGGATGTTTCTACCAACTAACTCTTGAATGCTTTTCTTTGACTGCTGAAGATAATGAGAATCCTCACAGATTACATTGCCAGCTCCTTTTCCGCTGGTATGTCACCAGAATGCCTGGTGCGCACAAGTGACGAAAATGCTGCTGGGCTTCAACTACTGTCAAGCTTGTTTCTCCTGTAATTAATCGAGCCATGAATCTGTTTGCCTTGCCTTTCTCATTTGCAGGTTTCAATTGAGTATGGCTTGTCTGAAATGATGAATGCTCAGGCAATGGGCCTTCTTGTCAGTCAGGTTGCTCCCAGCATTGACAAGTGGTTTCCTGATTTGTCAGAACTGGAAGCTGCTTTGCCCGCTGGTACCATTGACCGCTCTGCGGAGCCACTCTACCCGGAGGTCTGCTTTTCCACTAATAATCATGGTTGTACTAATTATGCCCTCTTGGATTTGGAGAACAGTTTGCCTAGCCAGAAATCTGTTCATGTTGGTTCTTTTCCTGTACAGGTACCCAAGTGGGGAGAATCCGTCTTGGAGGCAAGAAGCAGGTATGCTAGCGTGATCAAGGCTCTTGCTGACAAATACCCTGATGAGAACTTACTTCTGGTGACGCATGGTGAGCTTAAATTCAGTATTGCTGTTGCGGGCACCGTGCCTCTGGAAACGGATTTCATGGGAGCTGGAGCAGCAGGAGAATGATGAATGAGGCTGGTCTTGGTTGTTTATGTAGGTGAGGGTGTTGGTGCATCGGTGTCATTCTTTGAGTCGGGCGTGGAAATTTACGAGGTGGAGTACTGTGCCTACTCTGTTCTGGGAAGGCAGCAGCAGGAGGTCGGGGTCGAAGGAGGCGAGGAGGAGGGCTTCAAGAAGCTCAGTGTGCTGAGCACAAGTGGACCGACAGGCATACACTACTACTACACTACCCCAGCAGTGGCATCGGAGGTCCCCGACCCGAACATTAGGAATTCACAACTCTGATGAAGAAGAAGAAGAAGAATAAGAAGAAGAAGAATTGCTCTTTTTTCGTTTTTGCAAGAGCTTTGAGACGCACGTCTCGTGGTTTGGCTAGAAATCTCCCTTCACTGTTGATGTTTATTTACTGCCCGTGCATTTTGCAGAGACTGGATTCCTTTTCTGTACGCTGCATAGACAAATAAGGAGCATTTTTTTCCTGAAACAAGGATAACATAAATGGTTGAGGTAAGAGGTGCAAATTGTCTGAATTAGCTTCGAAAAGCATACTGTAGTTCGCTGCAAATATAAAGTGCATCTGCTAGATTCTCCGCAATCCAGATATATAAAGTAGTGCGCCTAGCTGCAGACTCTGACTCTGACTCTGTACCGGTGCGGCATGGATGCTTTGCTTTACGTATGTGTAGGAGAATTAAACAACGAGCAGCCGATCGACATATAGAAAGGGACAAATTATCAAGGGAGAAAATGAAGTGGTGATGCGCCACATCGCACTCATCTTTTCCTAAAACGAAATGACCAAGTGCTTGCTTTCTACATAATTATTACTACTACATAATTAAAACGAAATGAAGTGTATTAAATTTAAATCCGCCATGAACATGCATGCTTTCGTTCAAGAATAATACCAATATATATTATATATTATATATTATATCTAGGTGGGCTTATTAAATCCTAACAGAATAATTTCTCTTGTAACCATATATATATATATATATATATATATATATCGCGACTTACTCCGTCCGCAGCCTTCCTCTCCGTACAACACACCTAAAAAACCAATCAAAATTTATACCCTAAAAAAACCGGTGCAACCGCCCTAAAAAAACCGGTGCAACCGGCCATCAAAGCGAGACGTGCGCGCCCCGCCCGCTGTGCAACCGCCCACGTTCGCTACGTTCGCTGCGTGCATGCGATTCATTGCGTGAGAAAGAAAAAAAAAAGAGGAAAAGAAAAAAAAAAGAAAAAAAGGAAAAAGAATAAAAAAGAAAATAAAAACCAGAAAAAGAAAATTGTATTTATATTTCAGTCTTTTAATTTATGTATTTTGCGTGGAAATAAAAAACCTATTATAAAATAAGATTATGTTGCAAAGCACATGCCTCTGACTAGTATATATATATATACGGGAACGCTATTCTACACTATGGGTGCAAATGCTATTCTACACCGATCATCCCAATCGTGCCCACCCCCCATCCAATCTCAACCCCTCCATTCCACGTCGGTGTAGAATAGCATTCTACACCCGTGGTGTAGAATAGCATTTGTATATGTATATATATATGGCTACTCCACTCCACATGTTCTGGCATCCATCACAAACTTTATTTAGTCTATGAGGAGTATCTTTTCTTGCTAGGTAGCTTTAGTCAATTTCCTCCAAGTATAAGACAGACAGAAAAGTAAAGGCACCAATTATAGAAATGCACGCAGAAGAATCTTGAGTATATCCATCCCATCTTTTTCTTGCTTTTCAAAGAACAATCACACAAAGGCCCTATAGCTGCCACAAATCGTACATTAAAACAAGGGATTATTCCCGTACCAGTACAAATGTCACAAAGTAAGGGGGAATTGAAGACGCCTAGACCTAGATATAGATAGATGATATAGAGGGGGATTGATTGCATATATACTCTACCCATCACAATTGAAATTCTGGTATCTACGAATATTAATTACATACATACGGATGTGTACTATCAATACAATTTTAGCTAGCTTCCGCCTCGATCTTTTGCATGTCTTTCAAGTTGTCAGTGTTGGCACTAATCTTGACCACGGCATCATCAGGGAAGTAGCGGCCAAACGACGTCCGAGGTGTGTGCTCAATGCTCATAGCCGGCTCGTGCGGCGGAGCATGGCGAGTGGAGCGGCCAAGTAGGTGGCTGTGTGTGCGTGTGTATTTAAGTTATAGCCACTTTGCTTTGAGAAAAGAGGGATAGTAGAGAGATTAGGAAGAGGATGGTGGCTGCGCTCGCGCGTGCGGTGAGTCCGCGGCGTCGTACGAAGACGTTCAAGGCGACAACTGACGACGAGTTGTGTCAAGATTAGGGGGAGATTGTTAGCACTAATCTTGACCACGACGTCGTCAGGGAGGTAGCGGTGAAACAACGTCCAAGGTGTGCATTCGTGGCCGGGTCGTACGACAGAGCATGGCGAGTGGAGCGGGCAGGCAGTTGGCTATGTGTGCGTGTGTATTTAAGTTGTAGCCACTTTGCTTTGAGAAGAGAGGGAGAGTAGAGAGATAGCCCGACCAGTGTATGGCGTTGGTGGTGCTGTCGTTCGGCGTCGGCCGGCGGTGTAGAGTCGATCTCACTTGTTTGAGCGAATTAACCCAAGAGATATATAAGCCGTTTGACGGCTAGGGCGTTTAGCCCAACACCTTGTGTGCGTACTATTCGATCTTCTTCCTCCCACCATTGGCACTCAATTCAAGAGCGGCTCGACTCAATCAGTCGTTGGTTCATCGGTCGGACTGTTGGTATTTTGTTTATTAATATTATATTAATTTTGTATCATTTTAATATAAAAATAATATAATATTTATTTTGTATTATTTTAATATTAATTAGCAAAAAATAGTCACCCAAAATTAAGCTAAAGCAAGTTTATATCAATGTTGGACACAACTGGCATATATAGGGATGCAAGTTTGTAACCCGTACGCTCGTGGATATGATATTGAGTTGATCAATTCGTAGGGCAAATTAAGAAGCAATATATGTAGGTACGGTAGGAAGGTGTAATTAAGTATGGAGATTATTTATATTGGAGACAAATTAACCTACAAGACGAAAGTCGATAGAAATCTAATCTAATATCCTCCTCCTAATGAGTTAATATTCATAATGTTGAATTGTAGTCGTAGGCCAATGCAAGGGGAGAATTGAATCCGTATATATCGGTAGTCATAGTGCTTAATTATAATTAAAAGGGTTGGTCCGATCCTGAAAGAATGAAGATGGACTCGATCTCTCTCTCTATAAGTAAAACTCTAAATCAGTTTTAGAGTTGAACTTTGCTGCGGGTCGCACCATTACATATATAAATCTATTCTGTTGACCAAATTTGGGCGTCAGATGCCTGCTGGCCGTGGCCGTGGCCGGAGCTAGCTGTCTCTTTTAATTATATTTTTGGCTGGGAATTAAATTACATTATGTAAAAGCACAGACTGCGCTAGCTGGCCTCTTAATTAATTCTTCGATATAATCTATCGATCTGCTGTGTTATGGCTCGATAAAGAGATACTCCTAAGTAGCTCTGCAGCGAGCGAGGATCGGAGTCGGAGTAGCTCTCTCTATATATAAGGACTAGTGTTAGTGTATTCCCACTCTTCAATTCCTCTTGCATTGGTCGGCCGGTCTTCCTTCCTTCCTTCCTTCCTTCCTCCTACCTACCTAGCTAGGTAATCAAGCTGAGCGATGGCCATCGGAGCCTTTGTGGAAGGCCCGGGTGCCGGCGCCGGCTACAGCGGTCGCGTAACGTCGTTCGTGGTGCTCTCCTGCATCGTCGCCGGCAGCGGGGGCATCCTCTTCGGCTACGACCTCGGCATCTCAGGTACACCTCCGTCCATCGATTCGCCATTGGAAGCTTGCTAGCTCAGATCTGTACTGCTGCTATGAGTATGTGGGCTTGGGAGTTGGGCCCTCCCTGCTCTGCCCTACGTTATTAATGACTGCTCCCATCGATCCGTCTCCAGTACACTACGTACTGTATGTACTACCCCGTAGCTACTACAGGAGTACTGTACTACTTGAATAGTACTCATATACGATCAAGATACCCTCCGTACGTATAAGTAGAATTAATACTCCGTAATTAATAACGATACAGTATATATATGATTGAGTTTGGAGCCGATATGATCGAGGAGGAGTAAATTCATTTGATTTCGGCGCAGCTAGCTGATAATTAATACTAATAGGTTCAAAGTGCGTAATAATGATGCGTACTCCCTCCGGTGTACAAATAATAGTCGTTTTGGTTCTTATTGAAAGTGTACAAATATTAATCATCCCGTCAATCGAAGCATTGCTGCCAAATGGGATGTGACCATCGGGAGTTGAACTTGAGTAGCACCACTAAAATCTAGGCTCCATAACCAATTGAGACAACTCTTGTAACTTTAATTAATATCACCTTGGTATGTATGATTTTGTCTAAACGACTAATATTTGTACACCGGAGGAAGTACGTGCATCCACATATTCAGAGATTTGATGGAAGCAACCGACAATCATCAATCCCAATCCGGTCGGCTATTTACTACTACCGCGCGCATAGGCATATACTACATACAGGACACTTGGGATCTTCACACATCTCATCAGTTGGATCGAAACACTGTTTATTAATTTTGTTTCTGTGCGTACGTATTTTTTCCATTAAAACCCATGCAGTGCTTAGGAATAATCTAAGCACCCAAAAGATAAAAAAATATCTTTTAAGTAATAAATTATTATATTTAAGACAAATTTATGACTCTACACCTCATTAAAATTTATTTTTAAGTAACAAATTGTTATATTCAAGACAAATAAATTTATAACTCTACACCTTATTAGATTTAGGAGGAATCGAAGGAGCTGAGTAGTATACTTTAATATGTACTGTACTGTACATGGGACCGGCAGCGTGCATGGTTTGTGGTTAGTTGAATCATGGAGCTTCCATGCATGCATATATGCGTGGCCTGTAGATTAAATCAATCTGTTCTACTTCATGTAAAATCATGCCATGCATGTCACTCATAATATATACCTAACCTACCTAGCTAGCTAGCTAGATGATGGGAAGAAACTAACTAATATAATTAAGCAGCTGCAGGCTATAATATAATTAATTTATATAATCACCTACAGTACGTAGTACGTACCAATTATACTTAAACTAAGTATATACATATATATAGTTCATCAGTTATATAAGTAAGTAATATATAAATCAAGTGATTGAACTGAATGGTGGGGTGGATTAATTACATAAGTAAATTGTATTGTTTATTTAATTAAATTAGGTGGGGTTACGTCGATGGAGCCGTTCCTGAAGAAGTTCTTCCCGGACGTGTACCACCAGATGAAGGGGGACAAGAAGGCCGTCAGCAACTACTGTCGCTTCGACAGCGAGCTCCTCACAGTCTTCACCTCCTCCCTCTACATCGCCGGCCTCATCGCTACCCTCTGCGCCTCCTCCGTCACCAGGCGCTTCGGCCGCCGCGCCTCCATACTCATCGGTGGCTCCGTCTTCGTCGCCGGCTCCGTCTTCGGCGGCGCCGCCGTCAACGTCTACATGCTCCTCCTCAACAGGATCCTGCTCGGCATTGGACTCGGCTTCACCAACCAGGTACCGTGTACCTACAAATCCTATTAAACTACTATACTACAGGCAGGCGCGCGCAGGAGTAACTGATTTTTGTTTATTAATATAATCAATCGTGCATGCATCCATCATTATATATATTATTACGGATATATCTTCACAACGCCTAGCTAGCTAGCTAGCTAGTAGCTTAAATGTATATATAATAGTTATTACACACAAAAACTTTATATATATGCTTATTTGAGGAGAGATATCGTATATTTTCTACTCTTTTACATCTTTCTAATATGAAAACACCACAATATATTATAAATTAATACTAAACATTACGCTATTATTAAAAATTTTCTTATCCGAACAGCGGACGACATCACGACAACAGGCATATGCATATATATACGTGCAGTGGTGAGGTAGCTGTAGCTGAGGGAAAGACTCAAAGAGTCAATAGATTATTGGTGGCCGTTCACATCATTATCAGTGTAAAACCAAATGGATATACATGGAATATATATGTACGTGTGCTTTTCAAAAAGAAAGAAAAAAACGTAGATAGAAGATGCTCCGGGGACTGTACCTACATTGCTTTATGTCTTGTTCGTAATATTTATTATATATAGTTAGTATTTACAAATCATAATTTTTTTAATTTGTTAGTCATATAAACTTACCCAAAAAATCGCGCAAAAGGTGCTAATTTGTCTCCTAAATTAGCCATTAGTCATATATTATAAAAAATTTGTAACTCGTTAGCACGCTCAAGAACAACTCGATTCAGCTCGGATCGTTATATTTTCTTAACGAGAGCTAATTAGTATAAGGAACTAGCTTCCTAAAATATCTAGATTAATTATGGGGAAGTATCCTGTGCACATCGGCTAGCCGTGCACATGGTGCACATGTGAGATCTCCACCTTCAATCTGTAATCCAACGGACAACAGTAGCTGGGGGTTATCGCAAAATAACAGAATGTGGGAGGTGGGAGGTGTTTTCTGCAAAATGATCTGGTGGAGCTATTATCCGTTGGATTACAGATTGAAGGTGGAGATCTCACATGTGCACCATGTGCACGGCTAGCTGATGTGCACAGAATATTTCCCCATTAATTATATGATCATGCATGCTAGGAATGCACGTGATGCATATTACATTGATTAAAAAGTGATGGAAATATCAAACATGAGGTTGATTTGGAACGGAATGGATGTGCAGGCTATCCCGCTGTACCTGTCGGAGATGGCGCCTGCGCAGCACCGTGGCGCTATCAACAACGGGTTCGAGCTGTGCATCAGCATCGGCATCCTCATCGCCAACCTCATCAACTACGGCGTCGACAAGATCGAGGGCGGGTGGGGCTGGAGGATTTCCCTGTCCCTAGCCGCCGTACCTGCTGCGTTCCTCACCGTGGGGGCCATCTTCCTGCCGGAGACGCCGAGCTACGTGATCCAGCGCGGCGGCGACGTGGACCAGGCGAGAGCGCTGCTGCAGCGGCTGCGCGGCACGACAAAGGTGCAGAAGGAGCTGGACGACCTGGTAGCTGCGAGCGAGGTGTCCAAGACGATCCGGCACCCGCTGCGCAACATGCTACGGAGGAAGTATAGGCCGCAGCTGGTGATCGCGCTGCTGGTCCCCTTCTTCAACCAGGTGACTGGGATCAACGTCATCAACTTCTACGCGCCGGTGATGTTCCGCACCATCGGGCTCAAGGAGAGCGCGTCCCTCATGTCGGCGGTGGTGACGCGGCTGTGCGCGACGGCGGCGAACGTGGTGGCGATGGCCGTGGTGGACCGGTTCGGGCGGAGGAAGCTGCTGCTGCTGGGCGGCGTGCAGATGCTGGCGTCACAGGTGGTGGTGGGGGCGATCCTGGCGGCCAAGTTCAAGGATGAAGGAGGCATGGAGAAGGAGTACGCGTACCTGGTGCTGAGCGTCATGTGCGTCTTCGTGGCGGGCTTCGCCTGGTCGTGGGGGCCCCTCACCTACCTTGTCCCCACGGAGATCTGCCCGCTGGAGGTCCGGTCGGCGGGCCAGAGCATCGTCATCGCCGTCATCTTCCTCCTCACCTTCGTCATCGGCCAGACATTTCTCGCCATGCTCTGCCACCTCAAGTTCGCCACATTCTTCCTCTTCGCCGGCTGGGTCTGCGCCATGACGCTCTTCGTCTTCTTCTTCCTGCCGGAGACGAAGCAGCTGCCCATGGAACAGATGGAGCAGGTGTGGAGGACGCACTGGTTCTGGAAGAGGATCGTCGGCGGGGAGGCCGCCCCCGGGGAGGACGACGACAACCACCAAGCCGCTGCCTTAGACGACGGCCTAGCACTAGCAGCAGAGATCAATATAGCTCCATCCCTAGCTAGCTCTAGGCCAGGTTGATTTACCAGCACTGCACTGCACTGCACTGCACATAGTATTCTATTTACTATAATTGACGACTATATTATGTATTATATATATGATTATGTACTACTCCTCGAGACCTCAACCCATACATAACTATTATATTATATTATATTATATTATATATGGGGAGTAGACCGACGTATGTAGTTGCTGAAAATTAATATTTGAGCAGCCAGCAAGAGTGTGAGTGTGATTTCTGTTGAGGACGTACCAGATCGAAATGCATTGTATATTTGCATGTACTACAGCATTTCTTTCTTTCTTTCTTTCTTTCTTTCTTTCCGCTTGCCACTTCAATTGATTCAATTCGCCGCCGCGCCGCGCCGGACAAGTAAGCTAGCGCTCGCTCGCTCGATTCCTCGACCCTAGCTGTTTTTATGGTTCCTTGTCGTCTCTTGGATCATTGCGCTTCTTTCTTTCTTTCTTTTCTCCAATTAATCCCCTCCGGCCATCCAGCATTCCAGTACTGCTTGCATTGATTGATCATTTTTCTCGCATGCATGTGAGAGTGAGACATGACGCCTCTGCTTTGTAGGGCCCCTAGGCCCTAGCTCACTCTTGATCTGCCTCACGCGCTGCTCACGGACGCCAGCTATCGCTTACACATAACTCCCGGCGTCGGGAGGAGGAAGATGAACAGTACACAAGGATTTGGCGACGAACGCTCTGTATGTTGGCCCTTTATTGAGCTAGATTCGGCGCTGATTACAAGAGGAGTACACAGGCTTTTATGCCCAGGGAACACACGCTCAGGAGCCACGACCTCCGCGCACCCCGACGATCGCCCACGATCTGCACGACGCGCCATGCGAGAACCGCTCGTTTCAGTGCACATGCAGGTGCCTCCGTGTTGATCGCCATGCACTCAACTAACTGAACACATGCACACGCAGCTCACCAGCGCACTGGCATGCACTAACAGAATTACGCGACTCACACGACCTGACTCAAACGCAAACACACGCATTGGACTCCGCTCATCGTCAAGCTTAGTTCTAACAATCACCCCCTAAGCTTGACATGACACACTCTAGACCTACAACATTAACCCCAGCTCCTCATCTGTGTCTACCAGGAGTGCCTTCTCCTTCTTCTTCTTCTCACGGCAGAACCGAGCGATGTGCCCATAGCCGCCGCACTCAAAACACTGCCCCGGCTCCATCTGCGCCGGCTTGATCCCGAGGCCAAGCTGCTTGTCTCGTCATCGGCGTCGCTGCGATCGTCGTCGCCATCGCCGTCGTTGCCGCGCAGCTTGTCTCCACCACGACGCCTGCGCTCCCTGTTCCGCTCCCGTCGGCGCGCCTCCCACTGTGCCTCCGTGAGCATCAGCTGCCCGACACCCTCGGTGGCGACCTCCTTCGCCTTGGCGTCGTCCTTGTCGGTGTCCTCCGTGACTCGCAACCGTCCGATAAGCTCCTCCATTGACATGGTATCGAGGTCAAGAAGCATCTTAATGGCCACCGCTTTTCTCTTGTTATAAAATCCAGCTAGCTACTACGCCCTTTATACAATGGTCAACTGCGACACCCCGAAATTCTTGCTTATTCATGTCGTCACTAACACCCCCATTAAGCCTTTCTTGCCTCTGCATTACGCTCATCATGCATCTATTCTATTCTAATCGATCTATTGCATTATTTTCATTGCATATGAGTGAAATTTGTGACTCGGCGCGCATTGCAATGGGGAACGTACACTATCCTAATTGACACGGTACGAAACGATTTTGCCAACGCCTACTTCAAGGATATGATATACAAGTACACAACATCAGGCTCAAGAAATATAATGCTCCTCCTCTATAAAAAAACATGTGGTATGTATATGAGTCTGAAATACTACTCCAGCTGGGCTAGGATATATCTGATGTAGAACTAGATCATATCAGAGGACAACATTATATTATATTGTCGTGGCCCCCAGCCCCTTGAGCACAAGCACAGGCGCTTCAATTCCCTGTTGTTCTTTTCCCTTTCCCTTCAAGAGTAGTACTAGGGCACAATGTACTTAGCTTCCTCATGTCACTCTTGGAAATCCCCAGGTGGCCTCCTGCCACGGACACGTACGAACTTTACTTCATCTCCCGCCATCATCCAGAGTACGTTTTGAGACTAATCCAATAATCCTCCTCGCTCAGCTCGTACAGCTAGTTTTGTCTACATCCACAACTTAACACAGGACATGTTTCCATACGGAGTATGTTCGTAAGGACAGAGATCATCTCAAAACATCATTTGTAGTACATGCATGCAAGGTTCAACCTTCAATTCTGAGGGGCTAGCTAGGACAGGATCAAATTAGGCTGCATCAGGATAGTAACCAATGTTAGCATAAAATCTCCGGAGGAGAGGGGGTCTCTCCTCCCCCTAAGACTCGAAACTACCTAACATTTCCTCCTGGGCCTCTCACACGCCCTGATCGGGGGCGCCCCAACCGAATATGGTTGAGGGCCCCCTGTCACGCGACACATATAAAACAGGGGAGAAGGCAAGCCATGAACATCCTGTTGTTCATGCGCACAATCTCTCCCCAATATTCCCATAGCTATCCGATCTAAGCCTAGTGTACCGAAGTGACGAGAAGTCCTTTATCGGTGTTTTCCGAACTTCATCGACAGCAAGACTTGCCATCGTGTCATCCTCGACCAACACCAATAAAGGTACACACCCGGTTCCCCTCTCTGCTTTACTCTAAGACCACTGCCATGTTCATCTAAGTCCTACCCGATTAGTTTCTACCCTAGGTGGTTCATCTAAGTTACTCTAACAATGGCATCAGAGCCTCTCCTAGGGTTAGCTAATTAGGGTTAGTGACCCTCTGTCTAAACCCCCTAAGAACTAAAGATGTCAATGGGGAATTCCCCACCGGGAATTAACTCCCCAGACCCGTACCCATGAGCATAGACCCGCCCCCATCCCCGAACCCGACCTCGGGTACAAAAATCTTCCCATACCCATCCCCGACCGGGTACCAAATACACATGGGGACCCATACCCGACCTGACTATTCAGCATTTCAGAATTTCAACATATGGACACAATTCAACATTCCAACATGCATATTTCTTTTTTGTTTCTTCGCTTTGGGCTTCACCGTTAGCATTCTTTGGCCCACAGGAGGACAAGTCACAAGCCCACAACATAGATAGTTGAATTTCCCTATAAGCCTAGATGCTGTATTAAATCGGGTAAAACAGCCCCATGGGTAATCGGGTTCGGGTTTAGCCCTCCCAAACCTGTACCCGCCATACCCGATGGGGAAAGCATTTCTCCCAAATCTATACCCATGGGGATCAATTTTAACCCATACCCTAAACCTAATAGAGGAATTCCCCACGGGTAATCGGGTTTCGGGGCCCCATTGACATCTCTACTAAGAACCCTGTGCTAAGTCCCTGTAAGTCCCCGCATTACGCTAAGAAGCCCTCTGTTTACCCGCAAATTGACCCCTAAGCACTCCACATTGATATCTTACCTAATAAACCCCTTAGAACCATGCAATCAACTTAAGAGAAGGAGATTAGGGATTTCAGGATGAACACAGGAGAAACAAAAACAAAAAATCAGAGGATTAGGATTAGGGTGAAACCATAACCCTAACTAAGATCTAAGAGGGGGAGGGACTTACCTTGGCCCTCGTCGCTAGATCCGGCCTCACTAGCGTTCGGGAAGAGGACCCAGTGCCGCCGCTCTTTGGTGACCGCCTTTGGCCTTCAGGTTTAGGCGGTTTTCACCACCATCGGCCAGCTCGACAGAGCCCCGCTCACCCTCGGGTGAGCGTGGTGCTCCGGCCAGCTAGCCGGTGGGCGGTGCTTCACTATCACCACAGCCGCTCCGCTCCACTCTCTACCGCTAGCTCTCGCTCGCGCGAGGGGGGGTGTTTAGGGTTAGGGCTGGGGCGCGGCATGACACTTAAGTACCAGCGCAATCAGCGCGCATTCGTCGGATCAGATCCGACGACCAGCATCAATTGGGTTGCGTGGGCCCAGGTTGCGCGGGGGGATTCCTAGCGTGGGCCCAGGTTAGCTAAGGCTTACGCTTTGTGGGCCGGGCCTTTTCACTGTTTGGGCTGGATTTCATTTTATATTTTTCCAGAATTTAAATATTGAGGAGGAGAACAAATGTACTGTTGATAGCAAAAAATGGCATAAATGGTTAAGATTGTCAAAATATCAAATTTCGTAATTTGGGCCAAAAATACACATGTCCCGAGTCAGGCCGAAGCCCTACAGGGCCGAAGGACCATTGGGCTACGGGCTCCGGAAGCTTCTATCCACCCACAACCATCGACCAGGAGGCCTTCGAAGGCCCACGTCGCCGAATCTTTGGCCCGAGGAGCAGGCTTCGACGGGCCTAGCCGAAGGCCCACTTCAGGCAGAGATAGAGTTGGACCCGATTCTGGCTAAGTGTTTATCTCTATTCAGCCGAATTATAGTATATTAGATTAGAGGTCTAGCCCCTATAAATATAGAGGTGAAGCCATTTTAGAGACCCCCCAACAAAAATCAACCACAAAGCCTAGCTTTGAATCACATTTACTTTATCTTTACTTTTCTGTACTCTTCGTGGGTTTTCCTGGAAGCCCTCCGACGGCCACTTCGGAACAGTGGTAACCCTTGTTACTTCGCTTGTGAAGTATCCAATAATCTACATAATAGATTGCTATCGCCTTGTTACTTCGCCTTTGAAGTATCCGCTAATCTGCGTAACAGATTGTTATCCCCTTGTTACTTCGCTTGTGAAGTATCCACTAATCTACGTAACAGATTGCTACATTCGCCACTAGTGCAACTCTTAGCAGAATTCGGTCCTCGGGACAAATTGGTACTTCGAATCTACTCTGTTGCAGGTTTCAACGTTTGGAGCTACGTCGTCGGAGTTGTCCGGAGCTAAGAGATTGGTTTCGGAGGTTGCTAGAACACCCTTCGGCGAGACTGTTGCTTCGACCGCACGCTCCGTCAGCAGACTTCGTCACGACAGGCTTCGCCATGCTCATACTCCGCTCCAGATGAAGTCACGCTCGCACGTTGCGTCTAAGTCACTATTCTGTATCGTACTGTATTGGAGACTTCGCGCTGAACCCCGCTATTCGGAGGTGATCATCACGTCTAGATCTGTTCGGAGTTCATCTTTGGCCAGGTCGGTCCGAACGCTGAAGGTACCCTTCGGCGGGACACTTCGCGTCATACGCCGAAGGTACACTTCGGCGGCCTCCTTCGCACCATACTTCGAAGTAGACATGCTCCGACCGGTTTGCTGATTTATTCTGTTTAATATATTTCTTTTAGCTAATTGGATTATTTCTATGTGATCTGATTACCTGGTGACTCCACCCCTTACCACGCTTAAGGGTAGTCAGAACGCGACGTCAGTGCTGTGTTACGCTTAGGCTCGTCCCTAAGTATCCACACACTTTTGGATCGTCGGACTGACCCAAGTGCGGGGGCACGTTTTCGTGTCAACACACTTTTTGGCGACTTCGCTGGGGAAAAGCTATGCCAACATGACGGGTACGTCTACATCGGCCACCGGCAAGCGCTCTTGACTTCGGAGGAGGGGAGTGCGAAGCTGGCGGAGCTAAACACCGAGCTTCGCACTGCCAAGTAGGCTTCAGAGGTGGCCATCAAGAAGCTGACGATGGAGAACACTGAGCTCCGCGCCGCCAAAAAATCCTAGGAGGCAAAAGTCCTTCGAGGGTCGACGAAGCCACCTTCACTTTGACCGGAGTTCTGGAGCACTTGGGGACCAGCTCCCAGACTCCGGACTTTAGCGCCCATAATCCCATCGGATATTGGATTGCATTCCTTTAGACGATCACCCTTGTTATGGAGGACACCTTGGTGGGATTCACACGGACCGTGGGGTTAGTGGCTGGCTAAGGGGTGCTGTAGTTGCTTCATGAAGTGGGGTGCCAACACCTCGAAGTGATGACTTCTGTCACTCCGGTGGCCTTCAAAGGGCCCCTCCTTACTTTGGTAGCCCCCGAGGTCCGTGAAGCTTGGTACCACCTTCACGAGCCTTGCAAAGCTCAGGCGCACGAAGCGGCCCTTAAACTCTAGAGGGCCAGCCGCCCCCGCCAAGCAGGGCAACAGACCCTCCTTTAGGATCGAACCCTCCGCCTTCGAAGGTGTAGATATCTTAGGCTTCGTTTTGTAATACTTAGCCGTAGGCATGTAAAGTGAACTTATCAGTTTATTAATGAAAATGTGGGCGCAATTTGTACCTGCATAGGCTTACCCTTCGGATATTGACGTTGAAGCGCTTGAGGATTTGGAGGCGCTTCGCCAAAATTGGGTAGTGCTCGAAGTAGCTAGGTCCGAAGGCCCCCTCGGTTCACAATACCGAGGGGTCCTAAGGGCGAAGTCGTACCCAAGGTAGCCCAAGAGTTAGTTGAGCCCATTCGGAGCACATCATCTTCATCAGACTTAGGTAACTTCGAAGTAATCTAGGATGACGAAGGGGTTCAGCCTTCAGGCTCACCTTTACAAGGTGGAGATGAAGTCTTGGTTTTTTCCGCATTTGATAAGGAGCCCCTGCAATTCGGGCTTGGGAAAACCTGCAAGAGGAAAGAAGATCCCTTCGGGCTTCGAGGCATGGACAAACCAGTCGTAGGAGGTCTGGCTCCGACGAGGGTCCATCCAGCCGAGGGGGCCCTCGTCGAAGAAGGAGCATGTTGGACCGGAAACGGCGACCAGAGGGGGGTGAATGGGAGCTTTTAAAAATTCAGGCTAAAAACAGCCTTCGGTTTTTAATTCTGTCTACTGCGGAACAGGCTTCGAACACCAACCTTCGAAGGTCTGGTTCGGAGGTATTTGACAGCTCCGAACACATGCTTCGCAAGGAGTAAAAGTCCGAAGTCAAGCATACTTCGCTCCACTCACAACCCAGAAAACAACTCTGCTAAGGTAGTGGAGGCTCCGCACACAGGGTGCTTTGAGCAGGCTTCGCACTTCACCCTTCGCAAGAGTGGATTGCCCTCTGAGGACTTCGACCTAATACTTAGTGACATCAACTGATGCTGGGCTTCGTACACTGAAGGTCTAAACGCACACTAACAGACTTCGCTAGGGGCTTCGACACGCGAAGCTAAACGGGCTCCGAGCAGGGCTTCGCTAGTAAGCAGCAAGGTGTAACACCCCAGAAATTAAAAAGGAATAAAATAAAAGAAAAATATTATTTAAATCATTTCTGGATTTATTTATTGAAGGAAAATCATAAAAGAACCCAAATAAAGCCAAACAGGGAGAAATATACAAAATCTGGACTTGAAAATTTTATGAGATAGACTAGAGACCAAGATATAATTTTAGAAATTTTTACAAATTTTTATCAACAGTGATTCAACCCTTAATCAAATAAATGAATTACTGGAATTATTTTAAATCAGAAAAGGATTAAAAAGCTTAATGGGCCTCAACCCCGAAACCCCCTCCAACGGCCTTTAGGCCCAGCCCATCATTGCCTCCCACTGACAAGCGGGACCCGCCTGTCGGCGCCGCCCTCCCCTCTCTCCTCCCGCCCGCGCCCCGCCTGGACCCACCGGTCAGCCCCCGCCGCGCCACTGACCGTCCGGACCCGCCTGTCGGCCCCTTCCCTTTTTCGTTCGCCCACTGACAGGTGGAGCCCACCTGTCAGATTCATCTTCCTCCCGGGAAGGGGATCCCCTTTCCTTCTACCCGGCGATCACCTTCCGTTTCCTCGCCGCCGGCCGCCCGCGTTCGCTTGATCCACCCCGGATCGCCTTCCCTGATCACCGACGACGCCATTCCTTCTTTAGCCACGCGTTTTCGCGTTTATGGCAGTACACCTGGAGCTCTTGGAAAGGGATCGCCGGAGCCCTCTCGGCTTCCTCGATTCTCTTCCAATCCGACCACCGGCGACCCCTATTTAAACCCCTGTGGACGCCGCCCTCACCCCCACACCGCCTAAGCCTTAGCCTTCGCCCTCCAGAGCGCCGCTACGGTTTTTGCGAGCCCCTCCTCTGCTCCACCTCCGGCGAGACATCGCCACCGCCTCCGGCCTCCTCCACCTTAGCCACCGCCACCAACGAGACCGACGTCGACCGCCCATCCCCGGCCACCACTCCGTTGGCCTTGGAACCCGCCGGATCACCACCACCGTCGAGCTCCCGAACCCTCTTCGTCGTCTACCCTCGTCGCCGGTCGCCGTTCTTCGCCGCCGTCGCCACCAGAGGTACGGTCATGACCGCCCTCCCCTCCCCGTTCCATTTTTGCCGTTAGATAGGCCTGTAGGCGCTCGCCGTCGCCGCCATAGCCGCACCCAAGCCCGCCGTCGCCGGAGACGGAGGGGGTACGCGCCCCCTTAGCGCGTGCCGTGCCGGACGCGATCAAGGCCATCCGATCACGATCGGAGGGCCACGATTAAATCCCTACGGGATTTAATCCGGGCCCTCGGATCTGATCGAAGGGGTATCGTGCGATCGCGGCCGTTGATCGCAACTTAAAACCCCGGATCCATCCGGTGCGTCCACGTGTACCCATCTGTCACGTTTTAATCGCAGCCGTCCAAATTCATTTAAACCTCCCGCCTCGCGCCTGGCCGCTGGATCAAGATCCAACGGATCTGGTTGATCCGGTCCACGCCACAGTGGCGCGGTCCACCGTGGGCCTGGCTCACCGTGGACCAAGAGCCCATTTTCTGTTTAAATAAAATTCTAGAAGTTGATTTAAACTTTGAAAATTCATATCTTGCTCAAATTAACTCCAAATTTCACCATTCAAACTTTGTTAGAACCAGAATATTATTCTCCACACATTAATGCCATAAAAACAATATGTTTCTGTTGCCCAAAATATTATTAATAAATAAATGAATAAAAATCCCTTAGGATTAAAATGAATAATACAGAAAATAAATTGGGAAAAATCCTAAAATATTAGACTTTATTGTTTTATATAAAACTCAGAATATTAAAATACTACTTCACATAAAAACACCCACAAATGATGTATGTTCCTTTGTTTTGTGAATTTTATCTGTTTATTGAATGTATTATTTATTTTTCGTAACGAGAAGACTACGAGTTCGTCGAGGAGCAGGAGTTCTACCCCGAGGTTCCTCCATCCCCATTTGCTGAGCAAGGCAAGTCATCGACCACCTTTGTGGACACAGTTGATCATTATTGAGCCCATGATTTAATACATTATCGCTATAACTCATAGGATAATATTGCATTAGTCCAAGATCAAGCCCTACACTTATATTTATTAGATCCCCGTCCTTGTGTGCAAACCCAAGCCATGCTTATTGAGCCTCAACTCCTTGTCACTCTACAAATATTATATTAGCTAGTGCCCAATGTACCGGCACAACCGCTATAGGATATAAAGAATGAGTCGTAGAATAGATGGAATCTGGTATATGAAATACCCCGTTATTCTTGTCTCTGGACTCTGTTGGAGTTAGGTATGTTATAAGTATGGTGGGTTCCGGGTGCAAGCTCGGGTTTGGTATGTCGCACCCGGGGCACTATAAGGACCGGTCTGCGGGATCTGTTGCAAAGCACTTCCGTACCAACCACAAGTCTAATGGGTAAGTCCTAACTGGAAGTGTGGAACACTCCGTCTCACGGCACCATAGTGGAGGGGGCAAGGGGCTAGCCCTCAGGGCGCCTTGTACCGACGATGGCTCAAGAGGGGGTATTGTGGAAACTCGACATGGCGAGACACGGTACGAAACCTATAAGAGGGTGCTGTTGAGTCGGGGAAGACCATATGGAAGGTTTTGGCACGAGTTCCCGTGTGATGGGTCATCTCGTTACACTTCGGTGTAGGTGATGAGTGCGTGCCTTGTGGGTACAGTGGTACATCTCTGATCAGAGTAATTCAATCTTTTCGAAAAGCCGAGCCCACGGTCAAGGGCGGGTTGTGTGACTACTCGCAGTTAGTTTACAATTGTTTGAATGGATGAGTTATTCATGGCATGTAAGGACTGTTGTGCGGGGAGGTAAAACGTACTCCTCGAGTTAGAAGATGATGATGCATACACATGTTTACTTTTCAGTACTAATAAATTGATCACACTTAAAGCTTTACAATTATGCTGCTTCCGCAAAAATTAGCCACTTTCCCCCTTGTAATTTACCTTGCATTATATTTGCATTCGGTGGCTTGCTGAGTACATCTGTACTCACCCCGTTGACTTACACCATCAGAGCCAGTCTACTACGAGGAGGATGAAGGTCTGGAGTAGCGACCCAGTCAAGGCGAGACTGGAAGAAGGCGTTCATCTAGGACCCTTGATTTTATTAGTTTCTCTTCACTTTCATTCACTTTTGTATTAATGCGGTCTACGAACCGTGAATGATTGCCCGTATTGTACGTGGTCGCTTGATGAACGTCTTGTTTTATTGATTTTCGATAGAATTTCAATAAAGTCCTGATTTATTAAATCGGGGCGCGACAAGATGGTATCAGAGCCGACTTGACTGTAGGAAGCCAAACAGACCTGACCTTAGGACTTATATATATCCATTATATTTTACAAAAGATTACTTATCCTCTCATCTTCTAAGATTTTTACAAAATTTTCTCTCTTTTGTAGATGCCGATCCGTACCGTGAACGGGAACCTTCGTGACGAGACCGGATTCATCCGCAAGCTACGCATGCTCGTCAGTTTCCTCGGCTTCGAGCAAGAGCCGATGTACCATGGAGTCTTCCCCGACGAGGAAGAAAGCTACTGCAAGGTCACCGTCGTCGTCCAGCCCTCCCCTCAGACAGCTCACACCTACCGCGGAGGAGGACCTACCTTCCTGGTAGCCAGTCAGCGCACCGCTCTCCAGGCACTTACAGAGCTCCGGATGATCTACGACAGCGAGCTCTACGACACGGACTTCCGCTTCGTACCTCTTCGCACCCCAGGGAGCCCACACAGTGTCTTCGTCAGCACCCTCTCCCAGCGTCATTCAGCGATCGGTCATACCATGCGCTTATTGGAGGCCATGGATGATCTCCACTACGAGGCGCTGCAGGACGCCAATGGACAGCGCGACACTATCAGTTTCTACCGCCATTCCTCCGAGGACCTGCACCGCGAGAACGGAGAGCTTCGTCGCCGCATCCAGCAGGGACACCGTTTGGCTGCCGAAGCAGAGGAGTTGCGGCGTCAGAATGAGCTTCTTCGACAGCGTGTCGCCACCAACCCGCACCTCCGCTACCAGATCGAGGAGTTGAAGAAGGACATAGAGGAGATCGCACCTCTTCCGCCTCGCCGGAAGAAACCCATTCAGACTCCCACAGTGAGGCCCAAGAGGATCTCCCGCAGTGCACCACCCGCCGGACCGTCCAGTTCCTCGACCCCACCCGTCTCCCACGAGCCCGAGATCGAGCCGTCCCCCGAGCTGCCTTAGACGTAGTATTACGATTGATTGTTTATCTTTTTATTTTGATTGCTTGTATTTAGCATTCATGTCAAAATATAAGGCATGAATGAGAGAATAAATAAATGTAACCGCAAGAACGGTATTCTTTTGAAATAAATATAAAGAAGTTCACCCAAAATAAATATGTGTACATTGGAAATTCCAGGATGACCAACACCCAGGGATCAGACGCTCCTCAGAACGGAGGGGAGAGTGGCAACCTGCCACAATGGGGAGCCACCGGGCAGAGGCAGGCCCCGGTCGCCAACCACCCCACCGTGGCTGAAATGATGGCCACTCAAAACCAGTTGGTCTCAGCCCTCCTGCACCAGATGCAGCAGCAGCAGCAGCAAATGCAAGAGCAGCAGGCTCACTTCTTCCGCCTCCACCAACAGCCCGAGCTGCCCCGACCCGCCACACCAGCTCCCGCTCCCGCGTCACAACTCTCGGAGTTCCTCCGAGTCCGCCCACCGACTTTCTCAAGCACCACCAACCCCATGGAGGCTGGGGATTGGTTGCGGGCAATCGAGAAGAAACTCGATCTCCTGACCTGCACTGAGCAGGAGAGGGTGGCCTTCGCCACCCACCAGCTTCATGGTCCCGCCGCAGAGTGGTGGGACAACCATCATGAGACCCTGCCTGAGGGCCACGCCCCCACTTGGGCGGAGTTCTCGGCCGTTTTTCGTGCCGCCCACATCCCTGACGGCATCGTTGCTCAGAAGCAACAGGAATTCAGAGATCTACAACAAGGGAGCAGATCTGTCACCGAGTATCTGCATGAGTTTAACCGTCTAGCCCGGTACGCACCAGAGGAGGTCCGTACAGACGCGGCCAGACAGGCCAAGTTCCTTAGGGGACTAAAGGACGAGTTGTCCCTACAACTCATCTCAGGAGACTTCGCCAACTTCCAAAAGTTGGTGAACAAAGCTATTATGCAAGAAACTCAACAGAATAAAGTTGACCTGAAGAAGAAGAGGATGATAGCCTTCAGGCAGAACCAGGGTATGGCCCAGAGACCCCGTTTTGCTCCACCCCCACCAGCGCCACAGTACCACCCCCGGCCTGTATATCGCCCGGCGCCACCAGCTGCCAATACCGGAGCCAGCCAACCTCGTGCCGTTCCAGCCGCACCAACTGCCCCAGCTGCCCCGGCCAAGAAGGCAGAGATCCTGCGCGACAAGCACGGCAAGCCCGTAGTATGCTTCAACTGCCGTCAGGAGGGGCATTACTCCAATGCTTGCCCCCATCCTAAGCGCGTCCAAGGAGTTGCCGCGAACCCCGCCATCCGCGCCCGAGTCAATCACGTCACCGCGGAAGAAGCTCAGGCCGCACCAGAGATAGTAATGGGTAAGTTCTTGGTACATTCAGCACTTGCAGTGGTTTTATTTGACACTGGAGCTACGCACTCCTTCATATCAACTGATTTTGTGGAAAAGAACAATCTAAACACCGAAGAACTACCCAGAGCCGTACAAATAGTCACCCCGGGAAAACAAACCCTAGCCCTAACATATAGCCCAAAGGTATGGATAGATATCCACGGCACCATATTCTGGGCCGACCCCATCCTAATAGAATGCCAAGGCCTAGATCTCATTCTAGGAATGGATTGGCTAAATAAATACCAAGGGGTGATAGAATGTGCCCAGAGAAAAGTAACCGTGACCAGCGAAGAAGGGATTGCCGTTACATTTCAGATGCCAAGACTAAAGATCAGAAGACCAAGACTGCACCAGATTACCTTGGAAGAAATACCGATAGTCTGTGAGTACCCGGACGTGTTTCCAGAGGACTTACCAGGAATGCCACCCAGGAGAGACATCGAGTTCAGGATTGACTTGGTGCCTGGAACCACCCCTATAAGCGACCATACCGGATGGCCGCCAATGAATTAGCTGAGATGAAGCAACAGTTGGAGGATCTTGAGAGGAAAGGCTACATCAGACCTAGCACGTCACCATGGGGTGCCCCCGTCATCTTTGTCGAGAAGAAAGAAGACAAGGCAAAGCGTATGTGTGTGGATTACCGCGCCTTGAATGAGGTAACAATCAAGAATAAGTACCCGTTGCCTCGGATCGATGATCTCTTCGACCAGCTAAAAGGAGCTACAGTATTCTCGAAGATCGACCTGAGGTCTGGTTACCATCAGTTAAGGATCCGAGAAGAAGATATACCCAAGACGGCCTTCACTACCCGTTATGGATTATATGAGTGCACGGTTATGTCATTTGGATTGACCAACGCCCCTGCATTCTTTATGAATATGATGAATAAAGTATTCATGGAATATTTGGACAAGTTCATCGTGGTCTTCATAGACGACATCCTCATCTATTCCAAGGACCAGAAGGAGCACGAGACTCACCTCCGGTTAACCTTAGGAAAACTAAGGGAACACCAATTATATGCCAAGTACAGCAAATGCAAGTTTTGGACGGCAGAAGTAAAGTTCCTCGGACACATCATCTCTGCGCAAGGAATCACAGTAGACCCTGCCACCGTAGAAGCAGTTACGGATTGGTTGCCACCCACGAACGTATCTGAGATACGAAGTTTTCTGGGATTGGCCGGATATTACCGAAGATTTATCGAGAATTTTTCTAAGATAGCCAAGCCAATGACCAAGCTATTGCAGAAAGGAGAGAAGTTTGAATGGACTCCTGAATGCGAGGAAAGTTTCCGCACCCTCAAGACTCGTTTGGTATCTGCACCTATACTGACCCTACCGGATATCCGCAAAGACTTCCATGTCTATTGCGACGCATCTCGCCAAGGATTGGGATGTGTTCTTATGCAAGATGGGAAAGTTATCTCTTATGCCTCCCGTCAGTTGAGACCTCATGAGTTAAATTATCCGACCCATGATCTGGAATTAGCCGCCGTAGTGCACGCCCTCAAGATTTGGAGGCATTATTTGGTGGGGAACCGCTGTGAGATCTTTACGGATCACAAGAGCTTGAAGTATATCTTCACACAGCCAGATCTGAACTTGAGACAAAGACGATGGCTGGAATTGATCAAGGACTATGACTTGGGTATTCACTACCACCCAGGAAAAGCCAATGTGGTAGCTGATGCCTTAAGTCGCAAAGGATATTGCACGACCATGATGATTCAAGAACACGCACCCTTGTTATGTAAGGAGATGGAAAACTTAAATCTCGGATTGACCACCAGAGCATATCTAGCCACCTTGGAGACCCAACCTGTCTTGTTTGAGCAGATTCGTGAAGCTCAATCAGAGGACCCAGATATAGCAGCCATTAAGAAGAACATGAGACAAGGAAAAGCCCCCGGATTTTCCGAGGACGAGAATGGCACCATATGGTTTGGAACTCGGATATGTGTGCCGGACAAACCTGAAATAAAGACTCTTATCCTAAGAGAAGCCCATGATACATTGTACTCTATTCATCCCGGCAGTACCAAGATGTACCAGGATCTGAAGGAACGCTACTGGTGGGTTAGCATGAAGAGAGAGATTGCCCAGTTTGTCGCCGAGTGTGACACCTGCAGAAGAGTAAAAGCTGAACATCAGAGACCTGCAGGATTGTTACAGCCACTTAAAGTACCGGAATGGAAGTGGGAAGAGATCGGTATGGATTTTATCACCGGATTACCAAAGACCCAACTGGGGTATGATTCTATATGGGTGATCATTGATCGGCTTACAAAGGTAGCTCATTTCATAGCCGTTAAGACGACCTTTAGTGGCCCCAAGCTAGCAGAACTATACATGGCCCGGATAGTATGCCTTCATGGAGTGCCCAAGAAGATAGTATCTGACCGAGGAAGTCAGTTTACCTCTCGCTTTTGGAAGAACCTCCAAGAGGAGATGGGCACGAGATTAAATTTCAGTACCGCCTACCATCCTCAGACAGATGGACAAACAGAAAGGGTAAATCAGATACTAGAGGATATGCTTCGAGCATGTGTTTTGGATTTTGGAGCCACTTGGGACAAGAGCTTGCCATATGCAGAATTTTCATACAACAATAGCTACCAAGCCAGTCTTCAGATGTCTCCTTTTGAAGCCCTATATGGACGTAAGTGCAGAACGCCTCTCCTTTGGGACCAAACTGGTGAATCCCAAGTATTCGGAACCGACATTCTTCGAGAAGCTGAAGAGAAGGTACGGATCATCAGAGACCGACTCAGGACAGCCCAATCGCGACAGAAGAGCTATGCCGACAATCGCCGTCGAGACCTAGCCTTTGAAGAAGGAGATCATGTCTACCTACGAGTCACGCCTCTCCGTGGAACTCAACGGTTTAACATGAGAGGAAAGTTAGCCCCTCGATATATTGGACCATTTCCCGTTATTCGACGCCAAGGCGAAGTAGCTTATCAGTTGGAACTACCACCTTCGTTGACTGGAGTGCATGATGTGTTCCATGTATCCCAACTCAAGAAGTGTCTCCGCGTCCCCACAGAGCAAGTGGATCTTCAGCAGTTGGATGTCCAAGAAGATCTGACCTATGTGGAAAAACCGGTCAAGATATTGGAAGTCAAAGAAAGAATCACCAGGAGTCGAGTCATCCGCTTCTGCAAAGTGCAGTGGAGCAATCATCCAGTAGAGGAAGCTACATGGGAAAAAGAAGATGAACTCAAGGCACAGCATCCTGAGCTATTCGAGGATTGATCCGAATCTCGAGGACGAGATTCTCTGTAAGGGGGATAGGATTGTAACACCCCAGAAATTAAAAAGGAATAAAATAAAAGAAAAATATTATTTAAATCATTTCTGGATTTATTTATTGAAGGAAAATCATAAAAGAACCCAAATAAAGCCAAACAGGGAGAAATATACAAAATCTGGACTTGAAAATTTTATGAGATAGACTAGAGACCAAGATATAATTTTAGAAATTTTTACAAATTTTTATCAACAGTGATTCAACCCTTAATCAAATAAATGAATTACTGGAATTATTTTAAATCAGAAAAGGATTAAAAAGCTTAATGGGCCTCAACCCCGAAACCCCCTCCAACGGCCTTTAGGCCCAGCCCATCACTGCCTCCCACTGACAAGCGGGACCCGCCTGTCGGCGCCGCCCTCCCCTCTCTCCTCCCGCCCGCGCCCCGCCTGGACCCACCGGTCAGCCCCCGCCGCGCCACTGACCGTCCGGACCCGCCTGTCGGCCCCTTCCCTTTTTCGTTCGCCCACTGACAGGTGGAGCCCACCTGTCAGATTCATCTTCCTCCCGGGAAGGGGATCCCCTTTCCTTCTACCCGGCGATCACCTTCCGTTTCCTCGCCGCCGGCCGCCCGCGTTCGCTTGATCCACCCCGGATCGCCTTCCCTGATCACCGACGACGCCATTCCTTCTTTAGCCACGCGTTTTCGCGTTTATGGCAGTACACCTGGAGCTCTTGGAAAGGGATCGCCGGAGCCCTCTCGGCTTCCTCGATTCTCTTCCAATCCGACCACCGGCGACCCCTATTTAAACCCCTGTGGACACCGCCCTCACCCCCACACCGCCTAAGCCTTAGCCTTCGCCCTCCAGAGCGCCGCTACGGTTTTTGCGAGCCCCTCCTCTGCTCCACCTCCGGCGAGACATCGCCACCGCCTCCGGCCTCCTCCACCTTAGCCACCGCCACCAACGAGACCGACGTCGACCGCCCATCCCCGGCCACCACTCCGTTGGCCTTGGAACCCGCCGGATCACCACCGCCGTCGAGCTCCCGAACCCTCTTCGTCGTCTACCCTCGTCGCCGGTCGCCGTTCTTCGCCGCCGTCGCCACCAGAGGTACGGTCATGACCGCCCTCCCCTCCCCGTTCCATTTTTGCCGTTAGATAGGCCTGTAGGCGCTCGCCGTCGCCGCCATAGCCGCACCCGAGCCCGCCGTCGCCGGAGACGGAGGGGGTACGCGCCCCCTTAGCGCGTGCCGTGCCGGACGCGATCAAGGCCATCCGATCACGATCGGAGGGCCACGATTAAATCCCTACGGGATTTAATCCGGGCCCTCGGATCTGATCGAAGGGGTATCGTGCGATCGCGGCCGTTGATCGCAACTTAAAACCCCGGATCCATCCGGTGCGTCCACGTGTACCCATCTGTCACGTTTTAATCGCAGCCGTCCAAATTCATTTAAACCTCCCGCCTCGCGCCTGGCCGCTGGATCAAGATCCAACGGATCTGGTTGATCCGGTCCACGCCACAGTGGCGCGGTCCACCGTGGGCCTGGCTCACCGTGGACCAAGAGCCCATTTTCTGTTTAAATAAAATTCTAGAAGTTGATTTAAACTTTGAAAATTCATATCTTGCTCAAATTAACTCCAAATTTCACCATTCAAACTTTGTTAGAACCAGAATATTATTCTCCACACATTAATGCCATAAAAACAATATGTTTCTGTTGCCCAAAATATTATTAATAAATAAATGAATAAAAATCCCTTAGGATTAAAATGAATAATACAGAAAATAAATTGGGAAAAATCCTAAAATATTAGACTTTATTGTTTTATATAAAACTCAGAATATTAAAATACTACTTCACATAAAAACACCCACAAATGATGTATGTTCCTTTGTTTTGTGAATTTTATCTGTTTATTGAATGTATTATTTATTTTTCGTAACGAGAAGACTACGAGTTCGTCGAGGAGCAGGAGTTCTACCCCGAGGTTCCTCCATCCCCATTTGCTGAGCAAGGCAAGTCATCGACCACCTTTGTGGACACAGTTGATCATTATTGAGCCCATGATTTAATACATTATCGCTATAACTCATAGGATAATATTGCATTAGTCCAAGATCAAGCCCTACACTTATATTTATTAGATCCCCGTCCTTGTGTGCAAACCCAAGCCATGCTTATTGAGCCTCAACTCCTTGTCACTCTACAAATATTATATTAGCTAGTGCCCAATGTACCGGCACAACCGCTATAGGATATAAAGAATGAGTCGTAGAATAGATGGAATCTGGTATATGAAATACCCCGTTATTCTTGTCTCTGGACTCTGTTGGAGTTAGGTATGTTATAAGTATGGTGGGTTCCGGGTGCAAGCTCGGGTTTGGTATGTCGCACCCGGGGCACTATAAGGACCGGTCTGCGGGATCTGTTGCAAAGCACTTCCGTACCAACCACAAGTCTAATGGGTAAGTCCTAACTGGAAGTGTGGAACACTCCGTCTCACGGCACCATAGTGGAGGGGGCAAGGGGCTAGCCCTCAGGGCGCCTTGTACCGACGATGGCTCAAGAGGGGGTATTGTGGAAACTCGACATGGCGAGACACGGTACGAAACCTATAAGAGGGTGCTGTTGAGTCGGGGAAGACCATATGGAAGGTTTTGGCACGAGTTCCCGTGTGATGGGTCATCTCGTTACACTTCGGTGTAGGTGATGAGTGCGTGCCTTGTGGGTACAGTGGTACATCTCTGATCAGAGTAATTCAATCTTTTCGAAAAGCCGAGCCCACGGTCAAGGGCGGGTTGTGTGACTACTCGCAGTTAGTTTACAATTGTTTGAATGGATGAGTTATTCATGGCATGTAAGGACTGTTGTGCGGGGAGGTAAAACGTACTCCTCGAGTTAGAAGATGATGATGCATACACATGTTTACTTTTCAGTACTAATAAATTGATCACACTTAAAGCTTTACAATTATGCTGCTTCCGCAAAAATTAGCCACTTTCCCCCTTGTAATTTACCTTGCATTATATTTGCATTCGGTGGCTTGCTGAGTACATCTGTACTCACCCCGTTGACTTACACCATCAGAGCCAGTCTACTACGAGGAGGATGAAGGTCTGGAGTAGCGACCCAGTCAAGGCGAGACTGGAAGAAGGCGTTCATCTAGGACCCTTGATTTTATTAGTTTCTCTTCACTTTCATTCACTTTTGTATTAATGCGGTCTACGAACCGTGAATGATTGCCCGTATTGTACGTGGTCGCTTGATGAACGTCTTGTTTTATTGATTTTCGATAGAATTTCAATAAAGTCCTGATTTATTAAATCGGGGCGCGACACAAGGTCTAGCCTCCTGTTACACAGAGCGAACGCACATTGAAAAGCACACTTCACACAAAACACCCTTCGCCTAGACAGACTTCGGTGCACTACAACAAGCGAGGTATGCAAACAAGCTCAAGCAGAAAGACAACACAGAAGCAGGGCTTCGCTGCTTGAACAAGGAACACAGTAAAAGAACTCACTGGATGAATACAACGTATGTGGGGCTAGAACATGAGCTCAATAGTAAATGCTCAAAGTGTTAAATGTTACCTACCCAGCCCCCATATTTATAGCCACTATTCACCCTAAGTGAAATGACTACTTTACCCCTAGGGTTTACACCAGTTTTGTCTCTACAGAACAGAGGGGTACAAAAGGTAGTCAACTTTATTCTGGAGGCTTCTCTGTCAGCTTTGCAGAGGGGACAGCGTCAGCTTTTTGCAGAGCAGACAATGTCAGCCTTTGCAGTCTTTGACCTTTCTGAAGCCCCCCTTCGCACGCGAGGGGTGCGGTAGCTTCGGCGAGAAGCCTTGAGCCTGACGGCCTTCGCTTCACCGAAGTTAGCCTCCGATACAGTGACGGTTTTGAGCCAAAGCCGTCAAAGCCCTTGGGCCTTCGCACCAACACCTCCGGAGTGGACCACCACGGCTTCGCAGCTACTCCCAGCTCGAACTCCGTCAGTCCGTGTATCGAAGCCATGCATGGCCGAAGCACCACAAGTCAACCTCGCTCCGGAGCTAGCCTCGCTCCGAAGCCTTCCTCACTCCAAAGCCCCACCTTCGGAGTACCACCCTTTGAAGTCCCTCCTTCGTCCAAGGCCTCCGCACGAAGCATTCCATGAGCACTTCATCGCAGTGTCTCTCCTCGAGCACACTCCTCGACGAGCCTCACCCGGACCATGCCTTCGATGCGCCTCGACTTCTGATACCTTCATCGGGCACCTTCAAATGTCTCCCTCCGGAGCACACTTCGAACGCCTTGCCTCCGCAGAGGACTTGATCCACCATACTCCGAAGTCACTCCATCCGGAGTACCTTCGAAGTGCCTCAACTCCGAGGACTGTCTCGGAGTACCTTCACCCGGAGCCACGCTCCGCACTTACTGCCTTCACCTGGCGCACCTCGACCCGAGGACCGACCTCGACCCCTTCGCAGCCACCGTGACGGAGCTCCCCGCTCCCCTGGCATCAAGCCTCCCGCTTGACCCAGGTTCACCTGCTACGAACCTGTCCGTCGCCTCCGAAGTCCCCTGCGCACCACAGACAAGCAGACAAGTGTATCCAGTACTCCGGAGACCTCTCCGGGTTAGCAACCTTCGGCACACACTCTGGTGTACCGCCCAAAGTACCGAGACCTTCGGTACAAACCCAGTCATCATGTACTGTCGGACCCCTCCGACAGGTACACTCCGCTGCAACAGCTGTAGCAACCAAACCACCGAACCCTTTGGTGATACAGCCTCCGAACACCTTCGGAGGTACAACCTCCAAACCCCCTTCGAAGGTACCCCTTCGAACCAGAGGTTAAAAGCCTGTCAATCACTCATCACAAACACCGAAACCAACCCTTGGTTTCTCAATCTCCCCCTTGATGAGTGCATTGACAACCAAATTCAAGTTCAAGAAAATTTGAAAAAGTTCAGCACACAAGTGACCATAAAAACTCAGAAACGAGCCAAAACATGTCACTTGACAAAAGAATTTTCCTCCCCCTTTTCAAAAGAGTAAAAGCCCCGTCGGCAAATCTACCCTTTTTCAAGATAAAAACTCCCCCTGAGTCATTCAATTGTACCCCCTTGCAACAGAGAACTCAAAAATTTCTCCCCCTTTGACAATGCAAGCATCAAGGAGCATGTAAAAGATGCATTGCTTGGAAATGAGCAGAATTGCAAAGACATATAGAGCAAAAATATGCCAACAGTAATACCAGTGATCATGTGCTCAGCTCAATTTCACATTCTCTAAAAGCATGATGACAACATGTGATTTTATCAGTTTGAAATAAAAGCATCACCACTCAATCAAGATAACTAGACAAGGAACAGCAAGGACTGCGCAAAGCTAGTCAATTTGTACTCTAGACAGACAAGTCCAGTTCAAATGGAGCATTTAAAAGCAAACTTGATGATCAAATGAATTTTGTTGTTCTTTTTATAATGCCAGGGGTTATTTGTTTGTCCACCTTATACTTTCCAATCAGGCCAAGCCTAGGCATGAAAGCCATCAGAAGCTTAAGGCAATGATTTTGGCAGACACTACACTATTCCAGTTCAGACCAATGTGCAATGGTAAGCAGTCTAGAATAGAGTAGTGCGACAAACAAACCCGCCTGGATCTTTTTACTTTGAAGCATGCAAATCATGGATTTTTGGAATTTCGATTGAGTGAACAAATTGTTTTAGCATTTTATGAATATCCATGAGAATGAAGAACTATTTTTCAAGTTGCAATGAATAGCATCCAGAGAAAAGGTGTCTTGCTATCAAGCAGATAAAAGATAGCTAAAGCAGTCCTGCCTATACATGCTAGATACAAGATTGAGCAGTGAGCATGATTTGAGTTTGGAAAGAAAACATCATGCACATTAATGTTTCAGATAAATTAAAAAGAGCTGAGCTGTCATGACTTCATGAATTAAAATGAGGCATATAGGTGCAACAGATGTAAATGCAATTTCACACATGATGAGCATATGCACGACAATTAAAAATAGCTCGCCCTCACAAAATGCCGTAAGGGTGACAAATGCCAAGTTCCCCACGCAAGTAGGCAAATCGAGAAGCATCGAGGGGTTTCGTGAAAATATCGGCTAGCTGGTGTTGGGTATCAACATATTGAAGTTCAATATCACCCTTCTCATTGTGATCTCTGAGAAAATAATATCGCACATCAATGTGTTTGGTTCTGGAGTGCTGAACCGGGTTGTTTGCAATACAAATAGCACTAGTGTTATCACAGAAAAGTGGAACACTCTTATAATCTAACCCGAAATCCCACAAAGTGGAAACCATCCACAAAATCTGAGAGCAACAGCTAGCTGCAGCAACATATTCAGCCTCAGCCGTCGATTGTGCAACACTAGACTGTTTGCGGGAAGACCAGCAAACCAGTGAAGTACCTAGAAAATGACAAGTACCAGAGGTACTCTTCCTATCAGTTCTACACCCAACAAAATCCGCATCGGAATAACCTCGAAGACATAAAGATGAAGACGCTGAATACCATATGCCAAATTCGAGGGTATGTTTGAGATACCTTAGGATGCGCTTTACCGCTTGGCGGTGCGAAGCTCGTGGTGAAGCCTGAAAACGAGCGCACAGACACACTGCGAAGTGTATGTCCGGCCTCGTAGCAGTCAAGTAGAGGAGGGAGCCGATCATGCTTCGGAACTCCTTCTGATCTACGGCTTCTCCATCTTCGTCAGGATCCAATGCTACAGATGTAGCCATTGGAGTAGCGAGGGGCTTCGCATCTGCCATGTCAAACTTCTTGAGCAGGTCCTTGGTGTACTTCGTCTGGTGGACGTAGGTACCTTGTTTGCTTTGCTTGAATTGCAACCCAAGGAAAAAGGTGAGTTCACCCATCATGGACATTTCAAATTCCCTGCTCATGGTATCTGCAAACTCGGCAACCAAAGCATGAGAAGAGCCACCAAAGATGATATCATCCACATAAATCTGAACCAGGAGGAAATCTTTGCCATGCTTGAGAGTAAACAGGGTTTTATCAACAGAGCCCATCAAATACCCCCGCTCAAGCAGAAAAGACTTAAGTCTATCATACCACGCCCGAGGGGCCTGCTTGAGTCCATAAAGAGCCTTATGCAGTTTAAGGAATTTATGTGGGTACTTGGGGTTTTCAAAACCAGGGGTTGTTTTACATAAACATCTTCACCTATGAAGCCATTAAGAAAAGCACTTTTGACATCCATTTGATAGAGTTTGAATCCCCGGATGTTGCAAAGGCAAGCAAAATCCTAATGGCCTCAAGGCGAGCAACAGGTGCAAAGGTTTTAGTAAAATCAATCCCTTCTAGTTGAGAATAACCCTGAGCTACAAGTCTAGCCTTGTTTCTAACTATAGTCCCATCCTCCCCTTGTTTATTTTTGAAAATCCATTTTGTTCCAATGAAATGAACATTTGGTGGAGGATCAACTAATGACCAGACTTGGTTTCTCTCAAAATTTTCAAGTTCCTCATGCATGACATTGATCCAACTAGAATCAGAAAGTGCATGACTAACATCTAAGGGCTCGAAAGAAGCAACAAAAGCTGAATCAATGAAATGAGCATGAGAACGTGTTACCCTTTGATCAAGCTCACCAATGATCTGCTCGCGAGGATGCATCCTTTGAACATGGTGTGGAGCCTCGCGGCGGGATGCAGTCTCCCCCTCAACTTGTGTGTTGGAGTGGTCCAAAATGACCGACGTCGAGGTAGTTGCTTCGGGACCTCGTGACGAAGTGGTCGAAGCGGGGTCAGCTTCAGGGGTTGATGTCGAGGGTAGTAGGGGTTCATCCTCGAATTCTCCGGGATCTTCTTCTTCGAATAAGGTCTGTTCCATGTCGTGTTCATTTGCCTGTTCGAAAGCAGAACTAACAGAGGGGGTTGATTCATCAAAAGTCACATCACATGACTCGATGACAGTGTTAGTTTCCAAATTATAAACACGATAAGAATGACCATGAGTAGTGTAGCCCAAAAAGATCCCGTCAGAAGATCGCGACTCAAATTTATCCAAATTACCACATTTTAGGATGAAGCAGCGGCAGCCAAATACTCGAAGATGAGTAACCTTGGGCTGTCTCCCAAAGCGTATCTCATAAGATGTCAAATTCAAAATTGAGTGCAAGAAGATTCGGTTTGAGATGTAACATGCAGTGTTCATGGCCTCAGCCCAGAATTTTCTAGGAGTCCTATGCTCATCGAGCATCGTCCTAGCCATCTCAACCAAAGTGCGGTTTTTCCTCTCAACGACACTGTTCTGTTGAGGGACCCGCGGAGCAGAGAATTGATGTTCTATGCCATGCTTCATGCAAAAGTCAACAAAGAGACTGTTTTTGAACTCGGTGCCATTATCACTTCGAATGAATTTCAATGCACCTGGGAGTTCAGTGAAAAGTCTCAAAGCCAAGTTCCGAAAGTGTGAAAACAGTTCATCCTTGCTGGCAAGAAAGAAGACCCAAGAGTAGCGAGAGAAATCGTCGACAATAACTAATACATACCACTTGCCGCCTAAAGAACTAACCCGAGAAGGACCTACAATGTCCATATGGAGAATTTTTCCGGGTTGTTCAGTCATCACTGTGGTGACTGGCGAATGCGAAGCGGCAATCATTTTTCCATGTCGACACGGAGCGCAAACTAAATTCTTCTTAAACTTGAGCTTGGGCAATCCTCGGATCAGACCTAGGGCACTTAGTCGAGCGAGCAACTCAAAGCTCATATGCCCTAGTCTCCTATGCCACTTCCAAAGCTCAGAAGTAGAATGTGCAACAAGACAATGAGAAGAACCAGATGACTCTGAAAAATCAGCTCCAAAAACTCTCCCAACTCTAAAGATCTTACACACCACAACGCCATCAGAATTGAGCACTTGCGAAGTATCGCGATGGAATCGCATTTCGAAGCCCTCATCAAGCAACTGAGATACAGACAGCAAATTGTATCCCAAGTTTTCAACCAAAGCAACATCTTTAAGAGTGAAATTCGAGTTAATTCTTACCACACCTTTACCTTTCACTCTACTCCTTCGATTGTTTCCGAAGGTGATATGTTCCCTTTGCTTGGTTGTGGTGAGGCTGGAGAACCATGCTGCATCTCCGGTCATGTGGCGCGAACAACCGGAGTCCATGATCCACGTGCCCTCCAAGCCTCGATCTGTCACCTACACACGATAAGAATATCTCGATCGCTTAGTGCTGGGGTGAGTGAAAAAATGACGAGGCATCCAGCACTGAGTGACACGAGTAGTAGGCACAGTAAAAGTAGACAGTCTACGCACATGATAATCAGAGTGATGCAAAGTGCGAGGTCTACCTACATGCTGTGATCGAACAACATGTCAAGGTCCCCTACTCTGACGAGGTACAAAGCTACTCGCCCGGGGTCTACCACCATATGGAACATGGTGAACACCTCGAGGAGCAAAACCTCTCCGAGAAGCACGAGGAGCCTCAAAAACAGAACGATAGTAAAACTCAGACTCATGCATACCTAAAGATGGGTAATGCATGTCCTGGTAACTCATCGCCTGAGAGCGTCGCTCATCCTTGATGCGACGAAAACAGAACCCAACCAAATGACCCGCCCGCTGACAGTAGGAACAATGAAAAATTCTTCTAGGGGCACTCTCATGGGTCACAGGAGCAACTCTCACAGGCTCCTTGGGCTTCTTCTGAGTGGTTTTCTTGGGAGGATTTTTCTTGGCAAGAGGAGTGGTTTTCTTTGGTGGTCGGGTAGGCTTCTTGGCTGATGGGGTGTCTAACAAAGCTCTCTCTTTCTCTAGGGTAGTGGGAGAGGTAAAAACAGTTTTGTTTCCACTATCTGAAGGTATTCTCTCAAAACCCAAACCTAGAGCTAACCCTACTCTGTCAGCACACATCTTGGTCTTGGCTAAGAGCAAATCCATCCTACCCTTTCCCTCAGTGCATTTATTAACCACGGAAAGAAGGTATTCATTTTCAGACATGAGGTTCTCAGCTCGCTCTCTAACAGTGCCTAGCTGGTCCTTAAGGGTAATGCACGTGTCACAAATAGGCTGCACATCCTTAGAACTACCGGCCCTCTCCAATCTAGCCTCTAAATCATGAACATGCTTATCACGTAAATTAATGCTCTCACGTAATAAAGGGCAGTTCATACATTCAGTTTTATCAAGACTAGAATCCACCATCAAAAGCTGCTTCTATGCAGTCTCAAGCTCCGAAAGAGTTTGAGCATGTACAGAACGCAACTGAGCAAGCTCACCCATGACTACAGTACAAGATTCACATTCAGCATCATTTACTTTAGACTTAAGCATGGCATATTCAGTAGAAACAGATTCTAGCCTAAGTCTAAGGTCTTTTCTTTCTCTAGCGGCTTGCACAAGTAATCTATCCTGACCGAGAACTACTTCATTCAGCTCATCTAATTTAATTAATAGCTGGTCAGATGATAGAGGTACCTCAGATGAGTCAAGCTCATCGCCGCTGTGATTGCTGTCGGCCATCAAGCAAAGGCCGGTGAAGTCTCGTCCCTTCTTGTCCTTCTTGTCCTCCTTCCTTGGGGACTCCTCCTCCTCAGAGCTCGACTCCTCAGTTGAGAAAGTGTCGATGTCACTGAGAGCAGCAACAAAAGCTCTGGAAGCGGCTTTGTCTACTTTCTTAGCCATCTTGCCGCGCTTGCCCTTCATAAAAGGCTTCCTCTCTTTTTTGTGGTATTTAGGGCGCTCACTCTCATCTCTCTTTTTGAGCTTAGGGCAATTTGCCTTGATATGAGAAGTGTCGTCACATTCAAAGCAACCACTAAAACCACTTCTCCTCTGATCCCGTCTCTCATGATGAAAGCGGGTGAACCTTCTGGCAATGAGAGCAAGCTCATCATCATCTAGAGTGTCCACCTGCTCCTTTGTGACGGAGACCAGGGAGGACAAAGCAAAACCATCTGCAAGAACACAAGTACCAGATGTGCTTGGTTCTGCAGCGGTGCCACGGCTAGTGCTAGAAACCAATGCCAATGGCTGTGGCAAAGAGCTTCGGTGCACTGCAAGAGATGTCTTGACAATCTTTGTGGACTTCAACTTGCTAAAGAGCTTATCACAGGTCAATGTGTCATAACCTGTGGACTCCTCAATGCTGGATATCTTTACTTCCCATATGCTACGGTCAAGAGCATAGAGAAGCTTGATAGCCCTATCATGATCATTGTAAGCAAGCGTCCCGTTGCACCGCAAGTTACTCACTATAGCATCAAAACGTGAAAACATGGCATCTATAGATTCACTAGGTGCCTGCACAAACAGCTGATACTGTTGATTGTATGTGCTTTGGCGCTTGGCCTTGATCTGAGTAGAGCCCTCATGAAAAATAGTGAGAGTGGTCCAAATTTCCCTAGCAGTCCTAAGGTGTTGCACCCTATCAAACTCACTCCGGCTGAAACCAATGAACAGTATATTTCTAGCCTTGGAGTTGGCATTATACTGATCTTTTTCTGTTTGAGAGGTGCGAGTCTCAGGGATGGAGTATTGTGAGTCCACAATCTCCCAAATTGCATTTCCTTGGCTTAGCAAGTAAGCCTCCATGCGCACCTTCCAGTATGCGAAATCAGTCCCATCGAACAGAGGAATTTACTAGCTCTGTCCATGTCGCCAACAGATCACAAAACCGGTTAAGGTCAACTGGTGATCTTAACCCGCTCTGATACCAATTGTTGGACCGGAAACGGCGACCAGAGGGGGGTGAATGAGAGCTTTTAAAAATTCAGGCTAAAAACAACCTTCGGTTTTTTATTCTGTCTACCGCGGAACAGGCTTCGAACACCAACCTTCGAAGGTCTGGTTCGGAGGTATTTGACAGCTCCGAACACAGGCTTCGCAAGGAGTAAAAGTCCGAAGTCAAGCAGACTTCGCTCCACTCACAACCCAGAAAACAACTTTGCTAAGTCAGTGCAGGCTCCGCACACAGGGTGCTTTGAGCAGGCTTCGCACTTCACCCTTCGCAAGAGTGGACTGCCCTCTGAGGACTTCGACCTAATACTTAGCGACAGCAACTGGTGCTGGGCTTCGTACACTGAAGGTCTAAACGCACACTAACAGACTTCGCTAGGGGCTTCGACACGCAAAGCTAAACGGGCTCCGAGCAGGGCTTCGCTAGTAAGCAGCAAGGTCTAGCCTCCTGTTACACAGAGCAAACGCACACTGAAAAGCACACTTCGCACAAAACACCCTTCGCCTAAACAGGCTTCGGTGCACTACAACAAGCGAGGTATGCAAACAAGCTCAAGCAGAAAGACAACACAGAAGCAGGGCTTCGCTGCTTGAACAAGGAACACAGTAAAAGAACTCACTGGATGAATACAACGTATGTGGGGCTAGAACAGGAGCTCAATAGTAAATGCTCAAAGTGTTAAATGTTACCTACACAGCCCCCATATTTATAGCCACTATTCACCCTAAGTGAAATGACTACTTTACCCCTAGGGTTTACACCAGTTTTGTCTCTACAGAACAGAGGGGTACAAAAGGTAGTCAACTTTATTCTGGAGGCTTCTCTGTCAGCTTTGCAGAGGGGACAGCGTCAGCTTTTTGCAGAGCAGACAATGTCAGCCTTTGCAGTCTTTGACCTTTCTGAAGCCCCCCTTCGCACGCGAGGGGTGCGGTAGCTTCGGCGAGAAGCCTTGAGCCTGACGGCCTTCGCTTCACCGAAGTTAGCCTCCGATACAGTGACGGTTTTGAGCCGAAGCCATCAAAGCCCTTGGGCCTTCGCACCAACACCTCCGGAGTGGACCACCACGGCTTCGCAGCTACTCCCAGCTCGAACTCCGTCAGTCCGTGTACCGAAGCCATGCATGGCCGAAGCACCACAAGTCAACCTCGCTCCGGAGCTAGCCTCGCTCCGAAGCCTTCCTCACTCCAAAGCCCCACCTTCAGAGTACCACCCTTTGAAGTCCCTCCTTCGTCCAAGGCCTCCGCATGAAGTATTCCATGAGCACTTCGTCGCAGTGTCTCTCCCCGAGCACACTCCTCGACGAGCCTCACCCGGACCATGCCTTCGATGCGCCTCGACTTCTGAGACCTTCGTCGGGCACCTTCGAATGTCTCCCTCCGGAGCACACTCCGAACGCCTTGCCTCCGCAGAGGACTTGATCCACCATACTCCGAAGTCACTCCATCCGGAGTACCTTCGAAGTGCCTCAACTCCGAGGACTTTGTCTCGGAGTACCTTCACCCGGAGCCACGCTCCGCACTTACTGCCTTCACCTGGCGCACCTCGACCCGAGGACCGACCTCAACCCCTTCGCAGCCACCGTGACGGAGCTCCCCGCTCCCCTGGCATCAAGCCTCCCGCTTGACCCAAGTTCACCTGCTATGAACCTGTCCGTCGCCTCCGAAGTCCCCTGCGCACCACAGACAAGCAGACAAGTGTATCCAGTACTCCGGAGACCTCTCTGGGTTAGCAACCTTCGTCACACACTCCGGTGTACTGCCCAAAGTACCGAGACCTTCGGTACAAACCCAGTCATCATGTACTGTCAGACCCCTCCGATAGGTACACTCCGCTGCAACAGCTGTAGCAACCAAACCACCGAACCCTTCGGTGATACAGCCTCCGAACACCTTCAGAGGTACAACCTCCAAACCCCCTTCGGAGGTACCCCTTCGAACCAGAGGTTAAAAGCCTGTCAATCACTCATCACAAACACCGAAACCAACCCTTGGTTTCTCAGAGCAAGTGGGGTTCGAAATTCTCGGGGTCTCGAGCCCCTTTTACTTAGGTTTTGACTAGCTCTTATTCGTAGAAATTCTTTTTCGAAGTGTGTCGATATACTTTGCAATTGAAATACACTTTGCAATTGTAACACCCTTCGCAAATGTACACCTCGCAATTGTAATGTACTTAGCAAATTGCCATGAATGTACTTCGAAAACATGGATAAATGAAACACACTCCGTACGCATGGTTATAGGTCCCCCCTTGCACATAGCAGCTAGGGACTTCAACGTAGTCGGTGCGTACAATCATGCGGTGGCTCAACACAGCCTAGAATGCGGAGCGGTGTTTTTGGCTTACGGGCTTTGAACTTTAGCCCGCTTCTTAACCTGTACGCGCTTCAATCGCTTGACTTGGAGCAAATGAATAATGGAGCACGCTTCATACGCGTAAGCACACTCCGTACACACGGTTATCGGTCCCTCCTTGCACGTAGTGGCTGGGGACTTCGGCGCAGTCGGTGCGTGCAATCGCAAGAAATTGACTCAACACAGTGTATATTGCGGAGGGTGCATTCAACCCTTGAGCTCTGAATGCATGATTTCTTTTTAACCTGCATAGGTACCGAGAAAATATTGACAAGCTTTGGGATATTGACTACGATAAGTGAAGCGAGGCTTTGAGGTTTTGAAGCGATGCTTCAGAGTTTGTTTAATAATGTGAAGGAGGGCTTCATGACTTATTCTTACACGAAGCTGGGCTTCGAGACAAATGATCAAAGCAAGGCTTCAGAATTTATTTAATACAAATCTGGGCTTCGAGACACATAATTTCTACCCAAGGAATAGCAGTGGACCTAGCCACTGTGGAAGCAATAACGGATTGGTTACAACCTACATCAATGTCTGAGATCCGGAGTTTTATGGAACTGGCCAGATATTACCGATGGTTCATAGAGAATTTCTCCAAGATAGTGAAGCCGATGACCAAGTTACTTCAGAATCATGATAAGTTCAAATGGACATCGGAATGTGAAGAGAGTTTTCAGTCCATCAAGAAGTTAGTATCAACTCCGATATTGACCCAAGACGATATACAGAAGGATTTTCATCTTTACTGCGATGCATCTTGTAACACCCCAAGATTTAAAAATAAATAGAATAAAGGAAATATATTATTAAAAGAATTTCTGGGATTATTGATTAAAGAAAATCCAAAAAGAGCCTTATTAAAGCCAAACCGGGAGAAATATTGGGAATTTGGGCTTGGAAAATTTATGATATAATCTAGAGGCCAAGACATAATTTTAGGAATTTTTACAAATTTTTATCAACAGTTATTCAACCCTTAAACAAATAAATGAATTATTGGAATTATTTTAAATCAGAAAAAGCATTTAAATCCTTATTGGGCCTCAACCTCAAATTCGCCTCCAGCCCAGCCCAATCCAGCCGTGAGCCACTGACATGTGGGACCTAGGTGTCGGCGCTGCTTCCCTCCTCTCTCTCCCGCCCGCGCCCCGCCTCGACCCCACAAGTCAGCCTCCCCCTCCCCTTCGTCCGGTCGCTGACACCCCTGGCCCGTGTGTCGGCGCCCTCCTCCCCGCACTCGATCACCGACAGGTGGGGGCCACCTGTCGGGATCGTCTTCCTCATTGGAAGGGGATCCCCCCTCCCATCCCTCCGGCGATCCCCTCCCCTGTTTCACCGCCGGCCGCCCCGATCCGGCAAGATCCACACCGGATCACCTTCCTCATACCACCGCGACCCCCTTCAACCTTTAGTTCACACGTAATCGGGTTTTTGGAAGCTTATCCGAGGGCAATTGGAACCTCGCCGGAGATAATGGGAACCCTAGGTTTCTTTCCCTCCTTACATCGGCGAACCCCCTATATAAACCCCCTCCGACCATCGCTTTCTGCCCACACCGCCTTAGCCCGAGCCCAAGCACTCCAGAGCTCTCCCTCTCGGCTTTCGGCTTTTCTCTCCTACTCCACCTTCGGCCGCCGTTCACCGCCGCCTCGGACCCCCTCCGCCCACACCACTACCACCATCGTGACCGTCGTCGACCACCCCTCCTCAGCCACGTCTCCGTTGGCCAAAAGGACTGCCGGATCACCGTCGCCATCGAGCACCCGAAGGACCTCCCCGTCTACCCCTCGTCGTCGGTCGCCGTCCATCGCCCTTCGTCATCGCCGAAGGTATGGCCGAGACCGCCGTAGCCTCCTCTTTCCGTTTTCGCATAGAGCTAGGGCCTAGCCCCCTCACCGGCGCTGGCGCCACCGCACTCGAGCCCGCCGCCACCGGATACGAAGGGGGTACGTGCCCCCTTACGCCCGTGCCGTGTCGGATGGCTCCCTGACCGCACGATCATGATCGAAGGGCTAAGATTAAATCCCTTCGGGATTTAATCCGGGCCCTTGATCTGGTCAAAGTGGTATCGGGCGATCACAGCCGTTGATCAAAACTTAAACCGACCGCTCGATCTCGTGCGTCCACGCGTACCAGTTCGGTGCGATCTAATCGTGGCCATCCATTTCCACTTAACCCTCCCACCTCGCGTCTGACCGCTTGATCTGGATCGGACGGTCCAGAACGATCCGGTCCACGAGCACAGTAACCCAGTCCACCATGGGCCTGGCTCACCGTGGACTAAAACCTATTTTCTGTTTAAATAAAATTCCAAAATTCATAACTTGCTCATTTTAACTCCAAATTTCACCATTCAAATTCTGTTAAATTCAGCATTTTATTCTCTACATATTAATTCCATAAAAATAGTATGCTATTGTTGCCCAAAATAATCTTATTAATTAAATAACTAAAATCCCTTTAGGAATAAAATTCATTAGTCAATAAATAATCAGGGAAATACCTAAAAATTAATCTTTAATATTCATTTCAGCATAACATCAGAATAAAAAGGATTAAAACCCCTTATATGAAACCATAAACTTGTAAGTTTATACTTTGTGCTATTTTGATTGTTTATTAAATGTTATGTTTACTTTTTCCGTATCGAGAAGACTACGAGTTTGTCGAGGAGCCAGAGTTCTATCCTGAGGTTCCACCTTCACCCTTTGCTGATCAAGGCAAGTCACAACCCCCTTTTGATCATCATTGAGCCCATGTTTTAATAAATTATCGTTATAACTCATAGGTTAATATTGCATTAGTCAAATATCAAGCCTTACACTTATATTTATTAGATCCCCGTCCTTGTGTGCAAACCCAAGCCATGTTTATTGAGCCTTAACTCATTTTCACTCTACTATAAAAGTATTAGCTAGTGCCCAATGTACCGGCACAACTGCTATAGGATAAAAAGAATGAGTCGTAGATAGATGGATTCTACTATATGAAATTTCCCCATTATTCTTGTCTCTGGACTCTGTTGGAGTTGGCTATGTTATAAGTATGGTGGGTTCCTGGTGCAAGCTAGGGCATTGGTTGGTCACACCCGGGGCACTATAAGGACCGGTTTGCGGGATCTGTTACAAAGCACTTCCGTACCAACCACAAGTCTAATGGGTAAGTCCTAACTGAAAGTATGGAACAATCCGACTCGATGCACCATAGTGGAGGGGGCAAGGGGCAACATGCGGGTGACTTGTACCGATGTGGCTCTAGGGGGGGTATGATGAGGCTCGTCGCGTCGGGACACCATATGAAACCCATAAGAGGGTGCTGTCGGGTCGAGGAGGACCATATGGAAGGTTTTGGCATGAGTTCCCATGGTATGGGTCATCTCGTTACACGTTCGTGTAAGTGATGAGTGTGTGCCTTGTGGGTACAGTGGTACACCTCTGATCAGAGTATTTAATCTTTTCGAAAAGCCGAGCCCACGGTCAAGGGCGGGTTGTGTGACTACTCGCAGTTAGTTTACAATTGTTTGAATGGTTGAGTTATTCATGGCATGTAAGGACTGTTGAGCGAGGTGGGGCTGACTGTACCCCTCGAGTTAGAATATGATGATGCATACCCATGTTTACATTTCAGTATTAATCAATTGATCACATTTAATGCTTTACAATTATGCTTTTCCGCAAAATTAGCCACTATCTCCCCTGTTATTACTCTGCATTATATTTGCATCCGGTGGCTTGCTGAGTACATTTGTACTCACCCCCGTTGACTTACACCACCAGAGCCCATCTACTACGAGGAGGATAAAGGTCTGGAGTAGCGACCCAGTCAAGGCGAGACTGGAAGGAGGCGTTCATCTAGGACCCTTTATTTTATTAGTTTCTCTTCATCTTTATTCACTTTTGTATTAATACGGTGTACGAACCGTGAATGATTGCTCGTATTATTCATGGTCGCATGATGAACGTCTTGTTTTTATTGATTTTCTATGGAATTTCAATAAAGGTCCTGATTTATTTAATCGGGGCGTGACACATCTCGCCAAGGGCTAGGATGTGTTCTAATTCAAGATGGGAAGGTAGTATCATATGCCTCTTACTAGTTGAGAACCCATGAGTTAAACTACCCTACTCATGACTTGGATTTAGCAGCAGTGGTTCATGCACTGAAGATTTGGAGGCACTACCTTGTCGGTAACATACGTGAAGTTTTTATAGACCACAAGAGTTTGAAATACATATTCACCCTGCCAGATTTGAACCTCAAGCAAAGAATATGGTCGGAGTTAATTAAAGGGTTAATTTTTTCCATGCCATTACAATTTTCACGGTTTGCCAATATGCCATCGGTGTGTCACTGACAGATGGGGGCCGCCACAGTCACTGACAGTAGCATATAGGCAATTTTTGAAAATTATAATGACATGTGAGTAATTTTCCCTTAATTAAAGATTATGACTTAAGAATTCACTACCACTCAGGCAAGGCAAATGTGGTGGCAGATGTCTTGAGTCATAAAGGGTACTACAATGCCATTATAATACAAGATCAAGCACCCTTATGCAAGGAAATGGAAAGGCTGAATCTAAGGATCACCACCCGATCCTACCTCGCCACACTTGAAACAAGGCCCGTGTTGATGGACCAGATCCATGAAGCTTAAAAGGAAGACCATGATATAGCATAAATCAAGAAGAACATGAGAAGTGGAAAGGCCCGAGGATTCTCAGAAGATGAAGTTGGCACTATATGGTTCGGAAACCATTTGTGCGTGCCAGACAAGCAAGAGTTGAAGACTCTAATTCTCAAGGAAGCCCATGAAACCCTTGTTGGACCGAAAACGGCGACCAGAGGGGTATGAATGGGAGCTTTTAAACTTTCAAGCTAAAAATAGCCTTCTGTTTTAATTCTGTCTTCTGCAGAACAGACTTCGAACACACCCTTCGAAGTTCTGGTTCGGAGGTATTTCACAGCTCCGAAACCAGGCTTCGCAAGGGGCAAAAGTTCGAAGTCAAGAAGACTTCGCTCCACCCACAAAACCACACCCTCAATTCTGCTAAGTTAGTGCAAGCTCCGCACACTAAGTGCCTTGAGCGGACTTCACACTTCACACTTCACCCTTCGCAGGAGATGGTTTCCCTCTGCAGACTTCAACTAGATACTTCGCACTAGCAACTGATACTAGGCATCGTGTTTCGAAGATCAAAACGTACACATCAGATTTTGCTAAGGGAAGAAAGCAAGCTCCGATCACACACCACTCAGTGCTTCGCTTGTAAAAGAGAGGTGATGCCTCAGTTTACATAGAGTGAACGCACACTGAAAAACACACTACGCACGCACTGATCTCTAACACAATTCTCCAAAAACACCCAGTGAACAAGCCAAAATCGGAAAGAATTGGAGCACAGAGAAATCAAAACATGCAGTGCAAAACGAGCATACAAGTTCAAGCAGTAAATGAAAATAGAATCAAAGTTTCATTGCTTGAACATGGAACACAAAATGAACTCACAGACTGAATACGAGAGAATGACAGCTAGCACAGGAGTTCTAAAATGGCTGCTCAAAAGTGTTACTGTTGCCTATCTAGCCTCCACTATTTAGGGTTTAGGGTTTAGGTTTTGAGCCGAAGCCGTCAAAGCCCTTGAGCCTTCGTTCGATCACCTCCGGAGTGGACCACCACAGCTTCGTAGCTACTCCCATCTCGAACTTCGTCAGTCCGTGTACCGAAACCATGCATGGCCGAAGTACTTCAAGACAACACACTCCGAAGCACACCTTCGGAGTACCACCCTTCAAAGTCCATTCTTCGTCCAAGGCCTCCACATGAAGCATTCCATGAGCACTTCATCGCAGTGTCTCTCCCCAATCACACTCCTCGATGAACCTCACCCGGACCATGCCTTTGATGCACCTCGACTTATGGGATCTCCGTCGGGTGAATCTTCGAGTGCCTCCATCCGGAGCACATTTCGAACACCTTGCCTCATTGTGAGGACTATCCACCATACTCCGAAGTCACTCCATTCGGAGTACCCTTTAAAGTGCCTCGCCTCCCGAGGACTTCGTCTTGGGGTACCTTCAGCCGAAGCCACGCTCCGCACTCTTTGCCTTCGCCTGGCGCACCTTGACTCGAGGACCGACCTCGACACCACGCAACCTTCATGACCGACCTCCTCGCTCGCCTGGCATCAAGCCTCCCACTTGATCTAGGTTCACTTGCTGCGAATCATCCGTCGCCTCCAAAGTCACCTGCGCACCACAGACAAACAGACAAGTGTATCCAGTACCCTGGAGACCTCTCCGGGTAAACGATCTCCTGCACACACTCTGGTGCACCACCCAAAGTACCGAACACTTCGGTACAACCAAGTCATTATGTACTGTCGGACCCCTCCGGCAGTCACACTCTCCTGCAACAGCTACAACAACCGAACCTTTGGTGAAACAACCTCTGAATCCCTTCGGAGGTACCCCTTTGAAACCAGAGGATAAAATCTATCAATCACTCATCACAAACTCTGAAACCAACCCTTGGTTTCTCAACCCTGTATTCCATTCATCCTAGAAGTACAAAGATATACCAGGATCTGAAAGAGAAGTATTGGTGGGTCAGTATGAAGAATGAAATCGCTGAATATGTGGCAGTGTGGGACATCTATCAATGAGTTGAAGTAGAGCATCAGAGACCAACTAGATTATTATAGCCCCTCAAGGTTACCGAGTGGAAATGGGAAGTCAGAATGGACTTTATCACTGGACTGTTCAGGACCCAAGTCAGATATGATTCCATATTGGTGATTATGGATCGTCTCACCAAAGTGGCTCATTTCATCATCGTCAAGACGATGTATAGCGGGCCAAGACTGGCTGAGTTATACATGATCCAGATTGTACGTTTGCATGGAGTCCCAAATAAGATCCTATCTCATCGAGGAAGTTAGTTCACCTCCAAGTTTTGGAAGAATCTTCAAAAAGAGCTTGTTACTAGGTTGAACTTCAGCACTACGTATCATCCTCAACAGATGGTCAGACCGAAAGGGTGAATCAGATTTTGGATGATATGCTCAAAGCTTGTGCCATAGATTTTGGAGGAGCATGAGATAAGAGTTTGTCTTACGCTGAATTCTCCTACAACAACAACTATCATGTCAGTTTGCAGATGTCACCGTTTGAGGCTTTGTATGGACGAAAGTGTAGAACGCCCTTGCTCTGGGATTAGGCCGGTGAATCTCAAGTGTTTGGAACAAATATCTTGCGAGAAGCCGAATAGAAGGTCAAAATCATTCGAGACAAATTGAAGATAGATCAGTCCCGACAGAAGAGTTATGTTGACAATCGTTGTAGAGATTTGGCATTTGAAGATGGGGACCATGTTTATCTGCGAGTTACCCCTCTTCGTGGTACCCAAAGGTTCAATATGACAGGAAAGTTAACTCTCCACTATGTTGGACCTTTCTAGATTATTCATCGTTAAGGAGAAGTGGCATACTAGTTGGAGTTTCCCACATCTTTGGTAGGAGTGCATGATGTGTTCTACGTATCCCAACCAGTTGAAGAAATGCCTTCGAATGCCTAACAAGCAAGCCGATCTCCAGTAGATTAACATTCAAGATGATGTGACCTACATCGAGAAACCAGTCCGAATCTTAGATATCAAGGAAAGAATAATAAGGAGCCATGTGGTCCGTTTCTACAAAGTTCAGTGAAGAAACCATCTTGTCGAAAAAGCTACATGAGATAAAGAAGATGAACTGAAGGCTCAGCACCCCGAGTTATTCGAAGGTCGTTCTGAATCTCGATGACGAGATTCTGTGTAAGGGGGATAGGATTGTAACACCCTGAATTTTTAGAAATAAAATAAATGGGGAAAATAAAATAATTATATTTGAATAAGAAAAGGCTGAAAATAAAAGACAAAGAAGTAAAAGCCATAAGAAAATAATCCAAGATTTGAGTTGAGGAATTTTTTAAGTTCCTCAAGTCAAAATAATATTTTAGGATTTTTTGTGATTTTTAGGACCTTTGCAACTAGCATAGAAAATACCAATGAATTTCAGGAATTATTTAAATCGAGAAAAGTATTAAAATTCCCAATGGGCCGTCCTCCTCTATTCTCTCTCCGAGCTGGCCCAGTCCACTTCAGCATCCCACTAATAGGCGGACCCCGCTTGTCAGCCTCTCTTTCCATTCACCTGCGCGTCGCACCCTCCTTTCTCTCTTTAACGCCCGGGCCCCAATTGTCGGTAGCACCCGTGTCCGCGTTCGTACCCGTGCTCAGTGCCTGGTGGATCCCATATGTCAGGCGCTTCGTCTTCGATGGCAAGTGCCCCAAATCTCTCACCAGCCGAAACCCTAACTGTGCCAAATCTGCCACCACCGGCCTCCTCCCGAGAAATTGCGCTCGCCGTCGCACCTTCCATCTATCGGCAATCACTTTCCCCATGAAATTGTGCCCAATTCTGTCCTGGTTCGGTGAATCGCCGTATAAATGGAACCTCATCGGGAAATTTGGAATCCCCTCGGGTTCCTTCTTTACTCCTTCCATATCAACCACCGGCGACCCCCTATAAATCCGCTCAACCTCCTTAGCGTCGCTACATCTAGAAAATCTTGAACCCCTGCAATCTCGAGCGCACACACCCATTTCCTTGCGCCACCACGTTGTTCCATCTCTAGCCGTCAATCGCTGTCGCTACAGACCATCACCAGCTTCGCCGTCGACATCCCGATGATCATCATTGTCTGCTCCATCCCGGCATCACCTCTGTTTGTGCTACCGACCGCCGAAAGATCGCTGTCGCCTTCAACCCAAAGCTTCCTCCACCACCCCACTCATCGCCAGCCTTGTTCCATCGCCGTCGACCCATCCTGCTAGTATAATCAAGTTCCCCTCCTTATTCTCATTCCATTTCCGTGCTTAGTCGAGGCCTTTAGCCACTCCCGTCGCTGCTACTCGCGCTGCTATGTCCTACAGTCGCCGGAGACGACAATGGGGACTAGTCCGGCACAATGCGTGAACGGCTAGGATTAAAACCAAAATCAAGCTCCCAGATGCGGTCTGACTCTCATTGACCAGTATCGAGCAATCACAACCATTCGTCGCCACTTAAAACCCCGCTTAAATCTCAGTCCTCCATATGTACCTCTTCTCTAGGATTTAATCAGAGTTGTAAGATTTCATTTAAATCACAGTTGGCCATCTGTACCAGTTCAAATGTTTTAATCTCAGCCATCTGTTTCATTTTAAAACCACCGCACGCACTGTGGTCGTCGGATCAAGATCCAACCATTGTTGTCCACCTAGTCCATGGTTCCTGTGCTCAGGTTCATGGTGGACCTGGTTCACCATGGACTAGAGTCTGTTTTTAATTCAAAATAAATTCCAGAAATTGTTTTAAAACTTCAAAAATTCATATCTCCTTCGTTTTAACTCCAAATTTCACCCTTCAAATTCCAGAAAATTTCTCATTTAATTCTCTACAACTTTAACTAATTTAATTGAAATGTTTGTACTATTTATTTTATTTATTTTAATTGTTCACGTGTCTTGATTTGCGTGCCAAGAAGATTTTGAAGCCGCCACGGAGCTGGAGTACTACCCCAAGGTTCCCCCGTCTCCATTTTCCGACCAAGGAAAGTCACAACCCCTACCTCGATCATATTGAGCCCATGTTTTTAATTAAATAATGTTATAACTCATAGGATATAAATGCATTAGTCCAATTTATAGCCATTACACTATATTTATTAGATCTCATGACCTTGATGTAAAAACCCAAGCCATACTCTTGAAACTTTTTCCTTGTCCCCTTTATCATTACTTATTTGTTAGTGTCCAAGTATCGACACACTTGCTAGTAGGCTAAAAAATGAGTCGTAGCATAAAAGGGTTACATTTACTCTATTATATTCCCTGATTTATAAAGCTGAAAATGTCCAAATAAATAAAAATCTAGAGAAATAATCCAAACCAAGGTCTGAGAAAATTATATTATGATATTAAGACCAAGATATATTTTTGAGAATTTTTAGGACCTTTGCAAGTAGCCCATAATTTTTAAACTAAATTCAGCAATTATTTTTATTTAGAAATGCATGTTTTACAGTAGTGGGTCGCATCCTCCCTTTCTCTCTCCACAGGCCGACCCAACTCATTCACCGACACACCCTCTCATTGACAAGTGGAGCCCACCTGTTGGCGCCATCTGCCTCGCGCTCGAGCCCTGGCCCACCTGTCAGCCTCCTTCCCTCTCAGCGCCGCGCCCTGGCCCACCTGTCGGCACCGACCGTTGCTCCCTCGCGCCCCGCCCGCCACTGATAGTAGCCCCACCCTGTCAGGTTCATCTTCCCCACATCGTTGTCGCCCCGAGATCTTCGGCCAAAACCCTATCCCTCGGATTCGCCTCCACCATGGGCCCAACCTCGATTTAACGTCGGGATATTACTTACCTTAACGTCGGCGATCATTTCCCCCTCGGATCCCCATACATTAAGCCCCACGACGTCGTAATTGTCCGAGTTAAGCCTCACCGAAGTTAAAACCCCTCCCCCTCAGCCTTCACTACACCTAGCTCCCCCCTTCACTCCGACGCCCTATAAAACCCCCTGCACCCCATCGCGTTCAGTCCTCGCTGCAATTTCATGACCATTGCACCAACAGAGCACCCACGCTTCATTTTTGTGCCGCCCCTTGTGCCGCCTTCAGTCGACGCTCGCCGTCGCTAGAGTCCGCCATCTGCCTCGCCATTGACCTCACTGTGACCGCTATCACCTCCCCGACACCGGACACCCTTTTGTCCTCGCTGAAGACCGCCGGAACACGGTCCCCACCAACAACCCGAACCACTTCGCTGCCCCCGCTCATCGCCGGCCACAAACCATTGACCCCGAGCCACCGCACTGGTATCATAGCCCTCCCCTCACCGTCTTGATTCTGTTTTTGCACTTAGTTGAGGCCGACAACCATCGTCGTCGCCACCGCGCCCACCGCAACCGCCTATCGTTGCCAAAGAAAATGACCGACACGGGTAATTACCTGTGCCGTTTTGGATTTGATCACCGCCGCTCAATCAGACGCGAACGTCCGAGATTAAAACCCACTCGGATTCAATCTAGACCATCAGTCCAATCGAAGCGGTATCGCGCGATCTCAGCCGTTGAATCTCACTTAAAGCCTCTGCGCGTACTGTGGCCGCCCGATCTCGATCCGACAGTTGATATTGATCCGGATCACAGCACAGTGAGCGGGTTCACAGTGGACTCGGTTTACCGTGGACAGGTGGCTGATTTAAAATTAAAATAAATTCTATAAATTGCTTTAAACTTATCTTCTTCAAATTAACTCCAAATTTGGCCATTCAAATTCTAGAAAATTTATCTTTTTATTCTCTTCATGTTCATCCAATAAAATAAATGTGTTTATACTGAACTTTATATGGTTTTAATTGGAATTAAAATAGAATTCTAGAAATTGTTTTAAACTTTGAAAATCAGAACTTATTTAAATTAACTCTAAATTTGACCATTCCAATTTCAGGAATTTTATCTTTTTATTATCGACATGTTTAGCCAATAAAATTTATATGTTTGTACTGTTTGTCTTATTGTTTTTAATTGTTTGTTATTCTCGTTTTTGTGAGCCGCGAAGATTACGACGCCGTCGAGGAGCCAGAATACTTCCCCGAAGTTCCACCATCACCTTTTATCGAACAAGGCAAGTCACCAACCCATTTTTTGAGCATATTGGACCCAGTTTTAAATTAAATATTGCTAAAACCAATAGGTTATAAATGCATTAGTCAAATCAAAAGCCTTACAATATAATTATTTAGATCCCCAACCTTGATGTGCAAACCCTAGCCATGCTATTGAGCCTAAACTCCTTGTCACCATAATAATAGTATTATTAGATAGTGTCCAATGTATCGACACAAGTGATATAGGTTTAAAAACGAGTCGTATATACTTTGGTTCTATTATATGATCCTAGTGATTTCTCTCCCCTGGAATTCTATTAGTTATGGAGTTTTGGTTCATTAAGTTAGCATTGTAGATTTCGGGTGCAAGCGAGGGCATTGGGTAGTCGCACCCGGGGCACTATAAGGACCGGTCTGCAAAATCCGTTGCAATACACTTTCGTACCAACCACAAGTCTAGTGGGTAAGTCCTAACTGGAGATATGTGACGTTCCAACTTGAGACACTACGTAGAGAGGGGCAAGTAGCACCTGCGGGTGACTTATACCATGTGGCACAAAAGGGGGCACGACGTCGGTCTAGTGCGTTGGCGCGCCGACGAAACCTATAGTATGTGTCATTGGGTTGGAGCGCTTCATACTAAAGGTTTTGGCATAAGTTCCAATGACTTGGGTCATTTGGACACACTGCGGTGTGCGGGAACGAGTGCCTTGTGGGTCTAATGGTACACCTCTGATCAGAATATAAATATTTTCGAAAAGCCAAGCCTACGGTCAAGGGCGGGTTGTGTGACATCCCACAGTTAGTTTATACTTGTGTAGTGTTGCATGATGAATAGACATGTAAGGACTATTGAGCGAGGAGGGCTGACTGTACTCCTCGAGTTAGAAGATGTTGCATCGTTCATGATTTAATTTTCTGTGCAAATAAACTTGACTACATTAAATGCTTCAACATAAAAATGTATTTTTCCGCACTTTAAGCCATTACCTTCCTTTGCTATTACCTTACATTATTATTGCATTCTCGGTGGCTTGTTGAGTACTTTTGTACTCATACCCGTTGAAAACCCCCTTCAGAGATAGTCTACTACGACGAGGATGGTCTGGAGTAGCGACCTAGTCAAGGACGCGAGCCTCGAAGAGATGTTCATCACGAGGATTATTTTACTAGTTTCTTTTTTTGATGTTTGTGTAATAATGTGGTCTGCGAACCATAAATGATTGTCGTATGAACGATGTTGTGTGATGAACATCTTGTTATTATTGATTTTCTTTGAAATTTCAATAAAGTCTAGAATTATTAAATTTCGGGCGTGACAGTTTATAAGGACTGATGTGCGAGGAATTATTGTTGTACTACTCGAGTTAGCGGATGGTTTCATACTTATCGTTTACATTCTGTTTAATAAACCTAACATTAATTGCTTAATTACAAATGAGCAATTCCACAAACATAAGCCACTAGTCTGTCCTTGATTTTATACTTGCATTATTCTGCATTTCGGTGGCTAAACTTTTGTACTCAACCTTGTTGATACAACATCAAAGACTACTTACTACGAGGGTGATGTTTTGGAATAGTTGTCCAAGTCGAGGCGCTAGACTAGAGCGAGATGTTCATCCCGAAGACTCTTTTAATTTTATTATCATTTGTGTAATAAATGTAGCCTGCGAGCTACCTTTGATTGTCATAATACGTGGTCATGTGATGAATATTTTGTATTATTATTTTTCTTTGGAAATTCAATGAAGTCTAGAATTATTAAATTTCGGGCATTACACCCAATTAACAGAGAATGAAATATCAAGGCGAGTCAAAGAGAGGTAGTGAAGGCTGCCAACACTCTGATATCTGGTGGCATCATCGGGAGATAAGCAATCACCATCCTTGGAAGCAATTTTTTCAGCCGGTACCATGGGAGTGGCATCACTGATGGTCGATAGCATGTTGGTGTGTAATAAGAGATCATGTATATACTTCCGTTGAGTCAACGTGAGCCCTTCATGATGATGGCACACTTCAATCCCCAAGTAGTTCAATGGCCCTAGATCTTTCACCGCAAGATCATCTCGTAGCTATCCAAGTAATCGATCAGTGGCAACATGAGATGAACTAATAATGATGATATCATCAATATAGATGAGGAAATAAATCTGAATTCCATCCTTGTTGAAGAGAAAAAGTGATTTATCTGCTTTAGAAGCTTAGAACCCCAATTGCACCAATTTAGAACTTAGGCGAGAAAACCATGCCCGAGGAGCCTGTTTAAGGCTATATAAGGACTTGTCGAACCTACAAATATAGTCTGAATGAGAAGAATCTACAAAACCAAGTGGTTTCTTCATATATACTACTTCATCAAGAAAACCATGAAGGAATGCATTATGTATATCAATATGCCGAATTACCCAACCACGAGATACAACCAGTGATAACAGGAGCTGAATAGTAGTAGGCTTCATGACTGGACTTAGGGTGCGTTTGGTTCTGCTTTTCAAATCTGCTTCTGCTGTGAAAAAGCAGAAGCTGAACCAAACGGGTTTACCAAAACTGCTTCTGCTGTGAAAAAGCAGCTTTTTTCTAGTACAAATTTGGAAGCAGCCTGGACCCTGCTTTTCTGCTTTTGCTTTTCTGCTTTTCTAATTTTTAGTTCAGATTAAAAAGTATGAATTCAAGGTGTCTTAATTGATTTAACATTATTATGGTTTGTATTGATTTGCACAATTTCATGAGATAATACGTGATTGTCGGTTACTTTATAAAATAAACTATGCACTTTTTATTTATCTAATATATTTTTTAGTTATTCAGTTGCATCAATATTGAGTGTTTCCTATTTATATATATGTATAGAATATTATAATAATGAAAATTACGTAAGTTATAAAAAACAGTCAGCTCACAACAGTTTTTTCACAGCAGCTTCAACCAAACGACTTTTAGCTTTTTCACAGCAGGCAGCTCACATCAGCTTTTTCACAGCAGGCAACTCACAGCAGCTTTTTCACAGCTCACAGCAGAACCAAACGCACCCTTAAGGTGGTATCATAGTCCACTCCATACTATTGTTTGAACCCCTTAGCAACCAGACGGACTTTATAACGATCAAGAGAACCATCCGTCTTGTGTTTGACTTTAAACACCCATTTAAGGTTAATAACATTAAGGCTAGCTCGAGGAGGGACTAGATACCATGTATTATTTTTCAATAGAGCACAAAATTCATCATTCATTGCTTGACTCCAGAGAGGATTTTTAAGAGCAACAACATGAGATGTAGGCTCAACAATAGAGGACCATACCACCAAGTAAGTGATTGTGTCGTTTGTCCGTTTCTTTGGTTGCCTGATATTGTTTTTCAATCAGGTGCCATACTGATGAGCAGGCTCCATATCCAGAACAGGAGCAGGACATGCAATATCCACTGCATGGGGAACAGTTGGGGGGCCATCGGCTGTTGTGGACGGAACAGATATGTGCAGTATCTCCTGCTATTGGGGTGCGGAATCCATGGGCACCGAATCCACAACCGTTGGAACTAGATCAAGGACAACAGCTGGTGTAGGGGCGCCAATCATGGGCGCGCTGTTGGAGGAGGATTCAGCGGTCGGTTGTTCAGTGGAGGACGCCGCCGGAGACCCCGAGGATGATGGCCCTGGTTCTTCTACATGTAATGGATTAGCAGGCAAAGGAGTGCGCAGATGATCATTACTCAAAATAACACGGCTGTTATCCAAATGCATGTCACGGAAACTAGAATGGGTGGAACCAGAATTTTGTGAATCTCGGTGGAAAGGAAAAACATGCTCATCAAAGATAACATCTCTTAGAGGCATACACCCTATCAGATTCTTGATCAATGCATTTATACCCTTTATGCAAGGAGCTATAGCCGAGAAAAACACATTCTTTGGAACAAAAAAAAAGTTTGTATTTGTTATAAGCACGCAAATGAGGCCAACAAGCACATCCGAACACTCCATCATGGAATAGTTTGGTGATGTATGAAAAAAGACATGGTGAGCGTAGAAGCTTCGGTATTGGAGAGAGGGGAGGTGGAAGAAAACTTGCGCATGGATCAATTAGAGCCTAGGCCCTGATACCATGTTGATAGGTAATGCTCGATGATCACTTATGGATCATGACCGGCATCATATATCGCAATGAATGGCGTATACAGGGGAAATTGAGTCATACAATTAACGGAGGCACAGCTCCAATATATAGCAGCAAATCAAGACCACTAATCTAGGGATATTTCCTAACTTACTATGGAAGATAACTAATACAGCTAATAAAAGCAACAAGAGAATGAAATGATTGTTACCATCTTATTCTAAATGGTGACACCATTCCTCTCTTACACAATTATCCCTTCAACCAAATACCAAATGCACCATAGAATTGGAAATGCAACAGTAATACAATGGAATATATAATACAATAGAAATGTAACAGTAACAGGGAGAGACAAAACTTCAAAGATAGAATCCCATGTCATCTCAATCCCATGCGATGCTGCCGAGTGTACTCCCACACCGCAATGGCACCGCTGACATGAACATTCAGTGACCTGACGATGCCCAGCTGGGGGATCTCCACGCACGCGTCCAACGCATGGATGATGTCAACCGGGATGCCCTCTTTCTCCCGTCCCAGCACAAGGACCTTGGCAATTTTGTTTTTTTAGCGTTTTTCTTCTATGCAAACATCACAGAAGTTCAGGAGTGCAAGAATTTTGTACATACCGTTTTGCTTGGAAAAGAGAACTGGTCCAGGGGCTTGCTGTTGGCCGTCTGCTCCAACCCTATCACCGAATAGCCCTCCAGCCTCTTCTTCTCCAAGAACACTTTCACGCTATTCACTGGAACCTCTATCATGGGTAACCACTTCTCAGCCGTCACACTGTATGCCATACCACGCACCGCCCAGCAAGAGAAACACAAATTTTCAATGTCATCACTCATCACCATTAAAAGTATAAAACTACTGCCAGAACCAGAGGCTATATATAAATATATAACCTGATCAGCCGAAACTGCTTGTCCTCGATAAGACTTTTGTCAGCAACAACCAATCCAGCTGCTTTGAATATCTGTCACCAAACACCTAGTATTAAGCACATTAGAAGTACAATAATAACATGAATAATACTTATGGTGCTATATACCTCACATGTTCTTGTGAGTCCAGCAATATTAGGGATGCGGTCTAGCAATGATGCTACTACAATTAATTGCTGCTGGCTTTGCTTGATAGCTTCCACAGCATGATTTCTTGATTCCAGTGCTAGATCTAACAGTTCATCATCTCCTTCTAATTCTGCACCCCGTAAAACAAGACAATACATAGACACATAAAATGAAGTAACAGCAATAGGGAGCAAAAAAACAAGCGCAAGTAACAAGACTATGCAAAGCCATCATACAAACTCTTTACCACCAAATAAGACAAATGTTCTGATTAAGGGGAGTGCGGATAAACAGTGTAGTAAGCTGTAAAGATGCCTTTTACATACCAAAAAGTAATCTTGATATATAGTCATCGCCGACAACTGAATGGCCATCAATGTCCAATGGTTGATCAAGGTTCCTATGGGGTATGATTTTCTTCTGAAAATTGAGTGCGTCTTGACTAGGTTCTAACAACTCCACTATGTTCTTATCAGTTTTGTCCTCGCCATGATGCATTTCCGCTTTGAGATCCTCATTCTTAATTGTTACTGAATCCTTTGCCATAGATTGTCTCAGATCCTCCCTCACATCCTAAAATAGCTAAATAGAATTAGTTTGGAGTTAAATGGAGGAAAATAAAGGCCAGGTTGAAGCACTTACATTGAGGAAGCTAATTACTCGTTCTATCAGTGACACTGGAACACATTCAAAGTCAGATGCCTACATAAACATCTTCCCTATTCAGACTTCTATTAGAAGAATCGAACATTCAGTAATCATAAAAAACAATAATGCTACTAAAATTTACTTGAAAGCGTTACATGTTCCAACTTATTGTTTTCATAACAACAGAGTAATGATCCAGATCCTAAACATTGTTATAAGAGAGAATATTATGAACCTCAGGACGAGAACTAAATATTCCTGAAGGAGTCCCAGATGTATCAGGATTGAATACATCAAGGAAGCGTTCAACTGAAGCTCTGAGCCTGTATCAGAAGTACAATTTTATAATTTAACACTAATTTCAACTTTGGCAAAAATAGGAATTTTAAGAAATAAATGGAGTTTTTTTGCAGGGGACAAATGGAGTTTGCAGCGTGGAAGTCGAGATTATTGATTGCAAGAAAATGTTAACTCCATACAGTACATCAACAGAGCAAATTGACAGAATGATGTGAAGAACACACACATAAATGAAAAAAGGGGATGTGGATGTACCTCACACAATCAGTATTCTCTGACAGATATTTTTTCAAATCTTGAAAGCACCTCCTCTCAAAGACAGGATTTTCTGAACTTTTGAGTTGCAAAATAGGCCACATCTTTGATAGCACACAGTGGACAAGTAGCTGCAATACAAAATGAGGCTTCAAGTAGCTAGAACAACCTAAAGCTCCATAAGAATGCATATAACAAAATTTTGTGAGTACATAGTTTAACCTGAGTGAAAGATCGTAAACTATGGTGATGGGATGTTAAAAATGGCACTATTGGAGGAAGAAGTTGATTCAGATGGTTTGTCTGGGCAGCCAAATCCCGTGAATGGAGGATCAAGTTCGCTGCTATAAAAACGTAAGAAGATAGTGCCTGCAGAGAAGGAGACGGATAAATAACAAAACCGAAGTGGAGAGACATCTCACTAAATGTTCACCTGTTGGCGCATTTCATTGTCATGAAAAATTGGAATAAGTTGTTCTTCAGCCTACAAATGATATTTCATCATAAACTTGACATATAAAAGAGCATATCAGTTTCATGGGTACACAAGCATGGCATGGAGCTCTCACCAATGTTGGAAAATTTAAATAAATAAGTATTGCAAATGTCTCCAAGTACTGCCGGACAGACGGTAAATTATTTCTCTGCAAAAAAAGATGTCATTTGAAGTTGCACAAATGCAAAGCAATAAAATATAGTACCACATGGAAAAGATTAATGCGTAGTTTCTTCAGACCCACAAATTAAGGCCCCGTTTGGTACAGCTCTAGATTTAGAATTTTTTGGAGCTAGCCAAACCTAGCTCTAAGAAATCCTAAATTTGGAGCTGTGGATGGATTGAGAGTATTTAGTTGAACAATCTAGTTTTATTTTACATTAAAAATACAAGTTTAAACTATTTTATTATACTATACAAATCCTAGATCCAGCATAAATCTTAGAGTTGGCGTTGTACTAAACAAACCCAAAGTAAATGAGGGAGTTGTCTATTCAACATGTTTGAACAAACCCACGTGAGTCGAGTTTCCATAGATACAAGGGAATAAAAAGAAACATAACGATCAAGAACATTCTTACATAAAGACAAGTGTGAATACTAGATGTCACTTCTTTAACAATATCATCCTCTACATACTGTGACAAAACACAAATCATCTGCCAAAGACGAACTTTTCGCCTATGTACCTGATAATTATGGGGCACACTTTAGAAATGAGGTACAAAATACAGAAGTTCCAAGCAAGAAAAGACAAATCTGATATAACAGAAGACTTACACTGCTATATTTTTTGTAAAGCTCTCTTGAAAGATCCTTATCATTCACCTTTCAAGAAAAGAGTAAACACAAAGTGTCATGAAAAAACATGATGGGTATGATTAGCAGTATCAAGTAGGTTTTCGAATCTGGTTGTGTTTCAGAAAGGTCATAAACCGGCTCATGGTAGTTCCAAAGATCAAAATTCTTCAAATATTCATTATGCACAAAACATTCAAAAGTTCAACATAATACTTCCACCCTGACCATCAAAGGGAAGGGCGGAAGGCAGTAGCCAGAGTACATAAAAAACCTTGGTAAACATTGCCCGAGATATTGACCCTGCTCCCAAGAAAAAAGGCTGTACCGCTGAATCAAGAAGTTTCAGTAGAAATAGTTTGCCAGATTGAAGAGCTTCAGTTTCTGTGCTTTTATCTTTGATTTGTTTCCATTGATGATGAAAGAGGACAGCAACTGAAACACGGGCATATAATTCTGTATTAATGAACACCTGCAATAATATTGCCAATGCATAAATGTGAAATGATCAAATTCTTCATCGTTGATGAACAAAGGGAACATGCAATTGATCATATTGTTAGTGCTGCAGAATGTTTTTAAAAGAAAAAGATGATACAGACATTTTTTTTTTGAGGTTAGTAACTGATACAGACATTTTGACCTATCATATTAGAAAGTAATGTCTGTATTTAAGATAACCTTGGATAAAATAGGATGCTTAATTTTACCAACAAAATTAGAAGGTGATTTATATGTAGCTGTACTACTCGTGGTGATTGCAAATAAATTTTACCTCTGTAAATTCACGATCTGGGCTTTGCGCTAGCATGGAAACTTCAAATCTCGCTTCATGGTTTTCAGAGAGTTCAGCTTCAAAATCTTCGTCAAATGCCACTATTTGAATAACATGGTGTAGGGGTTGAGAAGAAGATATATTAGATAACAGACATATTGCTAGGATTTCTTAGAAAACATAAAAGAAAATAAACACAGAAAGAATCAGTAGGAAAGATGCTGAAAAACATACCAGATCCATATAAGGATAATAGCTTCAGTTCCTCCATATAAAAGCTCAGGGTTTTGGGGTACATCAACCACAGACCACTCAAATGCAAAGCAGCTAGGCGAATAGTTCGAGGACTTTTTGAACCTTCACTAAGAAGATTCTCGATAAACTGAAAAGAAATAGGAGTCATGTAACACCATTTCTTACATAGCATACAAACCTCAGTGCTGAAACAGGAAGAGACTTATATTTTTTTTAATCAATTACATTAAGATGCTACGCCAAATAGAGACACAAGAAAAAGAAGAGGAAGGTTTGCCTCATCCAGCTACTCAATATTTTCACAGAACCTGTCCAATGATCTAGGATGTGAAATTGAGGTCATAAATTAATGTTCATATTTCAGAAGTTACTTCAGACAAAAGACTTGTGTTTCCTCTGTTACTCAATATTCAGAAAGTGAACAGGTTCTCGATCCTTTTAGTCATTCAGAAACTATTGCGAGAAAATATGAAAATAATGTTTATCAACACATAATAAATGTATCCATGTACTTAAAGTGCATAATGCAGACTGCACATATTAAATTTCAAAAGACAGTATCACTTTTGATGAACAGACTAATGGATGCACACTTATCAGCAGCAGCAACCAGGCATGTGTTACATCAACAACAGTTAAGCAATAAATAAAATATGTGAAAACTGACCCATTTCAAAGGGCCTGGTCCTTCTTCATTTCCCTGATGCATTTCCAAATTAGGAAAGATTGCTGGGTGCAATATAGCAGATAATAGTGCAGCAATTGGTGCAACTCTGCGTTTGTTGCAGCTAAGGTGCAAGACCCAGGAAGACTTTACAAATTGCATCACCATCTGTGGCAAATAAAGATGAAATATTAATGTCCAATGAATGCCAACTACAATTGAAACACAGGAATGCAGGATTCCCTTATTATTTCCATATAAAATTGCACTGGTAAGTATTCTGTACAGTTTTTTTTCTGATTTGTAACTCTGGCATTTTGGTCTATTGTACAGATATATATTTTGGGTGAAAAAACATGAATAGCACAAAAGTTTGACCCATATCAACAAAATTCCACAAATTTCCTGGGTATCAATAATACCACAACTTGTGGCAAAACTTCTCATCATACTAATTTTGGCACATTTTCCCTTTTTTCTTCCCTACCCTTCCTCTTCCCTTCACAATTAATCCTGGTAATCATGGTGGCTTGTGGTCACTGACCTGGTAGAAGGCGAGGCTTATGTGTCTCATGCATCATTAATGGTGGATTGGTAACCGATGGGGCTCAGGTGCCTCCTACTCATTGAATGAAGACAGGCGTGGAGAGGCATGGAACAGCCAATGGCCAACATGGACATGGCAAAATTCTGATCACCATCTTGGTCCTCCTCTAACATCTCATACCCATTGGACCAGAAGTGGCATGATGTGGTGAAAAAGACTGATAGAGGTGAGGGATATGACCAAAAAAATGCATATTCGTAAGTACGTGCTGTTGTCCTTGACTAGACTAGAAGGAAGAGATAGCGGCGATCTGATGCTCATACTTTTGTTCTATAAGCAAATAAAGCATACTTCTTTTGTTTTGCGGATCAAGCAGTCTTCTACCTTGGTGGGTAGCGGAGAATGAAATCAATATCGGAGTATTGCTCTAGCTGCTGAATTAACCTGGATTCAATCGTTACTCTCTGAACTAGGCTGTACTTCGTCTTCCCCTCCTACAATCTGGTGTGATAACCTCGGCGTTACCTACTTAGCAGCAAATCTAGTTTTTCACGCTCGAACTAAACATGTAGAATTGGATTTTCATTTTGTTTGTGAAAAAGTCCCCAATCGATTTTCCCATTCCTACTAAGGAGACCTAACCTACGAGATGATGATTCAGACAAAAAAGTTGACTAAAAGGAGAGGAACAAAAGGTTAGCTACAAAGTCATCGCTGTTAAGAACAACCGATGCCTTATGTGTATTGGATCCGCTCTTCTGTTAGCATGAACACATGAATGAGATTCTTCTTATTCTTCAAAATAGAACCCCCCACCCTCACCTTTCTTATTCTCCAAAAAAGAAAAACCTCAAGACAGAAAAAGACTCTTTGGAACAGAAACTTTTTAAGACTTCTTCCCGCCAGGCTAGAAGCCTTTTCAGCAAGACGACTTCGGTAAAGACTTGGAAATGCAGCTATTGACTGAGCACTAGGCTAAATGCCACCTTTTCATGTGATGTGCAGTTGATTCAAGCCTTGTCTTTTCCTTAATTGATGTATAGGTACGCGTATGCTTGCTCTCAAAGGAGCAACTCCAGTGTTGCTGAAGCCAATCACAGCCCTTTTCTGTGATCATTATACGGAGCTCTTCATCCCCAAATAGGAAGTGTGAAGATTTTCTTATTAAAAAGCCTGCCTTTTCAGTGGAATAAGCAGTAAACGGGGCACTTCACCTTCTCAGTCTAGTGAAAGAGCAGTTAGGGGCAGGGGCTCAGGTATAACGATCCCAGGAGGATCATCAGGCCCTAGTGTTCCTAGAAGGAGCAAGAATCTTCCCCATAGAGAATTTGAATCAGATTTGGATCACGATGATGACAATGAGGAAGAGGTGGTACCTAGAGTCTCTAGGAGAAGTAAGAATGCTCGCCACCAGGTGATAGGGCTTGGCTTCCTTGGGCGTAAATTGTACGGGTAACTAGGGGGATGGCCGGCCGCCAGGGTGCCGACCAGGGCTGTGCGCAGGAGGGTTTGGGCAGGGAGGATTGGGAGAAACCCTAGCAACTAATAGATTGCTCAGGTCTGATTTATTCCATAGCCCTTAAGGGGTATTTATAGGCCTAATACAGTCTTATCTCTAATCTGAATAACTGAAATAGAATCTTATCTCTAATCTGAATAACTGAAATAGAATCTAATCTCTAATCTGAATAACTAAAAATAGATAACTACTTGCAGTTAGTCCCTTGGACTCTTCTAGGGCCGGCGCGTCCTATAGGTGATGCCGGTCCAAACATCTCTCCCCGCCTCTTCAAACAGCTCGTCCTCGAGCTGAACTTCAGGGTAGGCTTCTTTGAAATCCTGGAGTTGTTCCCACGTCGCGTCGAAGGCATGCCATACGTCTCGGCATAACTATGCGCGTAGCACACGTTCTGGTGAGGGTAGAATGCGACCGTCTAGTGTTGGAGGTAGTGCTGGTGTCGCTGCTGGAGGGTCACCATGGTGGGGCTTCAACAGGCCGACGTGGAAGACATCATGGAGGCGAGCGCCCTCTGGTAGCTAAAGACGGTAGGCCACTTTTCCAATGCGCTCCAGGACCTGGAATGGCCATGTGTAGCGTGGGCCAAGCTTCCCTTTCACCCGAGGCTCGAGTGACTGGGTTGTTCGGTGGAGGAGGCGCAACCAGACCCAATCTCCTACTTCAAACTCCAAGTCGCGATGATGGTCGTCGTAGTAGCGTTTTGACAGCTGTTGTGCTTGAAGAAGGCGCTGACGGACTTCTGTCAAGAAGTCATCGCGTGCGCGTTGTAACTCGTCCACTGTCTCCGTGCGTGCGGTACCTTCTTTGTGCGGTAGTAGAGGTGGCGGGGCCGGCCGTAGACCACTTGAAATGGATTCGCTCGCAAGGCAGTGTGGAAGGACGTGTTGTAGCAATATTCCACCCATGGCAACCAATCCACCCAAGCTCGTGGTCGATCTCCTGTTGTGCATCGTAAATACATGGCCATTACCTTGTTGACGATGTCGGACTGGCCATCCGTCTGTGGGTGAAAAGCCGTGCTCATGCAGAGGGACATCCCTGCCATCTTGAAAAGGTCGCGCCACATGTTGCTCGTGAAAACCGGGTCCCTATCACTAACGATGGAGGAGGGGAACCCATGCAGTCGAACCACCCCTTCGAAGAATGCTCTGGCGACGGATGTGGCGGAGTAGGGGTGGCTAATGGCGATGAAGTGTGCATACTTGGAGAAGCAGTCGACGACGGTGAGGATTACTGACTTCCCATGCACCTTGGGCAGTCCTTCAATAAAGTCCATCGATATGTCTGACCAGACCTAGGATGGCATCTCCAGTGGTTGTAGCAGGCCGGCCGGCTGTAGCATCTCAGTCTTGTTGCGCTGGCAAGTGTGACAGTATTGACAGGCGCGCACCCAGTCACGCACCAAGGTACGATCGCCTGGGATGAAGAAGTCTCCCCTGAGTCGCTGCAACGTCTTCTGAATGCCCTCATGGCCGGTGGAGTACGCCAGGTACAGGATGCATTGGCGCAAATCCTGATGTGCTGGTACGAAGATACGTGAGCCGTGGAGTAGGAGTTCCTCGGCCCATCGCCATGGTTCCCCAACTCGCCCTCCTGGAGTTGTCGGAGGAGTTCGCAGGCTGCCTCATCTATCATGGTGGCCTCTCGAATTTCATCGAGCAATTGGAAGGAGGGACCTGAAAGGGCAAGCAGTTCGGCCGTGTTGGAGTCGTGGCGGGAGAGGGCGTCGGCCACTGTATTCATGTGGCCTAGACGATACTCCACTGTGAAGTCAAAGCCAAAAAGCTTGTTGATCCACTGATGTTGTGATACTGTAGACAGGCGCCGGTCGAGGAGGAACTTGAGGTTGTAGTGATCCGTGCGAACGCTGAAATGTCGGCCCCATAGATATGGCCTCTAGTGTCGCATCGCCTGTACTAGGCCGATGAGCTCGCGCTCATAGGCTGCTAGCTTGGCATGGCGTGCGGCGAACGACCGACTGAAGAAGGCGACCGGTCCTATATCCTGGTGTAGGACGGCGCCAAATCCCACACCTGATGCGTCGCAATCTACTATGAAGGGCTTGTTGAAGATCAGCATCTGAAGAACCGGAACGGTGGAGAGGGCACGCTGTAGTGCCTGAAACGTGGAGGTTGCCTTGTTGGACCATGTGAATGAGTCCTTTCGTAGTAGTCGTGTGAGGGGTGCTACGATCGTGCCGAAGTCATGGATGAATTTTCGATAGTAGCTGGCAAGGCCCAAGAATCCGCACAGTCCCCGAGCTGAGCATGGGGTTGGCCATGTTGTGATGGCATCCACCTTGTCGTTGTCCATCGCGACTCCATTGGCGGTGATGATGTGGCCGAGGAGGTGATCGAGAGTACCCTGAAGGAGCACTTCGATCGCTTGAGGTGGAGGTTATGTTCCTATAAGGCTCCGTGGACCAAACGTACATGCTGCAAGTGCTCTGACCACGATGAACTGTGGATCAAAATGTCGTCAAAAAATACTAGGACGAACCTGCGTAGAAAACTGTGAAGTGCATCGTTCATCAAGGCCTGGAATGTGGCTAGGGCGTTGGATAGACCAGTGTTTACAAATCGTCCGATTAATCGCGATTAGTCGCGATTAATCGGCCTGGTCGTTTTCCTGGCTCCGACTGGGTGCTCCGACCCGACTAGAGCGACCAGAAATCTGGTTGTCCGACTAGTCGCGACTAGTCGTCGACTAGTCGCGACTAGTCGGTCGATTAGTGGCATTTTGGCAACCAGGAGAGAAGGGCAACCGACGGGGAAGGCAGGGGCCAGGCGAAGGAGAGGGCTGACGACGGTGCACGGGCCACGGCGGGAGGAGTGGGCCGGCGGCGGCGTGCCTTGGAGTGGGAGGGGCCACTGGCGGCGCCGGCAGGAGCGTGAGGAGAAGGCGGCACCGGCAGGAGCCTGAGGAGAAGGGGGTGTCGACAAGAGTGTGAGGAGGAGGCGACGCCCTACGAGATGTGCGGCGCCCTGTGAGGAGAAGGCGGCGCACAGGGGCTTCTGAGTCTCTGTGGTGGCTGTGAGGGAGAGGAGAGATGTGAGGAATCTGTGGCGGCTGTGAGGGAGAGGGGAGATGTGAGGAGTGAAGCTAGGGTTTAGTTAATGGGCTTGGGCTTTTCAATTTTATTTTTGGGCTAATAAGTAATGGCTGGAAATTTGGCCTATATTATGTAAATTTCCTAAAATATATGGAATAATTAAATAGACCGACCAAGATCGACTAATCGCGATTAATCGCGATTAGTTTTCTGGTCGGTACCATGGCGACTAGGTTCAACTAGGCGATTTGTAAACATTGGGATAGACCAAATGTCATGACGAGGAACTCAAAGTGGCCATGGTGAGTGCGGAACGCCGTCTTCTCTATGTCACTTGGGTGCATGTGCACCTGATGATATCCTGAGCGGAGGTCGAGCTTGGTGAAGAATCGTGCGCCATGGAGCTCATCTAGGAGCTTGTCCACCATCGGGATCGGGAATTTGTCTTTAGAAGTCTTCTCGTTGAGGGCTCAATAGTCGATGCATAACCTCCAGGAGTTATCGGCCTTTCGCACCAGGAGCACTGGCACCGAAAATGGTGATGTGCTTGGTCGAATAATCCCCTGGGCGAGCATGGTGGCACATTGTCGCTTGAGCTCGTCCTTCTAGAGTTGGGGGGTACCGGTACGGCCGGACCGCCACTGGAGTCGTTCCTGGCAAGAGATGGATGCGGTGGTCATAAGGTCGAGCCGAGGGTAGCCCTCGAGGCTCCTCGAACACCCCCGCGTACTGCTGTAGTAGACGATCTAGTAGGGGATGATCGGGTGTCGCCGTCAGCATGTGCAGGGCAGATCGCTGATTGTCGATGTCAGGCGACCCTAGGCCCTTCCATTGGATCCGCCGTGTCCCGCGCCAGAACGCCATGGATAGGTTCTCGAAATCCCAAAGGATGGGTCCAAGTGTACGCAAGAACTCGACGCCGAGAACGACATCGAATCCCCCAAGATCGATACTGAGGCAGCTGATGACGAAGTCTTCATCGTGGATGCGGATGTTGATCCCATGAGTTACCCCTTTGCAGGGTACCTGGTCGCTGTTGGCCACAGCCACATGCATCGTGGGGTGGTCTGATGTGGCCACCCATAGCAGCTTAAGGATCCCTGCATTGATAAAATTGTGAGTGGAACTTTAGTCAAGGAGGGCGGTGAGGCGATGGCCATCGATGTTGATGTCGAGATGCATTGTGTCCTCTGTTCGGATCCCTGCGATGGAATGTAATAATACCACTGGCTGGTCGGTGGCCTCTTGTGCTGCCATGTCGGGTGCCTCCTCCATGGCGCCCTCGTCGTCGTAGTCGGAGACCTCCAGATAGAACAGTCGCTGGCACTTATGGCCGCGGATGTAGGGCTCATCACAATTGTAGCAGAGTCCTTAGCGACGACGATCGACCAACTCCCGAGGAGACAGCCGACGGAACGCACAGTTTGGCCCAGGAATGACCAGGGCTGCCGAGGCCAGAGCCGCTGGTGCTGCTGCTCTTGGCGTCGGTTGGGGGGTAGTCGTCGGCTTGGGCGGCGTCGGCATTGGCTGTTGGGGGGATGGGTGTTGCGTTGTCCTGATGCCGCCGCGGTGGCCTCTGAAGGTCATATGCACGCGCCCAATGCATAGCCATCTGAAGGTCATGTGGTTGTCGGAGCTCGACATCAACTCTGATCTGATCAGGAAGTCCGCCCAGAAACAAATATGCTTTCTGTGATAGGGATAGGTCGCGTGCGTGACAGAGGGCATTGAAGCGTTCTAAATATTCCTGCACTGTGGAAAGGAAGGGTAAACGTGCGAGCTCCGCCAATCTGTTAATGCGCACGAGAGGCCCAAAACGCAGGTGACATAATTCCTTGAATCGTTCCTAGTTGGGCATCCCCTCGTCTTGCTCCAGGGCATAATACCATATGAAAAATCTACATTAGAGAGAATAATCACACCATTAAGGTGGATGTACATATATAGCCATGAGATGGGCCTAGATGATATATGGGCCTAATAGCCTTAACATTATATACTTAAGACTAGATTTTATTAAAGATGTATGTTAAGTATAACTCTAATATTTAATATTAGACATATTAATTGTTCGAACGATTAATTCAGTTAATCCTCCGATTAACCGATTAATCCCTACTCGATGGTTGGCCAATCAACTACCAATCACCGATTTTTCTAACATTGATGATTGTTCAAATAGTTTATACTTCTACAAGAAGGTGTACACTTTATCCTTATGACACAAACTTATTCTTTAATTCGTTGGGTAGAGGAGGTTCGTGACAAAGCATTTCCAAAGCAAGCCCACGATAACCCATTTGCACCTAAATGGGTCCTAGACCAAGCAACGGAAAGCCCAGCCTCCTATCACTTTGAAACCCCGTGGGTGCACGTCTCTAAACCCCCCACTTAATCACAAATCATCATCATTTAGGCCTTTTATAAAGTGTCACCCACCGGCAACCAAACGATCCTGAAACCACTAAGTACTTAACCAGGGACATCACATAATGCCAGTGAGGTCGCACTATGGTATGTATGACGTTCCAAAACAGGGCCAAAAACAATACATTGTTAAAAATTAAAAAGAAGGCATGTATTGCAAATTCAGGCAAAACAGCTATGCAGGAAAATTACATAAACTCAAAGCAAATATAACTATTTAGTGTTAACAATTATTTTGGGAGTTAAATAGTTAAAGTAGCACATAAAAAGGGGAAAGGCACCTTGGATTGTACCTTATAACTGATACCCAAAGAGGATAAATTTCTGTTTCTCACGCTTAAGTGTAAAAGCTCCAAAACAGATCTCACACATCTAAGGATGGACAACACAGAATCTTCACCAGCATTCTCAAGACTGCAAAGATTTTAAAGAACTACTGAGATAAGAATCTGAAGTTACAGATGTATTAACAATAAAAAACACCAAAGAAGAAACAAAACAAAAGAACGGTGTACAGACATAATCCTAACTTCCATTAGAAAAGGCTAATCGGAATGTATCAGAACTTAGTTTTGCTTCCCTCCCTCTAAATTGAACACACTGGGAATTGAGTTTACGTAGGAAAGCAATAGATTTTTCATAGAAATCACACTAGGTAACAAGTTATGAAAAGGTTGCAACTTCTAGGTATGCTGGGATCCATAAAATACACGGTTAGTAGTGAATTGTATTCAAGCTCAAATTCAGGCAACATCAAATGATTTGGTTTACACATTACACTGTTACCGTGTGAATAAAAGAAACTATGAAGAGAAATTCTAACAGATGTACTCACCTTTTTATAATATCAAGAAAAATGAATCGGAGGGTTGATTCTGAAACTAAAGGATACAATCTATTCAACTGAAATCCATTCTCACCACAGCCGCGAGAGATGGATAGCAGGGAGTCTACACAAAGCCACTGCATCAAAATCAATAATTAGGAGTTATCTATATAATTAACTTATTATGTATATAAAATGAGCCATGTGCAATTGTGCATTACAAAAGGAAGTAGATATTGTTCTCACCTTCCAACACATTAAAACAGCTCGTCTGCTTCGCTTCAGAACTCCATTCGCAAGGAGATCATTGATGTTGTCAAGAAAACTGGTGACCAGAAAATCCAATGAAAATTTGCTTACTTGATATATTTGTTTTGGTTCTACAAAATCCAGAAACTGAGAACTGCAGACAGTAGATAGAGTGGCTAGTACATGGGATAGAGCTTCATAAGCTGCCAAGTGAAGTTCACCTCCAACCTTCTCCAGTGAAAAGGGGGTTAAAATGATACTAAGAAATTTCACATGATGAAACTGCACATCACTGGAGGAAAAATATTCAATAACACGTTAAATAAGAGGCTAACCTCTGTAGCATAAGTACGATGCTGGATAACTTTCGAACAGAACTCCCAGAGGAATGACAATGTTGAATAAAGAGAAATATCAGAACTATAATGGTTACACCATCTGACAACAGAACTAATGCACCTCATTGACCAAATCTGTAAATATTGCAATAGGAAGTTATCAATTTTACAATTAAATGGCGAGAGAAACTTGAAAGGAAAGGCAAATTGCCCTATTAGAAGAGATCCTCAGACGGTATAAATATAACTGGACAAACAGCAGATTAACAAGCAGATGATGGATGGACTGACACTGTTGAACCCATATTTTAATGGCCAAGAAACTACTTTATTCTCTCCAGAATCGCAAGAGTAGATAATTGTTGATTTTATTTTTGTTACATGATAAAATGGAATTGGCAAAATATTACGAATAACTGTGGAGTGCATACTTCAGTTGCTACTGCGTTAATTGTAACAACATTACAGTGGTTCAAATTGAAGAACAGCAGGTGGGAAAATAAACATGGATGTATCAGCATTCAGCAGAGTAAACATAGTCATCCCCTATCAACCAGTTCTAATAATATTTGTAGGTGTCTCTTTCCTCATCTTAGTTGAAAGTTGAAACAATGCTGAATGGAACCTTTTACAACCATACAACACTGCTCCCTCCCCGCCCCCCCCCCCCCCCAAAAAAAAAAAAAAGGTAGCGATGAATGAACATACACCCTGCAGCACCAAAGAGGTTGTAGAGGTAGCCAAACGACGTTGACTTGGGCCTCCAAGCTTTCCCTTAACAGAACATGGCAAATCCATGTCGTCTGAATTTCTTAACCAAAAAACTGAACAAGATGTCTTGCTGAAGACCACCATATTTTCCTAAAGTAACACATAAGGAACATAATATTCAAAAGGACATTGCAAAAATAATCATCGGTGACAAGTTGAAGAAAAATGTGGTTACCAAAACTATAACCAATGACTTGGCAAGCTTCTTGTTCAGAGCAGAGTGATCTAATCCATTTGTGCTATCTGAACTTTCTTTGGAGATGGTACTGTTTTCATGAATAAGCTTTTTGTCTTTCACTTCAAGCTCCTCGATCAGACTTAAGACAATGATAAAAAACTTCACTTGTATGCATTCTTCAGTTGTGTATTGTTCAGAAAGTTTGTTACCATAATTCTCCAAAAACTGTCAAAAATAAAAGATACATATGAATCAATGTTGAAGAGAACAAGCAAAACATGATGTTGATGGCTGATGCAGGTGAACTCTAATGTCTTATTGAAAGGAAAAACACCTACTGTATGTTTTAAGTTCAAAACCAGAGCATGGTATATATTGTTAGGCTCACCCCACTTAGCCAACCCAACCATAAAACCTAGGTGTTATAGTGGGAGAGGTGGGGGCTTTTATCCATAGTCCAACATTCCCCCTACGGCGTGCGAGCCCGGCGTAGCCCGCAGCAGGTTCTAGAGGCCCGGCGTAGCCCGCAACAGGTCTCAGCACACTAGATAGGCGCAGGGGAAATCACGCAGCGGAAATGCGGAAATGCGTGGCCAGGGGGATTCGAACCCAGGACCTTGGCTCTGATACCATGTTAGGCTCACCCCACTTAGCCAACCCAACCATAAAACCTAGGTGTTATAGTGAGAGAGGTGGGGGCTTTTATCCATAGTCCAACATATATATCAAATGGAAATAAAGTAATGCCTTACGCAAATCAAAAGAGCTCATGTTTACTCAATAACAGCATGAATGATGTTGATGGCCGATGCAGGTGAAATCTAATGTCTTATTGAAAGGAAAAACACCTACTGTATGTTTTAAGTTCAAAACCAGAGCATGGTATATATATCAAATGGAAATAAATTAGTACCTTACTCTCAGGAAATCAAAAGAGCTCCTGTTTACTCAATAACAACATGAATGTTTTTTAGAAACTTAAAAGAAAGTGCAGGAAAAACAAACCACAAATATTTGCTTGAAGTGCTGCTCCTCTGAGGTTACAAGAAGAAGGGCCCTTGCCCACCTCCGTGATTCAGCTTCCCATGCACCCACATCCTCATCATCAAACAAGAATGGCTTTTTCACCTCTGTCTGCTTCACGAAAGTGGTAGGGAAATCAATGAGCATCAACAAAGTGTTCCCAAAAGAACATTCTTTCTTCTGAACAAACCATTTTTGAACTATCAGTCTCAGTGCTCCTGCAGGGATATACAACAATGAGAAGATTAGGATAATAACAGGAGCAAAAATTGCTGGTGCATAAAATAGCAATTGTATCCTCAATGAATGATAATAGTAGATACTTGTTGCCAACAAAATTTTCCCCACTTCTCTCAAATATGTACCAAAATCAAGTTTTCCTTGACTTCTCTGTGTACGTACCAAAATAATCAGTAAACTCTCGAGGTATTGTCGAAATGAAGTGCAAAAGCTGATTAAGTGGGATTTTATCTGGATTTATCAATGATACTGCAGCCTTGATGACCTGTTCACAAACTGCATTTGACATTAGATTAAAAGGATGATTATACATTACTTAACAGTTGATCAACATTTCTTCCCAGGACAGAGATGTCGTACCTTTAAGACGATACTTTGGATTAAAGTGTTGTTTACTCCTCTCACAAAGAATCCATAGGGCATCTAATAAATATGCAGTACTAACTGTGTTTTGTGCATCTCCATTGCATTTTGCCCGTTCTTTCCCAGCAGACGCACATGATAAATCATGTGTATCTGGCTGGCATGCACATGAAGCAATACAAAATGCAAGAGTCATTAATCCTGTTCGGCCAAATGAATCTTGCTTTGCAGCAGAAGCCAAGCTCAAAACCAGATGTACCCGGTTACTGCAAAATATTAGACAATGTATGAAAAAGAGAAAGAACAGACGCCAGTGGAGCTACTGAAAACAATAGGGCCATCAATGACATGCTGGTGGCTAAACAGCATAAATAGTCCCATTTAGAAGAAGTGGTGAGTACAGCTATGTGGCAGTATTTGTAGGTCTTTGCAGTTCCAGAATTTGCATAAAAGTTTATCTAGCTATAGTGCATACAATATATACTACATTTTATGAAAACTATGTGCACAGTGACATGAGAAAAAATAAGTAATTATGTGTGGGGGGAGTGCACAGGGGAGGCTACATCCCATCCAGGGAATGCAAGCTAACTCAAAATCATGATGGGGGGAGGCTCTGGTCGTAATTGATTGGTGGGTAAAACCCTTTTCAAATTTCTTGCTTACTTCCACAATAAACTAGCTACCATTTATAGTAGGCACCCAATAAACAGATTGCTAACACATTTCTAATGGAAACTCTTATCCTCAATGGATTATGTCTCTAACTCAGGCTGTGACACCATTAACTTGACCCTATGATAACTACTAGCCTACTAGGCTAGGCTGAGTTTTGTTAGGTGTACTTTTAGATGTGTATTTAGTATTTACCCTCTAGTATAGGGTTTTGCTGCATAACAGCATGGTTGTATTGTATACATGCTGGCTCATTGCAATACCAAGTCCAGTTTCCCAACAAGCCTGAATTGGTGCATAGTGCATACCTCATGGATAGAAGATGAATAGAAGATAGGTTGTTTGGGTTAAGTTTTGAAAGTTTATCAGTCTTGAGGCACGTTTGATGGTGGTGATAGTGCATGCCTCAGCATTAACATGTGGAAATAATCCTATAGAAAGTGTTTTGTCTTTTAATACCAGAAGTGTGCAATTTTTTCGGAACATGCTGCATAACTCAGAACTGGACATGGGTTCTTGATATTGACCAAGCAGGGAGGGGATTGGTGGAAAGGATGAATATAATACAGGTCAGGGTGCAATTTCCTATGTGTGGGGATGTGCACATAGATTCAATCATTTATACTAGTAGTGACTAATGAAGATTACTAAAACTCCTTTCACAAGTCCAAAGTATCACAATTCACATATCATATTTTCAACAAAGTGCAACAGCATTAACATACTAAATAGGAACGAAAGGCAGTAGTTGCCTAAAAAGCAGTACCATGTTGTCAATGTCTGCGCAAAAATGCCAAAAAACTTCTCTGCACTTTTTATGGTCTTTGAATCATAAACACCCCTGACACCTAAAATAGTTAGATAGACAACTCAGAATTTAAAAGACAAGAAACTGTTGAACAGTATGATGTAAAAGAACCAGAAAGAACATCAAATATGCCATAAAGAGTTAGAACTTAGAAGAGAACAGTGCAGATAAGAAGAATCTCATGAACTGTCACCGGCTAGGGATTCAATGGTATTAACTCACTCTACTTCTCAATTGATACTTGTAATTGAAGGCAGGAGACCAAGGAAATCATATAAGCACCATATATATAGAGTTGGTTAGCCCTGGAATTAGTAAGGCAGGATATAGACTGCTATTTTGATTGTTGTTTCCTTTTATTAGAATCTTCCTGTTTAGGAGAGGGGGATTGGTAGTATATAAACCAATCCCTGCACCTTGTTTTGCCATGCTTGTAATCTGGCTTTTGTCTTTCGGGTTGAGTCCCCTGCCTCCTCGCCGCACCACCTACGACGGCACTGCCGCGGCGGAGAGGTCCGGGGCCTCGTCCGGCTATCAATTACAAGTATCAATAACACCATTGAATCCCTAGCCGGTGACATGAACTACAGGACTTGGTAAGAAAGAGCAACTCAATTGTATTATAAACAAGGTAACAAACCAAGTGCAACATCCTTTGTAGTGCATCACAATACACTTTTGGTTTGGAGTTTGGACACAATATCAACATGAAAAAAAATGCTAAACAATGTGATGTGGTGTCATGGGTATTGGGTCAGGCCCAGCCCAAGCCCATGGGAACAATACCCACATGGGTACTGTAGCACAAATTAGAGATTTGCTAGTTTAAATAGTAATATTAAATTAGATTAGATTGAGTCCTTACTTGAGAGTCAAGTCAGTTCTATCTATATAAGGATGGGTGGTATCTCTATTATAGTGCTATTGTTACTTTCAGTTCTGATGTTCGGACCTCTCTCACTTCTCTCTGTGTATTTCTGATGTTTGGACCTTGTATTGTGCATTCATTCTATTCAATCTATTGAAGTCACAATATCAACCATCCTTATATAGATAGAACTGACTTAACCCCTAAGGACTTGATCTAATCTAATCTAATCTTACCTTTTAAACTAGCAAGTCTCTAATTTGTGCTACAGTGCCCCGTGGGTACTGTTCACAGTGAAAGATTTACACCAGCCTTTAGTCCCAACAAAGTTGGGATAGGCTAGAGATCAAACCCAAGTCAAACCATATGAACCAAACTGAAAAAGAAAATGTACTAATAAATAAAAGTGTGATAACCTAACTTTAATCCATATGTGCTGAGAAAGGCTAGCATTAACAGAATGGGGTTCTTCAGTCCATTATCTGTTTGGTTCAAAAGTGGTAAGCCAGTTGAAATATTAAAATCTAATATATTTATTATTTACAAAGGAACAGAAGCGGTGACATGGTGTTCTAGGAAAGGATTTTTGAGGCAGAAGAATATTGTATGTCCTATAGCTGTGGAGGTTTAAGAATATTTCACAAAAAAGAGATGGGTACAATAAAAAGTGCAGCAAATGTTTGGTGATAAAAAAATAACTTTGTATTGTTCAGATAAGGACAGCTTAATATCTATTAAACTATTATAAAGTGAGTACACTTACCAAAATCCTTGTGATGAACTACATCATTCAAACCACGTAACAGAGGACCAAGCACAAAGCCTCGTGGAACTATTTGAGCACAAACTAAGTAGCGGTCCCATGCAATATCCAAAAAGGATTGCATAACTAGGCAGCGCACTGCAAAAACCATTCATAGCAGAAAATTTTAAGACAATATTCTAAAGTTTTAAACATGTGTTCTTTGTATATATCACTGCCAATACTGACCTTGGGGATTATCATGAGTAAACCCACGCTCCCAAAGAACTGTCATCCAGTGAAAAATTCCTTCCAATGTTTCCATCTGAGCATGGAAAACTCCAGAGGATATGTGATTCGAGAAGTCACACCGTGGTGTAGACTCAACCAGCAGCACTACCTGAGCATAATATTTATATGTATCAGCCCAGTCTAAGTGACAGATGCATGTGGTTATTTTATTGTGTGAATGTGTGCTATGAGTGCTATTCCTGGTATTGGGAAAACACTTAGCTACACAGGTCTTCAAAATGTTGATTTCAAATTACTGCTGATAAGCATGTTTACTGGATGAGCACATAGGAACCAGCTGACCTGATGTGTCCAGGCTGCCTCAACTAAGTGTGTCCCGTACTCCTGGAGCATCTCATAGAGTAACAGGAAAACTTTCCAGCGGTCTTGAGCACTTGAACAGTTTTCACCTGATTGGCTCATTTCTCCAATGCCTAGGGATTTGGCCTCTTTGTGAGCCCACCATTCTCTTTTTGTCATCGTGGTATTTAATTTTGCTTGACCAGGCAAAGTGGCTGATCTCCTCCTGGAGCATTGCTGACTGCCATCATTCTCAGGGGAGGAAAAAATGTTTAGTGATATTTTCAAGATGTACAAAGCCTGCTTCCTTACTAAAGAATCCTTGTCAACCTGGTGCATACAAGTTAAGCATGCGAGCAAAATTAATTTGAGTATGCATTGCTAGAAAACTAACAAAAATGACACGGAGCAGAAACGCCCACCAGTCCCCTGCGAACTTCATCCCAAAATTCATTGACATTCCTAAGATCGTAGTCCTGGACCTCGTCAGCTCCCAAGATAACATCTCGATGACCCAATTTAAGTGTTGAGAAGTAGAGAGAGAGTATATTATATGCATCGAGCCGCTCAGCAGGCCCCAGTGAAAACAGAGAAAGGCACAAGCTCCATATAGACTCCAAGAAATCAGACCTGAAAGGACGCATGGGATAAATTGAGCAAGCAAACCATCCTGATTAACATGTGCACATAGAAGAGGGAAGAAGACCAACCTAGACAGCTTAAGCTGAGCTGCACCAAACTGTACGGTGACACAGGAAACATCCGTGAGCGAAAGAAGCAGAGGCTGCAGGAGGACCCGGGTGGCACAGGATCGATATTCTTGGCCGTGGGCGAACATCTTGAGCGCCAACCTGGAGAGGTCCCAGGTCAAGTTGTGCACCAGCGCATCGAGACAAGCGCCGCTTCCCTCCCCTCTCCTCCTCTCCAATGTGTGCTGCAGCAACGATGCCAAGACAACGGTGGCCTTGGAGAGCGGTAGCAGCGCTGGCCCTGGAAGCGGCGGATCCTCCCCAGTATGGTACACGATGGAGCGGTGGTCATGGTCGCTGGCGAAGAAATCCATGGCGACAGCAGAGGATCGAATGCACAAGGACAGAATGGTAGCTCCTAGCAGGTCCCAGGATTGGTTGGTGGAGACGGCATCGCACATCAAGGCAATCGTTTGCTGGAGCTGGTTATCCTGGGTGTGCCTAAGCAGCGGCAGGAAGACTCTCCACAGCAGAGCGCGCAGAGGAGCATCGTCATCGTCCTCCGGTGGGCGGTCTGAATTTCAATTTTCAATATTTCATTCGGAACGTGCCATCATTGACATTGAGAGGATGGAAGTGAGGGAGGGAGGGACGAAGCAAGAGGACGGAGCTGGGTCTGTGGCTTCTTACCGAGAAGGGCGAGCAGGTGGCAGAGCGCGGCGGCGTGCGAGAGAGAAGCCGCAGCGGCGTGGTTGGAGTCGGAGTAGAGGAGGGCGTGGAAGAGCTGGGAGGGCGAGGTCGAGGAGGAGGACGCGAGGACGCAGTCGACAACAGCGGCGATGGCGTCGGTCGGGACGGCGTGGAAGCAGCTCTCAAGGGCGGCGAGCGCCATGGCCAGCGGCAGCAGCAGCAGCCAAGGCGAGGGGAGGATTGTGGCGGCGGCGGCGGCGGCGCGCCCGTGCCGTGAACAAGGCAAAATAAGGTAAGGGCTTTTCTGCTAACAGCCCAGCCCAGTTATTAGTTGTCCATACGACAATACCTTGGTGCTAGGGAAATTTAGTCCTTTTTATTATTGTGTTATTCTAAATCTATTTTTATTTGAATATTGTTTTTTCTTGCGAACGCACATAATATTTTCTAGTGTTATTAGATCTTCCTTCCAAAGGTTTAAAAATAAAAAAAAAGCTTCCTGCTGCGCCCAAGAAATTCTTAGAAGTTTATTTCAAAAGTTTGTCCCGTCAATTACAGGGAAGGCTTACAGCATAGTTGGACACTTGGCATCGAGAAACTCCTTAAGCGTGCGTGCCCCTTTCTGACTACCCACCAACTGAGCTAGCCGTTGTACCGGTAGCAGGGCCAGCTCTGCCAAGCTATTGCATCCATCCATTATTGATCTATAATTCGAGTCTGTCACCCCAGGAAGCCTTCTTAAGAATTCAATCGCGGATGTATTGTAGTTTTCAGCCCTGAAAACAATTTACCGAGGTAGAGTAGATCAAATGTCTTATCTCATCTATTAACTATTATGCTTTGATCCAAGAATACAACTTACCTCACGTCATTCTCCACAACTCCATCTTCAGAGGGCACTCCGACTCTCATTGCCTTGTTCTCATCAGGTTCATCCTGGTTTGTTTTGAGTGATAGGAATATATCTGCCGTGGCATGTAAGCTGCGAGACCAGACTATGCGAAGCCGGGGGAAATGCAGGACTAGTAATGAAAGCTTTGAGATTATGTTTGTCGGAGATACATCATCCCCAATCTCACTTGCAGACTGAGGAAAAAAAACAGAACAATTACCACCATTTCTAGATTTTGATTCAAAATTGCTCAAGATCATAAGAAAACTTGGGATGGTTGTCTGCAGAGGCTAGAACAAACATCCTGCTAAATAGTACTCCCTCCCTCCCAAATTATAACTATTTTTAGACTTTGGCATGTTTATTAAGATACAAGAAAAAAAGTCCAAATTACCCTTCAACATAAGAGTAAAATAGAAAGATTTAGGGAAGAAATTGTATAAGTTGTAATATTTGGGACAAAATTTAAATGATAGAAATAGTTGTATTTTGAGATGGAGGGAGTAGCGTGAAAAAATGCATGACAGAGAGGAGGGGATGGGGTACCTGGAAGGAAAAGCTCTTGTCTTGTGAGAACTCTATCAGAAGCACTGGGATCTTGTAATACCGAACCATTGTCTCAATCTGGTTGTACAGACGACCAGAAGCAAAGCTTTGGAACAAGTCCGCAATACTTTTCCGTTCAACACAAATCAAAGGAGAAAGAACATAGTCACCGATTTCCAGAGTAATAGGTATTATTCGAATACCTTTCTGGTGTAATACATTCGGAAGACTGCTCATGAACTCTCTCATGTCGACAATAACCTACAAGGATGCAATACTAAACATTTCAAAATTTCAGCCAGTAAAAACAGAATCAAAATAATGGTCAGAAGCGTCACCTGCATCTCCTTCTCTGATGGCTTTCTACCGCCTGCCTTTCTTGTTATTGAATTTTGAGATGAACGAGCTTCTGGTTCATTTGCAAGAGCCGGTCCAATGCAGCGGACATTCTGAAAAGAGGACATGACTTTCATGTATCAGGTTAAATATGGAATTATCTATATGTGTACAGCAGCACTTTTGCCCAAGTACAGCCGCACTGTTGCCCACTAAAGCTAATTGACAGCTAAAATAAGTCAGGCTCACATGTAAATTAATAAGTAAAGTGCAATAGTCATTTAGTCAAGCGTAGCATATCTGCATTCATGTAGTAAACATTCTGCGAGGATCAAGCTGAAATTATACCAAGGATTTAATAAATTTAGTGAGAAAGTACAGCACCTGATCAACAGGTATCATCATCAGCGATTTCTGTCTGATCAAAGATTCGAATGCTTCATTTTCCCGGCGAATGCTGGACTCAAATTTTTTAATCTCAGCAGAATCTTCATAAAAAAGAAAGTAAACTTTTAACTTCATTGATGGATTTTCTGCCTTGTATACTTCAACTTCTCTAACAAATGTTATATCTGGATGATAAACAATAATTACAGAAGGTTTCCATACATCAAGCACATGTTGATCACTGTCTATGGCGTAAAATTCAACAGGAGGTAGCAGTTTGGCATCCACAAGGTCTCCAAAAGCAGAGAAATAGTTAGCAGCTTTGTCAACAGCTGGAACTGAGGCAGAATCCTCTTTTGTCGAGAACTTAGAAGCATCAATCTCAGCATATCCATCTGTTCCTGATTGACCTACTTCCAAATCAGTATGATCAGGAGTACTTTTGTTTAGTCTGTTGCTGGTTTCTCTATTTGTGATGGATTTCTTAAATTTCCCTTTTCCTTTTACCAATCCACTCTTCCTGCCGCTGACATTTGAATCATCCTTGGCATTCACTTCCTTAGTTACAATGCTTATTTCAGAGGCAGCCACAAGTAAGGCATTAGTCTCAAGATTGCTAATGCTACTAGGACCTACACTCTCACCAGACCCCATAGGAACTTCCCCATCCAGGACACCAAACCCTTTTGGTTGCTGAGATGTTTTCTTGTTCTTTCTATGCAACCCATGCAGTTCCGCTTTGCCAAGTAAGTATTTCTCCCACTCAGCTCGCATGACCTAATTAAAAACAAGGAAGCATATGAAGGATTCATATGGTAATTATGGTTTAGCTTTAAACACATCAGAAGGAAGCTTGCAGTTGAGATGTAGATTGGTTGATGCTAGCTATATTAGACTTCAACTGTTACCTGATGTGGGCCTTTTGATATGCATTCTTGCAGCTGCAGACATGAATGTTCATCTTTGCATGCTACCAAAACTATGCCACCCTTTTTAATTCCATCTTCATTTAAAGGCTGTACATTCTCACCATCTCTCTTTATCTGTTCTTCTGCTATCTCCTGCAACAGTTCCTGCAAAGATATGTATAGCAAATCAGTTGAAAATCTTCTGAAGTTTGTGGGCAAGCAAAAAGTGTCTTGTTGATTAAAAGCCTACCTGTATTATTTAATAGCTACAGTGAAAGTTGCTAAAAGAATTGAGCAAGCTGAGTTGGGTATGTTTTCAGTATAGTATTTACATGCAGAACGAGAAATATCTGGGCACAAGAACAGATATATATTACAGGTGCCAAGGTCAGCAAAAGTGCAATATCCTCTTTGATAAGATTTAAAGGTGTTAGAGTGTGTTAGAGTGTGTGTGTCTCTGGTGTGTGGGCCCCCCTGTCTAGTGTGTGGGCCCCTCCTGTAAGACCCTTCTTCTTCTATCCTCCCAACCCTAGGGAGAGGAATCAACCATCCATTCTACCCTTTCCTACATGGTATCAGAGCCCTAGGCTCTCCCCTCTCCCCTCACCAGGCCGCTGCCGCCGACGGCACTGCCCCACCGCCGCCATGGCCGGCGAGCACCCCTCTCCCCTTCGGCCTGGTGGCCGGCAGGCCCCTGCCATGGCCGGATCCGGTAGTCCCACGGCCAGATCCAGTGCCCCTGCCACCGGCCTCCCCTCCGCCGCCACCGGGCTCCCCTCCCCCTTCGGCCTGGCCTCCGCCGCCGGGCAGGCCCCTGCCATGGCCGGATCCGGCGCCGCCATGGCCAGATCCAGCGCCCCCACCGCCGCCGCAACCGGATCTGGCGGTCCCGCGGCCAGATACGGTGCCCCCGCCGTCGGGCTCCCCTCCCCCTTCGGCCTGGCTACCTCCCTGGACGCCGCCGCAGGGAGCGCCTCCCTGGCCGCCAGGGCTGCCCTCTCGTGTCGCTTGTCCATGGCTGCCCCTACCGGGCGCCCCTCCCTGGCTGCCCCTGCCAGGCGCCCCTCCTTGGCTGCCGCCACCTCCTTGGATGCCGTCGGGCGCCCCTCCCTGGCTGCCCCTGTCGGGTGCCCCACCTTGGCTGCCGCCCCCTCCCTAGACGCCGCCGCGTGCCCCTCCCTGGCCGCCGCCGCTGGCCACCCCTCCCTAGCCGCCTGGGTTGCCCTCCCGTGTCGCCTGTTGGCCACTGGGCTCCCTTCCTCCCTAGCCGCCGATTTTCCCGCGTACAGATCTGGCGCCGCCGAGGCCGGTTCTGCCCTCGGCTCGGTCGACGCGGGCGTCCTGGCCCTAGGCACCGCCGCCGATCTCCCCGCCACTTCTTTCATGAGGCCCGGGCAGTTTACTGATGGGGCTCCTTGGTCGTCCCCAGCACCGGCGGCCATGCTCACCGGGTCGGCTCAACACCTATTGTCTCTACCCTTGGCTCCACCGGTGCAGCAACTTCCTCCTCCACCGGTGCTGCACCCACCACCTCTGGTTTGGGCACCGTGGTCCAGTGGGTGGGACCAGGCGGCCTGTATGTTGTCCTCTTGCCCACCGCCCGCTTCCATGGATTGGGTGGCCGACTCGGGAGCCTCCTTCCACGTCACTCCGCACATCGGTCTTCTCTCTTCCAGAAGGCCGCCCCACCCATCGTACCCCTCTTCCATCATGGTTGGAAATAGGTCCTCTCTTCCGGCCACCTCTGTGGGTGATGCGGCTCCATGTGGTTCTTTCTGTCTTCCCAACGTTCTTGTTGCCCCTAATATCATTCAAAATCTTCTTTCTATTCGCCAATTCACCTCTGACAACTCCTGTTCCGTTGAGTTTGATCCTTGCGGGTTGACGGTGAAGGATTTGGCCACACGACGGTCTCTTCTCCGTTGTGACAGCACTGGCCCTCTCTACACCCTTCGCCTTCCGTCCTCCGCTGCCCCACCCTTTGGCTTCCCCTTCGCCCGTGCTTGCTGCCATCACTTCCTTCACTCTCTAGCACCGCTGGCTTGGTCACCCCGGCGTTGACGTTTTGACTCAGCTCTGTAGTAGCCCCTCTATTTCTTGTACTAGGGATGCTAGTGAGCATATTTGTCATGTGTGCCAGTTAGGTCGTCATACCCGTTTACCTTTTCCTGTCTCTTCCTCACATGTTGTTCGGCCTTTTGATCTCATTCACTGTGACTTGTGGACATCCCCGATCCCGAGTGTTTCTGCTTTTAAGTACTATTTGGTGGTTATTGATGATTTCACTCACTATTCTTGGACCTCCCCTTGCGGTCCAAGTCTGATGCCTTTCCCTCTCTCTCACTTCTTTGCATGGGTGTCCACTTAGTTCGGTGTCATCATCAAGGCGGTTCAGTGTGATAATGGGCGTGAGATCGACAACTCCGCTTCTCGGGCTTTCTTCCTCTCCAAGGGAGTCCAGTTGCACATGTCGTGCCCCTACACCTCCCCTCAGAACGGCAAGGCTGAGCGCATGATTCATACCACTAACAATGTTATGCGCTCTATGCTTTTTCAGGCTTCTGCTCCCGCTCGCTTCTGGGCTGAGAGCCTCCTCACTGCCACCTACTTGCTCAATCGCTTGCCTTCTAAGGCCTCATGTGCTCCCACTCCTCACCATGCCTTGTTCGGTACCCCTCCTTCTTATACTCACCTTCGTGTCTTCAGGTGCGCCTGCTATCCCAACACTTCCGACACTGCTCCTCACAAGCTTGCACCCCGCTCGACCCTTTGTGTGTTTCTTGGCTACTCCCCCGACCATAAGGGGTACTGTTGCTTTGACCTATCCTCTTGTCGTGTTCTTATCTCACGGCATGTCATCTTCCCCGAGTCGATATTTCCTTTCTCCACCGACTCCACCCCCGCCTCCAGCCTTGAGTTGGAATCTCTGTTTTCTACTGACCCGGTGGTTCAGCCACCTTTGTCTTCTGCAGGTACACCTCCAGTTGTTCCGGTGGCTCTCCCGCCGTCTGGCGAGCCTAGTATGGCAGCAGGGCTGCCAGCCGCGCCGTCCGTGGCCTCGGCACCTTTGACTGTGCCACGTGCGGCCACTCCCCCACCGCCGGCGTTGCCCTCCGCACCATGCGCGGCCTCAGAGTCCTCGGCTGTGCCGCGCGAGGCCACTTCCCTATCGCCTCCTGCACCCGGGGTCGGCCCGCTGTTGCCTCCGGCACCATGCGTGGCCCTGGCCTCGCCGGCCGCACCCGACACGGCCTCGGCCACGCCACGTGTCCCAGCACCGCCTTCCTCGCCACGCGCGGCCCCGGCGTCTACTTCCCGCTACGCCGACCTTGTTCGTGTCTACCAGCGCCGCCCAACGATTGCTGCACTGGCCCGCTCTCCCGTCGAACCGCCGGTGTACCACCCGCCCATCCTTCACCGCGATCCCCGCCACACTCACCCGATGGTGACTTGGCGGGCTGCGAGGGTCCTTCGTCTGGTTGACCGTTTGGTCCTCTCCGCCACTGCGAAGCCACCGGTCTCTCCTATACCCTCCACCATCCGTGTCGCCCTGGCGGATCCACACTGGCGCCGCGCTATGGAGGAAGAGTATGCAGCCCTTCTGGCCAATCAGACCTGGGACTTGGTGCCTCGTCCCTCTAGCTGCAATGTGGTCACCGACAAGTGGATCTGGACACATAAACGTCGGGCAGATGGTACGCTAGATCGGTACAAGGCTCGCTAGGTCCTCCGGGGTTTCACCCAACGCCCTGGAGTTGACTACGATGAGACCTTCAGCCCAGTGGTGAAGCCTGCTACTATCTGAACTGTTCTCTCCCTGGCACTCTCGCGGTCCTGGCCAATTCACCAACTAGATGTGAATAATGCCTTCCTTCATGGCACCCTGACAGAGATTGTGTACTGCAGCCAGCCTGCGGGCTTCGTGGATCTCGCTCACCCTGAGCTTGTTTGTCGGCTCAACAAGTCTTTGTATGGTCTGAAGCGGGCTCCTCGGGCTTGGTACAGTCGGTTTGCCTCCTTCCTGGTGACTTTGGGGTTCAGCGAAGCCAAGAGCGACACTTCTCTATTTGTCCTCCACCACGGTGGTGACATAGTCTACCTGTTGCTTTATGTGGATGACATTGTTCTCACTGCCTCCAACCAGTCTCTACTTCAGCGGGTTGTCTCCTCGTTGCAGCAGGAGTTTGCCATGAAGGATCTTGGTGTGCTCCATCACTTCTTGGGGGTGACAGTGGAACACCGCAATGATGGTCTATTCCTTCACCAGCGCCAGTACGCATTGGATGTCCTTCACCGTGCCGGGATGACTGACTACAAGCCATGTTCCACTCCAGTTGATGCTCAGGCCAAGATTTCCGGTACCAAGGGTGCACCAGTGGATGATCCCACTGCCTACCAAAGCATTGCTGGTGCCCTTCAGTATCTCACCTTCACTCGGCCGGATATCTCCTATGCAGTGCAGTAGGTGTGCCTTCACATGCACGACCCACGGGATCCGCACCTTACCGCTATGAAGTGGATTCTCCACTATCTGCGCGGCTCCCTCGACTTCAGGCTTCACCTTCGGCGTTCTCCGGTTGTTGAGCTCGTGGTTTACACTGACGCCGACTGGGCGGGCTGCCCGGACACGCGTCGCTCCACCTCCGGCTATGCCGTCTTCCTTGGTGGCAACCTCGTGTCTTGGTCATCCAAGCGGCAGCCTGTTGTCTCCCGCTCTAGTGTCGAGGCTGAGTACCGCGCTGTTGCCAACGAGGTGGCGGAGGCATCCTGGCTCCGGCAGCTCCTCGGGGAACTTCACAGCCCCCTGACCAGGAGTACTTTGGTCTACTGCGACAACATCAACGCTGTCTACCTCTCCACCAACCCCGTCCAACACCAGCGCACCAAGCATGTGGAGATCGACCTCCACTTCGTCTGTGATCGTGTCACCGTGGGAGATGTCTGTGTTCTACACGTTCCCACCACCTCCCAGTTCGCCGACATCTTCACCAAGGGCTTGCCTTCCTCCACCTTCTCCGAGTTCCGCTCCAGTCTCAACATCCGCTGCGCTGGAGTTTCGACTGCGGGGGGGTGTTAGAGTGTGTTAGAGTGCGTGTCTCTCCGGTGTGTGGGCCCCCCTGTCTAGTGTGTGGGCCCCTCCTATAAGACCCTTCTTCTTCTATCCTCCCAACCCTAGGGAGAGGAATCAACCATCCATTCTACCCTTTCCTACAAAAGGTACTATTCTTCTGTTACATATGAAGCACAAATTAATGCTGAGTGATGTCTGAAAGAAGACTGAGAAATAGAAACAGGATCACTCACTTGTAACACTTTCCATTTAGGTGCTTCTTCTAAAATCTCCTCCAGTAGAATGCCCATCTCTGCATTAATCTTCTGAGCATTGCCCTTGATAGCACTCAAATCCTCGTTTTCTACAGGAAAGAAATAGCCTATATCACAATTCTTTAAGAAAAGCATCAGGTATGATTGGAAGGAAAGGGCCAATAGCCACTACCAGTTTCTTTTCCTTTCTGTGTCACCTTCCTCTTCTTTGTTGGTGTACCCTTATTGTCTGCTAAAAGATTTGTACCATCTGCTCTCACAACCTGGTACACACGCCTTTTTGCAAGCTGAAATATCTTATGACTTGAATCAGCAAATATCCAAACAGATCGGACGCCTTCAGATACTCTGAGTGTGTCCAGGAACTTCAAGTATGTGACCGCATCATACCTAGGGATCGCGTAAAGAGAGTGAGGAGAATGCCTGATTCATGCCCATTTATTATTTAAATAACTTTGCATGCCATTGTAGCATCTAGGAATAATCATCAGCATGAAATTGAAGAACAAATGTTAACATAAATCAGGCTCATTTATTATTTGAATAACTTTCTGTGCCATTGGAGCATCCAGGAATAATCATCAACATGACATTGAAGTATAAATGTTAAAACAAAGTCCTTTAGCACAGAGAGCATTCATCTCTTCAGCGGATAAACGGCGAAAGCAAATGTTAGGCATAGGAGCCAACTTGGTCATAGTAGCTGGCAGAATTGCTCCAGAAAAAGGTGTAGCGCCAGCTGTTGAGTTGGTGTGATATGTTGCTTGAACAGGTGCAAAACAAGAATGTGGGGGTTGTCAAACGGAGAGGCTGTCCTAGGCGATTGGTAAATAAATTCACCTGCTGCTCCTGAGGCAATGATGGGGAAACACGGCAAAGAAGGGTCAAGAGTTGCTTCTGACATTCGGCAACAGTCCCTGTACACCGTAATGATGCTAATTCCCCCAATGCATTGTTGTGAATAGGTCCAAAGCGCATGATGACGAAGCAGTTGAAGCGCTTCCAAGAAACAATGTCGTTATCACACTCAAACTGCATGTACCATTGTTGAGCCTTGCTAATCATGTGATATTAGGTGAGCCAAACCTTCTCTTCCAATGTTTGTTGGCCTTGGAAGAATTGCTCACAATGGTTGAGGCATTGAGCCAAGGCAAAGGATCTTCTTCATCGTCAAATACAGGAAAGGAGAATTTGTGGAAGCGAGGCACACCACACTTATCTTCGTCATGGCTATTCATCAACAATAGGGTGTTGGAAGTTGAGCCATCGGAGGGTACCAGAATAGCTTTTCCATTCATGAGGTCAGGAACCTTCTGATCGGTGCCTTGATGCTGGCCAAGCAAAGGGCAAAACCATCCATTGTTTTATGCATGCCCAAAGTATTGACCACAGTATGCCAGAGGAGATCTTCTTAGTTGGTGTTCTTAGCCATGGCAGTTGAGTCTGGTGCAGAGAAGAGCAGAAACAATTGAGTGGGCGAAACAAGCGAATTGTGAGGACTCGCTGGGCTAGCGGCATGTGGCAGGAGTGGGTTCGCGCAGCAGCAGAGCAAAGCAAAAAGTGGCAGCGCTGCGATGAGTTGATGAGAGAAGGCGATGACTTGAAGCTCTGATACCAAATTGATAAGACTGATGTTGGGTTAATCCCATTTTAAGTTTATTTCTTCTCTGATCTCAATACACTGCTAGGCTTCTTTTAAATATTGAGGTGCCACTAGATAAAGAAAGGAAACAACACTAGTAATCTAAGAAATCCTCATATACTAGGACTCTGATAATACTAGGAAACTCTCACAGAAAATTAAAAAGTTTTCTAAGCTGACTAGTTCCTGAATTAGGCTTATGCCAGCGTCGCTGGTAAACAATAACATAATGCCCAGCCATAACATTAGTGGAAACAGCTAGTAAGGAATGGATGAAGTGGATTACCTGACAAGATAATCGAGCAGCTTGCGTAGCGTCCTGAGGTCGGCAACAAGCTGCTTGGTCTTCTTACCGAGCGTGTGCCATATGGGGTCAAGCTGCCTCCTGACGATCTCGTCGAAGGACTTGAAGATGCCCTTGTCGACGGTGAGGTCCTCGACGTCGACCTTGTTGGTCCGCCTGAGCTCCTTGAGGCAGGCATCCATGGCGTCGAGGACGGCGACCTGGATGCCCCTCATGGGCTGAGTCATGGGGACGCGAACGTCAACGACCTCGGGTGGGGCGCGCTCGAGGTCTGATGCGGTCAGAACGTGGAACCGGGGCCAGAGGTGGAGGCGTCGGATGTAGAGGCTCTTCATGGCACGCTCGGCCTTGGCGAAGCCGGAGACCATAGCGTGGGGGCGATCGGAGAAGGCGTAGACAGGGAGGAGGTGGTGCTGGCGGAGGAGTCGGGCGACAAAGGCATCGGAGGAGGTGTCAGAGGAGCGGTGAGCGGACATGAGGAGGAGGGCATGGACGCGGGATGGGAGGAGGCGGGAGGTGAGAAGATCAGCGGTGAGGGCGCGGGGGGAGAGGAAGAGCGCGGCGCGCGAGGAGTAGAGTGCAGCGCGGTGGTGAGCGGGGAGGTCGGGGGCCACGTCGTGGAGCTGCAGGAGCGGCTGGGAGTTGGGTTGGAGGAGGAGGCAGCGGATTTGGGCCTTCAGCGGGTCGGGCGCGGAGAGTATGAGGAAGCAGCCGCCGGGAGATTGATGGTGGTGATGGAGTTGGAGGAGAAGGGCGGAGGCGATGGAGGCGAGCGGCAGGCCCGATGAGAGCACCACCAGACCGCCGTTGGGATCCTCCAGGAGGTCCGCCACCACTTGCTCTTCGAACGGGAGCATCACGGCGGCGGCGGCGGGGACGGCGGCTCTTTTCTTTCCTTTTGGAGGGGGTAACAGCAGATTTACCCAATAGTTGAATTGAAGAGGTTTCGCTAATTTTCTCCAAATTTTATCCTCTTTGCAGATTTGCCTTACACTTAAGAGGATTACTTGCATATATATTCCATACCACATTTTTTTCCTTTAGTTTTAATTCATTTCTTTATTATTCATCAGGGAAAAGAACTCTTATACCCTTCTTCTTCCTTCCTTCATTGAAGGAAACCCATCGCTGGTCTTGCTTCGTTGTCCCCAGACTTGTGCTGTTGTCACCGTGATCGGTCCCACGCAGTCGCCGCCGTGGCCAATCTAGTGCAGCCGCCACCGGTCTCATACAGTCACGGCCATGGCCGGTCCTATGCAGCCACCGTCATTGACCCACGTGTCAACGTCAGTCCCACGCCGCCGACCAGTGTATCGTCGACCCCACGCCACCACCGTCGACCCGGCGCGCCGCTGCCACCGCTGCCAACTAGGGCATCTATTTATAAGAAAATAAGGTATGGGGTGTATCTGCAAATGATCTCTCCAGTGTGGAGCAAATCAGCAAAGAAGACGAAGTTTGGGACAAATTAGCAAAGCCCTCGGGTACATCTGCTATTTCCCTCTTTTCGAGAGAGATCGAAGAACACGCCTTTTTTGTTCACTCATCTCAATTATTTTTTACCGTTGCACAATCAATTTACAAATTGTTTCTCTACTCATAAACAATACCAACTCAAGTATATCAAAATTTTCAGAATTTTTAGTGTTAATTTTGGTATCTGAGGTACCAGGAGGTAATTGAAAATTTTGATACCTCACGGTACCCACTGAAAAAATTCTCAAAAACAGGATATTCCACTCAGCTCAAGCTCAACTAGATTATATTGTCCAGATTATTAGCTCTACATAGTACATACCCCATAACAAAATGTATGGCGAGAAAGTACCATCCAAACCAGGGGCGGAGCAACATGGTTGGGAGGGGGTTCCCATGAACCCCTTCCAATTTTTTCAGTTATTATTAGCAAATTTTCACCCTTTATGCACTCACTTAGTTCAATATGGTGTATCCCGTGAAGTGATGCACTCTCTCGGTTTTTCTCTAGTTCCGCCACTGATCCAAACGTACTTCTTGACAGAGAAACCTAGACCAGGCTAACAACAGATTAATCACTATGCATGGAAAATGATATTCACTTGGCAAGTTGGTACTGTATAGCAAAAAATTAAAGAATTTTTTAAAATAATATTTTTTTAAAAAAAAATCAACTCCATATACCCAATTCAAAAATTGTAAAAATAAGTACTTTTTGGTCAACCATCGGTTGAACCAGCCCACGCATGCACATCGCCGCGTCGCCTCGCCTCCCGTGTCGTGCCCACAGCCCACGCATGTTGCCAGCTGCATTTAATACGTGCGGCGGCTAGGGTCGTGGGAGGCGAGACGGTGGGCCATGGGCTTGGGGCACGACGCGGGAGGTGAGGCGGCGCGACAGGGAGGCGTGGGTCAGGGGTGGGTTGCGGAGAGAGGTAGTGGGGCGTGGGAGACAACGCGGTGGGCGCGCGCGGGTGAACAGGGCTCGGCGAGCGCGGGGGCATGAGGGCATAGGCGTGGGGGCGCGGGCGCGCTGGCGCACCTAGGTGCGGGCTCATGCGGGTGCGACATACGTGGCGTGGTGCTGCCTATGTGGGCGGGCGCACTAAGGTTGGTTCGGCAAACCATAAGCTGAACCAAGCTAACGTGCCAAGGTTTGGCCAACCATAGGTCAAACCAGGCTAACGTGGTCCTGGTTCGGCCAACCATCGGCCGAATCAGGTCAAGTCGTCGGTCGACGGATGCCTATTTTGCAAATTTCAGTACCACAAAAATGGTTTTTAGTGACGCGACTTTAGTGACGGGTAAAAGACATGCGTCAGTAATACACTTTTAGTGACAAACTAATTCACATGTGTCGGTAACGCTGTATTATTGGTGATGGGTCGTAATTTGAATCGTCACTAAAGAAGAGCACCCCTATTGGTGATGGGTCATGGCATGACCCGACACTAAAGATCTCTACTATAGTGACGAGTTATGTTTCCACCCATCACTAAAGACTCCCACTTATAAATAGGCGGAGTACCGAAGTGAATCGTCATCCTTTCATTTCGTGCATATCCTAACACTAACACATCTGTTATTTTGGCAATCCAATAGATGTAACTCCAATAAGGAAGGCACTCCTACAAGACATCTCGACAGGTTTATCCTCTGAGAATCAGTTATATGTCTGCATAATAAATAACACGGTCATCGATAAGAAGTTGGTGATAAATTATTTGCACATGTAGTTGGTTAACTATATCATCTATATAGATAATCTTCTCTAATAGCTTTGTTTTAATTTTATTTTATAACACTTTTCAAGGAAGTACTGTGAAAAGTATATCATACCTCACCTACACTACAAGACCACCGATATTTAGGTGGAAGCAGCAGGGTCTGATACAGTCCCAATTACGGTGTATAAAGCGAAGGATGGATAGTGCTATCTAACTAAAAGTTTTGGCCAATTTCTTCGCAATAACTCGTTAGAAGTTGGCACGGTGTGCACCTTCCATTTCAACATCAATAACGATGCAATTGAAGTTGTAATGTATGTGGTGTAAACCTAGGGTATGATGCAATATTAGGTTATAAATATTTTGTGATGAATTATCTATGTTCCGTAATAAATTATCTGTGATGTGTGTTTGGAATGTTGGATGCCAAATCCTGGCTTTGATTCAGGATGCAACCAAGGTGGTGGCGAGTAGGGCGGCTATGCACGCCACGACCGATGGTGTATGTGGCCAGGAGCAATGACGGAACGACGTGGAGCATGACGAAGGAAACGACGACGACAAGAGTTAGGGTTAGGGTTGCGCAAAATGAAAGCGTGACGATTCACTTTTGTGATGAATTACTGCCCGTCACTGATGCTGTATATATGAGCGATGTGGCCCTAACCTAGACTATATAACCTTTTAGCCAATTTTTCAAGATAAATAATAGTTTTAGCAAATTTCTTCGAGATAATACACTCGAAGTTGTCATAGTCATTCACCGTGGTGTTCCTACCCGGACGCTGCCATGTAGGTGGTGGTATTCTTTAGGCTGCCCATGGTGGTGCACTAGTGCTCCTCGGGCTACCCATGGTGCTTCTCCTCAAGCTGTCTATGGTGCTTCTTCGAGGATACTATCTAAGTTCTTGATATCGCTATAAGTTACTTATTAGTTATAAGTCATAAAACCATCTTACATATGGATCTTTGTTTTAACCATGTTCTTAGAGATAACGAGTTAGAAGTTAATATATTTTGGATGTTGCGTATGTGGCACAAATTTATGATGTAATCTAAAAATTATTTTTTGAAATGACCATAATATTAGTGATGGGTGACAACTATCAACCGTCACCAAAGAACCAAAACAGGTGAGCCCATAGAAGTGATGTTGACCCTTTAGTGATGGGTATTTACCCGTCACTATTGATGTTACATTACTGATGTGATTAGAGTGATGAGGAACATGTCCGTCACTAATGTACATTATGACTTGTCATTAATGTATGTTTTTATAGTAGTGTTTTTTGAATCGGCTATCCAATTGATTTTTTTTTCCAAAAAAAGTATGTATAAATTCAAACGATTAATTAATGTCTAGTTTTACAGTATGGCCACGCATCAAATCTATAAATCTCATATGTTTGCCATATGCCATCCACCAGCCATGTTCTTGACATTTCAATTGAACAAGTTCAAAGAATATAACGGAGATACATTAAAAAAATAATCGTTGGAAAGTAAAGTGCGTCGTCGTGTTTCAATTATTGGTTCTTAGGGGCATGCATCATTTACTACGTGTATCCCTGCCTGTAGCGGCGGAAGAGCTCGTCCGTCTTGGCGGTGCGGAATGCGTAGCACCCCAATGCGTAGATGGCGAGGAGCGCGACGGTAGCTACGGTGAGAATGAGACCGGCTCGGCGCCACTCCCTGCGGAGGTTCTGGAGCAGGCTGGCCTTGCAGGAGGAGCAAGAGTAGCAGAGCTGGGTCTGGTCGTTGCTCCAGGCGGCGCAGTCGGGGTCAGCGGCGACGCTGATGGGGCTGATCCAGAAGGTTGCGGTGACGAAGGTGTAGCCGCACCTCGTGGGCGGTTTGCAGCACCCCGACTGCAATGGAGTAAGCCAGGCGGCGGAGAACAAGTCCTGCGCCGTGGCGTAGGTCTGGTTGACGTCGGAGCAGACCGGCGTGGCCGCCAGGCATGTCTTGATTTGGTCCCATCTGCCTGGCTCGTCGACGCGGGCCCGTAGCCAGCCAGAGAAGTCGTCGAGGTCGTACTCGAGGAAGGCCCTGCTGGGCGTGGGGCGACCCGAGGCGCTGGCGGTGACGACGAAGATGAAGACGGCAAGGCAGGCGAGAGCCGCGACGATGAGGAGCATGCCGACGAGGTAGGCTAGGAGGAGCCAGGGCAGGCGCCAGAAGGCGCCAACGAAGCCGGCCACGCCGACAGCGAGGACGGCGACGCCGAGGCTGATGATCGGCCACTGGAGGAATTGGACGCAAGCGCTGTCGGCCTGCGCAGAAAGCCAGATTCCGGCCGCGATCACCGGGATGGAGAGTAGCGCGGCCACCAGGTTGATGGTCGCGACGCCAACGTAGTTGAGGGCCATGGCGCGAGCTAGAGCTAGCTGCTACTCTGCTAGACTTTGCAGTGGAGGATCGGATGGTATGTTGCTAGTGCTGCAGCTGCTGCTTCTGTTGTACTATGTAATGTAAGCTGCCTCCGATGATCCGATCGATTCCTTAATTTCTTGGTTAATTGCTTCCATCCAATTAAGCTCGCATCCATCTATCGTCTCCTTGTGCTTTTCCTTTAAGTTTCTTATTTCCATTTGCTGATTAATACAACTGCAGGTAGCGTGCGTCGAGCATATGGCATACATGCATCGATGCGTTTTGGTCGTTATTCTTTGCTTCCTGCGTAATCCATTGCTTCACCATGTCCATATGTGCCCTGTCGTCAAAGCAACAAGGATTCCACGTCCTACGTACCCATCCATCATATGGCATGCATGGCCAAATCTATTGCGGTTGCCGGTTAGTTTCATTTAACTCCTCCGTCAGTGGTTACAAGTGCACATCCTTTAACTTGGACATGTGACTTTATACACCATTAGGCTATTCACAATGGTGAGTTTCATAATAGAATGTCACGTCAGCTTTACAATTGAATGAAATACCATCTCTCAGTGGAGAGTTTCATTTCACTATTTCTTAGGCTAACCAATGTAATTAAATGCAACTAGCTCTCATGAAATACCTTCTCTATGATGAAACGATTTAGTTCTCAATGGTTGTTTCATTTTGTTTCATCCGTCTTGGAAACATGTTAGCACCATGTCATGATGATGACACTACTTCCTTCTCTTTTTTCATTAATTAAATGTCATGTAAGCAAAAATTCTGATGTGACATGGTAATTAATATCATGAAATACCCCATAAAATCTCCATTGTGAATAGCCTTACATTGCCGATTTGTGTCTAAGTTGGAAGTGAAGAGTTATCATTGCCGATTTTAAAACACCTAAACTGATATACAGTATGGAGCAAGGTAAGAATTGTTTACATCATTTCAAAGACCGATTACGCGGAGCAGCAAAGAAATTAACTAGAACATGTGAGGTGAACTTATTTTTAGCTGGCACATATTTCAATATTAATACTAAGAACTTTATAGTGTCTAAATCTCATAACTTGCTCTTGCTTAGGTTCATATGTAAAGTGGAAGTCTTTGCCGATGAAGACAGTCAGTGGAGAGCGATACGATGATCTGCTGCTCAATTATTTACACCATGCAGAATCAATCTGTTGTCAATTGACGATGTTTCAACCTCTACTTAGATTGGTGAATCCAAACTGTCATGATTTAATATCCATAATTTATATGGTTAGAAAGATAATCAAGTATACTTTTACTTCTAAGGGTATGTACAACCCATAGACTACCTATAAGTTTGTTCACATTCGACAACTAAATATACAACTTATACAATTGTCATCTATTATTTAATATATGAATACAAACAACGATCGAATATGAATAATATATGTGTACACTGTTTTAATGCTTCTTAATATAAATTACATGTATTTAGAAGCATTTTTTTTCTTTTTTTTTGGCTGGAGTCAAATTGCAAACATTAATAAAGTAAAGACTAACAAAAAGCAGTAGCCAAATTTTTCATATCGTCTTTTCCCCTTTGCCATGACTCTATATAGGGGTGGCAATACACCCGACGGGTCCGGGGACCCGCCGGGGACCCGCCCCTACGGGGCCGGGGTCGGGGCTAATTTTCCCCCGCGGGTCTGCCGGGTCGGGGCCCCGTATAAGAGTGGGGGCGGGTCCGGGTTTATTTTTTGACCCGCGGGTCCCCGCGGGTCCCCGACTTAGGAGAAAAAATACAATATGTGTAGCCCAAATACCGAATATGTGATGATACAAAAAAATCCTAGCAATTCTCAAGTCCTCAACCACTAAACCCATGACTCATACCCACCGTGTTGTCGTCCCGGCTCCCCAACTTGCGGTAGTAAAGACGACTATCGGGTTCCCAATATATGTTTTAAAATGTAAAAGCGGGTCTGCGGGGACGTACCCGCTGAGTTTGCGGGGACCCGGCGGGTCCGGGTTCAGATGGGGAAATCAACCCGCGGGGCTAACGGGGTCGGGTCCTACCAGAGCCGGGTTCGAGGCTGGTATTGATCAACCCGGCCCCGCCCCGTTGCCACCCCTAACTCTATAGGTACGAAAAGGGAGAGAGATAAAGAGAAGAGGACAGGAGAGGGAGAATGCCGCTGTTTCTCTTCCACCATGAACCCATACCTTGCAGCAAAAAGGAGAGAGAGGAAAGGGGGATGAAGCCATGAAAGAGGCAAAGCAAGCAGCATGGCGATGGCGTTCGCACTGCCCATGTGCGGCAGGAGAAGGAGTCTTGGAGTTGGAGAAGACCACGGTGACATACAACACAGCAGCTCCTGCATGCCGCAGGATATGCAGTTCTTCCGTGCCTCCATCTCCATGCCAACATCCTCACCAAGCTCAATGGATCCACGACATCGTTGTCAAATGGTGTGCAGTGTGGATAATGAACGAAACGATGACAATCTTCTCTTTCTTAGGGGTTGTTTGGATAGGGTTAAAATTGTTTAGTCTCTATTACATTCAATGTTTAAATATTATTTTGGAGTATTAAATATAGATTATTTATAAAATCCATGATTTGATGTATTAAATGTAGAATTATTCACGAAATGAATCTAATTAGTCTAATTAGACCATGATTTGACAATGTGATTCTACAGTAAACATTTGCTAATTATGGATTAATTAGGCTTAAAAAATTCGTCTCGTGATTTAGTCTTCGATTTTGCAATTATTTTTATAATTAGTTTACGTTTAGTTCTTTAAATTAATGTCGAAACATTCAATGTGACATGGGCTAAAATTTAGCCCCTGGATCCAAACACCATTAATGCTGCTCTGGAACTTTAGTTGAGTTGGTATTAGGGCGTGTAGAAACCTATTTAATAGGTGGTCTCTTGAGAGATCTCTAGGGAGGCAACTGAAAAAATATAAGAGACGGGCTCTTCGCGAAGAGCCTATCTCTACACAATTCTCCATACACATTATCTCTTAGCTGCATTTATGATTCAAAGACTTAGGGTTGTATCATACAATTTTTTTGTTATCTCTTGTACTTTGAAAACCATTCCGTCGTCTCAGGATTGTACATGCCCTTAGGCTATACACAATGGTGAGTTTCATAGCACTGTTTCCTAGAATGCCATGCCAGCTTTACAACTGAATGAAATACCCTCTCTCAGTGGAGAGTTTCATTTCACTATTTCCTAGGCTAACCAGTGTAATTAAATGCAACTAGCTCTCATGAAATACTCTCTCTGATGAAATGATTTAGCTCTCAATGGTTATTTCATATCGTTTCATCCGTCTTGGAAACGGGTTAGCATCATGTCATGATGATGACACTACTTCCTTCTCTTTCTTTATTAATTGAATGTCATGTAAGCAAAAAATCTGATGTGACATGGTAATTAATACCATGAAACACCCCATGAAACCCCCATTGTGAATAGCCTTATATAACTATCGTGGTGAATCAACTTTTGACTTCCCAATAAAACTTATATATGTCTGTTTTAGTGAATACAACTAGAAGCTAAAAGGGTTGAGCAAGGTTATTCGTAAATTTATCATAGAGACTTTTTGTGAAATCCCGATTTCAATAGCTCGACAAAAATACATGTGAATTAAAATTTTAAATTTGAAAAGTTGGATTTCGTGAATTATATTGTTTTAGTGCCAAAATAATTTTTTCCTTGAACGTCTAGAAAACACTATTCGAAATCCAAAAACACTATTCCCCATCCAAATATAAAATTCTTCTGATCTAATTATTCAAAGTAACTTCCTAAACTTCAAATCATTTTCCCTTTTAAAATTCAAAACTCAAATTCTAACCTCCTTTTCATCCGTTCATAACTACAGACTTTTCCTACCCTTTCCCATTGTTTTTTTCTCTCTCTTTCTTACCCAAAAGAGACGTTGCTGGTTGCTTGGCCGCATGACCGTCGCCTCGCAGCCAAACGCGCACTGTCGTCCCGCCGCATCGCCACCCACGCGCGTTCGCCGGTGTTGCCTCGCCATCTGTGCCACCGCCTCATTTCCCCGCCCCCTCAACTGCCAGCCACCGTCGCCTCGTTCTGCGCGCTCAAGCTTGCCAACTGGCGTCTGGCCGACTCACCTCCCACGCACCCGTCCGCATCGTGCGCCGCGCCATTCGCTGATAGCCACGTCGCGTCAACGTTGTGTCGTGCGCCATCCACTGCCACCCAACTGCGCTCGGCTTCCCGTGCCGCCTCGCTTCTCATGCGCTTGCGCAGTTGCGCTTAGCACCACCTGCCGCACCAATCCGTGAAGCCGGCGCTCTCACCTAGCCAGTCCGCGATCCACTCCAGCCAGGAAAAAATTCTATGGGCCGGGCCGACGGGGTACGCATGAGGCCTCTCTTTGGAAGGACCCCACCGCCGCTGCTTCATGCTGGAGCATCCGCCATGATGCTTCGCCTTTCCACTGCCGTGCTCCGCCCTGCCGTCGCCATGCTCCGCCATCTGTTGTCGAGCTCCTATCACGCCGCGCCACCCCAATCCTTTTTACCTCCATTTCATCTGAAGGTTCTTTGCTCCACCACCTTCACTGAGCTCGCTGGAGCTCCACCCGCATGTCTCGCCCTTTCACCTTGCATCTATTCAGTATGATCTATTGCCATCCGCTGGGTTTTCCCCTCTCGCCAAGTACTGGAACCGAGCATCTCCAGTAGCTCCCTTTTTTCATCCCGCTAAATTTAGGGAATTTATCCTGAAATTCGTCCTCCAGCAGCTTCCCTATTCCATCCCCTACCCTATCTCATCCCCTATTCCTTTCTCCTCATCTCCAAACTTGGGGATTCTCTCTCCTCCCCCTATCCTCTTCGCCTGCCCTTCTCCTGGCCCGCACCGAGCGCCGCCTCCGCCTCTGGCTGCTATAGCGCTGCCGCCTCCAGCTTCATAGAGTCGCCCCTTTGGCTTCTTCGGCTCCTTCCCTGCCTCTCCTGCCGCTCCGGCTCCTCCTCCCGCCCGCATCCAGCTCCGGCTACCTATCCCGACCCCTCCTCCAGCCTCTCCTGCTCCGAGCGCCGCCGCCTCTCCTGCCACTCAGAGCGCCGCCGCCTTCTCCCCCAACCCGCACCGAGCGCCGTCGCCTTCTCCTCCAGCCCGCACCGCGTGCCGCCGCCTCTGGATTACCTCTGAATGTGAGAATACATGGCTGATTACCTCTGAATTTTTTGTTCATGCATTGTGATTACCTTTGTAATTTAGTTGTTCTATATTTTCTATACATTTATAGATTTTCAACAATGGAGAATACTGACAACTATTTTGTGAGCTTGATGAATGAGAGCAACCCACTTGATGAAGTTGATCTTTCTAATCCAATTGGGCAGCAAGAGTTTGCTATTGCAGATACACCTCTCCTATTAGTGTAGATGCACCTCTCCCTGTTAGAAAGACTCAAAAGAGGTCTAGTAATTATAGTGAGAAGGAAGATGAAGCTTTAGTATTTGCATGGCAAAATGTTAGTGTAGATGCAGTTCATGGAAATGAGCAATCTCGTTCAACTTATTGGAAGAGAATTCATACATATTACCATAAGCACAAAGGGTGTGAATCCGAGCGTAATGTGAGTTCTCTCACCCATCGTTGGGCCACAATTCAAGAGTGTGTTAATAAGTTTGTCGGATGCTATGAGCAAATTGAACGTAGGAGACAAAGTGGAGTGACATGTAGCCGTTGGAAATGTAGTCGTTGGTGTTGGACCGGAAACGGCGACCAGAGGGGGGGGGGGAATGGGAGCTTTTAAAATTTCGGGCTAAAAACTTAGCCTTCGGTTCTGTTCTGTCTTCTGCGGAACAGGCTTCGAACACAACCTTCGAAGGTCTGGTTCGGAGGTACCTCGACAACTCCGAACACAGGCTTCGCAGGAGCAAAAGTTCGAAGCCAAGAAGACTTCGCTCCACTAACAACCCTCGAAAATCTACTCTGCTAAGTCAGTGCAGGCTCCGCACACGAGGTGCTTCGAGCAGGCTTCGCACTTCACCCTTCGCAAGAGTGGACAGCCCTCTGAGGACTTCGACCAAGTACTTGGCGACAGCAACGGGTGCTGGGCTTCGTACCCGAAGGTCTACACGCACACGCAAATGGACTACGCTAAGGGCTTCGACACAAGAAGCACTACGGGAACAGAACAGGGCTTCGCTAGTAAGCAGCGAGGTCTTGCCTCGTGTTACACAGAGCGACAGCACACTGTAAAACACACTTCGCGATAAAAACACCCTTCGCCAAGACAGGCTTCGGTGAACTAAAACTAGCGAAGTATGCAATACGAGCTCAAGCAAAAGCACACAGAAGCAGGGCTTCGCCGCTTGAACAAGGAACACAAAATGTATTGAACTCAGAATGAATACAGTGAGGTCTGTCTACAGGAGCTCAACAGTAAATGCTCAAAGTGTTCAATGTTTCCTACCGAGCCCCCATATTTATAGCCCACGGCTTCATCCTAAGGAAGTGACTACTTTACCCCTAGGGTTTACAACAGATTTGTCTCTACAGAACTAAGGGGTACAAAAGGTAGTCCACCTTTATTTTGGAGGCTTCTCTGTCAGCTGCAGAGGGGACAGTGTCAGCCTTTTTCAGAACAGACAGTGTCAGCCTTTACAGAGTTGACTTCTGGAACCTCCCATCGCACGCGAGGGTGCGGTAGCTTCGGCGAGAAGCCTGCAGCCTGTTGGCCTTCGCTCCGCCGAAGAAGTCCTTCGATACAGTGACGGTTTTGAGCCGAAGCCGTCAAAGCCCTTGGGCCTTCGCACCACCACCTCCGGAGTGGATCACCACGGCTTCGCAGCTACTCCGAGCTCGAACACCGTCCGTCCGTGTACCGAAGCCATGCATGGCCGAAGCACCTCAAGTCATCCTCACTCCGAGGCCTCACCTTCGGAGTACCACCCTTCGAAGTCCCTCCTTCGTCCAAGGCCTCCGCATGAAGCATTCCATGAGCACTCCGTCGCAGTGCCTCTTCCCGAGCACACTCCTTGACGAGCCTTACCCGGACCATGCCTTCGATGCGCCTCGACTTCTGAGACCTTCGTCGGGCCACCTTCGAGTGTCTCCCTCCGGAGCACACTTCGAACACCTTGCCTCCGCAGAGGACTTGGTCCACCAACTCCGAAGTCACTCCATCCGGAGTACCTTCGAAGTGCCTCACCTCCGAGGACTTTGTCTCGGAGTACCTTCAGCCGGAGCCACGCTCCGCACTCTCTGCCTTCACCTGGTACGTCTCGACCCGAGGACCGACCCGGACCACCTTCGCAGCCACCGTGACGGAGCTCCCCGCTCCCTTGGCATCAAACCACCCGCTTGACCCAAGTTCACCTGGCTCGAACCCTGTCCGTCGCCTCCGAAGTCCCTGCGCACCACCGACAAGCAAACAAGTGTATCCAGTACTCCGGAGACCTCTCCGGGTTAGCAACCTTCGGTACACACCCCGGTGTACCGCCCAAAGTACCGAAGCCTTCGGTACGAACCCAGTCATCGTGTACTGTCGGACCCCTCCGACAGGTACACTCCGCTGCACAGCTGCAGCAAGCAAACACCGAACACACTCCGGTGACACACCTCCGAACACCCTTCGGAGGTACCACCTCCGAAGCCCCTTCGGAGGTACCCTTCGAACAGAGGGTAAATAATCCTGTCAATCACTCATCACATACACCGAAACCACCCTTGGTTTCTCAATCTCCCCCTTGATGAGTGCATTGACAACCAAATTGAAGTTCAAGAAAATTGAAAAGCTTTCAGCACACAAGTGACCATAAAAACTCAGAAAAGAGCCAAAGCATGTCACTTGATAAAAGAATTTTTCTCCCCCTTTGTGAAAGAGTAAAAGCCCCTTCGGCAAATCTCCCCTTTGATAAGAACTCCCCCTGAGTTGAGCAAATTTTTCTCCCCCTTTATGTCAAACACTCTCCCCCTTTAGAAATAATGCCTTCTTGCAGCAGAGAACATAGCAAAATCTCTCCCCCTTTGGCAATGCAAGCATCAAGGAGCATTCAAAAGATGCAAAGCTGCGAAATGAATAGAATTGCAAAGACATATAATGCAAAAATATGCCAAAATTAACACAAATGATCATGTGCTCAGCTCAATTTAATAATCTGTGAAACAAGATGATGGCATGTGATTTTGACAATTTGAAGTAAAAGCATCACCACTTAATCACAGTAGTTAGACATGAGAAGGCAAGGACTGCGCAAAGCTAACAAGTTCTACCCTAGACAGACAAGTCTTGTTCAAAAGGAGCTGTGAAAGCAAACTTGATGAGCAATTAATTTTGTTGTTCTTTTTCTTAATGCCAGGGGTTATTTGTTTGTCCACCTTATACTTTCCAATCAGGCCAAGCCTAGGCATGAAAGCCATCTGAAGCTTAAGGCGGTGATTTTGGCATACACTACACTATTCCAGTTCACACCAAAGTGCAATGGTAAGCAGTCTAGAATAGAGTAGTGCGACAAAGAAACCCTCCTGGATCTTTTCTTTTCATTTAAACCAGGCAAATCATGGATTTTTGACTTTGATTTAGATGAATAAGTTACTTTGATGAATATCCATGAATAAAGAACACAATTTTCAAGTTGCAAATTTTAGCATCCAAGGAACAGTGTCTTGCTGTCAAGTAGATAAAGGATAGCTAAAAGCAGTCCAGCCTAAACAAGCTAGATACAAGATTATGTGGTGAGCAAGTTTTGATTTTTAGAAAATAAAACATCATGCATAATCAATGTTCCAGACATATTTCATAGAGCTGAGCTGTCATGATTTCTTTGAATTAAAAGCAGGCATATAATAGCAAAATATGTAAGTGCAATTCCACACATAATGAGCATATGCAATACAATTAAGATCAGCTCCCCCTCACAAAATGCCGTAAGGGTGACAAATGCCAAGTTCCCCACGCAAGTAAGCAAAATGAGAAGCATCGAGGGGTTTTGTAAAAATGTCGGCAAGCTGGTGTTGGGTATCAACATATTGAAGTTCAATATCACCCTTCTCATTGTGATCTCTGAGAAAATGATATCGTACATCAATGTGTTTGGTTCTGGAGTGCTGAACCGGGTTGTTTGCAATACAAATAGCACTAGTGTTATCACAGAAAAGTGGAACACTTTTATAATCTAACCCGAAATCCCGCAAAGTGGAGACCATCCACAAAATCTGAGAGCAACAGCTAGCTGCAGCAACATATTCGGCTTCAGCCGTCGATTGTGCAACACTAGACTGTTTGCGGGAAGACCAGCAAACCAGAGATGTACCCAGAAAATGACAAGTACCAGAGGTACTCTTCCTATCAATTCTACACCCAGCAAAATCCGCATCAGAATAACCTCTAAGACATAAAGATGAAGACGATGAATACCAAATGCCAAATTCAAGGGTGTGTTTGAGATACCTTAGAATGCGCTTAACCGCTTGGCGGTGCGAAGCTCGTGGTGAAGCCTGAAAACGAGCGCACAGACACACTGCGAAGTGTATGTCCGGCCTCGTGGCAGTCAAGTAGAGTAGGGAGCCGATCATGCTCCGGTACTCCTTCTGATCTACGGCTTCTCCATCTTCGTCAGGGTCCAATGCTACCGAAGTAGCCATTGGAGTGGCGAGGGGCTTCGCATCGGACATGTCAAACTTCTTGAGCAGGTCCTTGGTGTACTTTGTCTGGTGGACAAAAGTACCTTGTTTGCTTTGCTTGATTTGCAAACCAAGGAAAAAGGTGAGTTCACCCATCATCGACATTTCAAATTCCCTGCTCATGGTATCTGCAAACTCGGCAACTAAAGCATGAGAAGAGCCACCAAAGATGATATCATCCACATAAATCTGTACTAGGAGGAAATCTTTGCCATGCTTGAGAGTAAACAATGTTTTATCAACAGAGCCCATCAAATACCCTCGCTCAAGCAGAAAATACTTAAGTCTATCATACCACGCCCGAGGGGCCTGCTTGAGTCCATAAAGAGCCTTATGAAGTTTAAGGACTTTATGTGGGTACTTGGGGTTTTCAAAACCAGGGGGTTGTTTTACATAAACATCTTCACCTATGAAGCCATTAAGAAAAGCACTTTTGACATCCATTTGATAGAGTTTGAATCCCCGGGATGTCGCAAAGGCAAGCAAAATCCTAATGGCCTCAAGGCGAGCAACAGGTGCAAAAGTTTCAGTAAAATCAATCCCTTCTAGTTGAGAAAAGCCCTGAGCTACAAGTCTAGCCTTGTTTCTAACTATAGTCCCATCCTCCCCTTGTTTATTTTTAAAAATCCATTTTGTTCCAATGAAATGAACATTAGGTGGAGGATCAACTAAAGTCCAGACTTGGTTTCTTTCAAATTCTCAAGCTCTTCATGCATGGCATTGATCCAACTAGAATCAGAAAGTGCATGACTAACATCTAAGGGCTCGAAAGAAGCAACAAAAGCAGCATTAGTGAAATGGGCATGAGAACGCGTTACCCTTTGATCAAGCTCACCAATAATCTGCTCGGGAGGATGCATCCTTTGGACATGATGTGGAGCCTCGCGGCGGGATGCAGTCTCCCCCTCAACTTGTGCGTTGGAGTGGTCCAAGATGACCGATGTTGAGGTAGTCGCTTCGGGACCTCGTGCCGAAGTAGTAGAAGCGGGGTCAGCTTCGGGGGTTGATGTCGAGGGTAGTAGGGGTTCATCCTCGAATTCTCCGGGATCTTCGTCTTCGAATAAGGTCTGTTCCATGTCGTGTTCATTTGCCTGTTCAAAAGCAGAACTAACAGAGGGGGTTGATTCATCAAAAGTCACATCACATGACTCGATGACAGTGTTAGTTTCCAAGTTATAAACACGATAAGAATGACCATGAGTAGTATAACCCAAGAAGATCCCGTCAGAAGATCGCGACTCAAATTTATCCAAGTTACCACGTTTTAGGATAAAGCAGCGACAGCCAAAAACTCGAAGATGAGTAACCTTGGGCTGTCTCCCAAAACGCAGCTCATAAGATGTCAAGTTTAAAATTGAGCGCAAGAAGATTCGGTTTGAGATGTAACAAGCAGTGTTCATGGCCTCAGCCCAGAATTTTCTAGGAGTCCTATGCTCATCGAGCATCGTCCTAGCCATCTCAACCAAAGTGCGGTTTTTCCTCTCAACAACACCGTTTTGTTGAGGAACCCGCGGAGCAGAGAATTGATGTTCTATGCCATGCTCCATGCAAAAGTCAACAAAGAGACTATTTTTGAACTCGGTGCCATTATCGCTTCGAATGAATTTTAATGCACCAGGGAGTTCAGTGAAAAGTCTCAAAGCCAAGCTCCGAAAGTGTGAAAACACTTCATCCTTGCTGGCAAGAAAGAAGACCCAAGAGTAGCGAGAGAAATCGTCGACAATAACAAGTACATACCACTTCCCGCCTAAAGAACTGACCCGAGAAGGACCTACAGTGTCCATATGGAGAAGTTCTCCGGGCCGTTCAGTCATCACTATGGTGACTGGCGAATGCGAAGCTGCAATCATTTTTCCATGTCGACAAGGAGCGCAAACTAAATTCTTCTCAAACTTGAGCTTGGGCAATCCTCGGATCAAGCCTAGGGCGCTCAAACGAGCGAGCAACTCAAAGCTCATATGCCCTAGTCTCCTATGCCACTTCCAAAGCTCAGAAGTCGAATGAGCAACAAGACAATGAGAAGAACCAGATGACTCTGAAAAGTCAGCTCCAAAAACTCTCCCAACCCTAAAGATCTTACACACCACAACGCCATCTGAATTAAGCACTTTCGAAGTATCGCGATGAAATCGCACTTCGAAGCCCTCATCAAGCAACTGAGATACAGACAGCAAATTGTATCCCAGGTTTTCAACCAAAGCAACATCTTTGAGAGTGAAGTTCGTGTTAATCCTTACCACACCTTTACCTTTCACTCTACTCCTTCGATTGTTTCCGAAGGTGATATGTTCCCTTTGCTTGGTTGTGGTGAGGCTGGAGAACCAAGCTGCATCTCCGGTCATGTGGCGCGAACAACCGGAGTCCATGATCCACGTGCCCTCCAAGCCTCGACCTGTCGCCTACACATGATAAGAACGCCTCGATCGCTCAGTGCTGGGGTGAGTAAAATAATGGCGAGGCATCCAGCACTGAGTGACACGAGTAGTAGGCACAGTAAAAGTAGACGGTCTACGCACATAAAAATCAGAATGGTGGAAAGTGCGAGGTCTACCTACATGCAAAGAACTCAAAGCATGTCGAGGTCTCCTACTCTGACGAGGTACAAAGCTACTCGCCCGAGGTCTACCACCATATGGAACATGGTGAACACCTCGAGGAGCAAAACCTCTCCGAGAAGCACGAGGAGCCTCAAAAACAGGACGAGAGTAGAACTCAGACTCATGCATACCTAAAGATGGGTAATGCATGTCCTGATAGCTCATCGCCTGTGCACGTCGCTCATCCTTGATGCGACGGAAACAGAAACCAACCAAATGACCCGCCCTCTGACAATAAGAACAGTGAAACACTCTCCTGGGGGCACTCTCATGGGTCATAGGAGCAACTCTCACAGGCTCCTTGGGTTTCTTCTGAGTGGCTTTCTTGGGAGGATTTTTCTTGGTAGGAGGTGTGGTTTTCTTTGGTGGATGGGTAGGCTTTTTGGCTGATGGGGTGTCCAACAGAGCTCTCTCTTTCTCTAGGGTGGTGGGAGAGGTAAAAACAGTTTTGGTCTTACTGTCTGAAGCTATCCTCTCAAAACCCAAACCTAGAGCTACTCCGGCTCTGTCAGCACACAACTTGGTCTTGGCCAAGAGCAAATCCATCCTACCCTTCCCTTCAGTGCATTTATTTACCACAGAAAGAAGGTATTCATTTTCGGACATGAGGTTTTCAGCCCGCTCTCTAACAGTGCCTAGCTGGTCCTTAAGGGTAATGCAAGTGTCACAAACAGGTTGCACATCCTTAGAACTACCGGCCCTCTCCAATCTAGCCTCCAAATCATGAACATGCTTATCGCGTAAAGAAATGCTATCGCATAATAAAGAGCAGTTCATGCAATCAATAATATCATGAGGTCTAGAATCCACCTCCAAAAGCTGCTTCTGTGCAGTCTCAAGCTCAGAGAGAGTTTGAGCATGTACAGAACGCAACTGAGCAAGCTCACTCATGACAACAGAACATGATTCACATTTAGCATCATCATACTTAGACTTAAGCATGGCATATTCAGTAGATACATTTTCTAGCCTAAGTCTAAGGTCTTTTCTTTCTCTAGCGGCTTGCACAAGTAATCTATCCTGACCTAGCACTACTTCATTCAGCTCATCTAATTTAATTAGTAGCTGGTCAGATGATAGGTTTACCTCAGATGAGTCAAGCTCATCGCCGCTGTGATCGCTGTCGGCCATGAAGCAAAGGCCGGTGAAGTCACGTCCCTTCTTGTCCTTCTTGTCCTCCTTCCTTGGGGACTCCTCCTCCTCAGAGCTCGACTCCTCAGTTGAGGATGTGTCGATGTCGCTGAGAGCAGCAACAAAGGCTCTGGAAGCGGCCTTGGCTACTTTCTTAGCCATCTTGCCGCGCTTGCCCTTCACAAAGGGCTTCCTCTCCTTTTTGTGGAATTTGGGGCGGTCACTCTCTTCTCTCTTCTTGACCTTGGGGCAATTGGCCTTAATATGAGAGGTGTCGCCACATTCATAGCAGCCACTAAAACCACTTCTCCTCTGATCCCGTCTCTCATGATGAAAGCGGGTGAACCTCCGGGCAATGAGAGCAAGCTCGTCATCAGCTAGAGTATCCACCTGCTCCTTTGTGACGGAGACCAGGGAGGACAAAGCAAAACCATCTGCAAGAACACAAGTGCCTGATGTGCTTGGTTCTGCAGTGGTGCCACGGCTTGTGCTAGAAACCAATGCCAATGGCTGTGGCAAAGAGCTTCTGTGCACAGCAAGAGATGCCTTAGCAATCTCTGTGGACTTCAGCTTGCTAAAGAGTTCATCACAGGTTAGAGTGTCATAGCCTGTGGACTCCTCAATGCTGGATATCTTCACCTCCCATATGCTACGGTCAAGAGCATAGAGAAGCTTGATAGCCCTATCGTGATCACTGTAAGCAAGCGTCCCGTTGGATCGCAAGTTACTCACTATCGCGTCAAAGCGAGAAAACATGGCATCTACAGATTCACCAGGTGCCTGCACAAACAGCTGATACTGTTGATTGTAGGTGCTTTGGCGCCTGGCCTTAATCTGAGCAGAGCCCTCATGAAAGACAGTGAGTGTTGTCCAAATTTCCCTAGCAGTCCTAAGGTGATGCACCCTATCAAACTCACTCCGACTCAAACCAATGAACAGAATGTTCCTTGCCTTCGAGTTGGCAATATACTGATCTTTTTCGGTTTGAGTGGTGCGGGTATCAGGGATGGAGTATTGTGAGTCCACAATCTCCCAAATTGCATTTCCTTGGCTTAACAAGTAAGCATCCATGCGCACCTTCCAGTATGCAAAATCTGTCCCATCGAACAGAGGAATTTTACTGCCTCTATCCATGTCGCCAACAGATCACAAAACCGGTTAAGGTCAACAGGTGATCTTAACCCGCTCTGATACCAATTGTTGGACCGGAAACGGCGACCAGAGGGGGGGGGGGAATGGGAGCTTTTAAAATTTCGGGCTAAAAACTTAGCCTTCGGTTCTGTTCTGTCTTCTGCGGAACAGGCTTCGAACACAACCTTCGAAGGTCTGGTTCGGAGGTACCTCGACAACTCCGAACACAGGCTTCGCAGGAGCAAAAGTTCGAAGCCAAGAAGACTTCGCTCCACTAACAACCCTCGAAAATCTACTCTGCTAAGTCAGTGCAGGCTCCGCACACGAGGTGCTTCGAGCAGGCTTCGCACTTCACCCTTCGCAAGAGTGGACAGCCCTCTGAGGACTTCGACCAAGTACTTGGCGACAGCAACGGGTGCTGGGCTTCGTACCCGAAGGTCTACACGCACACGCAAATGGACTACGCTAAGGGCTTCGACACAAGAAGCACTACGGGAACAGAACAGGGCTTCGCTAGTAAGCAGCGAGGTCTTGCCTCGTGTTACACAGAGCGACAGCACACTGTAAAACACACTTCGCGATAAAAACACCCTTCGCCAAGACAGGCTTCGGTGAACTAAAACTAGCGAAGTATGCAATACGAGCTCAAGCAAAAGCACACAGAAGCAGGGCTTCGCCGCTTGAACAAGGAACACAAAATGTATTGAACTCAGAATGAATACAGTGAGGTCTGTCTACAGGAGCTCAACAGTAAATGCTCAAAGTGTTCAATGTTTCCTACCGAGCCCCCATATTTATAGCCCACGGCTTCATCCTAAGGAAGTGACTACTTTACCCCTAGGGTTTACAACAGATTTGTCTCTACAGAACTAAGGGGTACAAAAGGTAGTCCACCTTTATTTTGGAGGCTTCTCTGTCAGCTGCAGAGGGGACAGTGTCAGCCTTTTTCAGAACAGACAGTGTCAGCCTTTACAGAGTTGACTTCTGGAACCTCCCATCGCACGCGAGGGTGCGGTAGCTTCGGCGAGAAGCCTGCAGCCTGTTGGCCTTCGCTCCGCCGAAGAAGTCCTTCGATACAGTGACGGTTTTGAGCCGAAGCCGTCAAAGCCCTTGGGCCTTCGCACCACCACCTCCGGAGTGGATCACCACGGCTTCGCAGCTACTCCGAGCTCGAACACCGTCCGTCCGTGTACCGAAGCCATGCATGGCCGAAGCACCTCAAGTCATCCTCACTCCGAGGCCTCACCTTCGGAGTACCACCCTTCGAAGTCCCTCCTTCGTCCAAGGCCTCCGCATGAAGCATTCCATGAGCACTCCGTCGCAGTGCCTCTTCCCGAGCACACTCCTTGACGAGCCTTACCCGGACCATGCCTTCGATGCGCCTCGACTTCTGAGACCTTCGTCGGGCCACCTTCGAGTGTCTCCCTCCGGAGCACACTTCGAACACCTTGCCTCCGCAGAGGACTTGGTCCACCAACTCCGAAGTCACTCCATCCGGAGTACCTTCGAAGTGCCTCACCTCCGAGGACTTTGTCTCGGAGTACCTTCAGCCGGAGCCACGCTCCGCACTCTCTGCCTTCACCTGGTACGTCTCGACCCGAGGACCGACCCGGACCACCTTCGCAGCCACCGTGACGGAGCTCCCCGCTCCCTTGGCATCAAACCACCCGCTTGAACCCAAGTTCACCTGGCTCGAACCCTGTCCGTCGCCTCCGAAGTCCCTGCGCACCACCGACAAGCAAACAAGTGTATCCAGTACTCCGGAGACCTCTCCGGGTTAGCAACCTTCGGTACACACCCCGGTGTACCGCCCAAAGTACCGAAGCCTTCGGTACGAACCCAGTCATCGTGTACTGTCGGACCCCTCCGACAGGTACACTCCGCTGCACAGCTGCAGCAAGCAAACACCGAACACACTCCGGTGACACACCTCCGAACACCCTTCGGAGGTACCACCTCCGAAGCCCCTTCGGAGGTACCCTTCGAACAGAGGGTAAATAATCCTGTCAATCACTCATCACATACACCGAAACCACCCTTGGTTTCTCAGTTGGAAATATAACCGTTGGAAATGTAGCCGTTGGAAATATAGCCGTTGGAAATATAGCCGTTAGATAATAATAAAATAGAGGATTCAAAAATATAGGGAACATGTTTTAGGGAAGCTGCTGGAGTGTAACACCCCAGAAATTAAAAAAAAGGAATAAAATAAAAAGAAAATATTATTGAAATCATTCTGAATTTATTAATAAAGAAAAATCACAAAAGAACCCAAATAAGCCAAACAGAGGGAAATATTCAAAATCTGGACTTGAAAATTTTATGAGATGAACTAGAGGCCAAGTTATAATTTTAGGAATTTTACAAATTTTTATCAACAATGATTCAACCCTTAATCAAATAAATGAATTACTGGAATTATTTTAAATCAGAAAAGAATTAAAAAGTTTAACGGGCCTCACCCCAGAAACCTTCCCCGACGGCCTTTTGGCCCAGCCCATCGCCACCCTCTCGCTGACAAGTGGGCCCCGCCTGTCGGCGCCGCCCTCCTCTCTCTCCTCCCGCCCGCGGCCCCCGCCTGGACCCACTCGTCAGCCCCCTTGCGCCCACTGTCCGCCCGGCCCCGCCTGCCAGGCACTTTCCTTTCCTGATTCGCCCGCTGACAGGTGGGGGCCACCTGTCAGGATCGTCTTCCTCGTTGGAAGGGGATCCCCTTTCTTCCCCGCCGGCGATCTCCTTCCTTTTTTCGCCGCCGGCCGCCCGCATTCGTCTGGATTCGCCTCGGATCACCTTCCCCAATCGCCGGTGATCTCCTTCCATGTAAACCCGACGCGTTTTAACCGTGTATAGAAGCTCGGCCGAGAGTTAGGAAACCCTCGCCGGAGTTCTTGGAAAACCCTCGTTCCCTTCCCTCCTTACGCCGGCGAGCCCCTATAAATAATCCCCTTCGGCCACCGCCCTCAGCCACAACCGCCTAAAACCCGAGCTAAAGCACTCCCACGCGCTCCCTCTCGATTTTAGGCTCCTCCCCTCTGCTCCACCTCCCGCGAGCCCTCGCCGTCGACTCCGGCCTCCCCTGCCTTAGCCACCGCCACCAACAAGACCGACGTCGACCGCTCATCCTCGGCCACGACTCCGTTGATCGAGAGGACCACCGATCGCCGTCGCCGTCAACCACCCGAGAAGACCTCGCCGTCTACCCACGCCGCCGGTCACTTCGGAC